>CM037882.1:12993404-13593404 GCA_021292165.1 Shinisaurus crocodilurus
TCTTTGTAACTCCGCTTGGCAGTATCATTTGTACCCACGTGGAAGAGAAGAAAGGGGTATATGTCGGTGGGCTGCATGAGCCTCGGCAGCTGCTCTGTCACATCCTTAATCCGTGCCCCAGGGAGACAGCACACCTGGTGAGTCCATGGGTCTTCGCGACATACTTTGGCTTCGATCCCCCGCAGGAGGGAGTCTCCCACTACGAGTACTCTTCTCTTCCTCTTGCTGTAGGCCTTGGTTTGATTGCCTCCACTGGACTGACCCTCAGCCTCTTGCTCGCTGTCACGTTGGGTGCCCGGTAATCCGTCCTCTGCAGGCTGTCCTCTGCTCTCGTCCTCAAGTACATGGAAGCGGTTCCATAGCTCCACTGCTTCCACAGGCGCAGAGTGTCTTGTAATTCTTCTGCTCCTAACCGTCACCCTTTTCCAGGGAGTTCCCCCTGCGTTATTTTCCCTTGCCTCTGCAGTCTCCGACTCCGCCTCATCCTGCCGTTGTCCTTCTGGCTCCTGTACTGTGCTTTGGTGCTGTAGATCCACCGTTCTGTCTAAGAACTCCTCGCTTTCTCTTATGCTCCTGAGGGTTGACACTTGCTGCTCCAGTCCTCTGACCTTTTCTTCCAACAGCGTGACCAGCTTGCACTTGTTGCACATGTAGGCCATGTTGGTCTCCGGCAGGAAAACAAACATTGCACACCCCTTGCAGGTCACCACCACTGCTGAGTCCTTTCCTTCCATAGTGCTCTGTTTCTGTCTTCCTAGAATATATATATATATATATGTGTTTTTTTTTAGGGACCTCCCCCTTGACCTCCCCTGCCGAACTCCGCTGCCAAACTCCTGTTTGCTCTCCCTGTGCGCTCGCTCTGTTCGCTCGCTCTCTGGGAGCCTGCTTGCCTTTTCACAGTCCCAAAAACGGTCCCAAAAACAGCTGGAGCCTCTCTCCTGTTGTGCTCCTGCTCAGCTGGGAGTCAGGAACAGAATGAGCTCCCAGGCCACGCCCTGCAATCAGCCCCACTTCCTGCAATCAATCAGCTGCAATCAGCCCCAGGTAGTTGCAGTCAGCAGGAGCTTCTGCTCAACAGAATGAGCTCTCAGGCCACGCCTTTCCCTTGCAGCACTTGTTGTTGTACTACTCCGCTGCCAAACTCCTGTTTGCTCTCCCTGTTCGCTCGCTCTGTTCGCTCGCTCTCTGGGAGCCTGCTTGCCTTTTCACAGTCCCAAAAACAGTCCCAAAAACAGCTGGAGCCTCTCTCCTGTTGTGCTCCTGCTCAGCTTATTTACATCACATGACAATTCTATCTCACAGCAAACCATTCTCATGCCTAGCAAGGCCGCAGGTAAGAATAGCTTTGTAAACACAGACAGCCATGGACCCTGTCTGGGAACTTTCCAGATAAGCAGTAAAACAACCACTGCAACATAATCAAAACATAAGCAGCACAGCAAGCTAATTTTGCTTCACACACCAACACTCAAGGGTTGAGTTTGGGTTGAGTGTGGGTTGTCATTGAACCATGGGTTGTTGTTGAAACGTGGGTTATCGTGTTGTCTGAACCCAGCTGCGCTACCAAGCCATGGCTTGTTAACCACAAACAACCCTTTAAGAGAATCCATGGTTTGTTGTTGGGTTGTGAACTGTGGGCTGTTCACCATGGTTTGTTATCTAGGCTGGGTTCAGACAACATGATAACCCACGTTTCAACAACAACCTGCAGTCAACAACAACCCACACTCAACCTTTGAGTATCGGTTATCATGTTGTCTGAATCCAGTTTATGTGTATATACATACAGGTATATACATGCATACATGCAATGCAATAGCATTCTCCAAGTTCTGATCTTTATGTAGCCAAAAGGGCACTGTGCATGCCCAGGCTTGGGGGAATCCCAAGGTCTTCAGAAGTATGAAACAAAAACAGAAATCAAGAAAAAAGATCCAAAAGGAGGAGAAACCGAATTATCACTATTTATAACTAGTTAAATGTCCAAGTGGGACATGTGCGTTGGAACTTGGGTATTGCAAGGATCCCTAGAGTGCCGTATATACTCGAGTATAAGCCGACCCGACTATAAACCGAGGCACCTAATTTCACCCCAAAAAACTGGGAAAACTTATTGACTCTAGTATAAGCCTAGGGTGGGAAATGCAGCAGCTACTGGTAAAGTACTTCATGCACACTAATTCTACCAAATAAAATGTGTCGAAAAGGTACGTATTTAGCAAATTTCCGTATAGGGGCTTCCTTACAACCAGCAATCATGACAGTTAGTGAGGGTAAGTACGGGTATTTTTAGAATGCAATTGTTTTTATAATATTTTTAATATTGCATTTTATCATTTTATCCTCGTGAGCCACCCTAAAAACCGTGTTATTAGCTGATCGAAATGCCACAAATAAATACAGGGAAGTCCTAATGCCCCTGTATTCTCAGCACACAGACCATGTTGCACAGTATTGCATATCTTTGTCAGTGAGGACCGAGCCACCCAGTTTCAAGAGAGGGAGAGCAGAATTTCTCCTTATGGCAATGCTGTCTCTGATAGCAGTGCTTTATTTTTGCCCATAGGAGTCAGTAACCCATTTTGTGTGATTAAGGTGATTGTGGTGCATGTTGGGCGGCTTTTCAATATTCAGACCACGACTGTGGCTTGGTTGTGGTGTCCGAAACTGGCAGGAGCGGGTTGTATTGTACAAGGGTTAAACAACCCTTGCAGAACCCTAAAACAGGCCATGGGTTATGTGAGGCTTGTTTAATGCTTGCACAATCCACCCAACCCACCCCTGCCAGGTTCGGATGACACATCAAGCTGTGGTTGTGGCTTGAATATTCAAAATGGCCACCTGCCCACACCACAGCCCACTGTGGTTTGAATAAGCCATGGTGGGCTGTTTGATCATGCGAACGGCCCAATGACGGCCATTCAGATGATACAGGAGAAAGTGAGTGGGGCACTCAAGGACATCATTGGGGTGGGGGCTAAGCTAAGCCTGCTCCAGGTCGCCCTGGTGATGTCAGTAATTAAGAAGGGTGCCTGTTCCTATTTGCATAATTCCACCCATTTCTCCTCCATAGCTCCACCCTGGGTTCAATTTCTTCATCACATTACAGCAGCCTTCTCCAACCTGGTACCCTCCAGATGTGATAGACTACAACTCCCATCATTCCCAGCCAGCATGGGAGTTGCAGTTCAACACATCTGCAGTTGTCAAAGGCTGTGTTAAGAGTATTGATCTTCAACTTGTGCAGGGGTCTCCGGGGAAAAACCTTTTAAAAAAATAGTTTCCCCCCCATTTTTTCCCCCTGGGCCTTCACACAGTCAGCGCAATGCTCTGACTGTGCTAATAACTTTTCAGCTCAGTAAACGGCATTAACCTTATTACGGAGCCGGAACACGCACCAAGGCTTCCGTTTGTGAGGCAAAATTAAAATCCATCCCGGACTGCTGCTGTGGAGAAAGAACTGGTCCACACAAATATAGATCGGCCATCTTGGTTTAGGCACTGGGGATGCTTGTCCCGGAGGCAGAGACTGGAACAGCTTAGAATACACAGTAACTTACATCCTTGGAAGCCGTCACTTTGTGAGGGTATGGCCTAGAAATCTCCTAAAAAAATTAAAAAATATCTATTTAAATATGTATTTTGAGAGAAGCACATGACATAAGAACGTAAGAAGAGCCATGCTCAATCAGACCAAGGATCTATCTTAAGGGACCCCAACCTTTCTGGACATTTGGGAATTTGAGAAACTGGTGTGGGATCCACCACAAAAATGGCTCCCATGGAAGATGTGGATAGTCATGTAATGGCTGCCGTGGGAGCCTGGCTAGGCAAGAGGTGGTGGTGGAAATAGCGAGGCTAGAGGCTGGGAGGGAGGGGGAAATGGAAAGAGTTGCTTCCGGTCCCACCCAATCTTCTTCTGTCCACACAGATGTTTCCCCTTTGCTCTCGCTCTCTCTCCCTTCCCTGTCCCTAGCCTTCTTCTTTCTCCCCCTTCCTAGCCTCAAGCCTCTCTCTTTCTCTCCCCTCTACCCCTTTGCCTTGCTTTCTCTTCCTGCCCGCTGAACAGCTGATCAGCGGCAGGTTCAGGGACAGGAAGGTGAACCTGGCGCCCTATCATTTTTCAATTTTTTATTAAAATTATTTTTTTTTGAAGGGGCGGGGAGTGAAGAGCATTGCAGGAGCAATTGCAGGTGCCCACGGGCACCGCACTGGGAACCCCCGATATACCTCGCCCGCTGAGGCCAACCAGCTGCCTTTCGGAATCACACAAGCAGGACATGAGTGCCAAAGCACCCTCCCGCTTGTTTTTCCCAGCAACTGGTACATAGAGCCATACTCATACTCTCAGTTTTAAGTTTCTGAGGTAATATTTCGAGGGAGCTGTCAAAATTATATCACAATTAGGAAGAATAGATTCATCAAGTTTCCATCACCCAGGGCGCTATCCTATGGGGATGGCCGTAACCCTCCGAACTTGGAGGATTACGGGCATCCTATGCAGGGTGGGAGGAGCACGGAGGCGAAGATTACCTCTGCGCTCCTCCTGCCCTGCAAAGCAGCTAGACAGCTGATTTCGGCTAACTACCGCACCTCGGAGCGGGGGGGGGGGCTGAGGCGCCACCAGGATACCTCATATCTTGGCGGCGCCTGTCTCCTCCCCTTCCCACCCCCTGGAACAGCGCCTAAACCCCTTCTCCAAGGTTGCTTTTGCATCCTTGGAGAACCAGCCGGTGTGGTTCTTTCCCACCGCCCCTTTCTATTTCCTTAAATGTTGGATATCTTAGCAAAATATGCATTGAAATATTGTTTCATCTTGAAGAATAGATCTGGAAAATGTGGTAACGGGCTCTCTATAGCTATGTAAAAAGCGCACACCTCCCCCGGTCTCCCGCGTGACAGGCCGGGATACTCACCACTATACTAATGAGGAGAGAGCTGGAGTGAGGAGTATCAGAAACGGCTCAGATAGATGGAAAACGCAGCTCACTTTGCGTGCAATCCTTGGACTTTTCCTTCTGGAGAGAAAAGGAGACTGCAGGGAACAGTCTTTTAAAAGCCGCTATGACAGATGTTCACACATTATTCATCTTCAGCCTGCGGCATTGCTGAACGTTTCTTAGGGCGCAGTCCTATGCAGGTTTAGATAGATAGCATGTCTGGCCTGGGAATGCTGGGAGTTGTAGGATTTTTTCTGTGTAAACATGCATAGGATTGTGCCCTTAAAGTAAATTTAGAGATCTAAGAGTGTGCTCTCTACCTCTTCCAACCCCCACCCCTGTGCTTCTTAGTAATAAAATTGACAGAGTGCCTACAAACCATGTGACAGCTAAATTATTCACAGCTATATCAGGGGGAATGAATCTACTGATTTAATGCATTTCTGACGTTTTTAAGCTTACCTCCTGAGAACTGTAGCAGCTGGAGAAATTAGAGAAGGGCTGGGCAGAAGGGAGATTTCCCAAATATATGGGACTTCAACTCCCAGAAGTCCTTGACAGCTTGGCCAACGGTCAGGAATGCGGGGAGTTGGAAGTCCAAAACATCTGGAGATCTCCTTTGTGTCCACCCCTGATTGAGAGCACCCAACACCGTTTTCCAGCATATCACAGCTCCTCTGCCTTTTGTGTTCCTTCCTGCTGGAAAAACGTCCTCTTGTCATTTTTAGAAGGAAAGATGCAGAGGAGTTCGGTGCATCCAGTGGTGTGTTGTTTTTCTTTTTGTTTTGTTTAAAAAAGGGGAGAACACTTGCGTTGGCCGGGAATCGAACCCGGGTCAACTGCTTGGAAGGCAGCTATGCTAACCACTATACCACCAACGCTTGCATGGAACGCCTCTGGGGAGCAGCATCCTTACAGCACACCCGATTTGTTCCTTATTATGAAAGAAGTAGGAATGTTAGAATGCAACTCGTACTCTAGGTGGAGCTGTTCTTTCTGAAGTCTAGACTTTTCAATGTTGCAAGTGTGTTAAGCTCTCCTTCCTTACTCTCTCGACAGGTACTTACATTTTCATTTGTCACATACAGAATAATCATCTCTAGAATTACTGAATCCACACCTTGAATTAAGATAGCAAGAGCTAATATCCATGGAACGTACAGCCTTCTTGTTATACTTGAGCTGAGTGTCACCTATGCACCGACTATAGGGATGCCCCCCCCAAAAAATGTTGCCCACCACTGCTGTACACATGTACTTGGGAACAAGCCCCATTTAACTCATTGGGGCTCACTGCCGAATAGACACTTATGCGATTCTGCTGTAAGCCGGGTTCTACTTCTTTATTAATAGAATCCCTTTAGCCTACGGATGTAGATTCATGCTATACCTTAGAACAGGAGGCTTTTTAAGAGGGAGAAAACGCTAGTTTTCTAAGTGAATAGATTCGTATTATACCTTTCATGACATGAAGAATCAGTGGTATGTGATGGGGGGGGGGATAATTTTTAAAATGTAATTTTTTACTCGTAGTCGGCAGGATTCGAACCTGCGCAGGGAGACCCCAATGGATTTCTAGTCCATCACCTTAACCACTCGGCCACAACTACTGCATCATAGAGAATGTTGCAAACTTCACTGATATTCTCATATATATATATATATATATTCTCTCTCACACATGCACATATATATGAATATATATGAAAGAGTTGAGAAATAGAAGAGTTTAAAAAAAAAAAAAAAAAACCCTAAATGCCCCATTTGGTTAATATCATTTTCTGAGATGAATACTCATATATATATAGAATACTGTAAATTTTCCTTTGATTTCATCATTAGTTTAATGATTTTTTGGTTGTTAGGAAAACAGCTGAGAAAGACAGCAGGTTAATAGCAGTTAATTGTGCGCTCATGATCCCTCACTCACGGAAATTTGCAGGGCCTTTTCATCGCATCGTCATCCTCCAGGGCCTCTCCCATGTTTTCCACCCATTTTCGTGGGGTCTTTTAGAGCGAGAAAAGGCAGGTATTAAATTTCAAACCTGAATGAAAGCCTTGTGTTAAGTCGGAATTCTGCTATACTGCCACTACACCACATCGCCACCTTGTGGTTAGTTAATAGAATATACTGTATATGTTGGAAATAGTAATATTGCCTGCTTAAAATCAACAAAGTGATGTAACCACTGATTGGAGTGGGAGGAATGGGTTAACTAAAGAATCCCACAGTGCATGTCTTTTGTAACCTCTCCTTCCTACTTTCGGCCTCTCTGGCCAGAGCTCTGCTGCTCTCTATCTACTTCCTGCTTCTTTGTGGAAGTTAGGTGGCTCTCTGCTCTCTCCCTATGTGGAGGATGCAAGTCAGAGCTGGCTTGTAGCCAGAGATCTTCTACAATGAAACTAATCTGCCTATATGCATCCCTGCATATATGTGAGTGATCTGTAAGTAAGAACTGATAAATGTCTTTAGTTTTAAACCTTGTGTGGACATTCCATTCCTTTTAATAGCCTTAAGAGACAAGAGTTTAGCAACTCACGTGGTGAAACCAGTTTCAATAAAGCAGGCTGAGCTTAAGGAGAAAACTCTGCTTTGTCCTAATCAGTTTAGGACTGACTCCTTTAAACATATCCCCCAACAATATAGGAAGCCAGAGAAATACAAATCCTGGGGGGAAACGCTATAAAGGACACACCTTTTCCCCTGCAATGAGAGGCAGTGTGGTGTAGTAGTGAGCGTGTTGGACTGGGACTCAGGAGATCCGGGTTCTAGTCCCCGCTCGGCTATGAAGCTCCCTGGGTGTTTGGGCCAATCACTGACTCTCAGCCTCACCTACCTCACAGGGTTGTTGTGAGGATAAAATGGAGAGGAGGAGGATTATGTAAGCTGCCTTGGGTTCCTTGCAGGAAAAAAGGCGGGGTATAAATATAATATTATATATAATGAAAATAGAAGAAACCTCGGTAAAATGGCAAGTCATGTTGAGAAGCCCTAACAGTAAATATTGTCTCTCGCACATTAGCGCTTATGTTTGTGCTAGATTCTGCAACGTCTTGTAGCTCTACATTTCTAATATGAAAATCTTTCCCACTGGCTACTTGGTCTAAGGCCTGACCTTTTTGGGTCCATGGACCCTGTGTGGAATTTGGAGAAAGTATCATGGGCACCACCACAAAATGGAGGCATGGCCAGTTGCAAAATGGGTGGTGTGGGGGCACAGCTAGTCACAAAGTGGGCCAAGTAATGAAATAACAACAATAAGTTGTTATTTCACAGGAGGCAAGTTGGTGAGGCTGAGAGAGGAGTAACTTGCCCATGGTGATGGAGGGGTGACATGAGCTTGCATCCTGGGATTATCAGAAGGCTCTTTTGCAAAAGCAGTCTGTGTAGATAGCCATCAACTTTGAGACCATTAATAACTGCCAAATACATGTCACTCGTAGTCGGCAGGATTCGAACCTGCGCGGGGAGACCCCAATGGATTTCTAGTCCATCGCCTTAACCACTCGGCCACGACTACCACATAATACTTGAACAGATCTGAATGAACTTTGATTGAACCCTATCCATAATGTCCCATCACCCCAAACTACTCAAACATGCCCAGGTCAGACCTTTAAGCAGGAGTTGCATTGGGGGTAACAACTTACCCCAGTCATTGACATGGTCTTGGGGTATGTTGTTACCCCATATGGAAATGGCCATTCATGCCTGAGGTTGCATGTTTCCCTGAGCAGTTTTTCATCTGCAGAGAGCAACTTTTTATGGTAACTGTTCTTTGGAGATATTGAGTCTTGCGGTGTTAGTGACAATGTCCTAAAAGAACAAGGTTAGAAAAACACGAACTTGAGAATTGTTGCTCAAAATGTTGAACGAGCTAGAAGTTAACCCCATACCTGAGCTTGATTTACCCCCAATTAATTTCCCACCCAGATCCTACTCCAAATCAATAGGACTATTATGAACAAGACAAAAACAAAATCAATGGAGTTTATTAAAAACACACAGAGAGAGAAAAGAACAGTGAGGGCACTATCCATTGGGGATGCTTGTAAGCCTCCGAACTCAGAGGACTACGGGCATCCTATGCAGGGCGGGAGGAGCTCAGAGACGAAGGTCGCCTCCCCACTCCTCCTGCCCTGCAAGTCAGCTAGAGGGCTGATTTAGGCCATCTAACTTCAGTGCTTCAGAGGGGAAGGAGGCTGAAGAAGCACCACCAGGACCCATATCCTGGTGGCCCCAGTCTCCTCCCTGCCCTGCCTCCTGGAACGCCATTTTTACACTTTCCCTGAGGTCGCTCTTACGACCTCGGAGAAGCAGCCGTCACGGTTCTTTCCACACCAGCTGGGAGGGGAGAGGGAGGGAGCTCCGAGCGCAGAGTCTTGTCTCCAATGCTGGAGCAATTTCCTGACCTCGCAGCAGGGACTCCGAAAAATCCTATGGCCATCTAGACACTGCCTAGGGGCCATGGGATTGCACGGCCTGTGCTTTATTTCATTTATTGCATTTCTATACCACCCAATAGCCAAAGCTCTCTGGGCGGTTCACAAAAACGAAGACCCTAAAACATGATAAAACATAATATAAAACCTTTCACATACAAAACTTTAAAACTCTTTGAAACAGCTAAACACGATTAACGATAAAATACCAAAACCCAGGAATCCATTATTAGACTATGTATTAATAAAGGGGAAGGGGAGTATGCCTTGTCAGGATATGTTATATTTTTGGAAGTGGAATTTAATTGATTAAGGGGATGGATGTATATTAGTTGGTCCCTAGGCGGGTGGGGGGAGCACCTTATGATTTATTTTAGTTGTATGTTTGTGTTTTATAGTTTTGTATGTAGTTTATAATAACTAAATAAAATTTATTAAAAACAACAGCAACCCAAAACCCAACAAAACAGTGAATGTTAAAAAGTCCCATCCTATGCTGTCAAATGCCTGGGAGCAGAGGAAAGTCTTAACCTGGCACCAGAAAGGTGACGACGTTGGTGCCAGGCAGGACCTGATCAACATGGCATTTCCGTTGCAGGAATGAAAATGGAGCAGCAAAACCTGAATCAGGGGGGAGATCTGAGGCAGGAGACTGTGGCCAGGGTGAATCCGCAGCAAATCAAGCGGGAACCCAGTGCAGGCCTCCAGCAGGGTTGGGAAACTCAGTGGCAGGAGTTCCTGAAGACAATGCAGGACCCGCATTCAGGATGGAAAAACCCAGCATGGGTGCTTCAGCACAGGTCAGCGGGAAATCGGGAGGCCTCCTTCGAGGGAACGGATTGTGCCAGCCAGCAACCTAAAAGGGAAGGTGTGAACCGAACTGCACTAGGGCTCGGCAGAGAAGCCCAAGAAAGCCCAGATTCTCCTGCAAACATCAAGGAAGAGGTTCTGCATGAGGATGCTATCAGCTCAGAGATCCGGTGCCGACGCTTCAGGCAGTTCTGCTACCAGGAGGCCAGTGGCCCTCAGGACGTTTGCGAGAAGCTCCAGGAACTCTGCTATCGATGGCTGGAGCCAGAACAGCACACCAAAGAGCAGATCCTGGAGCTGGTGGTCCTGGAGCAGTTCCTTGCCATCCTGCCTCCAGAGATGCAGCGCTGGGTCTGGGAACGCTGTCCAGAAAACTGCACCAAGGCGGTGGCTCAGGCAGAGGATTTTTTGCTGAGGCTTCATCAAGAGGGTGAGAGACCAGAACCAAAGGTGAGACCTCTCTGCATTGTATTTGTCTTCACATAAGAAGAGCTGTGCTGGATCAGACCAAAGGTCCATCTAATCCAGCATTCTGTTCACACAGAGGTATACTGCTCCTGAACCTGGAGGTTTCATTTAACCATCATAGTTAATAACCATTGATAGACTTACCTTCCATGTATCTGTCGAAACCCCCCCCCCCTTTACAGCCCTTTAATCTAGTGGCCATTACAATCTCTTGGAGCTTTTCTAGATGAGGTTTTTCTTGTGCATTTGCCAGTCCTCACTCACAGTTGTTTATGGGTGCTTTAGATGACGTTGTTGCTGTCCAGCTTTGCTTCTGTTTTTTAAAAGTAATTTTTTGGGGGGGAAGGTTTGGAGCAGGGGAAATCCAGCCTTTTTTGACATTGCAAAACAATAGGCAAATCCCCACAAATGTAGTTGTGTTATTCAACTCTGTCATAGTGCCACCTAGAGGTCATGTACAGGACCGGTGCAGGGCAGTTTGGCGCCCCAGGCGAAAAAATATTTAGCGCCCCCCTCTTCAAAGCAGAAAAAAAAAAAAACTGCGCCGCCACCACCAACCTACCTCCCCCCCCCGCCCTGGCTGCGGCGGCGGCTGCTGCTGCTGCTGCCTCCTCCTCCTCCTCCTGAAGCGACGCGACGGGACCCCCGCACTGTTTTTTGCCGGGGGAAACCATGGCAACAGGGCTGTTTAAGCCCTTCTGCCCTGGTTCCTCCCGCCAAAACAACGCGGGCGGGGCTCCGGAAGCGACGCGACGAAGGTAGGTGACGGGGGGTTGGGGGGGTGACGGGGGGGGTGGCGATGGCGGTGGGAGGCGCAGCGGCAGTGAGCGGGTGGGCGGGGGGAGGCGCAGCAGCGAGCGGGCGGGCGGGCGGGGGGAAGCGCAGCGGCGAGCGAGCGGGCAGGCGGGGGGGCGGCGGCGGCGGCAGGCAGGAGGGTGGGGAGGCGGAGGCCTGGCGGGGGCGGCGCAGCGGAGGCCTGGCGGGGCGGCGCAGCGGCAGCGAAGAGGAGCGCAGCTTTTCCGCGCCCTCTTCAGCCGCGCGCCCTCTTCAGCCGCGCGCCCTAGGCAACCGCCTAGTTGGCCTAGCGGTAGCGCCGGCCCTGGTCATGTAGCAGAAAGGCAGGAAAGGAAAATAATTTCATGTAAAGCTTAATTCTGCATTAAAGGCAGAAGTACAAACAGCCTCATCAAGAAAACCTCTTGTTCTTGCCTGTTTGATTAGACCAGACTTCTCCAACCTGATGCCCTCCAGATGTGTTGGACTATAACTCCCAGCATCCCCTAGCTCGCCATGGCCATTACCTCTGCTCACTGACCACTCATACAACTTGCTGTGCCCTGAATTGTGTGCCTCTTCCTGTTACAGATATTTGGGCTTTCAGAAGAAGAGGCCATTGACTCACGTAAGTCAGGGCAGGATTCATCAGCCATTGTCGAGGTGCATCTCTGGCTGGAGGCCAAGCCAGAGGGTGACAGAGAAACCAACTTGGTGGGTAAGGATTCTGGTGTCTAAATCCTTGGATGTTATGTCTTTTCTGTGGTGTTTGTGCAATAAAAGTTAGAATAGAGATGACCGGGAGTAGCTTCTTAAAGCTGTAATATGTAACAAAAACTTAAAATTAGCCTTGAAAATGTGTTTCAGTTCTACTGTATGGCATGGAATTGTGGACTTTAAGAAAGACTACCATAAAAAAGATAGAAGCATTTGAAATGTGGATTTATCGCAGGATGTTACAAATTTCATGGACTGAGAGGGCGACCAACGAAGAAGTATTAAAGAGAATGTATGAAGATCAAGAAATGATAAAACACAGAAAATGCAGAAAACTAGAATATTTTGGTCATATCATGAGAAATGAAAAATATAGACTGCTGCAGCTGGTTATACAAGGGAAAAGAAGTGTAGGAAGAGGAAGAAGGTCTTGGCTGAAAAACCTTAAAGAGTGGGTTGGGGGCAATACAACATCCCTGTATAGAGCAGCCATATCTAAAGACTGTTTAGCCATGATGATGTCTGACCTCTGGTAGGAGAGGAATGAGAAGAAGTTTGTGTCATCATGAAATTCTTAGAATCTAGTAGATCAGGAGTGGTCGATGTGTGGCCCTGCAGATGTTTTGGCCTACAAGTCCCATCAGCCTTAGCCAGCATAGCCAATGGTGAGGAATGATGGGAGTTGTAGGTCAAAACATCTGGAGGGCCACATGTTGACCACTCCTGTGATGGATGCCGACCTTCAGCAACTTACAAAAAAGCTCTCTGTGGGGCCTCTTCACCTCTTGGTTCAGTTCAGATTTCATGCCAAACCATGTTTGCGCCAACTGTCATTTAGAACCCAAATCATGGTTTGAGCTTCCAGCAAGCAAACTATAGTTTAGAGCTGCTTGTCCGCTTTTGTTTTCCATTCTCTCCTAAGTTCCATCCTACCACGGTTTTAAAAGGAGATTAGACAAATTCATGGAGGATAAGGCTCTCTCAATGGCTACTAGTCCTGATGGCTACCTCCAGTATCAGAGGCAGTAGGCCTGTGTACACTAGTTGCTGGGGAACATGACCGGAAGGGTGCTATTGCACTCATGTCCTGCTTGTGAGTTCCCATTGAAGCATCTAGTTGACCACTGTGAGAACAGAATGTTGGATTAGATAGGCCTTTGGTCTGATCTAGCCTGGCTCTTCTTACGTTCTTAAGTTCTCTACAGTCTCTAGGTACAGAAACTGCTAGAACTATCTAGTAGAAGCTTCTGCTCCAGGCATACAGATTGTTCCAAATGGGCTAGAGACCCACAAGTACATTTCTAGGTGTGGTTAGGGATCAGGGGAAACATTTGTGCATATCAGAGCTTCTAGCTTTGGATGTTTCCAACCATTAACTGATCAGATAGTTTTAAGCCTTGTCTTTTGGAGCCTTGCAGTTTGTAATATTGTTGTATCTTAAAGTAGTTTATGGTGCAATCCAGACTCTTGACAGCCATTGGAAAATTCGGAGCCCTAGCTCTGACCTCGGAAAAGTGCTCTGAGGTCAGAGCTGGGGCTCTGAATTTGGAGCGCCCACCCTTGCTGCCGGTGTGGTTCATTCTGTGCCAGCTGTGGCTCCGACATCTCAAGTGCAACGTTGGAGCCGGCGCTGGGGGAGGGCATCTGGAGGCATTCAAGGTACCGCTTTACAGCCATCTGTCAGGGATGCTTTAACTTGGATTCCTGCATTGAGCAGGGGGATGGGCTCGGTGGCCTTGTAGGCCCCTTCCAACTCTACTATCCTATGATTCTATAAAATGTTTTGGAGGGCAAAGAAAGTGCGGAGGCAGTCCTAGCTGCCGCGCTCCTCCCACCTTCCATTGGACACCCGTAATCCTCTGAGTTCAGAGAGTTACGGGCAGCCACATTGGATGGCGCTATTGTTTTAAAATGGGAAGCCGTATATGGATATTTTAAATCTGCAGTGGGGAGGGCCAGATTCAATTTCAGAAAAGCTCTCAGGGCCGCATTCCAATGGAGGGTGGGCCAAAGTCAAAGGGGGTGGGGCCAAAAATACCCCCCCCCCAAAGCCAGCCTATTTCAACTCAGTGCTTTGACTGCCAGTACCTAAGCCTTTGGAGAGGCATTTCAACCTTTTAGAAGGGGGGGGGGGACCCACACAAAAGCTGGAAAACCAACGAACAATCGGTGGGTGGGGGAAAGGGGGCGGGGCCATTTGGGGAGCATCAGGGTGCTGGATTAGGACCAAGGAGGGCCAGATTTGGCCCCCAAGTTTTAGGTTCCCCACACTTGTTTTAAATAAATAAATAGGTTGTGACTGGTGTTAGGGTTTTTTCTGCTTTTTCCAGCAGGTGATGTGCAAGTGAGAATAAAGGAGGAGAATCTTCAGCCAGAAAATCCTGACTCCGCGAAGGTTGGGGGATCATCCATGAGAAGAGATGAAGGCACATTTCTCCAAGGCCCTGAGGAGGAAGTGATGGCTGGAAGTCAGCAGGGACCCAAACATCACCAGGAAAGCTATCAGGGAATGCCGGCAGAACAAACTATTCATTCCGAGGAACGTGATGGAGATTTAAATGGAAGCACCTGCCAAGAAGGATTCCTTAGGCACATGGGGGGAAAGGCAGTCCCTGACTGTGGAAAAAGCCTCTCTCAGAACTTGGTCCTTCTTGACCATCAGAGAATGCAAAAGGGGGATAAGCTGTTCAAGTGCTCGTATTGTGGGAAAATCTCCAATGGAAGAACAAACCTGATGATACATGAGAGAACCCACACGGGAGAGAAGCCTTACGAATGCTCTGAGTGTGGGAAGAGCTTCAGCACCAGC
Organism: Shinisaurus crocodilurus; assembly: GCA_021292165.1. Classification (NCBI taxonomy): domain Eukaryota; kingdom Metazoa; phylum Chordata; class Lepidosauria; order Squamata; family Shinisauridae; genus Shinisaurus; species Shinisaurus crocodilurus. The sequence goes on from CM037882.1 coordinate 13,008,369, forward strand.
TCAAACCTCATAAATCATAAAAGGGTACACACGGGCGAGAAGCCGTACAAGTGCTTGGACTGTGGGCAAAGCTTCAGTCATAACGCATCCTTGATAAGACACAGGAGAACCCACACGGGAGAAAAACCATACGAGTGCTCGGACTGCGGAAAGAGCTTCATTCAGAAAGGAGAACTGATTGCACACAAGAGGACCCACACCGGAGAGAAGCCGTACGAATGCTCCGAGTGCGGGAGGAGCTTCAGCACCAGCTCTCACCTGATAAGGCATAAGAGGGTCCACACGAGGGTGAAATTGCAGAATTACACAGACTGTGGGAAAAGCTTCCATTGGAAATCAAACCTTATTAAGCACAAAGGAACGTATATTGACGAGAAGCAATAAAAGTGCAGAGACTGTAGGCAAAGAGCATGAGCCAGGGACCATATCTTCTCAAACCCATTACGGAGCGGTGCAGGGACAGAGCACAGAAATGCAGCCAAAAGACTGCAGCCAAAGCATCAGAAATAGCTCACTCCTTACCGTTCACAGAAAGATAGACAGAGACATGTGGAAACATATATCCAATGTTCGAACCGTGGTTAGGAGATCAGGAGCGTGCTATAGACTCCTTCGCTGCCTCCTTTTCTATAGTGCATTAATTTCCCCTCTTCCATTCCTCTGTGGCAGGAGTGCAGAACGTCAGGCCCAGGGCCAAATCTGGGGGTCCCCAGAAGGTCACGCCCCCTTTCCCTGGCCCCACTCCCCTTTCCCCAACCACCAATTGTTTGGTGAATTCCCAGCTCCCCCCCCCCCCACATTCTAAAGTGTGAAATCCCTCTCTTAAGGCTTAATTACTAGCAGTAAGAGCTTTAAGCTAAAATAGACTGGTATGTTTGGTATTTTAGTCCCGTCCTTTTTGGTCCCACCTCTTTTGCCTTCAGCACCACTCAACACTGAAATGCAGCCCCCGAGAGCATCTCTGAAATGGAACGTGGCCCTTGGGCTGAAAGAGCTTCTGCACCCCTGTTCTATGGAACTAACCATGGTGTGGAGTTGCGTCTAACCGTAGCTAGCATTAATCAGGGCCTGCAAACCTGCTTCAGGTTCTGCTTTGGAAGACTAGTTTGAACCTAACCATGATTAGCGTGCCAACGGAACATTGCAGTATGGTTAGCTCCAAGAATGGGAGGGAGGAGGGGGGATTCAGGTGAGGGAGAAGAGGTGGGAGAACATGGGAGAGAAGCTGCAGCGTTATGCTTTCTCCGTACCAGACCGCAGGAGAACGGTGCCGCCTGCTGAACCACTGCCGCCACTGCTGCCGCCTTCGTGCACCCTGCTGAACACACCTCAAAGATGTTGATCTTCGAGGGGGCAGAACCCCGGCTGCGCAGAGAGGGTGGCAAATGGAGGATAAGAGCAAGTCGCAGGGCAGCGAGGGGTTGAGAGGAGGCCACTCAACAGCAGAGTTAGCAACTGCAATGAGGCTGAATAATCCATTCCACCTCAGAGAGGATCCCTCCCTGACAGAGGAAAATGCTGCGATCTCCCACAGTGGTACCGCAGGGCCTGTCTGACTGTGGCGGCACCGCAAGGCTCATGGCGCTCTTCGAGGCCATCTCAAAGAGCACCCCACAGAAGTAAATAGGGTTTGCGCTGTATTTATGGAAACTGTGAGCCGCCCCTACCACGTGACCGTTGAACAATGCGCTTTACCTGAGGTAGCCGTTGGCGTTCATCGGAGTCCTGGGAGGGAACATTCCAACCCCTCTTGTTACCGCGGGGGATAGCCCTGCTGGTGGATTTCATTGGGCACAAGCGCCCTTAACGTCAGACTTTATGAAGGACGAGAAAGTGAGCCAGCAGGGTGTAATGCGGGAAGCGGTATGCTGACCTTGGTCTTGGCTCACCCGGGGCTTGGTTCCCAAGGCCGCATTCCTAGACCTACTCACCTGGGAGAGTAAGCCCTGTTGAATTCAGTGGGACATTGAGTAGCTGTGTAAGATAAGCTAAGGGCGCAAACCTATGCAAGTTTAGACAGAAAAAAGGCCTACAACTCCCAGTGATCCCCAGCCAGCATGGCAGGCTGGGGAACACTGGGAGTTATAGGCCTTTTTTCTGTCTAAACATAGATAGGATTGCGCCCTTAGTTTAAGGAGGTTCACGGAGGAAAAGTTGCTCCACCCTCCTTCCTTTTACAGCCACCCAAGCTGCCACCAAAAGCCTCTCTGAAGCATCAGGGAGCCCTTTTAAACAATATAGGGGACATGGCAGGGGCTGCTAGAAGAGGGCCAGTCCGGAATTGACCCAAATCAAGCTTGGAGCATAAGATAACTCAAGGAAGTCCTTGGAAGAAAAGTCTGCCATCCCCTCCTTCCCCCAGCAGAGCCCTATCCTAGATTGTTCAGCAGGAGCCTCTGACCCACTCCCCCCGAGGGGCTTTTCGGGGGTCACAAGTGTCTGGAGCAGAGAGGAGGGGACAGGAAGCTTTCCAGCTATGAAATTCCTGCCTGTATCTTAGGATCTGAGGTTGCCTTCCTATAAACTAGGGGTGAGTAACCTGCGGCCCTCGGCCTAATTGCATGCAGCCCACAGCCTAATTTCAAAAGCCCTTTGCATGCAGTCAGTTCTGACTGCTGGCCAGAGCTGTCTCTCCCAGTGCCGGCGCCAGACTCCGCTGTGTTGTCAGCATAGTGCTGCCGATAGTGTCAGGCCCAGTCCTGCAATCAGACATTCTAGCACTCTGACACAGGACATTTCAAACCAGCGAGACTCTTCTTTGTCTCACTGATTTGGAGTCTCCTGTGTCAGAGTGCTAGAATGTGTGATTGCAGGACCGGGGCCACGACAGATAGACCCCTGCTGACAGATAGGCCCCTGCCGCAGCGGCGCCCTTGCCATTGAAGCCCCCTGCCTGCCCATCCATCTCCTGCTCGCCTGTCCCCCAGTCACCAAAGGGCTACTGCCTGCTCAAAGCCAACCACTCGCTCGGTTGTTGAAGCCCCCACCGTGCCGCCTGGGCCTGGTCTTCACCTTCCCTGGCAGCCTGCTGCTTGGCAAGGAAGAGATGGAGAGAGAACCTGGCAGAAAGAGAACAGGGGTGGCTCACTCACTTTTGGCTCTGGCCCTACCAACCACTGATACGTGTGTGTCGTCCCCCCCCCAAATGTTGCCCACCACTGCTATACACATGTACTTGGGAACAAGCCCCATTTAACTCAATGGGGCTCACTGCTGAATAGACAGACACAGGATTGTGCTGTAAGCTGGGTTCTGCTGCTTCTTTATGAATAGAATCCCTTTGGCCTACTGATGTGTGTCTAATTTACAAAGCAAGAATGAGCATAAGGATCACCTACTCTTACATGAACTTGCCCACATGCTGAGGTCATCCTCTTACCTGGTACTACCCCCCACACTTCGGAGGTTAGGTAGGTAGCAGCTGGAGGAAGAGCCTTCTCCATTGTAGGATCCCATTCATTTATTTGTTTGCTTCTTTGCTTGTTCATGTATTAAGGGATGTCCGCATTTCCCTTCAGCATCTGTTTTCAGGGGAGTTTAGAAATAAAAAGTTTGCCATAGTACCAATAGAAGAATGCCAGCAAAGCAGCAGTAAAAGCAGCATTTGCCTCTTAGTGCAGCCTCCTCCAACTTGGTGCCCTGCAGACATTTTGGACTCCAACTCCTAGCATTCCTGACCATTGGCCATGCTGGCTGGGGCTGATTGGAGTTGAAGTCCATAACATCTGGAGGGCACCAGGTTGGGGAAGGCTGTCGTAGTGCTTCACCCAAAATTAATCTCTCCCTCCCCCTCTATCCTGCCTTCCCTCCAAGGAGCTCAGGGCACTGCACATGATCTCCTATCCTCACAACAACCCTGTGAGGTTGGGCAGGCCCTGTAAACTTTGCGCCTGAGTCCAACACTCTAACTCAACTTTCCCCAACCGGGTGCCCTCTGGACAGGGATGTTGAAGAGTCCTTGGTCTCGAGTCACGAGTCGAGTCACGAGTCTTTGGACCCGAGTCTCGAGTCCGAGTCCAAGTCCTTGGTCCAAAATGGTGACTCACGAGTCACTGAGTCACGAGTCACTCCCAAAGCTGATTCCACGAGTCCCTATTAAAATCAATGGGGGTTTTTCCCAACAAAATAAGGCTACTTCAGATGTGTGGCTTAAATAAATTCTAGGCACAAGTGTGCCTTTTTATTTCAAAACTCTGCAACTGATTTTGGCAAGAACAGACCAGGCAGAAAAACCCAAAATAACCAGGCAGGCAGAGGAGGCAGGGAACCCCAAAGCAGGCAGGCAGAGGCCTTTGTCTTGGACAATTCAACTGTGGAACTGGTCAAGAAGAGACCACGCAGGCAGAGGAGGCAGGGAACCCCAGACAGGCAGGCAGAGGCAGCCAAACCCAAAATGTCTGAAAGGTTGCATTTTAGAAAAATGAGTTTAAAAAATAAACTTGCTGTAGTTCCTAAAACTTATCCATGTTGCATTTGAGGAACATGATTTTTTCTAAATGTTTGGCCCCCATTCTGGAACGGTGAGATCTCATCATAATTCCACCCTCACTGAACACCCGCTCCACTGGTGATGAACTTGCTGGAACCAGAAACACACTCAGAGCAGCCACACAGAGTAATCTCAGGTCCTTCTTCTGCCTCTCCCAAGTACGCAACACATCAATCAAAATAAATCTTGACACACTGTTGGGGCTGCACTCCTGGTAGCCGTCCATAGTGGCCGAGCAGCGGCACACCTCGCTTCCCTGCGCTCTTCGCCGGCAATCACACTCCTCTCCACTCCTGGCACAGCCCAGGGATGTTGAAGAGTCCTTGGTCTCGAGTCCCGAGTCGAGTCTCGAGTCCCATTAAAAATATTGGGACTCGAGTCCGAGTCGAGTCAGAGGGGGGACTCAGTCTGACTCACGAGTCGAGTCCTCGAGTCCGAGTCCCCATCCCTGCCTCTGGATGTGTTGGGCTAGAACTCCCAGTATCCCCCCTCCCCCCGCCTGAAGGCTGCTCTGATCACGATGCCTCCCTTTGCCAACATAAGGACTACCACATTTGTTGTTCTTTCTGCCCTCTTGCCCCTGTTGAGTTCTGATTAGTGGCAAAGGCATAGCCAAATAACAGCTGGTCTTTTAATTTTCAAAGGGAGAGCAGCTGTTGCTTCTGTGTCCCAGCATGCCTAGATGCAACCAAAGATTATTATTATTACAGGCAGTCCCCGAGTTAAGAACATCCGACTTACAGACAACCCATACTTAAAAACAGACTTCTGGGTTCCCCGGTGCTATGTCATTTACGGAGAGTACATAGGGTAGTTGTGAGGGATTGAGGCCTACACAGGATTGGGTTTGTTGAGGCCTACACAGGCTTGAGTTTGTTGAAGCCTGAAGGCCCAAACACTTCCCTCGAGTAGTTGAAGCCTGAAGGCCCAAACACTTGGATGGGAGGGGGAGTTTGAGAGTTTTAGTTTACCCAATAGAAGTTAAGAATTACCGGTAGATATCCAATTCAAGGTCACATGATTATAACCTTCCATTCCTGGGAAGGCTATATATGTGGGGTGTGGTCAGCTAGCAGTTAGTGTGTGTGCTGAGAGTCAGCTAGAAGCAGCAGCAGAGCTGGCAGCAGAGAGAAGCAGAGAGACTGAAAGAGAAACTGGCTGCATAGCAAATAGGTAGTCTGAAGTTTAACTAGAGAACGGTGGATTGTTTGTTTGTTTTATTTTATCATACTTGCTTTTGAATTATAACCACTCTATTAAGTAAATACCCAAATGTTATAAGTAAAGTGTTGTTGTTTACCCTGGAGTTTGGAGTGACTTATTCACCACGTCTACAGCCTACACCCATGCTATTAGAAGCTGTAAAAGGGCTTGATCTCCTAGAACGAGAGGGGCTTTGAGGAGAGGCAAAGATCTCCCAAAGGAAGGTTAAGGGGTCCCTGCAGTAGCGGAACCTTGACGGATGGTGGCAGCGGAGCGATCCTGAACAGTGAGATTAAGCACTCCAAACAGAGATAGGGTTTTTTACTTATAGAGCTGGCAAAAGCAGTGTATGTTTGAACTTCAGGACTGCGGAATAGGGACCCAGTGAGGCTAGTAAAATGAGCCAGTATCTTTCCATGAATAAAACTGCCCTGATAGAGCAGTGTAAAAAGGACAATTTGCCATGGGAGGAGAAAACAGCAGAGGAACTGAAAGTGATGCTGATCTCCCAGGCGGCAATAGAAGGAGCTGCACCCTCTAGCCCTAGTGTAACAGGACCCCAAACAAAAGATTGGGAGCTCCGTGAACAGGAACTGCGGCTAGTGGCAAAGCAGAAGGAAGAAGAAACCCGGTTAGAGTGGGAAAGGCTTCGTCAGCAGGAAGAACAACGCAGACACGAGGAAAGGATGATGCAATTGAAACAGGAGCAGCCTGTCAGAGTTACCCCGAAGGACTTCACAGCATACACCCCAGGAGAAGACCCACAAGTGTTCCTGACCACTTTTGAGAGGGCAGCACAGAAGTGGGGATTGCAGGAGGGTGATTACATGAAGTTTGTGCCTAATTTAATCAAAGGGGAGCTGGCAGAGATTTATAATAGCATGCCAGAGGGAGAGGCTGTTTCCTATGCTCAATTCAAAGAAACTGTGTTTAAAAGGTTCAGGTTAGGCCCTGAGCACTTTAGGAAAAAGTTCAGAGGGTTAACGCCTCAACCAGGTAAATCTATGGTAGAGTTTGCAACAAAATTAAAAAACCTGCTATTAAAATGGGTGGATGAAGCAAAAGCTGACAACAGGGAAAAGGTGTTAGAGCTTATGGCCCTGGATCAGTTTTATTTTCGGTTGCCCAGAGAAATAAAACTGAAGGTTAAGGATAAAGATCCTGAAACTGTAAACCAAGCTGCAGAAATGGCTGACAAACTGATTGAAAACCGGGAAGGGTTAGACCCCAGGATTGAGTCTGAGAAGAAGGGGGGGAAATGGGAAGCCCCAAGTAAAAAGGAGTTCAAAAAACCTCCTTTTGATCCTTCTCACCCCAGAGACCGTGCCTGCTATTCGTGTGGTCAGACAGGCCACATCAAGAATAGCTGTCCCAAGTTACAAGCAATAACACCAGCTAACCCAGGTAGTCCTAAACCCGAACAAACCAAGCCACAAGGTGTAGCAAGCATTAAAAAACCTTATAATTGTGGATTTGTGATCACCAACAGGGAAGAGGTTAATAATCAGTTTAAAGAACCTGTTTATGTAAAGGATAAGACCATTATGGTGATGTTGGATTCTGGAGCTGATGTTTCTCTGATCTGAGCAGATTTGGTGAGACCTGAAGATTTGGTACCAGGAATGTCTATTGAGATCCAGGGAGTGAATGGTCCCTCCTTTGAAGTCCCAGTAGCAAGGTTATCCATAGAATGGAGGGGATGGAGGGGTCTGTATGAAGTTGGGGTGATGGAACCTCCAACCCAATTTGCCCCTATCATTGTGGGAAGGGATATAATGGGACCAGAAGCTCAAATATGTGTGGTAACCTGCAAGCAAAAGGAAAGGGAGGAAACTTCAAGACAGGACCAGGCAAAAGCTGATGGGGTAAAAGAAAAGGTACTAGAGGTACAACCCACAGTGATTCCGGAAGGTCCAAAACCAACCCCAGACCCTCCCCAAACCGAAACAACAGAACAAGCCTCCATGCAACCTGTTGACCTGAACGCCAGTGAACCAACCGAGGCAGGTGGTTCTGTAGAGGAGAAGGCGCTAGAGACCCCTTTTCCTGATTTAAGAGGAGTAGAGGAATTCAAGCAGGGAGTCCTCAGTGATCCTAGTTTGGAGCCTCTGAAAAGAGTAGCTCTCCCTCAAGAGAAGCCCTTCTCTGAGGAAAGAAGGGAGCAGATTATTTGGGAGAAAGGATTGCTGTATAGGCTGTGGTTACCAAAAACCCAAGAGTTAACCTGGGAACCACTAAAGCAACTGGTAGTACCTAACCAATTCCGGCTAAGGTTGCTAGAACTAGCCCATGATGTGCCATGCGCAGGACACTTGGGGAAAAACAAGACTAAACAAAGGCTCATGGCAAACTTCTTTTGGCCGGGAATTGCTAAGCAAGTAGCAGAGTACTGCAGGTCTTGTGAAACCTGTCAGCGTGTGGGGAAGGCAGGGCATCACAGTAAAGCCCCTTTGCAGCCTTTGCCTATTATAGGAGAAGCTTTCTTCAGAGTGGGCATGGATATTGTAGGGCCTTTCACTAAACCCACCCGCAAGGGAAAAAAGTACATCCTTACAGTGGTGGATTTTGCCACAAGATACCTAGAAGCTGTAGCACTAGCCTCTATAGATGCTCCATCTGTAGCTGAGGCTTTGCTAACTATATTTTGCAGAACTGGATTTCCCTCTGAAATCTTGACAGATTGTGGGTCAAATTTCCTCTCCGAGATAATGGAATGCCTGTGGAAGTGTTGTGGGGTAAAACACTTGAAAACCACTCCTTATCACCCTCAATGCAATGGAATGGTGGAAAGATTTAACGCCACACTCAAAGGAATGATTAGAGCTTATGTAAATACACACCCAAATGACTGGGATGACAAACTGCAACACCTACTTTTTGCCTACAGGGAAGTTCCACAGGAATCAACGGGATTCTCACCTTTCGAGCTATTGTATGGCAGAAGAGTGAGAGGACCTCTTGATCTCCTGAGGGAAAACTGGGAAGGTAAACTTGTAGAAAACAAAACCTCTGTGGTGGATTATGTGTTAAAACTTAGACAAACTCTAGATACACTCTGTAAACTAGTTCAAGCCAATGTAACCAAAGCCCAAGAGGTGCAAAAGTTCTGGTATGATCAAAAGGCACGCTCTAGAGTATTTGAGGTAGGGGATCAGGTAATGATATTTCTTCCTCTGCGCAAAGACAAGCTTAAGGCTGCTTGGGAAGGCCCCTACACAGTCAGAGAGAAAATGGATGATTTAACCTATGTGGTGGTTAAAGAAAAATCTGAAAAAAGACCAAAGGTAGTACATGTAAATATGATGAAGCCACACTATGAGAGGAGTGGAGTAGTTTTACAGGTGCAGAAGGTGCCAAAGGTAGTATACTTACTTACAGGGTTGAGACCCTGTCCAAGTGCCTGGAGTCAGTGGGTGGCTGGATGGGAAGGAACATGCTGAAACTGAACCCCGACAAGACCGAGGTACTTCTGGTGGGGGACAAGGGAAGGTTAGGGGATGTTGACCTGGTGCTGAATGGGGTACATCTACCCCTGAAGGACCAGGTCCGCAGCTTGGGGGTCATTCTAGACTCCCAGCTGTCCATGGAGGCTCAGGTGGCAGCTGTGAGCCGGGCGGCGCTGTATCAACTCCATCTGATACGGCAGCTGCGCCCCTACCTTCCTAATCACCTGCTCCCATCAGTGGTTCATGCCTTGGTCTCCTCTCGCCTAGACTACTGTAATGCGCTCTACGTGGGGTTATCCTTGAAGACGGTCCGGAAGCTTCAGCTGGTACAGAACACGGCAGCTCGCCTGATTAAGGGCAGCCGCCGGCGTGATCACATCACGCCAGTGCTTAATGAGTTGCACTGGCTACCAGTTGCTTGCCGAGCCGAATTCAAGGTGTTGGTTTTGACCTTTAAAACCCTACACGGCTCCGGCCCAGCTTATCTCAAGGAGCGCCTCCAGCAACATCAAGTAGGCCGTTCAACAAGGTCTGCCACGGACGGCCTTCTCCTTATCCCATCAGCCAGAGCAGCCAGGCTGGTGGGGACTAGGAAGAGGGCCTTCTCTGTGGCGGCCCCCACATTATGGAACTCCCTCCCTAGTGACCTTCGCCATGCCCCCTCCGTGATGAGCTTCCGCCGTGCATTAAAAACATGGCTGTTCAGGCGGGAATATGGGGTGGGTTAGGTTTTTAATGAGAATTTTTTATATTGTTTTAATTATTATATTTTATTGTGTTGTTTTGTTGTATTTTAATTGTACATCGCCCAGGGTGGCTGGGTGACCGGCCAGATGGGCGATTGATAAATATAATAAATAAATAAATTAGGACACAGGGTTGGAAATGGTCATATCACACCTTTGTGGGACAAGGTTGAAGCTATCAGAACCTGGGACATACCTACAACCAAGAAACAGGTCAGGTCATTCTTGGGATTTGCTGGGTATTACAGGAGATTTGTTCCCCATTTTGGTGAAATTGCTGGACCTTTGACTGATGTAACCAAGAAATGTAAACCTGACAAAATTGTGTGGACTGATGAATGTCAAAGAGCTTTTGATAGACTAAAGGACATTTTAAGCTCAAAGCCTGTGTTAAGAGCGCCTGACTTTGAAAAAACCTTTATTGTAGCTACTGATGCCTCTGAGACTGGCATAGGTGCAGTATTGTTACAAGACTATGACTCCGTTAAACACCCAGTAGCCTACCTGAGTAGGAAGCTTCTATCCAGGGAAAGAAACCTGTCTACGATCCAAAAAGAATGTCTGGCAGTAGTGTGGGCTCTGGACAAGCTCAAGCCTTATGTTTTTGGACAAGAATTTACTTTATGGACTGATCATCATGCCTTGCAATGGATACAAACAATGCAAAATACCAACTCCAAGCTTCAGAGATGGTCTTGGAAATTGCAGGAATTTCAAATGAACATTGAACATGTGCCTGGGAAGGAGAATGTGATAGCTGATGCTTTGTCTAGGAAATAACCAAAAAACAGTTGCTTTTTGTGTAGGTTAACGTTTCACAATTCCCTTCTGTAAAAGGGAAATTGTTCCACTTGAGGAGAAGGAGGGGAAGATGTGAGGGATTGAGGCCTACACAGGATTGGGTTTGTTGAGGCATACACAGGCTTGAGTTTGTTGAAGCCTGAAGGCCCAAACACTTCCCTCGAGTAGTTGAAGCCTGAAGGCCCAAACACTTGGATGGGAGGGGGAGTTTGAGAGTTTTAGTTTACGCAATAGAAGTTAAGAATTAGATATCCTATTCAAGGTCACATGATTATAACCTTCCATTCCTGGGAAGGCTATATATGTGGGGTGTGGTCAGCTAGCAGTTAGTGTGTGTGCTGAGAGTCAGCTAGAAGCAGCAGCAGAGCTGGCAGCAGAGAGAAGCAGAGAGACTGAAAGAGAAACTGGCTGCATAGCAAATAGGTAGTCTGAAGTTTAACTAGAGAACGGTGGATTGTTTGTTTGTTTGTTTTATTTTATCATACTTGCTTTTGAATTATAACCACTCTATTAAGTAAATACCCAAATGTTATAAGTAAAGTGTTGTTGTTTACCCTGGAGTTTGGAGTGACTTATTCACCACGTCTACAGCCTACACCCATGCTATTAGAAGCTGTAAAAGGGCTTGATCTCCTAGAACGAGAGGGGCTTTGAGGAGAGGCAAAGATCTCCCAAAGGAAGGTTCAGGGCTGGATTAACATAGGGGCTATTGGAGCGGCAGCTCCAGGCCCCTCCCCCAAAATAGGCCCACCAATAGGGACGCGCGGCGCCGGGGGAAATGAGAGTCATGCGGCGGCCGAGAGTGGGACCGGCAGGCGGAGAGAGGGCAGGGGCGGAGGGATGCCGCCGGCGCTGGGGCTGCCCACCTGCTGCTGCTGCTGCTCGCAGCCGGCCGGGAGGGCGCGCTGAGCCAAGCCCGAGCCCGCGCCAGCATGTCCCGCAAGAAGAGCCCCAAGAGCAAGGGCGGCACCTCGGCACCCTCGTCCGCCCTGCCCGCCGCCCAGCAACGCGCCGATGCCGGCGGCCGGGGCGCAGGCGCAGCCCGGGCCAAGGGGGCAGCCGGAGCGGCGGCGGCAGCGGCGTCCTCCTCCTGCTGTGCCGCCAACGGGGTGGCGCTGCCCAGCAGACCCTCGCTCAGCAACAGCGGAGAGTTCTACGACGTCGCCTTCAAGGTGAGCGGGCGGGGGGAGAACCGGGTGGGTGGGCACGCGCGAAGCCCCCGGCATGCCTGGGGGCGTCGTCCTCCTCCTCCTCGCCGGGTGGGGCTGCCGCGAGGTGCGCGCGCCACGCCCTCCTCCTCCTCCTCCTCCTCCTCTTCCTCTGCTTGGACGCGGGGGGGGGGGGCGGGGACCTGAGCATGCTCCCCAGAGCCGCCTCGCCCCGGAGCCTTTCTCGCCGCCACCCTCCAAGTTTATCCATTTACGTCTCCCTCTCTTTTTGCCTCAGTTTCCCTCAATGTTTGTCCAGTTTCCCTGAGGGAAACCGAGGCAAAAAGGAAAGCAAGGCTGGCACAAAATGCCCCCCCTCACACGCAGACACTTCCGTTCTCTTTCTCCTGTTTCAGCTTCCCCCAAAGCACCTTCCTTCCTGCCTCAGTTTCCCTCAAAGTTTGCATACAGTTTCCCTCAAAGTCCGAGGGAAACAAGCAAAAAAGAAAGGCAGGCAGGCACAAAGTGGGTCCCCCCCCCTTCTATTCCCTTTCTCCTTCCATTTCTGCCTCAGCTTCCTTCAAAGTACTCTCCCTCCTTCCTGGCATCTGCCTCAGTTTCCCTCAGAATGCCCTCTTTCCTGCCTGCCCACCTGTTTCCCATACAGGCGTTGCTGCCTTTTCACATTTATTTTATTTATTTATTTTATTTGTTATATTTATACCCCACCTTTTTTCCTGCAAGGAACCCAAGGCGACTTACATAGTCGTCCTCCTCCTCCTCCTCCTCCTCCTCCTCCTCCTCCTCCTCCTCCTCCTCCTCCATTTTATCCTCACAACAACCCTGTGAGGTAGGTTAGGCTGAGAGTCAGGGACTCTTTTATAATGTATTTCAGTTTACCCCACACAAAGCATTCACACACACAGAGCAGCCAGACAAAAGCAAAACACGCTTATAATTTGTAGGTAGCCTTTTATAATGTATTTCAATTTTAGACAGCAAAAAAGGTAGTACATTCTTATTTTTTAAACCCACTTTTGCCATCGAAATAAAATTCCATCCTCCATTTAATCATTATTTATTTATTTATTTATTGCATTTATACCCCGCTCTTCAGCCAGAAAAGGCTCTCAGAGCGGCTTACACAGATTAATAATAAGACATTCCCTGCCCTCAGGCTCACAATCTAAAAGACATGACACAAAAGGAAAAGGGATTGGGAGGGAGGAGGAAGAATGCCAAACTCAGGCACCAATATAATGTTTGGCATTCAGTCTTTTAGATTGTGAGCCTGAGGGTAGGGAATGTCTTATTATTACCAGTAATCTGTGTAAACCGCTCTGAGAGCCTTTTCTGGCTGAAGAGCGGGGTATAAATGGAATAAATAAATAAATAAATCATTAATTTCTACCCACTTTTGCCATCAAAATAACTTTCCATCCTCCATTTAATCACTTGTTAACATTATAATTAATTTATAATAACTTTCCATTTAAGAAAAAAAATTTCACCCCTATCAAGTGAAAAAAAATGACCCAGGTCCTTTTTTTTTACTTGATCCATTCGTTCTTTTTTTTTTTTTAAACTATAGTCCGGTCCCCCAAAAGTCTGAGAGACAATGAACTGGCCCCCTGTTTAAAAAGTTTGAGGACCCCTGTTGTAATCCTTACATCAACCCTGTAAGGCAGGTCAATAGCATTCTCTCCATACAGCACGTGGGGGGGGGGGGGCAGCTGAGTAAGAGCTCGGTTCGTGTACATTGTTGCCTAACAGTCTGCATAATTCCCGAAGGGGTGGGCTGTTTAGTCTATTGCAGCAAGAACAACAAGAGAGTCTTGTGGTACCCTAAAGACCAACACATTCATTCTGACATAAGCTTTCACGGACACTGCCCACTTCCATCAGGTTTTATTGAGTTAACAAGCTTATTGTTTACAAAAAAAGAAATATTTTCAATATGTTTCTGTTTTGGCACTTTAATGGTAATTAAAATATTTAATTTGTTTTAATATAAAATTGCGTCTTCATTTTATTTATTTCCATAAAAAGGCCCACCAAAATCCTCAGCACCAGGCCCATAATGCTCTTAATTTGCTCTTAATCTGGCCCTGGGAAGATTAAGGGGTCCCTGCAGTAGCGGAACCTTGACAGTAGTATACTATGCAATTTGAGTAATTTACACAATTTGCATAAGTGCCAATTTTAACGTATAGAACGCTATGCTGTTCCCACTTACATACAAATTCGACATAAAGACATTCTTAAGAACAGAAGTCATTTGTAACCTGGGGCCTGCCTGTATTTTGGATCTAGTGTAGTCTAACCTAATGAAATCCGCATAACATCTTTGTTTCATTGCACAAATATTTTCCCCCTCACTATGCCTAGGACCACCTTTATGTCTCCCTCTCACCCTCCAATGCCTTGGGCCGTAGCTCAGTGGTAAAGCATGTGCTTTGCATGCAGAAGGTCCTTGGTTCAATCTCTGGCATTTCCAAGTACAACTAGGAAAGACCTCTTTCCGCATAAGAGTAGCACGTTGTTTCACGTTACCTGGAATGTAGCAGTACCCACCCTTCTCCAATAAAACATAACCCCACCCCTTTTTATTTCCCCTTTCCCCCCCTTGAATGTTGAATGTCTAAGCAAAATACAGTAATACCTTGGATTGCAAGCATAATTCGTTCCGGAAATGTGTTTGTAATCCAAAGCACTTGTATATCAAAGCGAAATTCCCCATAAGAAATTTGTACACATATTTTTAATTTAAGCTGCAATAAAGAATGATAGTGTAAAGTCTTCATTTTTCTTGACCGTACTACAGTACTTGTATTGCAAGACGTCGCTTGTTTATCAAGTTAAAATTTATTTTAAAATTTGCCTGTCTTGCAAAACACTTGCAGACCAAGTTACTTGCAATCCAAGGTTTTACTGTATTCATTAAAATATTGGTTCATCTTGAATCATAGACTTGCAAAATGTGATAACAGGCTCTCTCAAGCTATGTCAAAAACGCATCCCCCCCCCGCCCCGTTGGGGTCTCCTGCGTGACAGGCGGGGATACTCACCACTAAACTAACAGAGAGCTGAAGTGTGGAGTATCAGAAACGGCTCAGATGGTTGGAAAATGCAGCTCACTTTGCATGCAATCCTTGGACTTTTGCTTCTGGAGAGAAAAGGAGACGGCAGGGAACAGTAGAATCTCTGTCTTTTAAAAGCCGCTATGACGGATGTTCACACATTATCCATCTTCAGCCTGCAGCATTGCTGAATGTTTCTAAGGGCGCAATCCTACCCATGTTTAGTCAGAAAAAAGTCCTACAACTCCCAGCATTCCCCAACCAGCCATGTTGGCTGGGGAATGCTGGGAGTTGTAGAACTTTTTTCTGTCTAAACTTGAATAGTATTGTGCCATTAAAGTTTAGAGATTTAAGAGTGTGCTCTCTACCTCTTCCAAGTTCCAACCCACCCCCACGGTTCCCAGTAATATAATTGGAAGCATTGCTACCTACAACTTGATAGCTAAATTATTCACAGTTATATCGGGGAATTAAACTACCGATTTAATGCGTTTCTGATGTTTTTAAGATTACATCCTGGGAACTGTAGCAGCTGGAGAATTTAGAGAAGGGCTGGGCAGAAGGGAGATTTCCCAAATATATGGGACTTCAACTCCCAGAAGTCCTTGACAGCTTGGCCAACGGTCAGGAATGCTGGGAGAAGTCCAAAACATCTGGAGATCTCCTTTGTGTCCACCCCTGATTGAGAGCACCCAACACCGTTTTCCAGCATATCACAGCTCCTCTGCCTTTTGTGTTCCTTCCTGCTGGAAAAACGTCCTCTTGTCATTTTTAGAAGGAAGGATGCAGAGGAGTTCGGTGCATCCAGTGGTGTGTTGTTTTTCTTTTTGTTTTGTTTAAAAAAGGGGAGAACACTTGCGTTGGCCGGGAATCGAACCCGGGTCAACTGCTTGGAAGGCAGCTATGCTAACCACTATACCACCAACGCTTGCATGGAACGCCTCTGGGGAGCAGCATCCTTACAGCACACCCGATTTGTTCCTTATTATGAAAGAAGTAGGAATGTTGGAATGCAACTCGTACTCTAGGTGGAGCCGTTCTTTCTGAAGTCTAGACTTTTCAATGTTGCAAGTGTGTTAAGTTCTCCTTCCTTACTCTCTCAACAGGTGCTTACGTTTTAATTTGTCACATACAGAATTACTGAATCCACACCCTGAAGTAAGACGATAACAAGAGCTAATCTCCGTGCAATGCACAACCCTCTTGTTAAACTTGATGTTCCTGAGTGTCACCTATGCACCAATTTAATAGGGTTGCACAGTAAGATGTTTGTGAATAAGCATCACAACAATTATAAAAAGACACGGCTTAGAACGGGAGAGTTTTTAAAAAGGAGACTTACTTTTCTAAGCAAATTGATTCATATTATACCTTTCAAATACAGGCCTGTGGCTTATGCTGGCTCAGCTTGTCTGAGTGTGGAAAGCTAAGCAGGGTCAAGCCTGGTTATTACTTGGATGGGAGACCCCTCCTCTAGTTTCCTGCATTGAGCAGGGGGTTGGACTCGATAGCCTTGTAGGCTCCTTCGAACTCTATGATCTATGAAATCTAAGACATGAAGAATCAAGGGGGGGGGTTTAAGTCTTTTAAAAAGTATTTGCTCTAGCTCGTAGTCGGCAGGATTCGAACCTGCGCGGGGAGACCCCAATGGATTTCTAGTCCATCGCCTTAACCACTCGGCCACGACTACTGCATGACAGAGAATGTTGCAAACTTTTTTAAAAAACAAACAAAACGGATGCTATCTATGCCACATTTGCCTCTTCGTACAAACTTTGCTGGAGGGGGCAATTTTGAATATTTTGTCATACCTCATCAGGTTTAAACCCATCTTCTCTCTCTCTCTCTCTCTCTCTCTCTCTCACACACACACACACACACACACACGAGATGAGAAATAGAACAGGTTTTTTAAAAACTGGGCAGTCCCATTCTATGCGGGTGTCCGTAACCCACCAAATTTGGAGGGTTACAGGCATCCAAGTGAGGGCAGGAGGTGCATGGCAGATAGGATTGCTGCTGTGCTCCCCTTGCCCTCAAAAACATTGGATGGCTGCTTTCAGCCATCTAAATGTTTTACCCCTCCTTGCGAGGAGGAGAGGCTGAAGCACTGCCTAGATTCCTGGGAAGCTGGCAGCTCCTCCCCTCTGCTGGAACCGAAGTCGGTCTTCCAGCTTTGGTTCCCCGGCAAGGTGGGGGGGAGGGCACGCCGTGGGCGGACTGCCTGCTGCAACTTTGGAAGGGATTTCTGAGGTCGCAGCGGGGAGTCCAACCAATGCTATGGCCCCCAAGGCAAGGTTGGGGGGCCATAGGATTGCACCCTAAATGTCCCATTTGGTAATTATCATTATCTGAGATGAATAATCATGTATATGTGAAACAGTATAAATTTTCCTTTGATTTCATCATTAGTTTAATAACTTCATTGTTGTTGTTGTTGAGAAAACTGCTCTCAGCACAGCTGAGAAAGATGGCAGGTTAATTGTCTTTGCCCCTGCCAGCTGGGGATACTGGGAGAAGGAAACAAACAATGCTGCAAGATGGCATAAATGTTACGATGTCTGAAAATAAACCGGCTTTTTGAAAGGGGTGTCATTTCCTTACTTCGTTCCCATTAAGAGTATATATTCTCTCTTGCGCATTAGCGCTTATGTTTGTTTGTGCTAGATTCTGCAACGTCTTGTAGCTCTACGTTTCTAATATGAAAATCTTTCCCACTGGCTCCTTGATCTAAGGCAGCGGGTCCCTGACCTTTTTGGGCCAATGGACCCTGTGTGGAATTTTGAGAAAGTATAATGGGCAACACCACAAAATGGAGGCATGGCCAGTTGCAAAATGGGTGGTGTGGGGGCATAGCTAGTCACAAAGTGGGCCAAGTAATGAAATAACAACAATAAGTTGTTATTTCACAGGAGGCAAGTTGGTGAGGCTGAGAGAGGAGTAACTTGCCCATGGTGATGGAGGGGTGACATGAGCTTGCATCCTGGGATTATCAGAAGGCTCTTTTGCAAAAGCAGTCTGTGTAGATAGCTATCAACTTTGAGACCATTAATAATTGCCAAATACATGTCACTCGTAGTCGGCAGGATTCAAACCTGTGCAGGGAGACCCCAATGGATTTCATTGCCTTAACTACTCGGCCACGACTACCAGTGTAGTCTACCATACAATACTTGAACAGATCTGAATGAACTTTGATTGAACCCTATCCATAATGTCCCATCACCCCAAACTGCTCAAACATGCCCAGGTCAGACCTTTAAGCAGGAGTTGCATTGGGGGTAACAACTTACCCCAGTCATTGACATGGTCTTGGGGTATGTTGTTACCCCATATGGAAATGGCCATTCATGCCTGAGGTTGCATGTTTCCCTGGGCAGTTTTTCACCCGCAGAGAGCAAACTTTTTATGGTAACTGTTCTTTGGAAATATTGTGCCCTGGGGTGTCAGTGACAATGTCCTAAAAGAACAAGGTTAGAAAAACACGAACTTGGGAATTGTTGCTCAAAATGTTTAACAAGCTAGAAGTTAACCCCATACCTGAGCTTGATTTACCCCCAATTAATTTCCCACCCAGATCCTACTCCAAATCAATAGGACTATTATAGACAAGACAAACAAAATGGAGTTTATTAAAAACACACACAGAGAGAAAAGAACAGTAAGGGCACAATCCATTGGGGATGCTTTTAAGCCTCTGAAAGTTCTTAAAGAACTCAGATATGAAATTGTTTTCTTCTAACAAAAATATGTAATACATCCCTAAAATCAGTCTCTGTACCAGGGGACTGGAGAATGGCCAATGAACACCAATTGTTAAAAAGGTTTCTGGGGGGATCTGGGAAATTACAGGCCATTTAGCTTAACGTCTAGTCCAGGTAAATTGGTTGAAAGTATTATTAAAAATAAAATTAGTAAGCATATAGAAGGACAAGCCTTGCTGAGAAACAATCAACATGGCTCCTGCAAAGGTAAATCCTGTCCCACTCCAGGGCTCTCCAACCTTGGGTCCCCAGATGTTGCTGGACTACAGCTCCCAGAATCCCTTGCCATTAGCCATGCTGGCTGGGTATGCTGGGAGCTGTAGGCCAGCAACATCTGGGGACCCAAGGTTGGGCTCAGAATTCTTTGAGAGAGTCAGTAAACACATGGACAGGGATGATCGGGTAGACAGTTTACTTGGACTTCCAAAAGGCTTTTGACAAAGTCCCTCACCAAGGACACCTGCACAAACTTAGCAGTCATGGAATAAAAGGAGAAGTCCTCTTATGGATCAGTAACTGGTTAAGGAACAGAAAGCAGGGAGTAGGAATAAATGGTAAATTCTCCCAGTGGAGGGATGTAAACAGTGGGGTCCCCACAGGGATGTAGTGATGGCCACCACTTTGATTGGCTTTAAAAGAGGATTGGACAAATTCATGGAGGAGAAGGCTATCAATGGCTACTCGTCCTGATGGCTATGCACTACCTCCAGTATCAGAGGCAGTATGCCTCTGTATACCAGTTGCTGGGGAACATGGGTGGGAGGGTGCTGTTGCACTCATGTCCTGCTTGTGGGATCCCATGGGCAGCTGGTTGGCCACTGTGAACAGAATGCTGGACTAGATGGACCCTGGGTCTGATCCAGCAGGACTCTTACAATGTACTTCTGTTCTTATGTTTGAGCAACTTCTAGAAGGCCACAAGTTACCCACCCGTTCTAAACACTAGCGCAGAGCTGTTTCCCTGAGGAAATAAGGACATTCCATGGAGCAACAGGTAATAGCGTTATCTTCTCCAGCCTTCCTTGTGCACATGCAACCAAGTGAGCATCAGCAATGTTGGCCAAATGTTGATGTACAGTAACATCAAGATTCAGGGCCAGTTCAGTTCACAGGCTTATCCAATCAAAGGGGAAGGGAGGCACACATTTTCCTCCATCACACACATCATACAACAGGCAATGTAGGCTGTACAGTGCAAGATGAGAGAGGAAGCAGGGCCATTCCACCAGCCCTGCTGTTTTTTTCCTCTTCCCTCCCCATCCTTTTCCTTATGTGCCATGTCTTTTTAGATTGTAAGTCTGTGGGCAGGGACTGGCTTGCTTTACTGACCGTATGTAAGCTGCTCCAGGAACCTTTTTGGCTGAGGAGGGTAATAAAAATACATTAAATAATGAATAAATTAATGTAGAGGCTCCTTGTTGAGGCTCATTGGTGTGGAGGCGGCCCAGTTTACACAAACTTCACACACCCCATTCTTGAAGGGAAATACAGGTAACCTGGTCCCAAGTTGTTTAGGGCTTTGTATACTAGTACCAAAACCTTAAATCTGGCCCAGTAGCGAATAGGCAGCCAGTGCAGTTCCCTCAGCAAAGGAAAGGAGTTGCATGCTGAGAAGGGGCAGCTCCTGAGAACAGCTGAGCTGCTGCTATGGGAGTTGTAGTCCAGAATATCCAGAGGGTACCAGGTTGCTTGCCCCTGGTCCACACTGACTGGCAGCAATGGCTCTCCAGGGTGTCAGGCAGGAATTTTTCCCAGCCCTACCTGGAGATGTGGGGGATTGAACCTGGGACCTCCTGCATGCAAAGCAATCCCGTGCCTGTTTACTCAGAAGCAAGTTCTGTCGGGAGTCTACTCCCAAGTAAGCACGCACTGGTTTGCAGCTTTAATATGTTGCAAGGCCCAGAAATAACCGGCCTTTGCCTGCAGCAGAACTGTAAATAGGGCTTGCTTTGCAAACGCCCACCGACGAGAAGGACTACGCGGGTGAGAGAAAGCCAAAGGGTTAAAGCGCAGGGACGTCCCGTGCCTAGAGAGGCCGAGGCGGAAACCCAGCCAGGCTCCACAGAGATAGGAAAAAGGAAGAGCGGCACATTGCTCTATTCGTGGCGAGGAGCTTCTCTTTGGATTTCCGCAGTTGGATTTCGCAGTGGGTTGTGTTCCGCCCGCCCCCCCTCCCTCCGCGGTGCAACGCCAAGGCTGCTTCGGAGAGAGCGGGTGTGATTGCGAGGAGGGACGGAGCTGCAGAGGCTGGAAGTGGGAAACCCACTGCAGGAGGAAGGTTGCAAGCAGGGACTGGGGTGCTCCCACCCCGTAAATCAGAGGTGTACATCAATGGGCCATCTAGCTCAGTATGGCAGCCTTCCCCAACCTGGTGCCCTCCAGGTGTTCTGGACTACAACTCCCAGCATACCTGACAATTGGCCATGCTAGCTGGGGCTGATGGGAGTTGAAGGCCAAAACATCTGGCGAGAACCAGGTTGGGGAAAACTGCAGTATTGTCTACACTGGCCGGCAGCAGCTATCTGGGGACTTAGGCTGCACGGGTGGGTGGGGGCTTTCCCTGCGAGACCTGGATCGATACTGGGACTTTCTGCATGCAAAACAGATACGTTCCCACCAGCTGCTGTGGCTATTCGTCATGACTACTAAATGGAGCCTCCGTATCCAGAGGCAGTGTACCAGAGGCTGGGATGGGAAAGCAAGCCACAGAGGACTATTGCCTTTGTAGCCTCCTTACGATGTTGCAGAGGTATATCTGGACTGTCTGCTGTGGGTAACAGGATACTGGGCTGGATGGAGATTTACAGCAGAAGCCAAACTCACACGCACACAGACACAACCCAGCAGCCCTTAGGCCTCTGGCTGAGTCCCAGGGCAGCATCTGACAACTGGAGCTGTGTGTTCTTTCTAGCAGGGAAAGGGAATGCAAGCAAACTCCCTGCACCAGCTCCTTCTCTGGTCCACAGATGTGGTCAGGCTGGCCTTCCCTTTGCTCGGATGTTGCTTGTGGAGAAACGAGCCTTTAGGGGTACACACACACACCTCATGTGTGAACCGGCTGGGGTGGGGTGTGCATAGTTAGCGTGTGGAGAAAGGGGCCTTTGGGGGTTCCTGCATGCATGCATGCAGGCACACACACACACACACACACACATACACACACACACCTCCTCATGTGTAAACCAAGTGGGGCCAGTTGAGGGGGCTGAGAGGAAGCGAAAGGTACATAAAACATAGGATGGGGCCTGGCGCCCAGAGGTCTGGAGGAGCCAGGCTGAAAGCGTTCATATGCAGATGTAATTCAAACCCAGTAAGTCATGAGTTCCCTTCCCCCTGCCTGGCCAGGTGAAATGCATTTTGATTGGCTGAGAGGCAGCAGAGTTACAGGGAGGAGGGGAGGGGGGAAAGGTATATTTCCCAAAGCGTGGTCTGTCTTTGTCCCAAGACTTTGTCTGTCTTTGGATCGCGTGGCTACCGGCTACCCTGGCTATTGGGTGATGGCGGCAAGCCAAAGAGAGGCCCCAAGCCTTTGGGGGGGGGCCCATCAGGATCCGACCCCAGTTAGCTCCTGGTGAAATGAGCTGGATGAGGGCTCTAGTGAAGGCAAGCCTTGTAGGAGTTTACCCATCTCGGACCTTCGGGTAGGTGTGATAATTCTCCATCGGGCAGCAAGGCTGTGCTGGATTTAACCCTTGAAGAGAATACCCTCAGGTAACATAGGTGTATGCCTGAGAGATATTAAGGAATCAGGTTTTATTGTTTTGCAGCTTTACTGTGTACTAAACTGTCTCTCTCTTTATTTTGTGTGCTTCTCTCATTTCCCTAATCATAGAATCATAGAAAAGTAGAGTTTGAAGGGGCCTACAAGGCCATTGAGTCCAACCCCCTGCTCAATGCAGGAATCTAGGTCAAAGCATCTCTGACAGATGTCTGTCCAGCTGCACCTTGAATGCCTCCAGAGTGGGAGAGCCCACAACCTCCCTAGGTAGTTGATTCCATTGTCTTATTGCTCTGACAGTCAGGAAATTTTTCCTGATGTTTAGGTGGAATCTAGGTTCCTGTAACTTGAGCCCATTATTCCGTGTCCTGCAAACTGGGATGATCGAGAAGAGATCTTTGCCCTCCTCTGTGTGACATCCCTTCAAATACTGGAAGAGTGCGATCATATCTCCCCTCAGTCTCCTCTTCTGAAGGCTAAACATGCCCAGTTCTTTCAGTCTCTCCTCATAGGGCCTTGTTTCCAGTCCCTTTATCATCCTTGTTGCCCTCCTCTGAACCCTCTCCAGTTTGTCTCTATGTCCTTCTTAAAGTGAGGTGCCCAGAACTGGACGCAGTACTCAAGATGAGGCCTAACCAGTGCCGAGTAAAGGGGAATTATCACTTCCCGCGATTTGGAAGCTATACTTCTATTAATACAGCCCAAAATTGCATTTGCCTTCTTTGCAGCCACATCGCATTGCTGGCTCATATTCAGTTTGTGATCTACCACAATTCCAAGATCCTTCTCACTTGTAGTATTGTTGAGCCAAGTGTCCCCCATTCTGTAACTCTGCATTTGGTTTCCTCTCCCTAGGTGCAGCACTTGGCATTTATCCCTATTAAATTTCTTGTTGTTTAAATGCTACCAGAATAAACCTTGTTGTGGTTTTACTCCACATGGGTTTTGTAGTCACTCTGCTTGGTTCAGTATCTAAATCCAGGTTACAGAAATTGAAGGCGAGTCCCTGAACAGAGATCCAAGTAGGATTGCAGACAGCTGAGGCTGGCAATCTGGTACCTTGAGATCTCTGGGGGTCTTGGTTCCTTTGGGGTAGGAAAGGGTGGGGGTGTGGCGGGCCAGCCAGCCCCCCTTTCCTCCACATTGCTCTTTGGGAAGCAGGGGTTGCAGCCTCCCAGTGGCCCTTGGTACCCCAGCTGGTGGCAGTGGCAGGACTATTAGCCATTGAGGAACTCCAGCTAAACCAGGGGTGCAGAGCCTCAGGCTGGGGGACCTAAATGCAGTCCTCTGGGGTTCCCCAGGTGGCCATGCCCCCTTCCCCCCAGCCACCAATCATCTGGTGGTTTCCCAGCTTTAGCACAGTTTTCACCACCTTCTAAAAGCATGAAACGTTTCTCTTCAAGCTAAGTTGCTGGGAGGAAGAGCTTTAAGCTCAAATATGTAGGTGTGTTTTCCTGTTTTCGCCTACCCCCTTCTGCCCCGCCCTCCACTGGAATGCAGCACCAGAGAGATTCTCCACAAAGGAATTCGGCTCTCAGGCTGGAAGAGGTTGTGCACCCCTGGGCTAAGTTTCCCCACAACAGGAAAAGCCTTGCCCCACACTGCTGAAAGGTGCATATTTGGGGGGGGGGGGGAATCTGTGCGTGCGCATTCATTTTTAAATGAACTGCAAAATGATGTGTGAAGGTACTTCTGTACCTTATTTAACACTAAAAAACCTTTAAAATGATTTTTCACTGGCAAGACCGTAACAGCCAACAATTATGTGAAACATCCCCCCCCCCGAAAAAGCAGAGAGGTAAACAAAACGCAGACATAGATAAACAGATAAATTCTAAGAATGTAACTTATGTTGCCCCGTTGGCCGTTACTAGCTTTCATTTTGAGAAAAGGGCAAACCACCATTTTGGCAGATGGGAAAGAGTTGGCCCTCAGGGTTCTGTGGATTTGGTTATCCATCACCCAGGCAACAAGGCCTGGTTCTCATCACCACCACCTTAATCCTTTCTAGCTATTTGTTGACTCATTCACCTTGATGGACCTATAAATGTCAGGAGAATAGGAAGCGGCCTTATACTGTCAGACCACTCATCCATCTCGGCCAGCACTGTCAACACTGACTGGCAGCAACAGTTCTCAAGGGTTTCAGGCAAGTGTCTTTTCCCAGCCATACCTGGAGATGCCGGGGATTGAACCAGGGACCTTCTGCATGCAAAGCAGGGGCTCTGCCTGGCTTGTTCTTTCCCTAACATGCCCCAATTTCAGGTATCAAAACTTTATTGTGCATAGCCAAAGGCCTTTACAACATACAGTCATGCCTTGGATTGAGAGCATAATTCGTTCCGCAAACATGCTTGTAATCCAAAACACTTATATCAAAACGAAATCCCCCCCAAAAAAATTGTACAGAGATTTTTAATTTAAGCTGTACTACAGTACTTGTATTGCAAGACGTCGCTTGTATATCAAGTAATAAATAAATAAATAAATATTTAAAAATTTGCTTGTCTTGCAAAACGCTCTCAAACCAAGTTGCTTGCAATCCAAGGCAAGTACAACATATGGTAATAGAGAAGCTTACAATATATTAAGAAAATTTAACAGTATTATAATTTAGACAATTTATTATAAAACTCAAGAGAGCGTTAACACAGTTTTTAAAATCCTTTTGAAAGATATAAACAGATATTAAATGAAGAAAAAATAAAAAGAGCACCAATTGTTCAAAAGTTAAAATTTATGCTACCGTATAGTCCTTGATAAAGCGAAGACGTAGCTTCTTGGCTGCCAAGGCAAATTGAGCTACCGCGTATGAAATAGTTAATTGGTTATCAGCTAGCAGTGTAATTACCACATCCCGAGGCATACATGCCCCAATTCTGGGGTTGGCCAGCACGATAAAGAACCCAGGGACAGACTGTCCCTGGTTTACTTAACTCAGCAGGAGCAGGCTGGTGGGAGCGGCCATGCTGTCGCTCCCGTTTGTTCAAGGCCACCCAGTGTTTGTTAAATCCTGGCTAGCAGTGACATGTGAACCGGGCCATTGCTTGGTTCATGTCACCAAGGGATGGGTGAACACCCTTTGTGCAATGCCAATGGCTTTAGGTTTTCAAAGAGAGCCTAGGAGTCTGAGCTTTTCTACTCGAGACATTTATTTTGTGTGCTGGTCATTCCCTACTCATGGTTGTTTACGGCTTCTTTAGACAAAGTTGTGCCCCTCCAGTTTTGCTTCTGTGCCTAAAGAGCACTTTCTGCGAGTTCTTCTAAAGCAGGGGAAATGCAGTATTATTTGGAAAGCAAAAGAAAGTGCGGTTTCCTCTTGTGTATTCATGTTATTCTGCTATACCACAGTGCCACCTAGAGGTTATGTCATGGAAAAGCAGGAAAGGAAACGCTCCTCGTGTAGTGCTTGGATGCCAATTTTGCAACAAAACAGAAAGTAGATACAGCTGATTAACAGCCTTGTGTAGAAAAAACCCCTCCATTCTGTTGGATGCCTACATACAGAACATGCGACCAAACTGTGAAGGCCAGAGACTATCTTGGACATTTAGAGCTTTGTTGCTTTTCAGACAGATTGAGAACTATGTTCTTTATTTTTATTTATTAATTATATTTCTATCCCACCCTTCCCCCAAGGTGGTCACGGAGTGTATATGACTGCACTCCCTCTCCCACCCCCACCCACTGCTGCCATCTTTTGTTCGCAACAAACCTACGAGGTAGATTTCACAGAGAGAGCCAAAAGCAGAGGTGGGCAGACTTCAGGTTTGCAGAATCTATTTTGTTTTCTACTAGAACCCTCGAGCTCCATCAGCCAGAGGCCAGTGCAAAGCAGGGGGGAGGACGTATGTGTAGAATTAAAGAGCAAGGGTACCTCTGAGCACATGCTCAGCCCAGGAATTTGTTTTCAGGACCAGAACCGAGCTCAGTCCTTTCACACACTTGCACAATCCACTACTGGGTTCCCCCTGGCCACAAGCTGTCTTCTGGAAAGCAACCTAATTTAGAAGAGAGTGGGGGAAGTATTTTAGATGTTCCTGTCATTAAAAAATTGGGAATCAGAAACTTTTGTGGTTCTACTGCAGCCAGGGCAGGCAGAAGGGAGATCTCCAGATGTTTTGGACTTCAGCTCCCAGAAGCCCCTGCCAGCATGGCCAGTAGTCAAGAATGCTGGGGGTTGAAGACCAAAACATCTGGAGATCTACATTCTGGTCACCCCGAAGATCTACTAGTAAATCCCAATCTACCTTTTGCCCACCCCAGGCCTAAAGTCACCCAGTAGGTTTCATGGCTAAGGAGGGATCTGAACAAAAGTATTCCCAAGCCGAGACCGACACTCAAACCCAGCCTTCCCCAACCCATGCAGAAGGTCCCCAGTTCGATCCCCGGCATCTCCAGGTAGGGTTAGGAAAAAATCGTGCCTGAAACCTTGAAGAGCCGCTGCCAATCAGTGTCAACAATACTGGGCTAGATGAACCAATGGTCCTCAGGCCTGCTGGCTGGGGATGATGGGAGCAGTAGTTCAACAAATCTGGAAGGTGCTGGGTTGGAGGTAAGCTGCTTTGACCATTTTATCATGCTAGCTTGCTTTTACTTCTCATGTTTTAATATGCAGGTCATCTGATTTCCTGCTAGCAATAAACTATGCTTGGATGTGATATTTCCTGAGACCCTGTGTGTAGGGCTCCTTGACTTCCATCTTGGGGGAGCGGGAGCAGGATACAATCGTAATACTTGTAATTTATTGCACCAATTTGCCTCTGAGTGAAAGCCCCCTGTACCAACTTGCATGTAAATAATCTGTTGCACTATTATCAGGGCTGGGGAACCTTTATTCTATGAAGGGCCAGTGACCCACAGGAAAAAAAGGTATCTGGGACCGCACACAAGCAGTGTCCCTTCGGTCAGCAGAGCTAGAGCCACTGGTAGGCAGAACCAACAAAGTCCAGAGTCATCTTCTGATCTGCAAAATAAATTTTAAAAATTGAACTAATCGGCTCTAGCTGGACCTTTTTTAAAATTTCTGTCTGTTACAGAAGGAATATAAAACATAATCACCTGCTTTTTAGCGCAATGCCTGAGGATGCTTTTCCTCAGCATGGCTTGTACTATCTGCCAGCGCCGACAATGTCACTGTTTCCAACTGATTTTCCAAATTCACGTCCGTTAACCTGGCGCACTGCCTGTTCTCCGAAAGAGACATCGCAATATCCTGAGCTGCGTTGTTAATCCGGCCCGACGCCGTCATGCGAGATAAACTCATGCTCTCGAACAACTGCAGCTTCTCAGGAGCCAACAGAGCTGCAGTCGCCACGATGCACTCCTTGACGAAGTCCCCTTCTGAATGAGGCCGGAGGTTTTTGGAGAGAAGCTCGCTCACCACATGGCCGGCTCGCTCAACGCTGCTCATCTCCTTTTTGGGTTTCGGGGAAATGCCTTGCTGTGCGTTCAGGTCGTTCCTCAGCGCGTTGACTTTCTCCTTGCGCAGCTGCCCTTGCAGTTCTTCGTATCTGATATGCTTCGTCCTGTAGTGTCTTTGGAGGTTGGCTTTCTTCATGACCGAGAGGGCTTCCCCGCAAATTAGGCAGACGGGCATGCATTTCACCTCCACAAAAAAATAGTCCATGGTCCACTTCTCGTTAAAAACACGGCACTCCGCATCGACTTTCCTCCTTTTCTGTGCTGCCATTGTGACCCAGTGATCTAGTGACACAGAAACAGATGGACCAATTAGCTACATTTCTTCTTCTGGAAGTGGAGAGATCGTATCGTTACTGCACTGACAGCAGGCAAGAGAAGATACCAGGCCTCAAGGACTCCCTGTGTTAAAACAGGCCTGCCGTCACTTCAGGCCAGATTAGAAGTGGCTGCACAGCCCCGATCTCTGTGTTACAGGCCTGAACGTGAGTTGTGTCGTGTTAAAGCAATAAATTCATGCTCTACATGGGGCTGCCTTTGAAAAGTGTTCAGAAACTTCAGCTGGTCCAGAATGCTGCGGCCAGACTGTTGACCGGGGCAGTCAAAGTGCTGGTTATGACCTATGAAGCCCTATACCAGGGTTCCCCAACCTTTTTGGACCCGTGGTCACATTTGGGAATTTGAGAAACTGCTGTGGGCATCACCACGAAATGGCTCCCACGGAGGATGTGGCTAGTCACATAATGGCTGCAGTGGGGGCCTGGCTAGTCAACGGTGGTAGGGGGAAAGAAACAGTGAGGCTGGACACTGGGAAGGGGAAATAGCACGGCGAAGGGGTAGAGGGGTGAGAAAGAGCAAGCCTAGATGCTACAAGGGGGGGGGGGGATAACAGTGAGGTAAGGAGGTGGGGGGAGATAGGAGGTGGGGCTACAGGCTGGGAGGGAGAGGGAAATGGAAAGAGTTGCTTCTGTTTTGTGGCAATGCCATTTTCACTAGGGAGACATCTGGAGGTGCAAGCCTCTGAGGTTGGCTAAACCCCTGCTTGGTTCCAAATCTCCTGCACATTTGTCCATCACACACACACAGGCAAGATACATAGAATCATAGAAAAGTAGAGTTGGAAGGGGCCTACAAGGCCATCGAGTCCAACCCCCTGCTTAATGCAGGAATCCAGGTCAAAGCATCCCAGACAGATGGCCGTCCAGCTTCACCTTGAATGCCTCCAGAGTGGGAGAGCTCACCACCTCCCTAGTCGATCTTGGTCTATGCTGGATTACCGTAACAACATCCTATAAGAGGTAGACCAAGGATCCATCTGACCCACCCTTCTGTTTTAAACAACATCTGGCCAGATGCTGCTGCTAATAATAATAATAATAATAATAATAATAATAGCCATAATTACAAATAGGATCCTAATACAATCTTAATGGAGCCAGGTGTTGCATCCCCACAGCTCCTCTGCAACCTAGCAATCTTTGGAGTACCCTTCCCCAACCTGGCTCCCTCCAGATGTGTTGGACTACAACTCCCATAAGGCTGGGGAGTTATGGGAGTTGTAGTCCAACACGTTTGGAGGGTGCTAGGTTGGGGAAGGCTGTTTTAGAGTTTTAAGCCAGCTGTCTGCTGTCCCAGAATAATCTCTTTTCACAAAGGGAGCATTTTTAGATGAGGTGTCTCCCCCCCGCCCGCCCGCCCACCAGTGCATGATATTCTATGCCAGGGTGGGCAGAAGGTAGATCTCCAGATGTTTTGGACTTCCAATTCCCAGAAGCCCCCGCCAGCATGGCCAATGGTGAGGAATGCTAGGAGCCGACGGCCAAAACATCTGGAGATCTCCCTTCTGCCCACCCCTGTTCTGTGCTCTGCACTCAATGAACTATTGGGTCTGAAATAAACGTGTTCAGCCCAGCACCGGACATTTTAACGGCCTCTCTCCAGTGTGAACTCTAGGATGTTTCCTAAGGTCAGTGCTTGAAGTGAAGGGTTTCCCGCACTCAGTCAGCACATCTATGTATGGCTTTTCTCCCGTGTGGGCCCTCCCACATATAACGAGATGGGTCCTCTAACTGAAGCCTTGAACGCTTGTAGAGCTTCTCTCCCGTGTGCACCTTTTTGTGCATCAAGAGAGTGGTCCTTGTGTCAAAACATTTCTCGCACTCAGAGCAGTAGGAACATAGAAAGCTGCCTTATACTGAGTCAGACCATTGGTCCATCAAGTCCAGTACTGTCAACACTGACTGGCAATGGTATAGGGATTGAACTGGGCACCTTTTGCATGCAAAGCTTCAAAGCCCTACATGGTTTGGGTCCGGGTTACCTGCAGGATCGCCTTCTCCCGTACAATCCGCCCCGCACACTGAGGTCCTCTGGGAGGAACTTACTCCAGTCAGCCAAGACTAGGCTGGTGGGTACTACCCAGAGGACCTTCTCTTCTGCTGCTCCCAGACTGTGGAATGGCCTGTCGGAGGAGACTCGTCAACTAGACAGTCTTTTGGCCTTTAAAAAGGCCATAAAGACTGACCTCTTCCGACAGGCCTACCCAGTGGAATTTTAAGAGTTTTTAGGATACTTTTAAAGGTTTTTAAGAATATTTTACTAATATTTATTATGTTTTTTAACTACTTATGTATTTTATGTTTCTGGTTGTTCCCCACCTCGATCTGAGTGGAGAGGCGGGTAAGAAATAAAATTTTTTATCATCATCATCATCATCATCATCATCATCATCATTATTAAAGCAGGGGCTCTACCACTGACATAGCCCCTCCGTAAGGCTTCTCCCCAATACAGGTGGCAACAAGGGGCAGGGCCTTCTCGGTGGTGGCTCCCCAATTGTGGAATGATCTCTCCACTGAAGCCTGCCTGGCACCAACATTGCCATCTTTTCGGCACCAGGTTAAGACTGCCCTTTATTCCCAGGCATTTGATGGCATATGGTGGGTCATGTCAGCTGTTCTAATGGGTCTAGTTGTGTGTTTCTTTTAATTGAAATTGTTTCAGCTCTTTAAACTGTTTTAAATTTTGTATATTGAAATTTTGTGCCATATTTTATTGTATCTGTATTTTATGCTGTATTTTATTATTGTATCTCTGTTTATAATAATAATAATAATAATAATAATAATAATTATTATTATTATTATTATTATTATTATTATTATTATTTCTTACCCGCCTCTCCACTCAGATCGAGGCGGGGAACAACCAGAAACATAAAATACATACGGTAAGTAGTTAAAAAACATAATAAATATTATTAAAATATTCTTAAAAACCTTTAAAAGTATCCTAAAAACTCTTAAAATTCCACTGGGTAGGCCTGTCGGAAGAGGTCAGTCTTTATGGCCTTTTTAAAGGCCAAAAGACTGTCTAGTTGATGAGTCTCCTCCGACAGGCCATTCCACAGTCTGGGAGCAGCAGAAGAGAAGGTCCTCTGGGTAGTACCTACCAGCCTAGTCTTGGCTGACTGGAGTAAGTTCCTCCCAGAGGACCTCAGTGTGCGGGGCGGATTGTACGGGAGAAGGCGATCCTGCAGGTAACCCGGACCCAAACCATGTAGGGCTTTAAAGGTGATAACCAACACTTTATACTTGGCCCGGAAACTGATCGGCAGCCAGTGTAATGCTTTTAAAGCTGGTGTAATATGGGCACCTCTAGATGTACCGGTGACCAATCTGGCTGCCATATTTTGCACCAACTGAAGTTTCCGAACTAAGTACAAAGGTAGCCCTATGTACAGCGCATTGCAGAAGTCAAGCCTCAAAGTTACCAGCGTGTGCACTACCGTCTTTAGGTCTTCCAACTCTAGGAAGGGGCGCAGCTGGCGTATCAGCCGAAGCTGATTTGTGTTTTGAGAATTGCTGTGAACCACCCAGAGAGCGTTGGCTATTGGGCAGTATGGAAATGAAATAAATAATAAAGAAAGAAAAATAATGGTTCTCTTGTGTATCACAAGAGATGCTACCTGACTGAAGCTTTGAGCGCAGCCTGAGCAGCAGTACGGTTTTCTCACCTGTATGTATCCGTTTGTGTCTCAGAAGCTGGGAGCTGATGCTGAAGCTTTTCCCACACTCTGAGCAGTCGTACGGCTTCTCTCCCGTGTGGGTCCTTTTGTGGGCAGTCAGTGACGACTTCCAGCCAAAGCTCTTGCCGCACTCCAGGCACCGATACGGCTTCTCTCCCATGAGGGCCCCCTTCGGCGCTGCAGGAGATGTGCTGCTGCTGCCGCCGCCGCCAACAACGGTTCTACCGCATTGCGTACAGATGTAAAGTTCTTCCCCATTTCGCAGTTTCTGATTCTCCGGAAAGCTAAGGCTCCGGCAAAAATGATCACACATGCTGCATGCATTTGTTCTCTCGCTCTCAAGGATTCCCTCTCTGACAGGATTTTCACATGTGCTTTGGTCGCCTTCCCCCTCACAAAGCAAGGCCTTTTCTGCCAATTGTCCCGGGGGGTTCTTCCAGGAAGCTTTCAGTCCCTGTTGGTTCAAAAGCCCTTCTCCCCTGTCATGACGTAGGAAATTATTCTCTTTGGTTTCCCCCCATGATGTTGTGTTGAGTTGTACGTGTTCGGGTCTTTGTGGCTGAAGATCCTCCTCTTTGATCTTCACTTGTGCAATGCCTGTAGAAGGAGAAACTTACTGATGGTAAAAGCAGATTGACAATGGAACCAGTTATCTTGTCAGTAGGCCCCTGTTGGAGCGTGGGCCCTTAGCAACTGCCCAACCATGCCTACCCTTGATGCTGGCCCAGTTACCTGGAGGGGTGGTGGGCTCTCCCCCACTGGGGGTCTTCACAGATTGGGACCACAATACCTGACGGAGTGCCTCTCTCAACCTGAATCTGGATGCTATGAACAACATCTGAGGCCTACCTCCGAGTGCTACCCCCAAGGGAGGTTCAGAGAGTGGCAACAAGAGAGAGGGCCTTCTCAGTGGTGGCCCCCCAACTGCAGAATGATCTCCCCACTGAGGCCCGCCCGGCACCAACACTGTCATCTTTTTGGCGCCAGGTTAAGAGTGGCCTCTTCTCCCTGGCATTCAATGGCATTTAACAGGTCCAGTTTTGTAATAAAAAAAATACCGTAGGTGTTAAATTGTTTTAAAACTCTATATATTGGAAAAATGTTATGCCATTTTTATTGTATTGTGGTTCGTGTTTTTATGAACTTTTGCGAACTGCCCAGAGAGCTTCGGCTATTGGGTGGTATAGAAATGAAATAAATAATAAAAATAATTCAGGGAGAGGCTGGACAGCTGTCTGATGCTCTTAACTGGATTTCCTGCATCGTGCAGGGGGTTGGACTAGATGGCCTCAAAGCCCCCCTCCAACTCTAGGATTCTATTATTAAACTTAAAGGAATTACCATTGGTCAAGACCGGCATAAAAGAGGATTGTACACAGTTGACCTCCTTTTTTTGTAGGAGGTTCGCACAATTCAATACCGGCGAATCTGCAGGAGTTTGACTCCTTTGGTTCTACCTCAGGATTTCAAATAAACTTGGATGAGTCAGAATTTCTCAGGATGTAGATCTCTCCAGGAAACGTGGAGTGTCTGACACAAAGATATCCCTTTAAATGGGTCACTGCCTCGCTGAAATATTTGAGTAAATATACCTACTCGGTTGTCACAATTGTTTTGAACCAACTTAGACCCATTCCTGAAAAATACACTGAATGATCTGGCATTATGGACAAAGAGGGATATTTGGGAGGATATTTGGTTCCACCTTTTCTGTATTTGTCTCAAGCACTTCCAGGATCTATTCAAGAAAATGGCAGAATTGTATCCTAGACTTGGCCTGGAATCTAAAAAAGAAATGGGCACAAACTCAATTATCATATGGAAAACCAAAACATAGCCAGAGGCAGCAATGCCAAATTTTCATTACTGTTAAGTTGCCTCACTGATGGGGCAAATGATACACTGGAAAAGGACCTCCTATATACCTACCTGTACACAAAGGCCTTCCTCCAAGTGCCCCAGCCAAATGAGGTGAGTCGAGTGGCTACTAGAGAGAGGGCATTTTCAGTCCCCGTCCCCCCCATCAGTGGAATGCCCTGCCCAGAGAGGTTCGCCTGGTGCTCACGATATTGACTTTTCAGTGCCAGGTCAAGACCTTTTGATTCTCTCAGGCATTTTAAGAATTGCTTTTAGGGCTTTTCAATCTCTGTACTCCTATTGCTGCTGGGTTTACTTTGGTTTGATGTGCTAGAGTGCCACGTCCTCTTCTGTTGACTCCAACTCCTTTCCCTCAACCACGGACGGTTTGGTGGTTTCCTGGCTTCTGTGCAGTCATCCCCGTCCCGTCTCCCCGTCATTGTACAAGGTTAAAATGCCTCCCCTAAGGCATTGTTTCTGGCAGGAGAAGCTTTAAGGTGAAATATGCTGGTAGTTTTTGTATTTTTGGCCTTGCTCAGCCCTGGACTGCAGCCCTCTCCCCCACAAGAGCTTCTCTGAGATGGAATCCGGCCCTGGGCCTGAAGGAGAGTCAGCGCCCCTGCCCTGCCGCCTATGCTGGAATCATCTCCAAAGCTCTTACAGCCCTGAGATTTCGACACAGGCATCCTTACCCAGTAACCTGGCCAATTCATCACTCTGCATCTTCATGGTGTCCAGTGGATCCTGCTCCGGCTCGGGGGACTGAACAGTCACAGCCTGGAAAGGCTCTGGAAGCTGCAACACAAAGAGTTGGGAGAGGGGATGCGGCAGAAGCCACCGTATCTCATCCTCTGCTGCCTGGCACTGCTCGGAGCACTGGGCCCGAAGCATAAATTAACGGGGGGCTCACAGTGCCCCTCAGCGGGGGCGGGGGGATCCTGTCCGGGTACCAGACTGTAGCAGCCGCCCAATACTGGGCATGCATACTATGGGGACCCTAGGGGTGTGCACCTCAGGGTATTTTGTTTTTAAATTGCATTAATTAATTTTAATTTAAATGTGTGTGGCTGAAGCTTGCAATAACATCTTCATTCACTAGGGGCAAGCTTCCCTAACCGGCACATAGCTTTGTGGTCCATACAGTGTGAAGCCCAGAGAGATTAGTAGGCCGAGGGATGGAGTAATATGTCTGCCTGCTCCCCCTGCTATGGGGCAGCCCCTGCTTAGGGGAACAGGATGGACAGACCCCTCCCTCAGGGGGCTGTAGGGATGCACTATGGCAGGGGCCGTGTCTTGGGGTGCCAGTGGGCGTGGCTTTGCTCAGACAGGGCGGGCACAACATGTCCAACTCTGACAGCTGCGTAGGTTTGCTTGAAGGCTTTGCTGAATCAAACTATGGGCTATTCCAACCCATGCAAAGCCCAGTCCATTCACTAGTTAATAATAGTGAGAGTCACTGAAAGCCAGTGTGGAGTAGTGGTGAGAGTGTTGGGCTGGGACTTGGGAGATCCAGGTTCTAGTCCCCACTTGGCCATGAAGCTCACTGGGTGACTTTGGGCCAGTCACTGACTCTCAGCCTAACCTATTTCACAGGGCTGTTGTGAAGATAAAATGGGGAGGAGGAGGAAGAGGATTATGTAAGCCGCCT
The DNA here is from genome assembly GCA_021292165.1 of Shinisaurus crocodilurus. Classification (NCBI taxonomy): domain Eukaryota; kingdom Metazoa; phylum Chordata; class Lepidosauria; order Squamata; family Shinisauridae; genus Shinisaurus; species Shinisaurus crocodilurus. Next base: position 13,043,717 of record CM037882.1, read on the forward strand.
TGCAGGAAAAAAGGTGGGATATGAATGTAATAAATAAATTCCTCATTTCCATTTCAAGAGATAGAAAAGAGGGGCTGTAGCTGCAATCCTGTGCACTCTTACCTGAGAGTAAGCCCCTCTGAACATAATGCAACTGATTGGCAAGTAAACATACTCATGATTGTGCTATGGGGTTTCCTACCCATGGTATCTATTGGAGAGGCATAAGGTGATCTAAGGGTGCAATCCTATGGAAGTTTAGGCAGAAAAAAAGGCCTACACCTCCCAGCATGCCCGAGCCAGCTATGCTGGCTGGGGCATGCTGGTAGCTGTAGGCCTTTTTTTCTGCCTAAACTTCCATAGGATTGTGTCCTAAGAGGCATTCCTACAGCTCTTATTTTCTTTCTCTTGGGTTGTGATCTTAAACACACTTTCTAGGGCAGGGTGTTCAACCTCAAGCCCGCAGGCTAAATATGGCCCACCTGGGGTCCTAATCCAGCCCTCTGGGGTGTTCCAGAGGCCACGCCCCTTCCCCTGGCCCCACCTCCTTTCCCTCTTATTGATTGGTGCTTTTTTCTGCCATTCTAAAAGGTTGAAATGCCTCTCCTAAGACTTAGTTGCCTGCAGGAACAGCTTGAAGCTAAAATGTTCAGGTGTGCTTGGGATTTTGGCTCCACCACTTTGGCCTTTGGCCCCGCCCACCCCTGGAATGCAACCTCCACCAGCTTCTCCAAAATTGAATTTGGCCCTCGGGCTAAAAGGGGTTTGATATCCTTCTCCTAGGGAGTAAACCCCACTGAATGCAGCAGAACTGACTTCTGAATTAAACATACAGAATTGTGCTGTCTATCTCTTAAAATGGCATCCTGCTATTTCTGATTTTCAGACTGAGTGCTTGTGCTTATGTAGCTAAAACTGCACCAGCCATTGGCAAGACAGAGAGATCAGCAGGCTAAAAAGTGCAGAAAAGGGCAACTAAAATTATCAAGGGGCTGGAGCAACACCCCTATGAGGAAAGGTTACAGCAGCTGGGATTGTTCTGCTTGGGAAAAAAGGGGACTAAAGGGAGACAGGATAGAGGTGTACAAAATTATGCACATTGTGGAGAAAGTGGACAGGGAGACATTTTTCTCCCTCTCTCATCATACTAGAACCCAAAGGGGTCGTCCCATGAAGCTGATTGGTGGGAGATTCAGGACAGATCAAAGGAAGGACTTCTTCACACAGCGCAGAGTTAAACTATGGAATTCACTTCCACAGGATGTGGTGATGGCCACCAAATTGGACAGTTTTAAAAGGGGATTAGACAAATTCATGGAGAAGGCTGTCAATGGCTACTAGTCCTGATGGCTATAGGCTACCTCCAGTATCAGAAGCAGTATGCCTATTTATTTATTATATTTATATCCCGCCTTTTTTCCTGCAAGGAACCCAAGGCGGTTTACATAATCCTCCTCCTCCTCTCCATTTTATCCTCACAACAACCCTGTGAGGTAGGTTAGGCTGAGAGTCAGTGACTGGCCCAAAGTCACCCAGTGAGTTTCATGGCTGAGTGGGGACTAGAACCCGGATCTCCCGAGTCCCAGTCCAACACTCTCACCACTACGCCACACTGGCTATGTACATCAGTTGCAGGGGAGCATGGGTGGGAGGGTGCTGCTGCACTCATGTCCTGCTTGTGGGTCTCCCGTGGGCAGCTGGCTGGCCACTGTGTGAACAGAATGCTGGACTAGATGGACCCTTGGTCTGATCCAGCAGGGCTCTTCTTAGGTTTCATAGATTTCATAGATCATAGAGTTGGAAGGAGCCTACAAGGCCATCGAGTCCAACCCCCTGCTCAATGCAGGAAACTAGAGGAGGGGTCTCCCATCCAAGTAATAACCAGGCCTGACCCTGCTTAGCTTTCCACGCTCAGACAAGCTGAGCCAGCGTGAGCCACAGGCCTGTGTGTTCTTATGTTCTTGGGGAAAAAACCCAAGGTTTGCAGAAGTACAATTAAAGATTGGGGGGGACACCCTCAAAACAGCCTAATGAGAACTGAGCATGCTCAGGAATGAAATTGAGTGGAGTGACTGGAATCCTGAACGGAAGCACTCCATATTGCAACATTTTGTTGTGGGCCCCACTTGCAAAAAGCTCAAACCTTTTTCCCTGTCCTCTCGACCTCTTGCAGCCTCCGCAAGAAATCCTCTGCGAGGGCCACTGCCTGTGTGCAGGTCTCCGGACCGCCCTCCCGGACCCAGCTCTGCATTTCCAGGGGCAGGATGGCCAGGAACTGCTCCAGCACCACCAGTTCCAGGATCTGCTCCTTGGTGTGTCTCTCCGGCTCCAGCCAGTGGCAGCAAAGTTCCTGGAGCTGCCTGAAGGCCTCTCGGGGCCCCTCAGCCTCCCGGTAGCAGAAATGCCGGAAGCGCTGACAGCGCAACTCCAAGCTGACATCGCCTTCTTTGTCTATGTTCTCTTCCTTTACTTTCACAGGATTCAGGTTTTGACAGGCCCCTTGGGCATCTCCGGGGAGGCCTGGCAGGGTTGGGGCCACACGCTCTCCTGTAGGCCAGTGGTTGGCATCAACGACGGCCTCAAAGGAGGCCTGGAAGCCCTTAGCGTCCTCTTCTAATTTGAGCTTCGATATCTGTGGATCTTTCCACGCCACATGAGGGCTATGCATCGACTTCAAGAAGTCTTGCCATTGCGATTCCCAGCGGAACTGTAGGTCCTCCTCCGGTTCTTGCTTGATTTGCCGCAGGGTCATCGTAGTCAGAAACTCTCTCGTGGCCCCGGCTGGGACAATCTGAGGGCCTTTTCCTTGGTCCTCGGAGCCCTCCGCTTGTTTGGGTTGCGTTGCATCCTGGTCCTCCATCATTAACCTGGCTGCAGCAGCTAGAATGGAAAGGAATAGAAATTCAATCTATGCAAAGTGGTCCAAGCCCCTATAAGATGTTACAACAGCTCTCTCAAAAAATAATCTCTTTCACAATATAGAAGACAACGCTACTCAGAGCACAGAATCCAGTCTGCTTCCCGCAGCAAGGTTGTCGAACCTCTTTCAGTTTAAGGGCCAGATTCCCTTTTGGAGAAGCTCTCAGGGGGCCACATTCCAGCAGTGGGCGGGGCCAAATGAGAAAGGGTCCAAAATACCCCAAATTCTCAGCATATTTTAGCTTGAAGTTCTTACTGCCAGTAACTAACCATAGCTGACTGGGGACAATGGGAGTTGTAGTCAAACGCCTCTGGAGGGCGCAGGGTTGGGGAAGGCTGGTTGAAATGAAAAAGCCACAAATGTTGCAGCCTATGAGGACAGTTGTTTCATGCGCGCACGCCCCCCGCCCTCCACCCTTTCGATTACCTCGTTCTGCACCTTCCCAAGCACTACAACATCCTTTTTGAGATATGGCAACCAGAACTGTACACATGAAACCAGCAGGCCTGTAACCCCAGAGGAGGAGGGCATGCTTTGCCTGTAGAAAGCACCACGTCCAAGCTGCAGCATTTCCAGTTAAGAAGGGATCTCTATTTAGAGGGTTGGGAAAGACCCTCTGCTTGAAACCTAGCAGGGGCCTGAGGGTGCCAGGTGCCGTTGCTGGGCCTGCTCTGCTACACACCGCTTTGTACATACACAGGAACCCTTTTCGTGAACATCAGAAGCTGCCTTGTCTGAGTCGGAACATCAGTCCAGCTGATTCAGTGTTAAGTTCCTCTGGTTGATGGTGGCCCTCTGAGGCCTTGGGAAGGGTCTTTGGCAAGCCTCCTACCCAAGGTCCTTTGAAATTCCCCACAATTCCCCAGAGCACCCAGCATAGCATATTCTTGGGTCAATGCAGGACAATTTAAATGGCCACAGTGCCCCTGAGCGATGTTACATCAGGCACACCGGGCCACTGTGGGGAATTTAAAATGGCTGCATATTTTCGTATGGTCTTAAATAGGGGCTACATTGCTGACGATGGTTTAACGCAGGGGTGTTGACCCTCAGGTCCATGGGCCACATCCAGCCCTCCTGGGGTCCCAATCTATCTCCCTGCCTTCGATCATTTGGAGGCTTCCCGGCTTTTGTGCAGTTTATGTGGAAAGGTTGAAATGCCTCTCCTGAAGCTTAATTGCTGGCAGTAAGAGCTTTAAGCTAAAACTCGCTGGTATTTCTGGTATTTTTGGCCCCAACCCCTTTTGCTTTCAGCACCACCCACCGCTGGAATGCGCTTCCAAGAGAGCTTCTCTCAAAGGGCTGAAGGAGGTTCAGCAACAGCATTGCTGGGTTAATGACAGGAGAGAGAAGAGAACAGCAGGTTGTAGCAGGAGTTTGCTGTGTTAAGGGGGGGGGGGAGAGAAACGAAGCAGGGATGAAATGAACAGCATTGGTGGATGTGAATACAGTAATACCTTGGATTGCATGCATAATTCGTTCCGGAAATGTGCTTGTAATCCAAAGCACTTGTATATCAAAGCGAAATTCCCCATAAGAAATTTGTACACATATTTTTAATTTAAGCTGCAATAAAGAATGATAGTGTAAAGTCTTCATTTTTCTTGACCGTACTACAGTACTTGTATTGCAAGACGTCGCTTGTTTATCAAATTAAAATTTATTTTAAAAATTTGCTTGTCTTGCAAAACACTTGCAGACCAAGTTACTTGCAATCCAAGGTTTTACTGTATTTGGAAAGGGGATAACGGGGGGGGGGGGGGACCCAGTTGGGAAAAGCCAGTCTAAGAAATAGGGTATGCAAACGCAGATCAAGCTATTACCCTGAATAACTAAATTGAACCCCCATCCTGTGGGGGAAGCCTGCGGCTTACACTGGCTCAGCTTGTCTGAGTGTGGAAAGCTAAGCAGGGTCAGGCCTGGTTATTACTTGGATGGGAGACCCCTCCTCTAGTTTCCTGCATTGAGCAGGGGGTTGGACTCGATAGCCTTGTAGGCTCCTTCCAACTCTATGATCTATGAAATCTATCTATAATCCATATTCAGAGGCAGTATCACTCCCTCTACTAGCAAACTCAAGTGCTAAGTGCTGCTAGGATTGTAGCCCACTGAAAAACAAGAGGGAGATATCAGCATGCTTGGGGGAACCCAAAGGTTTACAAAAGTATGTGCGTGCATGCGTGTGTGTGTGTGTGTATTTGGAGGACGGGGAGGGCAGAGTAAAGGGCCCAAAACCCAAAAAACCCACAACCCAATAAGGATTGAGCATGCTCAGTGCTTACAGAATGCTGAATGTCTGATGGAGGGGAAAGAACAGGAGGGAGAATGGAATGGAATATCCTAGATGAGGGCATGGCTGGCAGGAACCCTGAACAGGAGCATTCCACACTGCAACATTTTGTTGCAGGTCCCATTTGTACCATGGAGTACCAGTTGCTTGGAGCGGGGAGGGCTGCTGTCCTCATGTCTGGGTGGCGGAAACAGGATGCTGGGCTAGATGGACACTCCCTAAGTCTGACCCAACAGGGCTTTCCTTATGTTCTTATCACTGGTCAGTGGCTGCATATTGCTCCCCCCCCCCTTTTATTTAGGCATGGCTGCATTCTGAACTCAGACTTTCTTTCCTCCCATTCCTGTTTTCTTCTCTTTTATTTTAGCACAACAACAACAACAACAACAACAACATAATTTTATTACAAGGACCGCATTCAACACTCTGCAAGTCCAGCATTCTGTGTGAACTGTGTGAACTGTGTGGACTAGATCGACCCTTGGTCTGATCCAGCAGGGCTCTTGTGTTCTAGGGAGCTCAAGGGCGGCATAGATAGTTGCCTCCCTGCCCCATTTTATCCACAAAACAACCCTGCAAGGTAAATTAGACTGAGAGAGTAACTAGCTCAAGATCATCTACAGAGCATCATGGCTAAATGGGGATTTTAACCCAGGGCTCACTGGTCCTAATCCAGTACTTTAACTCAGAGGTGGGCAGAAAGTAGATCTCCAGATGTTTTGGACTTCAGCTCCCAGCATTCCTGACCATTGGCCATGCTGGCAGGGGCTTCTGGGAGTTGGACGTCCAAAATATCTGGAGATCTATCTCCTGCCCACCCCTGCTCTAGCCACTGAACCACACTGCTTATGTATTAGCAATCCTATGCTTTCCCTCCTTGCCTCCAATTCCCTACTCCAGGGGTGGGCAGACTTTTGGCTTGTGGTTTATACTTTATGTATTTATTTTTCCCGGAGGTCCACCAACCAGAGCCCGGTGCAAAAGGGTGGTGGACAAATGCAAAGAATTAAGGAACAGGGTGCCTCTGAGAACATGCTCAGCCCAGGGGGGTGGGCGGGGAACCCCACTTCTGTTCACCCTGCACACCAAGCTTTCTTTGTTTTGGGGGTGGGGGGGCGCCTCTGAGTTGTTACCATTGTAATTAGACAACCCTGCCTCAGAATGCCTTGCTGATCTACTGCAAATCACACAGAGATCTACTAGGTTCAACCTTGGGTCCCCGGATGTTTTTGGCCTACAACTCCCAGCATGCCCCAGCCAGCTACGCTGGTTGGGGCATGCTGGGAGTTGTAGGCCAAAAACATCCGGGGACCCAAGGTTGAAGAACACTATACTAGGAGAACCCGCTCTATCTTCCGCCTGCTCCTGCTCCACTCCAGGGGTGGGCAGACTAAAAATCAGGCTTGTGGGATCGGCTTTATTTTCACTAGAACCCAAAGTGCACCAACACGAGCCGGAGGGGGATCAAGGAATAAAAGCGCTTTTCACGCGCACGAGCGCGCACACTCCTGGTTTCTCCCACCTCCCTGCAGCTTTTCTCGTGTTAGTAGCCTGTTTTAAAACGGGGGGCTGGGGAGAGAAAGTCTTTCGGTTGTTGCTACTGTTAAACACTGGGGAGGCAGAAACCTTTGCGGATGTGTTGCAGAATCGTGCAGCCTCCCCTAACCTAGCGCCCCGTCGATGTGTTGGACTACCACTCCCATCCAGCATGGCCAATGGCCGGAAATGATGGAAGCTGAAGTCCACCCATGTGCTGCGGGACGTCAGTTTGGGGGAATAAGGCTGCTCTAAGGTCTCTGGCAGAGGTCTTTCTTGAGCAATGGCCATGCTGACTGGGGAGCATGGGAGTTATAGTTCAACACAGCTAAAGGGCACCAGGTTGCGGGGAGGTCGAGAGATCAGCCAGTAGATCCAAATCTACCTTTGGCTCTGCTCAGCTCTTCTTACCTAGTGGTTTCTCTACTTTCCCTTCCAACTCCCCCAAACTCCCCGCGCACTCACCTTTTCTTTTTCCTTTTCTTCTTTTCCAGTAGCTGGATCGCTCGTAGCCCCCGGAACTGGGAAATCCAAAGCGGCCAATAATTGACAAGACAGAAAGGGGCTTCTTTCAAGGCAAGGCGAGAGAGGAGGACAACAAAAAGACTCGCGTGCCGCTCAAATGCCCAGGCCCTGTCGCGGGTGCCTTGCGGGGGGACGCACCAGTTCAGGAAGCGAGAAAAGAACTTTATGGTCGCTTTTAAAACAAGACAGAACGGCAGCAAAAAAACTCCACCCAGATACAACGAAGTCCAGTTCCACCTACTGACTAAGCTATATAATGACACTTACTACCCCCTCGCAAGCCTATCTAGGAAAAGCAGCCCTGTCGGTTAGACCACAACTCCCATCATCCCCCAGCCAGCATAGCCGATGGCCAGATGTGATGGGAGTTGTAGTCCATCAACGTCTGGAGGAACCCTAGACTGGGGGAAAGGCTGCTCTAAAGTCTCAGGCAGAAGTCTTTCCCAGCAATGGCCATGCTGGATGGGGAGGACTGGGGATATACAGTCATGCCTTGAATTGAGAGCATAATTCGTTCCGGAAACGTGCTTGTAATCCAAAACACTTATATCAAAACGAATTTCCCCCAAAAAAATTTGTACAGAGATTTTTAATTTAAGCCATACTACTGTACTTGTATTGCAAGACATCGCTTGTCTATCAAGTCAAAAAAATAATAATAAATATTTAAAAATTTGCTTGTCTTGCAAAACGCTCTCAAACCAAGTTACTTGCAATCCAAGGTATTACTGTAGTCCCATATGGCAGGAGGGCACCAGGTTGGGGCATGCTGGGAGTTGTAGTCCAACACATCTGGACAGCACCAGGTTGGGGGAAGGTGGGAAGAACTCCTAAAAGTCTCTCATTAGCAGGGCTGATGGCCCTCTCATTAAGCAGAATATTAAATATTATGGTATTAAAAAGTATACTATTATATTATTATATGGCCTAGTCTTAAATATTATAATATGCTATATTTATGATGTGCCCAAATAAAGATTTGTTTCCTGTTTTTGTGAGCCACTTTGAGCATAATTTGGAAAAGCAGCATTATCAATGAACTGGTGGCGATGGTGTTGGTGAAGCAGCCGCCTCGGGCCCCTGACCTGGGGTGTCATGAAAGGGCAGCAAATTGTTAGTTATTTAACTGATTCTTGGTGGATTTTTACTGGCAGGGAGGAGGAGAGGCACTTGTGGGATTTTCTTCCTCAGGTGCCAAAATAACTTGGCTGGCCTTCGGCACCTTGACTTTGGGGTGAGGGTGCCATTGGCTGCTCTGCTATAAAAGGCAGGTTGGTTCCTGGTGTAATGGGAGTTGCGGGAGATGGCGAGGAGTGCAGTGTTGCACAACAGTCCTGCCTCAATGCCCTGTATTATGCTTTGTATGATACTATGCTCTGTATTATGCTCTGTATGGTATTATACCCTGTATTTTGCTCTGTAATAGCAAGGCAGGGCCGGTGCTACCATTAGGCCAACTAGGCGGCTGCCTAGGGCGCCGGGCTAAAGGAGGCTCCAGGAGCATAGGGCTGGAGGGAGAGAGGGCTCAAGTGGGAGGGGGGGCGCTAAATATCTGATCTTGCCTAGGGCACCAAACTGCCTTGCACCGGTCCTATAGCAAGGCATGACCTTGCTTAAATTGTGAGTAGACTGCTAGCCAGGCTGATGCAATTTTCAGCAACTTGCTGGCATGTGACCTGGCTGCAGGCCAGAGGAATGACACTGCACAACAGCCCAGATGCTACCAATTAAGCATGAGGTCTGCAGCCCATGAAGTTTGGTGCTAGAAAAGTATATAAGACTAGCAAATGCAGACTAAGGTGGTTGTGGTTGGTAGTGGTGGTGGTTGGTAGTGGTTGGTTGTGTATGTAGTGGTGGAGTGCTGAAGAATTGGAAGGAGCAAGGAGGAGCAGAGGAAGCTGTTCAGAGAGCCCTGCAGAAGCCCCAACGCTGAGCTGCTGGAACTAGCATTCGGGTTGGTTGGAAATAATACAGTGACTGTGTAGCTAAGGGGTGGGATTTCCACCAGGGAACTTGGAGGAAGGCATAGCATTGTTGGAAGGCCTTCGAGTCCAACCCCCTGCTCAATGCAGGAATCCAAGTCAAAACATCCCTGACAGATGGCCGCCAAGCTGCACCTTGAATGCCTCCAGAGTGGGAGAGCCCACCACCTCCCTAGGTAGTTGGTTCCATTGTCTTATTGCTCTAACAGTCAGGAAATTTTTCCTGATGTTTAGGTGGAATCTACGTTCCTGTAACTTGAGCCCATTATTCCGTGTCCTGCAATCTGGGATGATCGAGAAGAGATCCTGGCCCTCCGCTGTGTGACAACCCTTAAAGTACTGGAAGAGTGCTATCATATCTCCCCTCAGTGGACTTTAGCTATCTTGTCAAACTGTTTCAGCCTCCACAAGGCTCAGTCTGGGCATCTGTAAATAAATGCAAATATTACAAAGTGCCAATAAGACTCCAGTGACCTCCTTCCAAAGGAAACCAAACCCAGGTAAGCATTGTGCCCTTGGAACTTTCCCCAGCAGGAGAAGTAGGGTGAGTGTAACAGTATGTTGTTTGGTTTATTTACAGAACAATCCCATGGCCCCTAGACAGCACCTAGGGGGCCATAAGTTTTTTTCAGATTCCCAGATCCAAGATTGGAAAAGAGCTCCAACCTCGGATCAGGGAATCTGCGCTCAGATCTCACCACCACCGCCAGTGCAGCCGGTGTGGAAAGAACTGCACCAGCTTCTTCTCCAAGGTTGTAAGAGCAGTGCTTTTTTTCTGGAGAAAAAGGTACCGGAACTCTTGGATTACATTTCCTTGGGAGTAGATGGCGATTAAATTGTAATGCAATTAATAGAAGAAAAGGTGCTGGAACTCAGTTCTGGTGAGTTCCACCAGAAAAAAAGCCCTGTGTAAGAGTGACCTCAGAGAAGGGGTTTAGGTGGTGTTCCAGGGGGCGGGGTAGGGAGGGGAGGAGACCACGCCAGCAAGATACAACATCTCCTGGCAGCGCCTCAGTCTCCTTCCCTCCCACTCCGAACCATTGCAGTTAGATGGCCAAAATCAGCTGTCTGACTGCGGAATGGGAGGAGTGTGGAGGCGACTTTCGCCTCCACGCTTCTCCCACTCTGCATAGGATGCACGTAATCCCACAAGTTCGGATGGCTACGGGCATCCCCACTGGACTGCGCCCTTGTTTTAAACTTTCATTTTGTTAACCACATTATGGGTCCTAGTCCCCAACAGTTGGATGGAGAGAGAAATGGATAGTAACAAAAATATGGGGTTTCTGATGGTTACAGAGACTACGGGAACAACAGAATATTTTATTTATTCATTTATACACTTTTATTTATGCGGATATACTTTTGTGTTCCATAAGCCCCGGTATTCAACTGAAGCTTCTCCCACCCACTACACCAGGAGTGGGGAATGTGTGGTCCTCCAGATGTTGTTGGACTGCAACTCCTAGTAGCCCTAGGCAGAGAGATGATGAGGTTTGAAGTCCAACAACATCTAGAAGGCCACCCATTTCCCACCCCTGTACTACACTGAACAGTCATGTGGCTTCTCTCCCATGTGGGTTCTCTGGTGTGTGACGAGGGAAGGTTTGCGACAGAAGCTTTTCCCACATTCGGAGCACTTGTATGGCTTCTCGCCCGTGTGTACCCTTTCATGTATTGTCAGGTGAGCACCAGTGCTGAAGCCTTTGCCACACATGGAGCATTCATATGGTTTCTCTCCCGTGTGGGTGCTCTCGTGTCTAATAAGTGACTGTCTCCGGCTGAAGCTTTTCCCGCAGTCTAAGCATTCATACGGATTCTTCCCTGTATGAATTCCCTCATGTTTAATGAGAGACCCTTTCTGACTGAATCCTTTGCCGCACACCGAGCATTCGTACGGTTTCTCTCCGGTGTGTGTCCCCTCGTGCCGGATAAGATCCGACCTCTGAATGAACCTGTTTTCACACCATGAACATTTGTATGGCTTCTCTCCTGTGTGGGCCCTGATATGCCTTAAAAGGCAAGAGCTGTCCCGGTAGGTTTTCCCACATTTGGGGCACTCGTAAGGTTTCTCTCCGGTGTGAGTTCTCCTGTGTTTAATAAGGGAAGGTTTCTGAGTGAAGCTTTTCCCACACTCCGAGCATTGGAAAGGACTCTCACCGGTGTGCACTCGGTTGTGTCTTTTAAGGTGAGAGCTTGTGCCAAAGCTTTTCCCGCAGTGCTCACACTCAAACGGCTTCTCCCCCGTGTGGATCATTGTGTGTGCTCTTAGATGAGAGTTACTGTTAAAGCTTTTCCCACAGTATGAGCATTCATATGGTTTGTCTTCTGCGTGGGCCATGGTGTGTTTAATAAGATCTCCTCTCTCTGCGAAGCTTTTCCTGCAAGTTGAGCATTTATATGGGGTCTCTCCAGTGTGGGCTCTCTGATGTATAATCAGGAGCGAGCTCTGGTGGAAACCTTTCCCACAATAAGGACATTCATGTAGCTTTTCTTCCACTTCTGCTTCAGTACTTTCAAGGAGGTCTATGTTTTCAGGGAGGCTTCTCCCACACTCTGCAACCAACATTTTTCTTTTATGCCTGTGGATTCCATCTTGGAAGGCACTTTGAGAAAGCCCTTTGCCACCACATCCAAGAAGAAAGGATTCTTTTGCCATTTTCACTACATGCTTTTCAGGGCGTCTTTCTGGTCCCTTCTGAATACCAGGTTCCTCTTCCCACTCAGCAATCTGGAAACCTCTCCTTTTGGCTGTGTCCAAGGATCTACTTCTGACGTCTGCTTGCTTGGGTTTTTCCATCTGAAAGGGTGTCTCCTCATTCTTCCACACTAGAAATTAAAAGAAAGTGTGTTTATTTATATTTATATCCCACCTTTCCTCACAAGGAGCCAAATGCGGCTAACAACCCATATAAAAACAATACAATGCATTAACACCATTAAAATCATAACTCTAAAATTACAAATACACAATATAATAGAACCACTACAACACCAGATAAAACACTTGCCTATACCCCAAAATCTTGTACAAATGAATACATCTTTAACTGGTGCCTGAATTACAACAGTGTCAAATCTCTAGTGGAAGGGGTTTCCATAGTCAGGGAATTTTATTTGTGTATTTTACTTATTTATTTGTGTATTTTAGTATTTGTGTATTTTACATTGCAATATTTAATAAATGTGCACCTCCCCTCTCTTTCCAATCTTTTAATTTTCTCAGGTCTTTTAATAATAATCTTTAATCACTTCCCCCTGATATTAGGCAGCTTCTGACAGTTTTGAAATTTAGGCATCTGCTTAAGATGAATCTGTTCACTTAGGCTTTCCCTGTAGTGTGCGTCACCCAGTTCTATATACTGGTTTTATTGCTGATGTGATTGTTTTATTTTTATCCTGAATTTTTATTGTTCTGGTTTTAACGTTTTGCATCACTGTGGCATTTATTTATTTTTTAATGTTTGGTGGTATATAAATTTGTATAATTTTTTTCCTTAAATTTTGAGTTGATTATTAATTAATTCATAATGATCACTTATAAAGCACCTAACATTTTCTAAGCTTTGTACAAAGATTGAAAGGAAAGAAAGACCCTGCCCTCAGGCTCACAATATAATAGATACAATACAAAAGGAGAAAGGAATGGGGAGGGAAGAGGAAAGCAAGCAAATTCAAGCACCAATAAGGTACGCAAGCATTTCTTGATGGATAGAAATCTTTTACCATCAATCCTGCTTTTACTTCCGCTGGGAGATTCAAACCAACTCACAGCACAGAGATACCCAAAGAATCAAGTCAGTATTGATATCAAACTATGTGATAAAAGATTATCTTTTATTGCAGTAATTCCACTGATGAGCAAACAGCTTTCACAGAGGCAGTAAACGCCCACAGAAACAGGGTGAGAATGAGTCCCTGGCTGTAAGTCCAGCCAGTCAGAACATGAGCAGAGTGCAGCAAACCAAGTGCTGCTCGCCAAGGAAGGCCCACAACGTCTCAGTTCAAACGAAGGCGGGAAGCTGTCCAGGATGCCGGTGCATTGTCTCCTACAAGGCTATTGAGAACTACAAAGGTTTATATCCAGGAAGTGGCTACCAGGAATCGCTGACATTGGGTCCTGGCAGGGAAACCAGCCCTCTACCAGTGGCTACACCTGACTGGGCATTTCTGCCCTGCCCCCTTCTGCTGACACCGGACCAAAGGGGCCACCCCTGAAACACCCTCTCCTGGAGATCCCTCCTCCTGCTGCCCTGTTGCCAGGGACAGTGTCCCTGACTGACAAGCAGGAGCCTCCATCAAGGTTGAGTCTTCCGGCTGAGAAGAATTATCCGTATCAGCCTCCAGGGCCTCACACACCCCCACCCCCGTTTGCTGGGCAGTGGGAGGCCTGGCAGAACTGAACCGACTGGTCTCTGATTCCCCCTAGCTGGGCCCGACTCTGCCACCTCTCCCTCCAAGTCAGATTCCGTGCCTAAGACTGAAGTTCCCTCTGAACTGGGGCAAGGTCCCACATGAATAAAGAAGCAAGGACAAGAGAGTTAGAGATAAGGGAGGAAAGAGTAAAAAAGTCAAAGTGTTCCTGAAACCGTGGGAAACCGGAGCTTTTCTGAAGAAGAGCAGCATGAGAAAATGGACATAACAGATCCAAGGGTAAGACATCAGTTAAGGGGAGAAGAACAATGAAGAGTAATAAGGCGTTCCAAGTGGTTGGCTCTGCAAGACAAGGAATCGCTTTGATGACTTGGTTTCGAGATATCGTTTACTAGGAAGGGGAGGGCATTAGTCAATCCTAATTAGTCTAGGATCAACTTTCAATCTGGTTGTGTTGCATATTGCATTAAACAGATTTTATGGAATTTGAACACAGCTTGTTTCTTTTGTTACTGATCTCTGCAGAACACTTTAATCTATAAACTAAAGCCAGCTTTGCTCATTTGCAGTTTTACATGATAAAAAGTTATTTGATTAGAAGAACAGTTTCTTTGCTAAACTCCGGAGGGAGGGAGAGAGGCGGCCTCAACACAAGGTTCCTGAAGGAACAGCTTCACCTGTAGGAACCTGCCCATTGGCTCAGTTGATCTACAGAACTACCATCTTGTCGAGTTTTCTTCCTCAGGTGCCAAAATAACTTGTCAGTCCTTGGGTACTACTATGCACTTTGATGTAAGGGGGGGGCAGCAGGGCAACACCTGCTGCTCTGCCTCAGGCACCAAAATGTCTTGGGCCAGCCCCTGCTCACTCATGTGCCCTTTTGGCTCCTAAAAGCGGAACTCTCCCTGCTTCTCATCGGCCCTACTTTGTACATGGCTAGGACAGACCTCTATTTCAAGAGACAGCACTGCTGTCATGTCCCATTTGGCCCAAAGAACCTGTGATCTAGCCAGCCCTGGAAGTTCGCAGCATATAAAATTCTCAGGCTGTAATGCTTACTGGGCAAGTTGGTCTCCCCGTCATCTTCCTCCTTGATCTGCGTGGGGAGATCCACTTCCACTATGTCCAGTGGAACCTGCTCCAATTTGAGGGGACTGACAGCCACATCTTCCCAAGGTCCCAGCACCTGAAAACCACAGAGGAGGGTGACGTCACTAAGTCTAGTTGGGAGAAAGGTGACAGTGAAGTACAGAAAATGTGTTATTCAAAGGCTGTAAAGGGTGACACTTTCAGTGCATTTCAGTGCCATGGATAGGAGAATATTTAGGGCAGGGGTGGGCAATACACGTGCACCCCCATCTTTTTTGTACGCCCCCCTTCGAATTTTTTTTGAAGAAATTCAGTGGCATGGCAGCCAAAAAAGGCTGATTTTCCTTGTGTTAAGGGAAATGTGTGGTTTACCACCAAAATTCAGCATAATTTGTTGTTATGGTATTTTAATGCATCATTTTTTAATATTGATTTTCAAGTTTCTGTGGGACAGATGTTTTCTTAAACAGGTCAGTAGCCACTCTGAATATATTATACAGAAATCTAAATATCAATATATATAATCGAATGAAAGAAATCAAACTAGTCTGATTTTTTTGGTGAAGCACAGAGAAATGTATTTGGGACACATTTGAACCTGGAAAGTAGTGAGATTATGAGAGGCCCAAATCAACCACTCAGGCCCAGCAACACCATGTGGTATTCACAGGCAGTTGCTGGGGGTCCAGTGCTTTGGCAAAGCCCACCACTGCTTCAGACCCAACTGCCAATACCCAGCTAACCTTTAAAATCTTCAGAGGAGGGCTTGCTGGTCATTCCGTGACCAACAGAATGTCTCCACGTAACATCTCGAAAGCGGGGCCTTCTCAGTAGTGGTGCCCCACCCTCTGGAACACCCCCCCTCACACACGTGCAGTTTGGGAGCCAGAAAATGTGGTCTGTTTTAAACACCTCCTGAAAAACTATTTGTTTATGCAGACTTTCTCTGGCTTATAATTGGTCATCATGACGCTGCTCCATGCTGTTTTTAAATATATAGCTGTAATTGTTTATTAATAGTGTATTTTAAACTGTGATTTTAGCAGGATATTTTTATATGTAAGCCACTTAGAGATTTTATTATATCAAGCAGCATACAAGTATTATTAATGGGTTAGGCCCAGCAGTGTGCACTTTGCTGAGAATACCCCTCTAACTTGGGGCTGGTCCTGCACTGACCCAACACTGGCTGGTTTCAGACAATAAGATAACCCACACTCAAGAGTTGAGTGTGGATTGTTGTTTAACCATGGGTTGTTGTTGAAACATGGGTTATTGTGCTGTCTGAACCCAGCCGTGCTAACAAACCGTGGTTTGTTAACCACAAACAACCCATGAAGAGAACCCATGGTTTGTTGTTGGCTTGTGAACTGTGGGTTGTTCATGGTTAACAAACCATGGTTTGTTAGTGCAGCTGGGTTCAGACAGCATGATAACCCACATTTCAACAGCAACCCATGGTTCAACAACCTACCTTGCAGGGTTGTTGTGAGGATAAAATGGAGAGGAGGAAGAGGATTATGTAAGCTGCCTTGGGTTCCTTGCAGGAAAAAAGGTGGGATATAAATATAATAAATAATCATAATAATGACAACTCACACTCAACCCTTGAGTGTGGGTTATCGTGTTGTCTGAACCCAGTCATTGAATACCTCTTGAGGCTCCTTGGCCTGCTGGTAACAGAACTGAATGACGGTGCCCTCATCAACCGTCTCCTCCTTCACTTGGACAGGAGAACGCAGGCTTCCTGAGGCCTGTTGGGCTTGACTGAGGCCTAGTGGGCCTCGGGCTGCTTTTTCTCCTCCAGGCCCGTGTCTGCCTGGAAGGAGGGAGGCTTGGAATTCCTTCCGATCTTCCCCTGACTGGGGCTGAGGCAGCAGTGGGGCCACCATTGTCTTCAGATACTCCTTCCACTGAGCTCCCCAGCACTGCAGGGGCCGTTCATCCGGCTCTCGCTTAACATGCTGCAGAACCAGCTGAGGGACAAACTCCCAGGCCATTCCAACCATGTCGACGTGAGGCTCTCTTCCTCCCGTCTCTGAATTCTCTCCAGAATCTGGCCCTGCAGGGTCCTGTTCCTCCATTTTTATTTCTTGCTGCCCTGAAAAAGACAAAACGACAACAACAACAATAACCCATGTATTAATGAATGCAGTGCGATGCAAACTGGACAAAAAGATCATCCAAATAACCCTGTCTGCTAATAAGCAAACTCCTTCTCCGACTGTACATCCTTATGTAGCTAAAATAGCATCATCTGCACACAAGAGGAGGGTATTGTCAGGCTTGGGGGAACCCCAAAGCTTGCAGAAGTATATCTATAAAAAAATCATAATGGGCAAAAAGAACTAAAAGGGGGTGGGTGGGATGGCCACCAAAAAAAAGAGCAGAATGAGGACTGAGAATACTCAGTGGCCACAGAACGCTGAATGTGTGTTGGAGGCAGGAACAGAAAAGAGGGGTGGAGAGAACGGAATGGAATACAGTACTCTGGAAGAGAGCATGGCTGGCTGGTTGGAACCCTGAACAGGAGCAGTCTATTTTGTTGCAGGTCTCACGGGTACTGTTATATCATTTTGGCTAGCAGTCTCTCTCTGACAGGGTGGCTTCTTTTCCCTGCCCCCGCGTGTGCCAGTCACACACCACGCGATTTGCCTAATTACCCTTGAGGCACATGACTTCCCGTGTCATCTGAACCTGGCAAGGCGCGCAGCAGGGGTGGCTTTGAAACCACCCCAGAACCCATGGCTTGTTGTAGGGTTCTGGGGTGGTTTCGAAGTCCTGCCCTGACACGCACCTCGATGGGTTTGGAAGACACGGGAAGCTGCGAGGGTAATTAGGCAAATTGCACAGCGTCTGACCAGCAGCAGGTGATCGTGCGAACCAGCTTCTCTTTCTCTCTCTCAAAAGAGCATCATGTTTAATTGCCATGCTCATAAAGGCAAACTGATTTATCGGAGAAGTAGAAAATGTACAAAATGACTTACGAAGGGGATTTTAACATTATTTATCACATCTTTAATCATATTTATTTATTTTGTACCTCGCCTTTCTACCAAAAAATAGTACTCAAGGCGGCTTACAGAACCAATTATTTTATTTATTTATTTATTTATTATATTTATACCCCACCTTTTTTCCTGCAAAGAACCCAAGGCAGGTTACATAATCCTCCTCCTTTTCCTCTCCATTTTATCCTCACAACAACCCTGTGAGGTAGGTTAGGCTGAGAGTCAGTGACTGGCCCAAAGTCAACCAGTGAGTTTTGTGGCCGAGCAGGGACTAGAACCCGAATCTCCCAAGTCCCAGTCCAACACTCTCACCACTACGCCACACTGGCTCTCCAGTGAGATTTTTACATTCGTATCTCACCTTTCCACCAAGAAGCTGAAGGCAACGTTCTCCCCCACCCATTTTATCCTCACAATAACCCAGAACCTGAATCTCCCCACACCCTGCCCTACATTGTAACCACTATAACATATTGGGCTGCTTCGCACAACACGACAGCCCACTGTGGTTTAATTTAGCTGTCATGTTATGTCGGGTGCCCGTGGGCAAAACTTCTGCGTGGCCACCAGGAGTGCCCGGCCCACAGCGGCTTTTTGTGATGTGCGAACTTGGGCACCAGGGCTTGTTGGGAGTGGGCAGCAACCCAACAGCAGTCCAGGGCTTATTTGAGGGTTGCTGCCCACTCCAACAAACCAGGCCGCCTGGGTTCGCATGACACGGTAACCCGCACTGGTGAGAGTAGTTAGGGAAATTCGCTGGCACATGACTGGCATGTGTGGCTACGGAGGCTGCTGGCTCGAATGTCAGTGGGGCGGTATATCCACTCTGGGTTTCAGTCTGAGCTCTAAAGGAGCTATACATGGTGCTGGAACCTATTTTGGGCATGGGGTTCAGCACCATGGGTTGCTTCCTAAAAGTTCAGACTGAAACCTGGAGTGGACACACTGCCCCACTAACACACTGCCCCACTAACATTATTGCCACTGGCAGCGGGGGAAATAAGCCACCGTGGCTTATTCCCCCTGCTGTGATTGTGCGAACCCAGTGAGACTTGTATTACTTCCATTGGCATTGCCCTTGTTAAACTATGGAATTCGCTACCACAAGACACTAAGATGGCCACCAGTTTGGATAGTTTGAAAAGGGGACTAGACAAATTCATGGAGGAGAAGGCTATCCATGGCTACTAGTCCTGATGGTTGTATATTACCTCTAGTATTGCAGACGGTACGCCTCTCCATACCAGTTGCTAGGTATGGAAAGCAAATTAGCTGGTATGTAAAGAGTTTAGACTGGATAGGCCTTTGGTCTGATCAAGCACAGCTTTTCTTATGCACAGAAACTTTCAGGGGGGTCCAGATGGTGACATCTTCCACCCATAACCCTCCTGTGGTGTCCCATTTCTTCTGGCTTTTTCCTTACCAGGGAAAACCTGTTAAGGAAAGAAAGGCGGAACAGCCACATAATGCTTTGTCAGCACCAGGACCCCTCCATCTGGATGCAAGCCCCTGCAATGCAATTCCATTTGCGAGACGCACTTTCCCATTCCTGAATGCTGCTCTCACTTTTTCTCCTACTTTTGCTTTGCTCTGCCCCTGTCCTGCTGGAAACTCTTGTGCGGTCAGGGTGCTTCCAGACAAGGCTTTTTATTATCCTGCCTCATCCACCAAATCTGACTGAGAATCCAGACCATGGTGTCTTCCACTCACAGCACTCCACTGTTTTCCCACCGCTTCTTCTGTCTTTTTCATTACTGCAGAAAATTGCTTAAGCAGAAAAAGTTGGAAGAGCTGCACAATGTCTTCTGATTGGTAGTGCTAGGAGCCCTCCATCAGGACCTAGAAAAGGAACAACTTCTTCACACAGCGCAGAGTTCAACTATGGAATTTGCTACCATAAGATAGAGTGATGGCCACCAGGTTGGAGGGTTTTAAAAGAGGACTGGACAAATCGATGGAGGAGAAGGCTATCGGTGGCTACTAGTCCTGATGGCTATATGCTACCTCCCATATCAGAGCCAGTATGCCTATATACACCAGTTGCTGGGGAACATGGGCAGGAGGGTGCTGCTGCACTCATGTCCTGCTTGTGGGGTTCCCATTGGGGCAGCTGGTTGGCCACTGTGAGAACAGAATGCTGGACTGGATGGACCCTTGGTCTGATCCAGCAGGGCTCTTCTTATGTTCTTAAGCACCCTACAGTTGCACGCTGGCTTTTGTAAGTCAGTGCCTTTCTCTCTCTCTTTCTAAGCCGGCTCCCTTTCTTGCCTCTCCTGCACGCTCGCTCGCTCTCTCCTTCCTGACGGTGAATCCGGATCTTCCCCCCTTTGCTTTCACTCACCTGCTCCTCCTTGCAGCCTTCGCATTGCACGCCCCTCCTGGGAATTAAAACCTGCTGCCCCCACAATTGCTCCAATAAGGGGAAAGCCAACAGGAAGTTGCTGAGCCCCAAGGAGGCAGGAAGGCAGCCGGGCTTCACTTTTCTAGGCGCGGGGAGCTCGATGTGTTTAACCCTTCCAGCTTTTGGCCAAGCTGCGACTTGCTTTTTCGCCCACTGCTGTTGATCCGCGGCTCTCAGAAAACAACATGCAGTGGAAAGAAGAAAGCGAAGGGGAGGGAACCAGTGGTCAGGTGTCCTCTTTTACAGAGGACAATATTTGAAGGGCTGCCAGAGGATAGTCCTCTATTTGAGGGTGTGCTGTATTTGAAGGCCCTCCCGGTCCAAGTCTGCTTTAAAGAGAAAGAACCGCAGGGCCCGCGGGCCTGTGGAGTTGCCCATCGGCAGTTAGCCCCCGCATGTCAGCTGCCTGAGCAGGAAGCCACACAGGTCGCCTGGTCACAGTCTCCCCCACTATGGTCCGATGTATTGTCTTTTTTCAAATTATAGTAATGATTTCTACATTTGCATCTATCCATCTAAATCAGTTTATGCAAATGTTATGCAAATCACTGTCCTCTTTTTGGGTGATGCCGTGTCCTCTTTTTAGAGGATTTATAAGTGGCCATCCCTACTCGTACAATAAGAAGTCCGATTCAGGGAGGAAAACTCATTCAAGCCAAGGTTTCTAGTGCTAAACAGTCGAAAGGCGCTGTGCAGCGATTCTGTCTTTTGTTCCTTAACGGATTTCCCCCCTCTCTTTTAGGAAAGAAAAAAAAGGGAGGAAGAAGCGGTGAGAAAACACGGGGTAACGACAAATGGAAGACAACATCTTTTAGAACCCCCCCCCCCTTGTAAAATTCCATGAATGAGGCAGGGCACAACAAAAGCCTCCTTTGGAACCACACATTAATCAAATATTAATCAAAGCCAGATCGTGGGTGCTTCCAGACGGAGGGCTCCTCGCACCACCAACTGGTTCCAGAGTTGAACTGCGACTCTTATCATCAAGAGGTTTCACCTAATGTGCAACCAAAATCTCCCCTCCCGTAACTAAAGCCCGTTAGAACTAGTCCTGCCCCCTGAGGGCAAAGTGGAGAACAAGCCTTTGCCCTCTTGTCTAGTGCTTGAAGCAGGGCTGCAGAACCTCAGGTCTGGGGGGCCCAAATACAGCCCTTCTGGAGTTCCCCTGATGGCCCCGCCCCGCCCCGCCCCCTATCCCCTGTCCACCAATCCTTTGCTGGTTTCCCTTCTTTTCCCGTTCCAAAAGCTTTATTTATTTATTATATTTATATCCCACCTTTTTTCCTGCAAGGAACCCAAGGCGGCTTACATAATCTTCCTCCTCCTCCTCCTCCTCTCCATTTTATCCTCACAACAACGCTATAGTAGGTTAGGCTGAGAGTCTGTGACTGGCCCAAAGTCACCCAGTGAGTTTCATGACTGAGTGAGGACTAGAACCTGGATCTCCTGAGTCCCAGTCCAACACTCTCACCACTACGCCACACTGGCTCTCTTGAAATGCCTCTGCTAAAGCTCAGTTACCGGCAGTAAGGAATTTAAGATAAAATAGGTTGGTATTGTTGATATTTTAGCCCCACCCCCTTTGCCTTTGGCCCCACCCACCACTGGAATGCAGTGGCGGAGAGATTCCCTGAAATGGAATCTGGCCCCTGGGCTGAAAGAGGTTCTGCACATCTGGTGTGAAGAGTGCTGTGCAGACCCACACCTGCCTGGAGGCTGACTACTCAGCTTTGGAAGGATTATGGCCTTCCAAAGTACTTGGAGACATGACTGGGGTGTACAAAATAATGACTTGGGGGTCCTTTTTTTTTCTCTTTAAAGCCAAGTAGATCTAGCAAGCCTGATTCTGCCCACCCCTGAGATGGCCTGCAAGGCCTCCCTCCAGCTCTACGATTTTCCCTCCCCCATGACCACTTAAAAAAAAAAAAAACTGTTCTAGGGGAACACCCCTACTGGCCTGAGTCTTCAATACCTGCATAGCAAAGTTAGGAAGGTGGCAGTTATGAACGGTCACTGTGCCGTGCAGAACAGTGCAGAAAAACTGTTCTAGGGAACACCCCTACTGGCCTGAGTCTTCAATACCTGCATAGCAAAGTTAGGAAGGTGGCAGTTATGAACGGTCACTGTGCTTATCTTGCATACATTTGAGCTTTACGTAGCCCAGCCTTCCCCATCCTGGTGCCCTCCAGATGTGCTGGACTACTACTCCCACCATCCCCAATGGCCATGCTGGCTGGGGATAATGGGAGTGGTAGTCTAGAGCCTCTGGAGTGCACCAAGATGGAGGAAGACTGACATAGAAGAAGTGGGACCTGTGGATGGCTCCTGTTCAGGGTGCCAGCCACCACCTTTTTCAGCATACTCCATGTCATCCCTTTCGCCGCCACCACCCCCCGCACAAAAAATAAAAGTCAGCCAGCATTCTGAATCAACTGAGCATGCGTAGTCTTCTTTGGGCTGTTTTCTTGTACTTCTGCAAACCTTGGTATTCTCAAGAGCACAGAGATATTTCCTCCTTGTTTCTTTGTGGTCCTGTTATGGCTACATAGCTGTACCACAGCATCTGAGTAGCTATGATCAGTGCTTTTTTTCTGGAGAAAAGGGTACCGGAACTCTTGGATTACATTTCCTCGGGAGTAGATGGCGATTAAATTGTAATGCAATTAATAGAAGAAAAGGTGCTGGAACTCAGTTCCGGTGAGTTCCACCAGAAAAAAAGCCCTGATTAATAATAATAATAGGTTCCCTTCATCAACTTTGTAGCTGGGAGACAGAGCACTACGGAGTAAATATCAGCCACACAGAGGGCTGGTGAAGGGATGTGGCCTGGTGAGAAGGGGTGTGGCCTGAGGAGAGTCTAGAGTTCCAGACCAAGACACCTGGAGATCCATATTTGGCCCACTGGAGGGAGGTTCCCCACCCCTGACTTAAAAGGGCCTCGGGTTTCAAGGCTGGGAAAGATTGAGCCCTGGCAGAGCCGCTGCCAGTCTGAGTTGATAACACTGGACTAGATGGACCCACAGTCCAGCTTTATGTGTTTTGCATGTAGAAGGTTCCAGGTTCAATCCCCATTTTGAAGAAGCTGAGGTTTCAAGGCAGGGGGAAAGCTCTCTCAGCCCGAGCAGCCACTTTGGACAATACTGGGCTCAATGATCCATTAAAGGCACAATCCTATGCAAGTTGAGACAGAGGAAAGGCCTACAACTCCCAGCATGCTGGGAATTGTAGGCGTTTTTACCTGTCTAAACTTGCATAGGATTGCACCCTAACTGACTCAGTATAAAGCAGCTTCATTTACAAAAAAGTGGAAGGAGCAACTCCAAAGAGGCAAGGCAAACACGTTTTCAATATGTAAAAGACTGCCATAAGAAAAACAACAACAGCAACACTTTTTCCTTTAACAGGGCAGAACAAGAGGCATCACATTTAAAATGGCTCAAAAAGGAACAAACAAACTGAAAGGAAATGCAGGTTAAATGTGCACATCTAAACAGAACCTTCTAGCTGTACAGACATGAACGTTACATCTTTTTTTCCAAGCACAAGAATACTTAGGCATCTGCACACCTAACTCCTGCCTTTCGAAACAAGGAGCATTAACCCGGAGAACGTCTCCTCTGCAAATGCATTGTGTCAACTGCAGCTTTACTTTGCCTGTATGGATTCTCTAACTGTCTAATACAGGGGTGTTGAACCTCAAAGCCGTGGGCCAAATCCAGCCTTCCTGGGGGTTTGCCAAACAGACCCACCCCTTCCCCCCAATCATTTGGAGGTTCCCAAATTTTGCACATTCTCCCCCCCCCCCATTCTAAACAGTTGAAAATGCCTCTCCTAAGCCTCAGTTATTGGCAGTAAGAGCTTTAGGGTGCAACCCTTTCCATGTTTAGAGAGAAAAAAGGCCTCCAACTCCCAGCATGCTCCAGCTAGCATGAGT
This sequence comes from Shinisaurus crocodilurus, assembly GCA_021292165.1. Taxonomy (NCBI): domain Eukaryota; kingdom Metazoa; phylum Chordata; class Lepidosauria; order Squamata; family Shinisauridae; genus Shinisaurus; species Shinisaurus crocodilurus. Next base: position 13,067,758 of record CM037882.1, read on the forward strand.
TATTGGACTTTTTTCAATCTAAACATGCATAGGATTGTGTCTTTTAAGCTACAATATGCTGGTATTTTGGCCCCTCCCCTTTTGCCTTAAGTCCTGCCCACTGGAATGTGATCCCTGAGAGTTTGTCCCAAATTGAATTTGGGCCCCCTTGGGCTGGAATTCACTGAAATTCACATTGTGCAAAATTACACAAAAGCCAAGGAAACCACCAAATGATTGGTAGTTGGGGGGAAGGGGAGGGGTCAAGGAAAGGGGCATCACCATCTGGGGGTCCCCAAGGGTCAAAGTGGGACCTCAGGTAGGTCAGGTTGGCCCCTGGGCCTGAGCTTCTGCACCCCTGTTATAAAGGATGTGTTTTATGTTAAAGCAGTAAAATAAGTTTAGGTTTGATAAGAAAGCAACTATTGCATGTATTTCAGTTTTCCCAACATGTTCACTTCCCACCCCACCCCCAAAAAACTGGGTCCCCCCCCCCATAGCTTCAGATTTTCCATCTCTAACACTAACACAGAGACAAACACATTGACTTGGTTCAGACAACACGATAACCCACACTCAAGGGTTGAGTGTGGGTTGTCGTTAAACCTTGGGTTGTTGTTGAAATGTGGGTTATCGTGTTGTCTGAACCCAGCTGAGATAACAAACCATGGTGAACAGCCCACAGTTCACAACCCAACGACAAACCATGGGTTCTCTTCATGGGTTGTTTGTTGTTAACAAGCCATGGGTTCAGACAGCACGATAACCTACGTTTCGACAACAACCCACACTCAACCCATACGCAACCCCTAAGCGTGCGCTATCATGTTGTCTGAACCCAGTCATCCTCAAATCTCAGATTTGTTAGTCCAAGAATCTAAGCTGGGAGGGTAGGACTGTGTTCCTCCTTGAGGGATTCCCCACTCAGCTTGCAGTACCAAGACAGGGGTGGGGAACACATGGCCCTCCAGCTGGTGGTGGACTGCAGCTCTCGTCATCCCACACCATCGGCTACACTGGCTAGGGTTGATGGGAGTTGCAGTCCATCAACAGCTGGGGGGCTGTTTCTCACCCCCTGGCTTTGAGCAATGCCACCCTGGGGAGCTACCTGTGCTGCTTCTCGGTTGGGCTGGCTGCGGGTTTGTCCTTAAAACCCGCATCGTCCTCTCCCAACCTGGTGCCCCCGAGATGTTTTGGACTACAACTCCTATCACCCCTAACCAATGGCAATGCTAGCTGGGGCTGATGGGGTTTGTAGTCCAACACCTTCTGAAGGGAACTGGGCTGGGTCAGGCTGGCCTGCATACGAGATGCAGTTCAAACGGACAAATACACAGTTCTGAAGAGAGCATGCCAGTTATACAGAAAAGTGAAGCATTTTATGGCTCAGTTTCTTGGCAGTTTTACAATTTCTGTTTTCCAGAATAATACATACATACATACAACACTTTATTTTCTGAATCTTCTGGATTTCCTTCCCCCCCCTGGGGCAACCACATCACTAACTAGGAAGGATCACTTTACAGGAAAACCTGTAACAGGCTTTCTGTGAACCAAGCAACCTCCGTGCTCTACCAGACTAAAAAGTGCTGTGAAAACGGGCTCGTACAACAAAGTGTATTAGCCAAGGAAGTGCAGTACGGTATATAGAAGCCGTAGGCTAACAGTCTTTGCTTCTAAGTCCCTTGGGGATGCGTGTTTATTGGTAACAAGAAGGATTCGCATCCTGAAGTTCTTTGCTTAAGCAAAGCAGGGCTTTTTGTAGACAGGTTCATCACGGTGTCATCACAGGGCGACAGATACAGAGCTTTGCACGCTTCATACGTCTCCTCCAGAAACGACGCCCCAAGAAATTTGGGCCTAGTAAAGATCATGGCCAGGGAGGGAAATAATATATATTCCTCCACTATCATTTTTAAAACATGTCGTTACAAGAACAGTACTAGGCTAGGTTTTTAACATAATTTTAAAAGCACCTCTGGCTGGGACCAAAGGGCTTGGAGACCGACAATGATTCCTACCAGTTTTACAACTCCGCCACCATTTTCAGCAACCATCCCAAATTCTCTGGAAGTTACACCATGGAGAGTTATGAGTGGAATGTTCCAGGTTAGCCCAGGCAGTGGATTTATTTATTTTCCAGCACAGATTATCTGATCGCCAATCAGATGTGATCTAATGTGGAAGTTGCTTTTGCAATCAGAACGGCTTTCCCCCCCTTTTGGATCTCCCCCAAGCAGTTTTATTTATCAGTTTGTAGCAAGGAGTGATTTCTGACTGCATCTAATTTCCTGCAGTCAGCACAGGGGCCCTCCTGCGTGGATTCTCTGACATCGGAAGGGGGGAGCTTTCATGCTCAGATGGCACATTTATACGTTTTCACCCTGGTGTGAATTCTCTCATGCTTAATAAGGTTCGACCGCCAGCTGAAACACTTCCCACAGTAGGAGCATTTATATGGTTTCTCCCCTGTGTGGATCTGCTGATGCTGGAGGAGATCTGAGCCCCGGCCAAAACATTTCCCACACTCTGAGCATTTATATGGCTTTCCTCTTTTAAGGATTCTCTGATGTCGGAGAAGGTCAGAGCGGTGCCCAAAGCTTTTCCCACAATCTGAGCATTTGTATGGTTTCTCCCCAGTGTGGGTGCGCTCATGAGCCAAAAGACCTGAGCTCTGGCTGAAACTCTTCCCGCACTCAGCACATGTGTATGGTTTCTCCCCTGTGTGGGTTCTCAAATGTCTAACAAGCGCTGTGCGTTCACAGAAGCTTTTCCCACACTCAGTGCAACGGTATGGTTTCTCTCCTGTATGGGTCCTCTCATGGGCCAAAAGGCCCGAGCTCTGGCTGAAACTCTTCCCGCACTCTGTGCATCGATACGGCTTCTCTCCTGTGTGGGTCCTCTCGTGTGCCGAAAGGCCTGACCGCCGGTGGAAGTTCTTCCCACAATCGGGGCAAGTGAATGGCTTCTCGCCAGTGTGGGACCTCTCATGCGCCACGAGGGCCGAACTCTGGCTGAAACATTTCCCGCACTCGCTGCATTTGTAGGGCTTCTCCCCCGTGTGAATCCTCTCGTGCGTGGTGAGGTGTGACTTCCGGCTGAAGCTCTTGCCACACTCGGCGCAGTCGTAGGGCTTCTCCCCTGTGTGGGTTCGCTCGTGTGCGATGAGGTGCGACTTCCGGCTGAAGGTCTTGCCACACTCAGGACAGCCATACGGCTTCTCTCCAGTGTGGAGTCTCCGGTGCCTGTACAGGCTCGAGCTCTGCTTGAAGGTTTTCCCACAGTCCATACACATCTTCAGTCCACCGTAGTTGTAGATTCTGGCTCGGATCCTGGGCTCTTTCAAATCCCAGTGGCCTTTGTCATAAGGCGGGATGGGAATATCCATCCTTTTATCCGGGTAGTTTCCCTCACCTCTCCTGTCTGGGCCCTGGTGACTGCCAGATGTTTCTCCCATCTCACGGAATTGGGAAATGCTCCAGGAGGTGTCTCCTCTCAAGGATTCCCCATCTGGCTCGGAATCGTCCAGCTGAAGATTGTCCTCCTCTTCCTCCTCACTCACCTGCCCATCACCTGCTGAGATGAACAGAAAACCTTGACATGAGGAATGCAACACTTGAGCTGTCAGGTAATGAAGCCTCCAATCAGGGAATTAGTCCAGTTTCATTTTATTGTTTATAACCCTACATCAGTCTTCCCCAACCTGGTGCCATCCAGTTATAAGAACATAAGAAGAGCCCTGCTGGATCGGCCCAAAGGTCCATCTAGTCCAGCATCCTGTTCACACAGTGGCCAACCAGTTGCCCACAGGAAACCCCCAAGCAGAACATGAGTGCAACAGTACCCTCCCACCCATATTCCCATGTTAAAAATGTTGCTGGGGAACATGGGTGGGAAGGTGCTTGCCCAAGGGCCCTTGGTCTGATCCAGCAGGGCTCTTCTTATGTTCTTAGCAACTGGTGTTGGCAGCTGCCCATGGGAAACCCAGAAGCAGGACATGAGTGCAACACCACCCTCCCGCCCATGCTCCCCAGCAACTGGCGTACATAGGCATCCTTCCTCTGATACTGGAGGTAGCATATAGTCCTTGATAGCCTTCTCCTCCAGGAATTTGTCTAATCTCTTTCAAAGCCATCCAAGTTGGTGGCCATCACTATGTCTTGTGGAAGTGAATTAAATAGTTTAACTCTGCGCTGTGTGAAGGAGTCCTTCCTTTTATCTGTCCTGAATCCTCCCACCAATCAGCTTCATGGAACGACCCCTCTGGATTCTAGTATGATGAGAGAGGGAGAAAAATGTCCTTACCCAGTGAGGCTGTCTCCTCATCTTCCTCCTGCTTAAAGCTGTGCTCCTGCTCAGCATCCGATGGAGGCTGCTCCGCATCAGAAAGATTTGTGGCCTCCACCTGCGATTCAAAGTTGGACAGACGAGTCAGCAAGCAGCAGCAAGGGTTGGAAATAGGAATGCTTTTTAGGAAAAATTAAACATGAATAGTCATTACCCTTTAAAAAGGCACTTCTCCAGTTTAATACCACCACAATACATGCTGTACCACCACAATATAGCTGCGGCATGCTGGGAGTTGTAGGACTTTTCTCTATCTAAATATTCGTAGGATTGTGCCGTTAATGAGAGATCCTGTTTTTCAGTGGAGACTCACACAGTTACTGGTCAAGATGGTAAGATGGAACTTCCTGGATCAGAGGCACCCAAAAGCAAACTGGATGGCTTACAATCAACCAACATTAATATACAATAACCACCACAGAATAAAAATAAAACAATGCAAATAAAAACTATAAACAAATTCCAGGAGGAAAATTCAGCATAAACACTCCAGCTGCAGAGAGTAAAACAGTCTAAAGAAATACACAGTGTCACTCAAAGTATGCAACAGACCTAAAAATCCAGTGGATTCAAAGGTTCACAATTGAGCTGCCTGGGAAAATAAAAACGTCATCACCAGGCACTGAAAAGACCACAAAGCTGGCACTAGGTGATGGCATTCCATATCTGGGGGGCCACAACTGAGAAGGCCCTTTCTCCAGTAGCCGTCCAATGCCAGCTCCAAGTTTTTGAGGGCCCTTGGGCAAGACAACCTCAATGGCCCCCCTCCCTCAGAGAGTTAACCTTCTCATGGCCATTGTCACCGGCTGCTTTTGCTCCCCTCCTCCTCCTCCTCCTCCTCCTCCTCCTCCTCCTCCTCCTCCTCCTCCTCCTCCTCCTCCTCGCTACCACTTGCTTGCTTGACAGGCAGGGAGCCAGTGAGCAAGTCGGCAGTGGCATCTGCTGCTCCTCCTTCTCATCACCATCTCCTCTCGTCTGGCCATTGTCTGGGCCAGAGCGAGAGGCAGGTAAGGAAGCAGGTTGCAGTGGTGAGCAGGAGCAGCAACTCCGGGGGCTCATCAGTGGGCCCCTGCTGAGGTGTCGGCCCTTGGCAAGTGCCCAACCATGCCTACCCTTGACGCTGGCCCTGTTTCCACCTCCCTTGAAGTGGGCATCTGGAGAAGTGCTTCTGAAGCTGATTTCAGGGGGCAGGTAGCTACATGTGGAGGACGCGATCCTTCAGGTAACCTGGTCCCAAGCCATCTCGGGCATTAAAGGTCACTGGCTGGCTCTTTTGAATTGGGCCAGCCCAATGAGCAGGATGAACTTATCTCACCTGCTGCTCCCATCTCTCGGACTCCCTCTGCCTCAGCAGGAAATCCTCTGCCAGGGCCACGACCTGGGCACAAATCTCTGGGCCACGCTCCCGGACCCAGCTCTCCATTTTTGGAGGAAAGAATCACTGTGGCCTCACTCAGAAAGGTTCTGAAGCAAACAAACGAAGGAATGGAAAACAAGAACAGCAATTATTTTTGCAGTTTTATACCAGTTTTATACACCAGTGTGGCGTAGTGGTGAGAGTGTTGGACTGGGACTCGGGAGATCCGGGTTCTAGTCCCCGCTCGGCCATGAAACTCACTGGGTGACTTTGGGCCAGTCACTGACTCTCAGCCTAACCTACCTCACAGGGTTGTTGTGAGGATAAAATGGAGAGGAGGATGAGGATTATGTAAACCACCTTGGGTTCCTTGCAGGAAAAAAGGTGGGGTATAAATATAATAAATAAATAAATAAATACCACTCATCCTCCAAGGAGCTTAGGACAGCATATACTGCTGCCTTACCTTCATTTTATTCTCACAACAATCCTGTGAGGAGCTGTACTGGATCAGGTCAAGGGTCCATCTAGTTCAGCATTCTGTTCACACAGTGGCCAACCAGCTGCCCACAGGATCCCACAAGCAGGACATGAATGCAACAACACCCTCCCACCCATGTTCCCCAGCAACTGCTGTACATAGGCATACTGCCTCTGATACTGGAAGCAGCACATAGCCATCAGGACTAGTAGCCATTGATAGCCTTCTCCTCAAGGAATTTGTCCAATCCCCATTTAAAGCCATCCAAAATGGCGACCATCACTACATCTTGTGGAAGTGAATCTCCATGACAACATCAACAATCCGCATCCCTAAGGGAAATTAAGCTGAAATGTGTGCAACTTTATTTGCTCATATATATCCCTTGTTATTCTTACCTCTCTCTTCTGCACCTCTCCCATTGTAGGCTCCTCCACTGTTGGACTTTTGATTGTAAGCTCTTTGGGACAGAGTCCTGTCTTTCTATTTTAATTATGTTACTCTGTACAATAGGCTTTCTCAACCTGTTGTCCCCTTCCCCATATTGAGATATGTTGGACTACAATGCCCATAATCCCATAGTCAGCCCTGTCTAGCTGAAGAATGCTGGGAGTGGTAGGACTTTTTTTCTGTCTAAACATGCCTAAGATTGCACCCTTAGTCACTCTCTGACTGGGTTCAGACAACATGATAACCCATACTCTAGGGTTTAGTATGGGTGGAATGTGGGTTGTTGTTGAACCATGGGTTGTTTTTGAAACATGGGTTATCATGTTGCCTGAACCCAGCTGCACTAACAAGCCACGGCTCATTAACCATGAGCAACTCATGAAGAGAACCCATGGTTTCTTCTTGGGTTGTGAACTGTGGGTTGTTTACCATGGTTTGTTCGTTATCTCGGCTGGGTTCAGGCGTTTCAACAATAACCCACAGTTCAACGACAATCCACACTCAACCCTTGAGTGTGGGTTATTGTGTTGTCTGAACCCAGCTCTGCTTCTCTCCTCCTAACTTCACAGGGTTGTTGTGAGAACTAAACGTGGGCAAAACCACCACCTTCGCCACCACAATCTCCCTAAAGAACAGGACAGGAATGTGAACAATAGTACAGAACTTTTTAGGCTAGTCACCGGTTTTCAGCTTACACTCGTCATGCGCAGACAAGGCTGCGCAGACTTCAGGCTTGTGGAATCTATTTTGTTTTTTATTAGAACCACGAGATCTACCAACCGGAGGCTGGTGCAAAAGACAAAACATTCAGAATTAAAGAATTCTGATACCAGGAATTTGTTTTTGAGCACCAGAATTTAATGGAGCTCAGTCCTCCCACACAAAAATCCACTCCAGGTTATCCCAAGCTTTCAGTAGTATAATTTAGGTGGGGGGATTTTTATTTTCTTTATTATTTAAATGTACAGTATAAACCAGCCTTCATCCACAGGGTCTCAAGAGGGTATAGACAACATCAAATACAAAAATCATACAATTGCATCCCAAAAAGCAAGTTAGACAACAACACTTCAACCAGTAAACCAAACAACAATCCATTCAATTTAAAATAACTTAATTTATTTATATATATATATATATATATATATATATTAACATTGTAATATGCTAAAATATTCAAATGTTAAAATGCCTGGGCAAAAAGAAATATTTTAACTTGGTGCCCTTGGCACCAATAGGATCTCCTTTGGAAGCGTATTCCAGAGTTGAGGAGCCACCACCAAGAAGGCCCTCTCCTTTGTGGATTCATACTGACCGGGTTCGCCCGATCAGCAGGGAAAAGAAGCCTACCCTTGCATCATGCGGCTTCCCAATGTCATCCGAACCTGGTGAGGTGCGCAGCGGGGGGTGGCTTCAAAGCCACCCCAGAACCCTACAACATGCCATGGGTTCTGGGGTGGTTTTGATTTTGAAGCCACCCCAGCCGCACACCTCGCCAGGTTTGGGCGACACGGGAAGCCACGCATCACAAGGGTAATTTGGCAAATCGTGCAGCGCACGACCGGCAAGTGTGGGACAGGGGAAAAGAAGCCACAGTGGCTTCTTTTCCCCACTGATTGTGCGAACTTGGCCAATGTATATCATTTTGCTGATGCGATTGTTAAGCAAATGGGAGTCAGAATTCCTTGCCGATGTACTTGGGATCACACAGAGATCTACCAGTAGATCCCAATCTACCCTCTTCTCACTCCTGCTCTAGGGTTGCCAACTTTTTGAGACAGCTCCCATAGCCATCACTTTAAACAGCACTTTGACTTCTGGCAAGAGACAGAATCAAGCCAGGCTATTTTGTTTTTTCCTGGCCAGTTGGCATCTCCTATCTACCGCCTGGGGCTGTTGTGCAGACAAAATAAGATACTCCCACATAGCCTCCCCTCTGTTTGTTAAGAGGAAGGTTAAGATGCAAATAGGATTGACTTTGAGTGTTGTGTGTGTGTGTGGGTGGGTGGGTGGAATTAGGCTGTTGCCAAGTTCTTTTACCTGCCCCTGCTCTTCTGCCTTGAACCTGCAGCCAGCAACTGCTGAAGCTTTTCGCAGCGTAGAGATACAGGCATACCTCGGAGATATTGCGGGTTTGGTTCCAGACCACCGCAATAAAGCGAATATTGCAATAAAGCGAGTCACATGAATTTTTTGGTTTCCCAGTGCATATAAAAGTTATGTTTACACTATACTGTAGTCTATTAAGTATGCAATAGCATTATGTCTAGAAAAACAACATACATACCTTAATTAAAAAATACTTTATTGCTAAAAAATGCTAACCATCATCTGAGCCTTCAGCGAGTCGTAATCTTTTTGCTGGTGGAGGGTCTTCCCTTGATGTTGATGGCTGCTGACTTCAATTTGTAAAAACTGCAATATCTGCGAAGCGCAATAAAGCGAGGCACAATAAAATGAGGTATGCCTGTACCAGGCACGTTTACACGTCACGCTAACCCACCTTGACAATAAGCCAAGGTGGGTTGGTTGACTGCTAAACAACCCATGGTGAGCCCGACTGACGATTGGGCTCACCGTGGGTTGTTGGCCCCCTCCTCCCCCCTCGGACCTCCTGTGGGTATCCCAGGGGACACCACGGGAGGAATAAGTCTTTTACCCCCCACCCTGCCGCAACCGCGAGCCTTTTCAGGCTTGTCACGGCTTTGTTTTTTTACCCTCCCCCCCCCCAGGAGATTGGGAAAGCTGGCTGTTAAGCTGGCTTTCCCAATCCCCATTTTGACAGCTACGAGCAGTCCCTTCAAAGTGCCCCAATGGCACCTTGGGGCGCTGCCTGTGGTTGTCCAGCCTTTTTTTAAAAAGAAAAATTTGCATAAAAATTGTGCACACACACAATATATATATATATATATATATATATATATAAATTCTAGCCTCACTTGCACAAAAAGTTGCATAAAAAGCAAAAAAAGCCACGGTGAGCCCGAAACAGCTCATAATCGCGGCAGGGAGCGGGGAGCTAGTTCCAACTGCCCCAAGTGTCGCTTGGGCACTTTGGGGGTGGCTGGCACTGGCGCTCACCCAGGAGCCCCATGGCAAGAGCAGCAAGGGTATTTTGCTGCTCTTGCCATGGGGCTCGCTAGCCAATTACCCCTGCCCACGATGGGGTCAGTCGTCCAGGTTCAGAAGATATGACAACCCATCGTGGGTAGAACAACCCCTAGAACAAGCCATGGGATGTTGGGGTGGCTTGTTGCCCACGCAGAATCCAACCCAGGGAAATTGGTCCAGGTTCACACGACACGGCAACCCATAGTGAGCAGCAACCCATGATGGGTTGTCATGTCATGTAAACCCAGTCATAGAAGCATTATCGCCCACTACGGTTTGCAGAGATCAAGCTACTGATAGAAGGCACAGAAGCAAGGTCCAGTAAAAGACTTCGGACTGGTTCGCACAACACAACAGCTCACTGGTTAAACACGCTGTCTCCTGCGTGCCTGCCACTTCCACTTTTAATCAGCAACCTACAAGCGGCTCCTTCATAGGATGTTGAGCATGACACCCGAACCTAGAGCACTAGGCTAACCATAGTTTGCTGTTGGGTTAACTGCTGGGTTGTTTAGCCCCTAAACAACCCAGTGCTCCAGGTTCAGATGACACGCTCAGGAACCTATGAAGGCGTTCGTGGGTTGCTGATTAAAAGCAGAAGTGGCAGGGAGCACGTCCGCCCTCTCCCACTTGTGCACAACTCATGGGCTGTTGTGTCATATGAACCAGGTAATTGGCTGATAAAAGACACAGAGGCAAGAACCAGCAAAGGAAGTTGGTAACCCTAGAAGAAAATATGAGAAGTCATTTTTTTAAAAAACAACAACCCTAGATTTATTCGTAAAGGTGCCACTGGATTCTTTGCTGTCATTGGTTTGCCTTTTCTTTCTTTTCTTACAAAGATTAATTCAAACCAAGTTCTTACAGAGATCTTGACATTCCACGACGGTTTAAAACAACCTTCCCCAACCTGCTGGTGCTATCCAGGTGTGTTGGACTGCAAGTCCCAACATTTCCAGCAAGCTGCCTGGGAATGATGGGAGTTGCAGTCCAACACATCTGGAGAGCAGCATGTTGGGGAAGACAGATTTAATAAATGAATAAAAATAAGTACCGTACATGCAAAATAAAATAAATAAACCAGAACATGCAGTCTGAGTTTTATTTTGCATCAGAATTCAGGGTCCCCTCCTCATTTCGTATTGTGCTGAGCTGGGATGGGGGAGATCAGCTCCAGGGATGCCCCTGGGTGTCTGGCTTGCCCGGGGCAGGGCGGGATGCGGTGTCTGCTCTCTGTGCCCCCTGCTTCTCCCCTTCCCCTGCCATTCCCTTCCTTGCAGGCAAACCCCCTTCCCCCCATAAACTCACCTCCTCCCGCAGCAAGAACCGCACCCTCTGCAAACGCAACTTTCCTCTTAAGTGAACCTCTGCAATCCAAACTGCCCCAAAAATATAATAATAATATTTTTTAAAAAATGGGGGGCGGGTGAAGAAAACCCCATGAAACAGCCAGTTTCCTACCAGGTGCAGGAAAGGGCCTTGACAATCTACAGCTTCCTTCTCACATTTCAAGGCCTCTCTGTAAAAACACAGCTCTGTTGATTTAACCCTTGGGATATCTTCTCAGGCGAGGACACGGGAGCGGGGAGGATTACCTACAATGTACACATGTGCGCGCACCCCCCAAAAAGGGGGGATGCTTCTTCTCGATTGCCTTCATCTCCCCCGCCCCGCCCCGCCCCGCCCCGCCTTGTATCCCTGGGAAGGCTGCTGAGTTTTTAACTCTTCTGCAGACAGAAGTTAAACAGGCGCAGCTATAACCCCGTTTCTAGGGGCCCCCAAAAGCTGCGCCTGTCGAACTGCCTTTTCACCGCTGTTTACAAAGATATAGGGGTCCTGCCTAGAAAAAAAAGAAAAGATTTTTAAAAATGGAAAGGCCAAACTTCCTCCCCTCCCACTCAATAATGGTTCCTTCCGTAGTTTCCAAAAAGCTGATGTTATGTACCTTTCAACTACAGAAATTTAATACAGATGTAATTTATTATAAGTAATAAATATTTGGGGTTTTTGAAGGCATAGAATCATAGAGTTGGAAGGTACCTTGGAGACCATCTACTCCCACCCTCTGCTGGATGCAGGATGTGGCTACAGCATCCCTGATAGATGGCTGCTTGGCATCAGCTTAAATACCTCCAGGGGAAGTCACTAGTCACCCCCCCCCACCTCCTGAAGCACTGGCTGGGCTCAGACAGCACAATAACCCACACTCAAGGGTTGAGTATGGGTCATCATTGAACTGTGGGTTGTTGAAACGTCTGTTATCGTGTTGTCTGAACCCAGCTGCACTACCAAGCCATGGCTTGTTAACCACAAAAAACCCATGAAGAGAACCCATGGTTTGTTGTTGGGTTGTGAACTGTGGGTTGCTCACCATGGTTTGTTATCTCCCCACACCCAAGCTCTCATATGCACAAATCCCTCCCGTAACAGGGGATTTCCTCTGGTTTTGCCACTTCCTGAGGTGCTATAGACTTGGGGTAAATGGCAAAACTGAGAGGACAGTTGGGGCTTCCCAGCACCCACCAAAAAAAACACACCCCCAGGGATCCTGTGTGGAAGGGGGGGAATTGAGGAGGTGTCCCCCAAAACACCCTTTTTTGCAGGATGTTGGCTTTTTTTTAGGAGGGCCCTTTGTACCTCTGGGTTATCCACACTTGGGGAAATGTGGGCAGCTCAGGGGGACATGAGCTCCACCCCCCAAAAACCCCAAAGATACTGCTGCAAAGGGTGCTTTCCACTCCCCCACCTTTTTTTTTTTAATGTACAAGAAATAGCAATGGGCTACAACGTTCCAATTTGGCATGGACACTGTGTCTATTCAGACAAGAGTCCATGCTGAATTGGAACTTTGTAGCCCATTGCTAACTATTTCTTGTACATTTTTTTTTAAAAAGTTGGGGGGAGTGGAAAGCATCCTTTGCTAGCTCCTTGGCAAGAGCAGCAGCTCTTCTGTGCCACTCTTGCCAAGGGGCTCTGTGCCTTTTTGGCTTCTGAGTGAGTTAGCCTGTCATCTGGGTTCAGACAACATGTTAAACCTACTAGGGTTTTCTTAACCCTACTGCAAGGCATGGCTCAGCGGCAGTGGCTGTGGTGGCACGTGGGGATCCAAGCAGCCCGGCCTGGCTTGGTCTTGAGAGCAAGAGAGACTGGGGCTCCTGGTTCCTCTGCACCACGGCCCAAGCTGGGAGCTCAGGAATGCTCATGAGTCATGAGCAATCCCTCGCTCCTGGCATCAGCCGCAGCTCACAGGGAAGCCGATGACAGCTGGCCAAGTGCCACTTGGGCACTAGGCCAGCTGTCATCAGCCAGAGCCTGGTGTCCAGAGTGGCAGCCATTGTTTGCTGCTCTGGGCAGGGGGCTCTATGACCCTTTTGGCTTGTGGTAGGGTGTAATGGGAGTCGTGGAAGATGGCGAGGACAAGTGTAGTGTGTTGCACAGCAGTGCTGCCTTGATGCTTTGTATACTTTGTATCTTGCTCTGCAGTAGCAAGACACGCTGTTGCTTTAATTGCTAGCCTGTGAGTTGGCTGCTGGCCAACAGAATGACACTGCAAAAAAGAAGCACAGCTGTAATCATTAAAGTGCATGATCTGCTGCTCACCTAGCTGCCTGTTCTCATAATATATAATGTGGTGGGTTGTGTGAGTGGGTGTGGTGGTGTGAGTAGTGGTGGATTGGTGTTGTGCAGTTCCTGGTGGTGTGCTGAAGTTGGAAGGAGTGAAAAGGAGTAGAAGAAGCTGTTTGAAGAGCCCTGCTGAAGCCCAGCACTGGAAGCTGACACCCAGGCGGAGAACTGCTGGATCTTGCATTTTGGTTGGTTAGAAAGAGCACAGTGACTGTGTTGCTAAGGGGTGGGACTTCCACCAGGGAACCTGGGGGAAGGCTGATAGCATTGTGGTATCTCATGCTCAGCTTTACAATAAAAATGTTTGGCTTTGACCTCCCAGAAGAGTACTTGTGGCATGAAAATTCCTTAAAGAACCTTTGCCAATCCCTCTTGGGGAACCTGTGGCAAAACATAGGGTTAATGTGTTGTCCGGGTTTGGATGACATGCTAAACCTGCTAGGGTTAGCAGAACTCTACCACAAACTGCAGTTTCACAGAGTGGTTTAGAAGCCACACCAGATTGCCTTCTAAAGCACCCCATGGGGGTCAGAAGACATGCCAAACCTCAAGAGGGATTAACCTACTGAGGTTTACTGTGTCGTGTGAACACAGTCTATGTTTTTACATTGGCCTCTAAGCCTGTATGGCAGGAATTAAGTGAGTGTTTCTTATTTCTTTTTTATTACATTTATATCCCACCTTTTTCCACTTTCAAGGAACCCAAGTTGGCTTACATGGTCTTCATCCTCTCCATTTTATCCTCACAACAATCCTGTGAGGTAGGTTAGGCTGAGAGTCATGGTGTGTTTGAGGGTTACGTGAGGGTTGTTAAACCCTCGAATAACCCCCGCCGCCCAGGTTTAGGTGACACAAGCCCCCACGGTTGGGGGGTTGCCTATTTATAATGGCGGGCAGCACGTACTGCGGCCCCTCAAAGGGTTAACCAGCCCAATGGGGCAAGCCCTATTATGCCTCTACCCAAATGGCTGTGTTCAATGGGAAACAGCGTTTATATCAAAGTGAATTTAGAAAGGGCAGTTTGGATTAAAATAATCAAAACCGTTTTGCAAAGGGAGGGAGCGGGATGGGAAGATGTGTAGAGACATCTTGTTACAGTCCTTCCCCTAATTTGTCTTCTCTAGTAAGAAGAGAGCTCTGTTAGTTTAATTACCTCCATGGTCCTTTAACAGCAAAAGTGTAACCATTCAAAGGGCCACGGGTCACTCTGTCTCATTTTGGCCTCGGATGCCACTAACAACATGCACCCCACCACAATCCAGAGTAGCATAAATGTGCTCCTTTTTCTCCTCCTTGCTTTTCTTTCTCTGCTGATGCTCTCAAGGAGTTAAACTGACAGCAACCTGGTGCCTAGACAAGGCCGGAAACCTGAATTGCGCCCTGTTTCCTTTTCCTCTGCTTCCTCTTGGGCTGGATGGGAAGAAAACAGGCAAGCTTTTGAATGGTCCGAACTGGGGGGCAGGGGCATTTGACTTGCAGATTGGCAGCAGTTTGCAGCCAAGGTAAGTTTGGGAGATCAGGGAAAGAGAAGGAAATTAGGAAGCTGCTGTAGAGACTGTCCATGTGTCAGTCAGTCAAGTCAAATATTTATTGTATGTGACTAATAGCCTGTACAAAGGGACAAAAACAGCATGTAATAATAAAGCATATGTTTTATGCTTTAACATATCACCTGCACAACTGACTGCAATAGCATTCAAAGCAACTGCACTGCCTTAGCCAACAAAGCTCTTTGTTATGTTCCGTAAGGTTCACAGCCGACAGTACCCACTACATCTGCAGATAAATACTCTTTCCCTGCAAACTTGCCAAAATCTGCCCTAAGAATGTCTAGGGTTTGGGTACAGAGGGTGATGCAATAAATAATGTGAGATATCCTAAATAATGTGAGCTGGCTGTCAAAAGTCGGGGTCCCTTTAAAAAGGGGGGTAAGTAGGAAGGTGGTGGATTTGGACTGGGACATACCTCTGAATATGTCCCAGTCCAAACCGCTGTCCCACTCAAAATAACCTTTTTAAAGGGACCCCGACTTTTGACCGTTAACTGCCAAACTCAGATCCCCTTTTAAAAAGTGGGGGGATGCACTTTTAGCCTTTCCCAAGCCACTAGTTGCTCCCCCATGGCCAAAGGTTGCTCCCCCCCTGGAGACCTAAGAGGGCAAATGAAAAAAAGAAAAGGATCTTGCTGGGAAGGGTGTGTAAATCCCCCCAAACACCCCCTTCTCAGCAAAAGATCCCTCCCTTGTGGCTTGGTTCTCCCTTGACAGGTTGCCTTCAGCAATCTGTCAAGGGAAACCAAAGTGGGGCAGGGGTGGGGAATGCATTTCATGCCTTGGCTGGGACAATGTCCAGGGTGGGTACCTGTTGGACACGGCCCCAGCCGAGGCTTGAAATCCACCCAGTTGTGCTTATGCAAACAATTGCATTTGTGCAAATGGGATTAACAGTTTAAAAATAACAATTATTTTAAAAAAAAAAAAATGCTAGGCAGCCCCTCCGAGATGCTGCTGGGCCACCTTGGAGGGACCGCTCATGGCTGCCAAAACAGGGATCACGAAAGGCGGCTTGAAGCTGCCTTTCATGATCTCCGGATAAAAAAATTAAAAGGAAAAAAAGTTGCGATGAGCCCAAAAGGGCTTGCTGCAGCAGCAGGGAGAGAGAAAGCCCAAAATCTACCTTGGGCTGACCCACAGTGGGTCATGTCATCCGGGTTTGGATGACACGACAACCCATCGTGGGTCAAACAAACCCTACAACCCATGGGTTGTCAGTGTGGCTTATAACCCAAACTTAAGCCACCCTGAAAAAACCTGTTGTGGCTTCACATGACACAGCAGCCCACTGTGACTTATGTTGTGCGAACCCAGTCACTGGGTAAGGGAGGAGGCTGTGGCAGCAGTGATCCCGGCTGCGTTGGGGTGGTTGGGGAAGCCTCAGCAACCCTAACCCATTTGCTGTTTTCTTGCAGTGATTAGCGATGGGAAAGCAGTGGTCCTGGTTGCTTCAGAATTACTGGAGAAGGGGGTGCTGAGAAAGACCCATGTCTGAAGCCCTGGAGAATCCCTGCCAGTCAGCGTAGATAGACCACAGTGAACTTGCTGGACTGTGCCCTGATGAGCCTCCTATCTTCCCCCATCTCAGAGGAGGCCTTCCCTCCTGTTCGATAGAGATTGCTAAGAAGGATTTGCATGAAATGTGCATAGGCTCATTCATATTTATAGCTTTGTTTATTCATTTGTTTACCATCACATTTATATCCGGCCTTTTTTCCTCTTGCAAGGAACCGAAGGCTGCTCACATGGTCATAGATTTTTCATAGATTTCATCTTAGATTATAGAGTTGGAAGGAGCCTACAAGGCTATGATGAGTCCGACCCCCTGCTTAATGCAGGAAACTAGAGGAGGGGTCTCCCATCCAAGTAATGACCAGGCTTGACCCTGCTTAGCTTTCCACGCTCAGACAAGCTGAGCCAGCGTAAGCCACAGTCCTCCTCCTCCTCTCCAATTTATCCTCACAACAACCCTGTGAGGTAGGTAGGTGAGGCTGAGAGTTAGTGACTTCCTTAAAGTCACCCAGTGAGCTTCATGGCTGAGTGGGGATTTGGGCACTTGAACCCAGGTCTCCTGACCGAGTCCCAGTTTGACACTCCAACCACTACACCACCCTGGGTGCAGATTTAGAAAGAATTACTACCATTTAAACAGGAAGACAATACATCCCACCACGGTGGGAACCTGTGTGTCTGCACTGTGGGCTGTTGATGGCTAACTTCAGGGTGCCGGCTGTGCTCCTCCTTTCTCTTGGTTCTTTATCTTTAAACTGGACTTGGATTGGATAGCTCTTCAAATAGCTGATGTCCTGTGTAAATAGGGCACATGGCCACCTTAGGAAGAGGAGTGCTCTTCTAAGTAGGCACTTGAAAATGGATTTGTAAGTACTTCCATTCTAAAACAAAACAGAGAACAATTCATTTTTAAAAAGCAGCCAAATTGCATTTAGTTTGACTCTCTTGTAATAGCATGATTGGTTCTTCAGTGTAAAAGGTAATCAATCCAGTTTTCAATTCCAGGCCTGTCAAATTATTATGTTTCACTACAAGCGTGCAGTGCTTTACTGGCTGTTAAACCTGTTGATTTTTCCAGAAACAGCAGCCACAAATAAAAATGGAGGAGCAGGAACTCTCCAACCTGGGGGAGAGATTGGAAGAGGGAGGAAAAGACTCCCATGATGCCCGAGCTAGGAGCATCAGGAAGTTTCTGGCTGAGAGAGCCACAGATGAAATGAATCAGGAACCAGAGGGGGCCCAACAGCAGGGCTGGGAAACTCAATGGCAGGAGTTCCTGAACACCATGCAGTCTCCACATTCGAGATCAAATTCCTCATGGATTCCTCAGTCCCAGTCAGAGGAAGATAGTAAAGACTTCCAGGCCATCTTCAAGGCTGTAATTGAGGCTGACCGGGGTCCTACAGGAGAGTGTGTGGCCCCAAACCTACAAGGCCTCAATGGAGAAGCCCAAGAGGTCTATCGAAGGCTGGATCCATCCATGAAAATGAAGGAAGAGATCCTAGACGAGGAAGATAGCATCAGCTTGGAGTTGCGTTGCCAGCGCTTCCGGCACTTCTGCTACCAGGAGGCCGAGGGGCCCCGAGAGGTCTTGAACCAGCTCCAGAAACTTTGCCATCACTGGCTGGAGCCAGAGAGACACACCAAGGAGCAGATTCTGGAACTGGTAATGCTGGAGCAGTTCCTGGCCATCCTGCCCCAGGAAGTGCAGAGCTGGGTCCGGGAACGCAACCCAGAGACCTGCACCCAAGTGGTGGCCCTGGTGGAGGATTTCCTGATGAGACTGCGAGGGGCTGAGTGGCCAGAAGAAAAGGTGAACATAGTTTGTGCAAATCATTGTAGATGTTGTTATCATTTTGTTTCATCTAGTGGGCAAAAGTTGAAGTAGGAATGTCTACATTGGCCTCTTTCCTGCTTCTCCAGATAATGGGCAGGTGGACCAGAAAACCAGCCCCTGTTCTCATCAGCTAAAAAATAAAAGATCTGGCCACTGTCGCTCATGCTTTGGTGATTTCTAGATCCAGGAATGGGCTGAAGGTAGATCTCTAGATGTCTGCGATGTCTACTCCCAGTATTCCAGGCCATTGGCCATGCTGGCAGGGGCTTCTGGGAGTTGAAGTCTAAAACATCTGGAGATCTACCTTCTGCCTACCCTTGGATTAGACTACCATAATGTGCCCTACATAGGGCTGTGATAAGACCCTTATTAAAGGAACCTATCTGTGACCCTGGCAATCTTAATAACTATTAGCCTGTATCTGATTATTCATACCTTGGCAAGGTGTTTGAGAGTGTGGTTGTGTCTCAACTCCAGCATTTTCTGCATGACATGGATTATTTGGATCCATTCCAGACTGGTTTTAGGTCTGGTTTTGGAACGGGAACTGCCTTGGTCACGCTGGTGGATGATCCACACTGGGAGATGAACAGGATGAGTGCTACCCTTCTGATTCTCTTGGATCTCTCACTGGCTTTCAGTACCATCAAAAATGGTATCCTTCTGGACCATCTGGCTAGGATGGGTATACATCAGCCTTCCTCAACCTGGTGCCCCCCAGATGTGTTGAAATTTCCTGTTCTGCCTTGTTGAGACACCATAAAGTTCTTGTTTACCTTCCTGACTGGTGTGTCCTCTCTACGCCTTCTGTGACAGTGGAGAAAATGGGGGGGGGGGTGACCATGTACATTGCCTTGGACCCCTCAGAGGAAGTCTAGGATAAAAGTGTCATATAGCTTGCCCCAAAGGCCATGCTGGCTCAGGATGATGGGAGTTGAGGCCCAACCCAATCTGGAGCACACCAGGTTTGGGGTAATTAATAACACTTGGCTGCAAGCTTGGCATTTTCACACTTGTCATTCCCAATTTCACATACTTTTTCTTCCCATTTCAGATATGGGGGCCTTTTGAAAACATGACCATTCATTCCCCCAAGGCAAAGCGGCATCTGTCAGACACAGTCGAGATGCAAATTTCCACAGAGGTCAAGGAGGAGGCTGATGAGGAGGCCAACTTACCAGGTGAAGATTTAGGTCTGAATCCTTTTTCTTTTTTAATTTAGCTTTTATCAAGTTATAACAATACACAATGAACATCAAACAGAACACTGTAGGCCTTTTGATGAAAATATAAAATAGTACAGAAAGGAATTGATATACAGCTCAGGACTGGGCTACATGAAAGACTTCTTTCTCCCATACGAGCCTGCCTAGGTTTTAAGATCTTTGGGGGGTGGGGGCTCTTCTCCCTATGCTGCCGTTTTCAGAGGTGTGTTTGGTGGTGATGTGGTTTCCCTGGAACTGTGAGTTTATGTGGATTTATTCTGTGTGCTGAACCCAGGGCCGATTGGGTTTTTGTTGTTGTTGCAATAAGAGGTTTTACAGAGACTTGTGCCTTGGTTAGGGGAAGTCAGGTTTCAATGAACACTTCGTTGCAGGTCCTACTTGTTTTACTTAGAATCTCCACCTCTTTCATGTCTTGATTCTCTTATTTGTTCTAGCAGGTGACAGGCCGAAGTTGGGGAATATGGAGGAGATCTTTCAGCAGAAAACAACAGGGCAAGTGGACATTGGCAGAATATCCTTGGAAACAACCGAGGGGGATTTTTTCCAGGCTTCTGAGGTTGACGAGCAGCCTGGAAACCAAGAGGGACAAGGAAATCATCAGGAAAACCAGCCTGGAAAGACAGCAAAACCAACTTTTCCATCTGAGGAGGGCAAGAAAGGTTTAAACGAAAGTACCTTCCAACACGGGATCCAGCAGATCTTTGATCTCCTTGAGAATCAGAGGCGGCAAATAAGAGAGAAGCCATACAAATGCACATACTGCGGGGAATGTTTCCAGGACAGATCCCATTTGGCGATCCATGAGAGAACCCACACCGGAGAGAAACCGTATGAGTGCCTGGACTGTGGGAGATCATTCTCCCAGCACTCCAACCTTCTGAGACATGAGAGAACCCACACTGGAGAGAAACCATACAAGTGCGTCGACTGTGCAAAAAGCTTCAACCAGAAGGCATCCCTTATTATACACAAGAGGACCCACACAGGAGAGAAACCATATCCATGCTCAGAGTGTGGCAAAAGCTTCAGCACAAGCTCCCAGCTTATAACACACAAAAGAATCCATTCGGGCGAAAAGCCATATAAGTATTTGAATTGCGGGCAAAGCTTCAGCCGGAGACCACATCTTGTTGTACACGAGAGGACCCACACAGGGGAAAAGCCCTATCAATGTACGGACTGTGGGCAAAGCTTCAGAAATAGCTCGGTCTTCACTGTGCATAAAAGAACGCACACGGGAGAGAAACCATATAAATGCTCTTACTGTGGGCAGAGCTTCAGTCGCCGGACCAATCTCGTTAAACACGAGAGAATCCACACAGGAGAGAAGCCCTTTCAGTGCCCAGACTGCAACCAGAGCTTCAGGTCTAGCTCCTTGCTTACAGCTCATAAAAGGACACACACAGGGGAGAAGCCATACAAGTGCTTAGATTGTGAGAAAAAGTTCTGCGGTCTCACAGGTCTTCGGAAACATAAGAAAGTCCACACAGGCGTGAAACCGTAAGGATGCTCAGATTAATAGGAAAGGGCTGCGGCAACATGAAATTATTATTTATTTTATTTTAGTTTATTTATATCCCATTGTTCTGCTCATGGCGGCTAACAGTACCATCCAGATCAAAAACAAAATCTTAATTAAAACATAACATAAAGGAAATAAATTAAAGACACAACAATAAGAGGAAGAAGCTGTACCAGCCAATTAAAAGACCCCTCCAGCAACAGACCAGCTTACACACGAAAGCCCTGCCTGAATAAAAAGGTCTTTGCCTCCTGGCAGAAGGACAACAGAGAGGGCCAACTTAACCTCCCTTGGAAGGGAGTTCCAGAGCATGGGAGTGGCCACCGAGAAGGCCCTCTCTCGTGTCCCCACCAAGCACACCTCTGATGGTGGCAGTACCAAGGGATAGGCCTCCACCAAAGATCTGAAAACCTGGGCAGGATCTTCTGGGAGAAGGTGGTATTTCAGGTAGTCTGGTCCCATTCTATATAGGGCTTTACAAGTAATAACCAGCACTTTGAATTGTGCCCAGAAACAGCCAGTGAAGCTGTTTTAATAAGGGAGTCCTTGTTATCTGGCTGCAGCATTCTGGACCAGCTGAACTTTACTAACAGGTTTCAACTGTTTTGGAAAGGGTATAAAACCACAGATGCTGGTTTTAACCTTCTGTAAAGTCCTAAGTGGCCTATGGCCTCTTCCATATGTGCCCTGCTCATGCTCTGGGTGCCACTGCCAAATGAAGCTCAATGGATATCCACCAGGAGCAGGGCCTTTTTGGTAGTGGCACCACTTTATGGAATGCCCTGCCTAGAGAGATTCTCCAGGCTCTCACACTGTGCTCTTTCAGCTGCCAGGCCAAAATGTGGCTGTTTCAGAAATCCTTTGGCTAACTTGATTCTGCTATTCATAGTTGTTCTTACACTGTGTGTTTTCTCCTGTTGAGAGTAGATTTTGATTATCAAGTTTTTATTTGTATGTATTAATTGCTTTTTATTGTGACTCTGATGTTGTATTTTAACTTTTACTTTGTAAGCCACTTTGAGTTATCATGGATAAATAGAAAGTGGAATATTATGATTGTGCCATGAGTGCGTATAGCTCTTTGCAAGTACAAGAGAATAGGCCTCTGCCCTGAGGAGGTTACAATCCAAAATTCGACACAAGGAAAGCAAAAAAGGATGCAGAGGGAAGTGGAGGGAAGGGTAAACAGGGAAGCAGGTGCTTAAGCTTAGACTGCTTCCAGACAGGGCTTTTATTGCATCATTGTCCTGCCTCATTCACAGAATTTTATGTGAGGAGCATCTTCCATTGTAACCTTCTCATGTTTTCCTGCTGCTTCTTCTGTCTTTTTTCTTACTGCAGGAAATCCATTAAGAAGAAAAATGTAAAATGTAAAATTCATTTTTCATTTTACTTTAGTCTGTTCTTTGTTGTGTAATGTTTGTTTTAATTTTCTTAAATAAAAAATTAATTGGGGGGAAAAAAGAAGAAGAAAAAGATGGAACAGCTGCACAATGCATTTCTATTGGTAGCCGTCTCACCATTGAAGGCTGAGTACTGCATAGGAACGGCCCATGGCTTCATAGAAAAGTTGAGTTTTGAGGTGGGCTCCTGATCTGTTTCTAACTGAAGCCTTGCTTTTATCATTGGGGGCAGCCTACCTGTGTGTGTTTTCTCCTGTTGAGAGTAGATTTTGATTATCAAGTTTTTATTTGTATGTATTTTTATTTGCTTTTTATTGTGACTCTGATGTTGTATTTTAACTTTTACTTTGTAAGCCACTTTGAGTTATCATGGATAAATAGAAAGTGGGATATTATTATTATTAGTATTAGTATTAGTAGTATTATTAAATATATATAATCTCTCTCTCTCTCTATATATATATATATAATTAGATGATGATGATGATGATTATAATAATAATTATTATTATTTACTACTACTACTAGTACTACATGGAATGGCCTTCATCCAGAAGTGGTCTTTCTTCCTGCTTATCCCTTCAGCAACCATTCAAGACGATTCTTTTCCATGCTGATTTTTAAAATATAATTGAGGCTGCTTTTATCCCGACTCTGTTGGGTGGCTGGATTTTTTCAATATTGGTAGGTTTGGTTTTTGTTTATCGACAAGAGGGTGTGGCCAGGCAGCATGTGGCCAAGGGTATAGCCACCCACCCACCCCAGGATGCTCTAACTACATCTGTTCTCCTGCACTGAGCAGCAGGTTGGACTCAATGGCTTTGTAGGCCCCTTCCAACTCTACTTTTCTATGATTCTATGATCACACATTCATGTTGCTTAACCATACCTTTTACAAATTCACATGTGTGTCCCTATTTTCATCTGTGAAATGTTGGAGGGTATGTTTATGTTATTTTAATCAAAGGTTATATACACACAGACATGCTGCAAATAGATTGGAGCCAGGGTTATAGGGGTGGGTAGCCTCCAGGCTTACAGGATCTACTTTGTTTTTTTTTTTTTACAAGACCCCTGAGATCCACTAACCAGAGTCAGGTGCAAAATAGTGGGTCAGGAAGGCAGATATATGCTAATAATTAAGGAACCACATCCAGTCCTTGGTATCTCCAGGGGTTTTTTTGGTAATGTATTTGTTGCACTTATATCCTGCTAAAAGAATCAGGTGCTTGAAATCCCGGAGAGCTACTACCAGTCACAGAAGACAATACTGGGCTAGATGGATAAATAGCATCCAAAATAGCATTAGCAGAAGTGCCTCAGTAAAGCAGACTAAATCCAGAAAGTGAAGGGCAAGGGCTTAGCAAACTTTACTGAGTTATAAACAGTCCCCTGGCTAAGAAGCTCAAAGTATAAAACAGCAAAGCAAATCAGGCCAGGTTTATAACAAAATGTAACCACCACTACTACAGAACACACTGAACATACCAGTCTTTTTATACACAAGAAATCCATGCTAAAAAGTAAACTTATTTGGCTCCACCCTGGCTGCTCTGTTTGCAAGGCTCTCTGATGCATCCAGAGCTGTTAATTAGCTCTGCACCCTGAGAGCAGGGTGCAGAGCTATTTGGCTCCACCTCTGTCACTGCACCTACTAACTGCTTAAAAAAAACCCAGGAACAAATTAACCCTTCACCCACACCTTTATTGGGTATGATCCTGTACTATCACTTTCCCAACAATTAAACTGATAATTACATTCCCCTGCCTGATCTGCACACATCTCTGTCCTTTGGGCCAATACATAGAAGGTCAGCAGCAGTTAGGGCCACAGACCACTCATGCAAACTCCAGCTCCATCCACTCTGTCCACTTAGTCCAGGGTTGGGCCGAAAGTAAATCTCCAGATGTTTTTTACTTTAACTCCCAGTATTGCTATTGGCCTTGCTGGCAGGGGCTTCTGGGACTTGAATGCAAAACATGTGGAGACCTAACTTCTGCCCACCTCTGACCTAGAGCTTTTCTAGGCAAGGCTTTTACTGTGTGCTTGTCATTCCTCACTTACATTTGTTTATGGGTGCTTTGGATGATGTCCTGACCATCCAGTTTTGCCTCCTGTTTTAAAAGCAATTTCACGGGGGGGGGGGTTGGAGGGGGGAAAGTCCAGTATTTGTGAAAGTGAAACAAAGCACTAGTCCCCACTAGTGTAGTTGCCTTATTCTGCTATACCACAGCACCACCTAGAGGCTATGTAGCAGAAAGTATGGAAAGGAAATCTTAATTCTCCAATCTTAATTCTGCAATGAACCCAGAAGTAGAAACAGTGGATTAAACAGAGAAGCTCCTAGTCCATTTCTCTGCAATGTTCCCAGTTTTGAAATCCATAGGAGGTGCATTTCTTGCACAGGTCCAGCCACTCCACACTGGAATCATCTGGTGTTTATTGTAACTTCCAAGGAACCTGCATCTTTTGCATAAAGCAGGAGACAAATCCGAATAAGCAGGGTTTATATATATATATATATATGCACACACACACACCCATGTGAAAGGACTGCCAACCGGTCCTTTACTCAAGACCAGAGATCAAAGGTGCAAAACTGCCAGCCTTAGCTCTGCTGTCTTGACACTGATTCTCTCAGGGCCTTGCCCTTGTCTATACACTGGATTTAGCACTGAACCACAGAGGAACTGCACGCACGCACGCACGGGGTAAAACCAGGAACGTTTATTTAAGGTAAACAGATTACAACAAAAGGTGGGAAATGAGGGAAGGAGAAAAGGTGGGGAGACACTTTGGTATACACAGTAGAGCTATAAAACAACAAAGCTAGTTCCTTTACTACATAAATACCTAAGCACTTACTCTCCTTTGCTTAGGGGTTGGTGGTCCTCTTCAGGGCTGCCTCAGCAAAAGCCCTATCCTGCGCTTCTTCACGTGCAGACCACAACAACAACCCAAATGACACGCAGGCAGTATAGATTCTTCCCCCCCACCCCTCCTTTCAGTAGCCCAGCTGTCCTCAGCCAATCAGGATGAACTTCATCTGGCCAGGCAGGGGAGAGGTGGCTCCTGGAGTATGGCTAGAGTGCTTGGGCCGTATTTGCATGCGAATACTTGGGCACAGAGACATCAAAGACATGGGGGCCTCTGAGGTCAGGGGCCATAAGAGGAACTATGTACATTTTGCATTTCCCAGCCCCCAGCTCGGATTATACTTGTTTACACGTGAGGAGGTGTGTGTGTGTGTGGTGCAGGAAACTCTGATGCTTTTTTCTCCACAATATATATATAAAATCCCTTACATATTTGTTTGTCCCAACAGTCCTAGGCATTGTAACATGAAATCTGTATAACGCCTAACTAGAGGCTAATTTGTTTACCGTAAGTCTGTGCCGCACACACCTCAAGCTTTTCTCACTGTCTTTTGCTTGATGATCTTGAAAGCTTGCCCACAATTTTGTGCATTTTGGGTTGGACTTAATAAAGCAGGGGTGGGGAACCTGAGCTCTTCCACCCCAATGTTGGACTACAACTCCCATCAACACTGACTGTTGGCCAAGCTGTCTGGCGCTAATGGGAGGTGTTGTCAAACAGCATCTTGTGGGCCCCCGTTTCCCACCCAGTGTGGCGTAGTGGTTAGAGTGTTGGACTGGGACTCGGGAGATCCGGGTTCTAGTCCCCGCTCAGCCATGAAGCTCACTGACTCTCAGCCAAGCCTACTCACAGGGTTGTTGTGAGGATAAAATGGAGAGGAGGGTTATGTATTTTTTTATTTATATTTATACCCCTCCTTTTTTCCTGCAAGGAACCCAAGGCGGCTTACATAATCATCATCCTCTCCATTTTATCCTCACAACAACCCTGTGAGGTAGGTTAGGCTGAGAGTCAGTGACTGGCCCAAAGTAATCCGCCTTGGGTTCATTGCAAGAGGAAAAAAGGCAGAATATATATATTATATATATGGTATTGCCTGAATGTGGATTTCAGAAAGATCCTTCCAGATGTTTTGGACTACAACACCGTTACAACACTCTTACCGTTGACCATGCTGGACGGGGCAGTTGGAGTCCACAACATCTGGAAAGTCCCAGCTAGGGGAAGGCTGTCAGATAGTATTCACCCCTACAGCCTCGCCTTTCAGAAATCAACGTTTCCCCTCATTTTCATTCCACGCAGGATCTCTAGCCAATTTGCTTCGTCTTTTGGGCTTTTCTATCAGAGATTCAAGGGGTTAAAGTTACAGAGCTCTGACTCCTAGATAGGAACAGAAAAGGAATTTATTTCAAGCGACCACTGAATTCCACTTCCTGTCCCTCCTCCTCCTCCTCCTGGCTGGCTGGCTGGGAAAAGAAGAAACAGGCTCTTGCATGCAGTTTTTTAAAATTATAATTTTGCATTCTAGATTGCAGATTTGCAAGGGCTGCAGCTCGACTGGAGAAGTGAGTTAAGAAGGATGGGAGGGGGGAAAGAGAAAGATCAAATGCAAGAAAGGGCCAAGCAGAGGGAATAGCAGCACAAAAGGGCAGGGGAGTGGGGTAGGAGGTTCCTGCAGGAATGCAAACGCTTCAGAGCAGCCTTCCCCAACCTGGCGCCCTCCAGATGTGCTGGGTTGCGAATCCCACCATCCCCAGTTGGCTGGGGATGGTGGGATTTGCAGTCCAACATATCTAGAGGGCGATTTGGAGGAGGGGGGCTGTACTTTTAACTATTGTACAGAACAGGGAATTTTCTCATGAGCCCAGCCTGCACGGCCACCAAGAAAAAAAGAAAAATCACAAACAAACTGCTGTGGAACTCGAAATCCCTCTGCTGCGCAGCTGTTGAAAACACAGGAGGCTCTTTAGGAGGCGACATGCACGTGGCTCAAAGGTGGCAGAGCAGAAGGTGCTCGGAAGCCGCCTTATACCGAGTCCAACCCTTGGTCTGTCTAACTCTGTACTGTCTACACCGGGGCTCTCCAACCCTGGGTCCCCAGATGTTGCTGGACCACAGCTCCTAGAATCCCTTGCCATTAGCCATGCTGGCTGGGTATGCTGGGAGCTGTAGGCCAGCAACATCTGGGGACCCAAGGTTGGAGAGCCCTGGTCTACACCAGCCATCACTATCCTGGTGCCCTATGGATGTGTTGGACTCTTAACTCCCAGCATCCCCAGCCAGCATAGCCATTGGAATTGGCTATGCTGGCTGGGGATGCCGGGAGTTGTAGCCCAACCCAACTGCAAGGCACCAGGATGGGGAGGGCTGGTCTATGCTGACAGGCTGCTGGTCTTCAGATGCCAGGGACTGAACTTGGGACCTGCACGCAAAGCTGGTGCTCTGCCACTCAGCCATGGCCTTCCCCCAAAGAGGGAGGATGCATCTCCTTTACTCTTAATATAGTTTCGGGCTATGAACTGCAGTTATCCCCTAGCTCAGCCATGACTCTTGCTGGGACATCCTCCCTCTCTCTCAGCCTAACACACCCTGCCAGGGGGCGGTGAAGATCAAGCAGGGGGAGGACTCTCATGTGTGCTGCCCTGAGCACTAAAAGGAAGGACTCCTTCACAGAGTGCAGAGTTCAACTATGGAATTCCCTTCCACAAGGTGTCGTGATGGCCACCCATTTGGACAGCTTTAACGGGATTGGACAAATTAATGGAGGAGAAGGCTATCGATGCCTACTAGGCTGTTGCCCTCATGTCCTGCTTGTGGGGTTCCCATTGGGGCAGCTGGTTGGCCACTGTGTGAACAGGATGCTGGACTAGATGGACCCTTGGTCTGATCCAGCAGGGCTCTTCTTATGTTCTTATGTTCAAATTATAGCTGAGATGAGTTCATGTGTCTGAATGCTCCTCCAGATAGTTAAAAACAAAAAACAAAACTCGCTCTCGGTAGAAAACTAGCATGTCAGGGAAAAAGCAAGGCAAACCCCCCTTTTCTGGATGTGATAGTTTTCTATGAGCAGGGATTTATTTATTTATTATTTGGGTGTGGATAAGCATTCCCTGATGTGGGTCTTCGCCTGCAGTCTGAAATGGTATGGTCCAGATACAAGATGGTACTGTACCACCTCATCTAAAGTTTGGGAGAAGAACTAGGCTAATATATCTTTATGATGATCACAATGATGCTTTGAGGGAGCTATATCGTTATGCTACAACACATGGCTGGGCAACCTGCAGCCCTCAGCCTAATTTAAAAAACCCTTTGCAGGCCATCAGTTCAGACCTCTGACGAGCAATCTGTCCTATCCCCGGCAGATGGAAGAGAGAGGGAGGGGGAGAGAGAAAAGGGGTGGCCCTGACCACTTGGCTCTGGCCCCTCCTACTGCTGACTTTAGCCCTGCCCACCATCACCATGCGGCCCCTGACAGATTACCCTTGAGAAAATGCGGCCCTCAACAGAAAAAAAAGGGTTCCTCACCCCTGTCATTATTGTTTGGGGAATACTATTTGTCTAAAAATACCATTGCATTTTGCTTATTAACACTGAATTTCTTTTTCCAGAGCTAGGCAGCCGAGAATTTAAAAAATGGAGGAACAAGACCTGGCGGGAGCCAAAGAACTGGGGGAGAGCTTGGAGGAGGTAGGAGGAGACCATGACGTTGCCCAAGTGGAGACGATCACAAAGTTTGTGACTAAGGCAACTCCACGGCACATTAAACAGGAGCTAGAGGAGGGGCTGCAACAGGGCTGGGAAGCCCAGTGGTCGGAATTCCTGAACACACCGCAGTCCGCTCCTTCCAGGTGGAAAAATGTACCACCCCAGTCAGGGCCTAGCATGAAAGAATTTCCAGCCTCCGTGAAAGGAGCAGCTGAAGCCTCATGCCGCCGGCCTAGAAGAGAGTACGCAACCCAGACGGCGACAGGCCCCTGTGATAAAACCCATAAGGCCTACCAAAGTCTGGACTTCTCTGTGGAAGTGAAGGAAGAGGTTCTGGAGGAGGGTGCCCTCGACTCAGAGAGCCGGCGCCAGGGCTTCCACCAGTTCTGCTACCAGGAGGCTGAGGGACCCCGAGAGGCCTTCAACCAGCTCTGGGAGCTTTGCCGGCAGTGGCTGAAGCCAGAGAGACACACCAAGGAGCAGATGCTGGAGCTGGTGACCTTGGAGCAGTTCCTGACCATCCTGCCTCTGGCCATGCAGAGCTGGGTCCGGGAGCACGGCCCAGAGACCTGTTCTGAGGCGGTGGCCCTGGCGGAAGACTTCATAATGAGACGGCCTGAGGCTGAGGGACGCCAACCAAGCCCTCCTCCTCCTCCTCAGAGAGCCAGAGAAAAGGACAGCGGCAGGCTGACTTGGAATGTCTGTGTCGGAACCACGTTGTACCTCCCTAATAATAATTTGTGGGGTGGGGGGAGAGTGGCAGGGACCCCATACTCCAGGCCTCGGGTTCAATTCTTGGCCTACCCAGTTTCAGGGCCTCAGCTAGCAGGCAGGGAGGGAGACTCCAGAGCGCTGCTGCCAATCAGAGCAGACAGCAGTGGACCATTGAGCTATCTTGGTATAAAACCAGCTTAGAACAGCCTTCCCCGGCCTGGGGCCCCTTCAGACATTTGGGACTACAACTCCCATAATCCCTGACAATTTTGCCGTATTGGCTGGGGCTGATGGGAGTTGCAGTCCACATCATTGGGAGGGGCCCAGGTTGGGGGAAGGCTGATGCAGAAGGTCTCAGGTTCAATCACCAGCCATAGGATCTCAGGTGGCAGGGTGGAGAATTGATTGATTGATTGATTGATTGATTACATTTATATCCCACCTTTTTTCCTGCAAGGAACTCAAGGCAGCTTACATAGTCGTCCTCCTCCTCTTCATTTTTTCCTCACAACAACTCTGAGGTAGGTTAGACTGAGAGTCAGTGAGTGGCCCAAAGTCACCCAGTGAGCTTCATGGCTGAGTGGGAACTAGAATCCAGATCTCCCAAGTCCCTATCCAACACTCTAACCACTATGCCACACTGGCTCTCACATCTCTTCTCAGATCCTAGAGAGCTAGATGAACTGAGCGTATGCCTCAGTATCCAACGTGAGCAGGAAAGCAAGTTTTTATTCCTGCCTCTCTGATTGGCCTGGCTTAAGTGCAGTGGAAGACATGGTACTGTCACCAGTGCTGAAGTCAGATTCACCTCGTCCGGTCGGCTATTTTGTCCTTTGCCTCGGGCAGCAAAATGTCTTGAGCCGGACCTAGTGGCATGCTTGGTTCGCCCCTTTTATCCTCCAAACAGCCCTATGAGGTAGGTTAAGGTGAGAGCAAGTGATTCCTAGGGGTTCCCAAACTCTTTGGGTCGGTGGGCACCATATATGTAGTATATAGCACCATATTTATAGTTTGTTTATGTAGCAGAGGTCTCCAACCTTTTTAGATTGGTGGGCACATCTGGAATGTTGACGGTGTCGTGGGCTATAGGGGTAGGGCTTGCCATTCAGAAAATGACTGCCATGATGTGCATGGCCAACCACAAAGCAACTCATTTCCCATAAGGCAAACTGGTGAGCCAAAAAGAAAGATAACATGCCCAAGAACCGAAGTTACAAGGCAGAGCTGGGGCCTGAGCTCCAAAACACAAAATGGTCTTTTGAACCCAAATAAAGATGGCGCTGGAGGGCAGCACTTTGCTTTGCAGCATGGCAGCCTCCCAGTTTAAACAAAACAAAACAACTTAAGAAATAAAATAAACATTGGGAGGAGCAGGGAGCCACATTGGTGCCCACAGGCGCCACATTGGAGACCCCAGGACTAGCCTAAAGTCATCCAGTGAGCTTCCTAGCTGAGCAGGGATTTGAACTTGGGCCTCCCTGCTCCTAGACCAGCACTCTAACAGCTAAACTGCTGACTGTTTCCCTGCCCCTGGCCATCGGCATTCCATGCTCGGCGTAAAGAACCGCCCTGCGAAGTCATGGCAAACCACCAGGATGCACAAGCGTTAATATGATACTGAGGATGGCTTACCCTGATGTGTTTCAAGTGATAAATGTTCTTCTTTGGGGGATATTCAAATACTTGAAGGGCTGTCAGATGGAAGAGGGCAAAGACTTGTTCTCTGCTACCCCAGAGAGCAGGATTAGAGCTAACGGGCTTAGGCTACAGGCGGGGAGAGTTCGGTTGAACATTAGGAGGAGGGCTCTCCCTCAGTCTTCCATCAGCTGAGGATGTGCTAGCTCTAGGATTCCGGTATCATGCAGGGGGTTGGACTGCAGGGCACCCTCCAACTCTAGCATTCTACGAAGGTGCTGAAAATGTGTGTCCCCGTTTCTGTTTCAGATGCCGGGGACTTTGGAAGATACGGCTGCTAATTCCCCTGAATCGGAGCAGGATCCATCAGGCAACACAGTGAAGCTGCAGTTCACCGATGCCAAGAAAGGGGGCGAAAGGGAGGCCATTTTGCTGGGTATGTGTTAGGGCCGTTGTCCTTAAGCTGGAGCCCTGCAGATTGCAGGACACGGAATAATGGGCTCAAGTTACAGGAAGACAGATTCCACCTGGACATCAGGAAAAATTTTCTGACAGAGCAATATGACAGTGAAACCGGCTACCTAAGGAGGTCGTGGGCTCTCCCACACTGGAGGCATTCAAAGTGCAGCTGGACAGCCATCTGTTGGGGATGCTTTGACTTGGGTTCCTGCATTGAGCAGGGCGTTGGACTCGATGGCCTTGTAGGCCCCTTCCAACTCTACCATTCTATGATTCTATGCCTTGGGCTACAACTCTCAGTATTCCTGGCTATTCAGCCATGATGGCTGGGGCTGATGGAAGTTGAAGTCTGAATTGTCTGGAAGACACCAGATTGGGGAAGGCTGTGTTAGGGCCTGAAGTAGATCTATTGTCACAGCCATAAAAACATCATCATTATCTCAATATTAATAGTGATCTCAGTTTTCTGTGTGCCTGCTGTTAGGTCCCCAAAACGACACCGAGAGGGAGGTACGAGCAGGCTTGGGGGAACCCCCATGTTTGCAGAAGTACAAACTATCTTATTGGTGGGGTGGGAATCCTAAAGGGACCAGTCTGGTTAGCCCTACGCTTCCCAAAATCAGACCAATGAGGACTGAGCATGCTCAGTGGCCACGGAATGCTGATTGACTCGGTGGAAAAAATGGAAAACCATAGAGGAGCAGGGAGTGGAAAGGGCATGGATGAATAGGAGCACTCTAAACGGCAACATTTCGTTGCAGATTCCATTTGTATTGGCCTAATTCTTGCAGATGGCAGGTGAGGGGCTCAAACTCTGTCTGGATTGCATCAATCCTATGTGAAGGTCCAGAAAAAACCCAGAAAAATTTGGGGGGAAATGGTTTTTTTCCTGTTTTTTCTGAAAAATTCAGAAATTAGCTTTTGATAGCTGTCAAGAAAACCAAAAGGGGGGGGACTATTTGGAGCCTCTTTGGGGCAGTGTCCAGGTTTGATACCTGCTGAACCTTGGCAGCAGGTACCCCCCCAAGACAAAACCCCAGCCGAGTCTTCAAATTCCCACACTTATGCAGCTGCGAACATCCGCAGCTGCGCAAGTGTGGCTAATTTTTTTTTTAAAAAAAATACAAACCTATTTCTGCACATTTTGTGCACAAATTTTGTTTTAAAAAAGATCTGTCAGCCCCCCCTAGGTGCCACTCGGGCACTTTGAAGCGGCTGTCAATAGCTATCAAAAGGGGGATTGCAAGAGCCATCTGTTAAGCCAGCTTTCACAATCTCTGGAAAAAAAAGTTTAAAGTGCAAAAAAGCCGTAGGGAGCCAAAAACTGCTCTTAATCATGGCGGGGAGGGCAGCAAGCCAGCGCCAGCCACCCCCAAGTGCTGGTTGGGCACTTGTGGAGTGGCTGGCCCTGGCGGTGGCCAGGGTGCGCTGGGAAGAGCGTTTTGGCCGCTCTTGCCAAGTGAATCACTGGCTTCTGGACTTCACGGGATCTTCTGCCCCTGAAACTTGAGGTTCCATTGCGCCATCATGGCTAAGAGCCATCAGTGACTGTCAAACCCTTTGTCCTCCATGAATCTGGCTTATACTATTTTAAAGCCTCTAAGGGTGCAACCCTATGTTTAGATAGAAAAAAGGTCCTACATCTCCCAGCATTCCCCAGCCAGCATGGCTCCCTCTCATAATACTAGAACCCAAAGCTGATTGGTAGGAGTTTCAGGACAGTTAAAAGGAAGGACTTCTTCACACAGTGCAGAGTTAAACTATGGAATTCACTTCCACAAGATGTAGTGATGGCCACCAATTTGGATGGTTTGAAAGGGGATTGGACAAATTCATGGAGGAGAAGGCTATCCATGGCTACTAGTCCTGATTGGCTATATGCTACCTCCAGTATCAGAGTCAGTATGCCTATGTACACCAGTTGCTGGGGAACATGGGCGGGAGGGTGCTGTTGCACTCATGTCCTGCTTGTGGGATCCTGTGGGCAGCTGGATGGCCACTGTGTGAACAGAAGCTGGACGAGATGGACCTTGGTCTGATCCAACACAGCTCTTATGTTCTTATGTTCCCTCCTCTGCCAGAGTGCTCACTCGCCTGCATTGATACAGGCCTGTGGCTTACGCTGGCTCAGCTTGTCCGAGTGTGGAAAGCTAAGCAGGGTCAGGACTGGTTATTACTTGGATGAGAGACCCCTCCTCTAGTTTCCTGCATTGAGCAGGGGGTTGGACTCGATAGCCTTGTAGGCTCCTTCCAACTCTATGATCTATGAAATCTATGAGTTTGTGGTCACCTGTGGCAATCAGCCAAGTTGTTCAATGCAATATTGCCGTAACAATATGCCACACTGGTCCTCTATTATGATGGGTTGACTTAAGAGTCTCCATTTATTTCACCAGGGTGTGATCAAATGAGGACAAAAGAAGGAAATCTTCAGCTGGAAAGACCCAAGAAAGCAGAACTCAATGAGACATCGTTGGGAAGAACCAAAGGAAACCTCTTCTCATTTCATGATGAGGAAGAGGTGGTGCCTGGGAATCAACCAGAAGCACAAAGTCTTCAGGAAAACCATCCAGGGAAGGAAACAGAAAAAGTCTTGCTTCATGAAGAAGTTGCTGGAAGTATGGCGAACGAAGAGATCCTTCAGTGCAAGACCAAAAAGGCGTGCACAGAGTGTGGAAACCTCTGTGAGGTCTTCGAACTGCCTGCGGGTCAGAAAACACGAACAGAAGAAGAGTTCTACATATGCCCCCGTTGTGGGAAGACCTTCAAGAACGGAGCGTCTCTTGCTTTGCGCCAGGGGACTGTGGCTGGAGTAAAGCCCTATCCATGCTCCGAGTGTGGCAAAAGCTTCAGCACAAAGGCTTCCCTCCTGAAGCACAAAGGGACCCACACGGGAGAGAAACCCTACGTGTGCTCCGAGTGCGGGAAGTGCTTCACGACCAGCTCCAACCTGATCTACCACAACATCGTCCACACGGGAGAGAAGCCGCACAAGTGCTCAGACTGCGGTAAAAGTTTCCACTGGAAATCTTCCCTGATCACGCACGAGAGAACCCACACGGGTGAGAAGCCGTATGAGTGCCCTGAGTGTGGGAAGAGCTTCGGCAACAGTTCCCAGCTCCTGCGACACAAAAGGGTGCACACTGGCGAGAAACCATACCACTGCTCAGAGTGCGGCCGGAGCTTCAACCAGATCGCTTCTCTCATTGCACACAAAAGAATCCACACGGGTGAGAAACCCTATGAATGCTCTGAGTGTGGGAAAGGTTTCGGCACCCGGACAAACCTGATGATGCACAAGAGAGTACACACAGGAGAGCGGCCGTACAAGTGCTCCTACTGCGGGCAGAGCTTCAGCCAGCGGACGCACCTTATCATCCACGAGAGGACGCACACGGGAGAGAAACCCTATACGTGCCCCGAGTGCGGGAAAAGTTTCAACGCAAAGGCACCCCTCATCACACATCGGAGGACCCACACGGGAGAGAACCTTTACCAGTGCTTCCAGTGCGGGAAGAGCTTCAGCACGAGCTCTAACCTCCTTAGCCACAATATCATCCACACAGGAGAGAAGCCGCACAAATGCTCGGATTGTGGCAAGTGCTTCAATCGGAAGTCGTCCCTCATTACCCACCAGAGGACCCACACAGGGGAGAAGCCATATGCCTGCTTCGAGTGCGGGAAGCGTTTCATTTCTAGCTCGGACCTGACAAAACATAAAAAGGTCCACAGAGGGAAACGTTCGGGCTGCACCGAGAGCTTCGTGTATAGTCCGGCGCTCGCAAAACCTGAAAGCATACACCCGGGAGGGCAGCCATGTTAGGGCCAAGCTGGGAGGTCATGTCGGCAGGCCCAGCTCTGTCAATAGGGGTCTGCCCCAGTTCATGTACATTAGCCTTTTCCAACCTGGTGCCCTCCAGATGTGTTGTATTGCATCTCCCATGAGCCATACTAGCTGGGAATTATGGGAGTGAGTCCAACACATCTGGAGGACACCAGACTGGGGAAGGCTGATATGTGAAGTGGGGGCTAGAGGTTCCAATTTTAAGAGCAAAAAAAAAAAAGAAAGAAAAAGGAGAGCGTGTTTCTCTCCTGGCCATGGCTTACCTCTCCACAGTCTGTACCCCCCCAGTGTTGCTTTCCCCTTACTTGTGCTTCTGTACTGGGAAATGAGCTCATCTGGTGGGAGAAAAGAGTCGGGGGGGGGGGTATGTGTGCAGGCTCTGGGAAGGTAAGTCACAGAGCAGGAGGAGGGTTTAAGAGCCGAAGGGGCACACGAGCCAGAGTTTCTAAACCAGGGGTGCACAACCTTTTTAGCCCCAAGGGCCACACTGGTTACCTGCTGGGGTGGCGGGGGCCACGTGTGTGCACACACTCACACACACACAGCACTCAAACCCCAGCAGCAACAGATCTTGGTTTTGCAGCATCTGCTCCATGACACAGCATCAAGGTGTTGAAGCCACATCCCACCCCAACCTGATTGCCCCCCCCAAAGGCTCTTGGAACAGGCTCTATGGTTCCTGCCATAGAAGCCTCATTCCTAGAGCATCCTAGAAAGTTGGCAGGAACATTTAAACACTGCTTACGACACTTTAGGAATGAAGCTTCTATGGCAGGAACCATAGAGCATGTTCCTAGAATGTTTATTTTCTACTTGCATCTTTTGGCAGTAGCAGATGCTGGGAGTTTAGGGGTTGCCAGACAAGGCCTGTGGCCCACACTTTTCACACCCCCGTTCTAAACCCTCCCCACCCCCTGCAGCTTACCGCCCTACCATCTGTTGTTCCCCTGCCTTGATGTTTTTCCCCTCAGACACATTCTGATACCAGAAGTAGTGAGCCCATCTGAGAGAAAAGCACCTGGGAAAACAGACTGCAGTGAGGTGAACCACAAGCAGTCAAAGGGTTTACAACAGCCTTCTCCAACCTGCCATCCTCCAGATCTTGTGGACTTCAGTTCCCATCAGCATGGCCAATGGCCAGGAAAGATGGGAGTTGTAGTCCAAAACATCTGGACTACAACATCCAAATTTTGGATGCTGTAGTCCAAAACATCCAAAATTTACAACCTGGAAGGCTTTTTTACAGCCTCTTGCCTCTGCTCTTCTGAAAGTTGGATCCCCAACAACAAACAACGTGCCCTGCTTCTGCTTTATACATGATATACATTTCTAATTTGGGTCTTAATAGATTTTAAATTCCGGAATGGCCGGTCTTCATTTGCATCAGAAAAGGCGCATATGACTGAAACCATGTAAGGATGCTCACAAGTACAGAAAAGTCGTGGAGTGAAGGTGTAAGAAATGGAGACCAGTGCTCTAGAACATTTCCCAGAATCCTCTTCAACACGCAGTGGTTCCTCAGAGAACAAGTTTACGCAGAATGGGGTTTCCTCAAGACTTACAAGGAACAGCTTCTTCTGGAATTTGAAACCATACTGCACTCATCCAGAAACACCAAGCTGGACTGGAATTTTGTAAAATTTCTCTGGGCCAAAAAATGTCAGGGTGATGGTGAGGTCGCTGATTATTCATGTATTTGAAATGTACTCCCATTTTGAGGTAGAGCCTCTCAAAATACCTTGAACAGGCCTGAACATACCTTGATAGTTTCTGCCGTGCTACTCACTAGCAATTGGGAGGCATTACCATATTTTAATGATGTGCTAAAAGAAGGGAAAGGAAATGGTGAGCCCTGGGATCAGGCACCTAGAAATTTGAGATTCGCACCAGTGTGACCTGAATTACGTATTCACGGATGGTGCCTGAAAAAAACATGTTACAATAATACCTTGGATTGTATGCATAATTCGTTCCAGAACCGTGCTTGTAATCCAAAACACTCTTATATCAAAGCCCGTCTCTGGCGGGCGTGAGAAGGGCCGATTTTGGCCCGCTACGCCTGCTCGAGGCAAGCAGTTACATCCCTACACTACTTGTCTTGCAAGACCTTGCTTGTTTATCAAGTCAAACTTTTTCAAAAAAATTTGCTTGTCTTGCAAAACGCTCTCAGTCCAAGTTACTTGCAGTCCAAGGTATTACTGTATGAGCTTCAGACCCTTGTGTATCATTCAGCACAAATGTTTTTTGCATCTGCAAAATGAATTTTATGCAGGCACTGGCAAAAAAAAAGTTTTCCACTGTAGCAGAGTGAGGGAATTTCAAAATTTGTCATGTTTTTAATATAGCTATTTTATACATGTATTTCTTTTCGACCAAGGCAACCTGCTCTGAGCTAGGAGGTTGGGATTAGGTAGAAAGGTCATGTATATGTATCCGTTGTAGATTTTAAGTTAAGGCTTTTGTTTCCCCTTATGAAACCTGAATATTTCAACAAGTCATGTTCCCATATACTGTCTGTCTTAGGGCTCTTGGGGTGTGCTGTTGGCCAGTTACTAGTATGGGTGTGCCTGCTTTGGAATACATTTAATGTTGGTGCCCCCTCGTCTTCTTCCTTTAGGACATACTGTTGTTATTTCCACGTTTGATCATTGCTCTTTTTATAGCTTGCCCATTATTATGTCGCTTGAAGTCTTGTGAATGCAACTTAAGTTTTGTGATGTGCTTATTAAACGATGAGTTGTGGATGTTTTGGTTGCTCCTGGAGTTTTTGAATTATTCACTCAGCAAAGATTCACTGTGAAAAATCTAAATAAGCAGCTGTGGATTATTATTTTTTAAATCTCTGCACATAGAAAATTAGTATGTCAAGGAGAAGGGTTCTAGCCTTGCCTGCTCTTTTACATGCTAGTTTTCTAAGTGCAGGGACTTGAATATGTTTAGCCTGGAGCAGAAGGGGAGACATGGTAGCAGTCTTCAAATATCTGAAAGGTTGTCATGTCATGCAGAAGAGGGAGCAGTTATATTTTGCTCCAGAGGGCAGAGCTAGAACCAATGGCTAGAAATTGCAGCAGTTTTCTTTTTAATTTATGAGTCACCTTTTGGTCCAAATATGACCCCCAAGGCGACTTACAATTAAAAGCTCCAAAACAATTTTGGTTAAACATTAGGAGAAATTTCCTAATGATAAGAGCTTTTTGACAGCAGAACAGATCGCCTCAGGAGGTGGTGGTTCTCCTTCCCTGGAGGGATTTAAGCAGAGGCCAGAGAGCCATCTGTCAGATGTTCTAGTCACATCCTGCAGTGAGCAAGTGGCTTCAGTTTGATGACCTCCAAGATCTCTTCTAACTCTGATTCTAAACATACCCAGCTCTTTAAACCATTCCTCATAGGACTCGATTTCCAGATCGAGTCCACTGCTGCCAAGTGAGGTCTCTCTCCTATTTCCGTGCCTTTGACTTTTGTGTACCTGAATGCAAGATTTTACATTTGTCACAGTTGAATTTCATCTTGTTTCAGCCAACGGGCAAGCTGGCTGGGGATGATGGGAGTTGTAGTCCAAATACATCTGGTGCGCTCCAGATTGGAGGATGGCTGATCTGAAGGCTTCCGATATGTATATCAGGCACCTGCAGGCACATGCTGTGGGAACCACCACAAAATGCCTCCCATGGAGGATGTGGCTAGTCACATAATGGCTGCCGTGGGGGCCTGGCTAGTCAAAAGACAAGTCACCCAAGAAACTGCGTAGAAGCAGAACAAGGCTCTGAACTCCAAAACCGATTCACGTATTTTATTTATTTAATTTCTAAACTGCCCAATAGCCAAAACTCTGCGCAGTTTACAACTGTTCCTACACAGGACCATGATACAATAAAAACCATAAAAATAGTCCATAATACAAAATTTAAAAACCGTTTTTAAAAAAGTTTTATTTGACCCCACGGAAGCACAACAAAATACCCATGTAAGGTTGCAATCCTATGCATGTTTACATGGAACTCGGTGGGGAATTAGGTCTGAGGCCTATGTGGGATTGCTCTGTTTATCCTGCCCACACACACCTTTTCCCAGCCCCAAAAGGAAAGGAAAAGTTTTCCTTACCTCAAACCCAGGCTCAGCTACTCCAGCCCCCACCTGGTGCTCCTACCTCCTCCTCTGCCATCAGAGCCCAGGAATGTGCTGTGTGTGTGTGTGTGTGTGTGTGTGTGAAGAATGAGAAAGGGGGCTGGGAAGGGAGAGAAAAAGCAAGGCTAGGGGGGCTGGGAGGGGAAGGGGAGATCCTGAGAGAGAGCAAGGCTAGGTGGGAGCAGAGACCATGAGGTAAAGAGGTGAGGGAGAGAAATAGCAAGGCAAAGGGACAGGGGAGAGAGAGAGAGAGAAAGACTGGGAGCGGGGGGGGGGGGAGAAACTGAGGTAAAGAGGTGTGGAGGAAGAAAGGCTAGTTCGCACGATTACAAATAATTTTAATTGTGTATATTTTTGTACCTTATCTTTGCTTTTTTGTTGCTGTGTTATGTCGAATTCACACTCAGGATTGGACAAATTCATAGAGAAGGCCATCGGTGGCTACTAGTCGGCTAACGGGGACTGGCCGACAAGAACATATTACAACAGTCCTCTATGATTTACATTGGCTACTAATTGAAGTCCGGGCCTGATTCAAAGTGCTTACATTAACATTTAAAGCCCTAAACAGTTTGGGGCCAGGTTATCTGAAGGAACGCCTCATCCCATACGAGCCTGCCCGAACCTTGAGATCTTCGGAGGCCCTTCTCAGAGTGCCCCCTCCAAAAGAGGCTAGAAGGGTGGCTACTAGGGGAAGGGCCTTCTCAGTTGTGGCACCCCATCTATGGAATCAGTTTCCCAAGGAGGTGTGCCTGGCGCCTACCCTCTATTCTTTCAGGCGCTAGGTGAAGACCTTTTTATTTGCCCAATATTTTAATGGTTGATTTTATTCCTTTTATTATCACCACTGTACCTCTGGATTGAATTTATTTTGGCTGCTTGTTTTTATCATGTTATATTTTAATATGTTTGTGTTTTTATACTATTTTTGTTGTTATTTTTGTGTTGCTTTGTTTTGTAAACCACCCAGAGTTCTTGCTGCTCTTGTTAAAACACCTAGTGGTCAGAAATCCCAGCCAAGCTGCAGTAAAGTCACCCAGCACATAGGTAGTTAAACTATGGCATTCGCTGCCACAGGATGTAGTGATGGCCACCAATTTGGATGGCTTGAAAAGGGGATTGGACAAATTCATGGAGGAGAAGGCTATCAATGCCTAGTAGCTTTTTCCCATCCCTGCCCTAGAAATCTCATGAGGAGTAGGAAACTGTTGCGGTGTTGATGCTGTGAACCTCCATCTAATGTTCAAACTGTGTAAAGAAACCATATGCCACAAAAAGGTCTCCAGTGATCATCTCACTTTGAGTCCTAGACAATCGTCTGGATTCTGGAAAATGGCCCGGAATGCCAACTTCAAAGTGAGCTAAATCAACCAAATTTAGAAGTCACACATAACTGGATGAGGCAGGATGCAATTAGCCATGATGTTTCTACAGAATCGACACTGCAGTCCCGGGTTATATACTTTGTTCCAGGAGAATAATCTGGAATGCCAACCTCCAGGTGAGCCAAATCAACCAAATTCACCACCCATAAAGGAATAGATGGGACTTATGCAGCAACCTGAGAAAGATCCACAGAAAACATGTTGCAGCATCCATTCTGGACAATAATACACATTTCTGAAAATAGCATGGAACACAAACTTCCTGGTCAGCCTAACTCACCAGTCACAGCTGACAAGATGGGATTGATGCAGCAACCCACAATATTTCCACAGGAGCAATGTTCAGAACTCTGGGAGAATGAACCAGAACATCTATGTCTAAGATAGCAAAATGAACCAAATTCAGCGGTCACACATATGGGATGCTATAAGCCATAAATCTTCTAGAGAAGCCCTGTTTGGGTTCGCATTTGGGGCAATAATCTGTATTCTAGAAAAAGCAACCTGAGCACCAACTTCCAAGCTAGCCAGCCAACCTAATTCAACACTCACTCCTGACTAGATGGGACTGGCATAATAACAGAGCAATCCTATGGCAGCTAGAAAGTGTCTAGACAGCCATAGGATTGCTCGGATCCCCACCTATGCTGTCGGAAAATCTCTCTGACTTCAAACCTGGGGATCTGAGGGGTTTGGGGGAGGGGGAGGAGGAGGGGACAGGCACTGTCAAGATATGAAGTATTCTGAAATCTGTTGTCAGTGTTTTGTCGGGCGGTAGAAGCATGGAGGTGAGGTGACCTTCACCTCCATGATCCTTTTACCCTGCATAGATGCCTGTAAACCTTCGAGTTTGGGTGGTTTCATGCATCCGGACTGGATTGTGCCCTAAATCACAAAACCTCCACAGAAGCCTTATTGACAAATTGACAGGGATGTTGAAGAGTCGGTTTCGAGTCACGAGTCGAGTCACGAGTCTTTGGACCCGAGTCTCGAGTCCGAGTCCGAGTCCTTGGTCCAAAATGGTGAGTCATGAGTCACTCCCAAAGCTGACTCCACAAGTCCCTATTAAAATCAATGGGGTTTTTCCCCAACAAAATAAGGCTACTTCAGATGTGTGGCTTAAATAAATTCTAGGCACAAGTGTGCCTTTTTATTTCAAAACTCTGCCACTGATTTTGGCAAGAACAGACCAGGCAGACAAACCCAAAATAACCAGGCAGGCAGAGGAGGCAGGGAACCCCAAAGCAGGCAGGCAGAGGCCTTTGTCTTGGACAATTCAAACTGTGGAACTGGTTAAGAAGAGACCAGGCAGGCAGAGGAGGCTGGGAACCCCAAACAGGCAGGCAGAGGCAGCCAAACCCAAAATGTCTGAAAGGTTGCATTTTAGGAAAATGATTTTAAAAAATAAACTTGCTGTACTTGCTATCCATGTTGCATTTGAGGAACACGATTTTGGAACATGAGTCCTTGGTCTTGAGTCCCGAGTCGAGTCTTGAGTCCCATTAAAAATATTGGGACTCGAGTCTGAC
Source organism: Shinisaurus crocodilurus (assembly GCA_021292165.1). Taxonomy (NCBI): domain Eukaryota; kingdom Metazoa; phylum Chordata; class Lepidosauria; order Squamata; family Shinisauridae; genus Shinisaurus; species Shinisaurus crocodilurus. The sequence continues at coordinate 13,110,436 of CM037882.1, forward strand.
TCGAGTCAGAGGGGGGACTCAGTCTGACTCACGAGTCGAGTCCTGGAGTCCGAATCCCCATCCCTGCAAATTGAAAGCTTATAAATCACCAGGCACAGGTGGTAAGAACATTGTAGTGTTCTTAAACAACTCAAATGTGAAATTGCTGATCTTCTAACAAAAATACGGTATGTACCATGTTCCTAAGATCAGCCTCTGTACCAGAGGACTGGAGAATGGTAAATTGTGAAGGATCACTAGCAGGATCCTTTGCGTGAGTTCGGCGCTTAACGGGTTAACCGGCACTGAGTTACAGCCCGTACGAGCGCTGGCGACCACCTGAGAGGCTTTCGCGCACAAGAGGAAACCGAAGCCCTTTAAATGACCAAATAAGGCTTTTATTTGTTTACACAAAACACTGAGCGGAACTAACAGCTCTCCAGGAATACTACAATGTCAACACAACCTTAGTTGACCCCTGCGTTACTCAATGAACAGGCTCCTAGACTAGCGGATTGAATCTGGTCAATTACCTCAGATCAGAGACTTTACGCCTAGTCAGTTTCAGCCTGGCTCCGGGTCGGCCGATCCGGGGATGAGACTGCCTTACTCGGGCTGCCGCTTGAAGGACGAATCTGGCCCCGACGTACCCTGGTTCCCAACAACCCTCTACCGGAAGGGAGAGGGGTTTTCTACCCCTGAGTTCCCGCTCTCCCCACCCTCCAGGTCAGGTGGGGCTTATGCCTGCCCCTTCATGTCAGGTGGGCTTATTCCTGCCCGGGGAGAAGGTGACGTACTGGTACTTCACAGCTCTTTGAGACTGCCCTGATAGTTTGATGGTCCTTGATGGTCCTTCCTGGGTTTTTGTGGATCTCCACCGAGACTCTTCCTTGTTGGGGATGACGACCTGTCTGGCTGCTTCTCCTGTGACTTCATCCCTCCTCCCTCGCCCCCTCCCTTGGGTGAAGACTGTGTGTGTGTGTGTTAGACTTGTGTTAGGCTTTCTCCACATAAATGTAACACCAATTTTTAAAAAGGGGATCCAGGTGAGATCTAGGAAATAACAGGCTGGTTAGCTTAACGTCTGTTCTGGGTAAATTGTCTGAAAGCTTTATTAAAGATAAAATTAGTACGCATATAGAAGGAAAAGCCCTGCTGAGAAAGAATCAACATGGCCTCCACAAAGGTAAGTCCTATCTCACTAACCTTTCAGAGTTATTTGAGGGTGTCAGTAAATAATCTTATGGCACGTTAAAGACTAACTATTGTGTTTATCACCCAACAACTTTTGAGAATAGCAACTATTAAGGTAGTTATAATTGTCTGCACTTTTTTTTGCGTTTCAGTTCTGACAACATTGCTTACAGCAATCCCCCCTCACCACCTTCCCCATATGTATATATAGCAGCCAATTTGAAATTGATACTTCACATATTTTATGAAATAGATGACCACAAAATCTTATGCCAGAATAAATAAACTTGTTAGGCTTTAAGGGCACCTCCTATGTTATCCTGCTGCCTTCAGGTGTGGTGGAGGAAACTGTCCTTTCACCAGTGTAGAAGTCAGATTTGGCTGTCAGTCTGGAGAGCTTTTTCTCCACAGGCAGGAAAATATCTTCCCATGCAGAGCTGTATGAACAGCCTGAATATATGACTCAAGATGCTGGCTGGGGCATGCTGGGAGTTGTAGGCCTTTTTTCCCTTTTCTAAACATGTGAAGGATTCCCCTTCAAATAACTAACCATTTCCTGCCCTTTCATGACACCCAGAATCAGCGACCTGAGGCAGCTGCCTCACTTGTCTAATTGTATTAATTCATCATTATTTTTGTTTTATATCCTGCCTTTCCATCAAGCAATGGTGCTCGAGGTGGCTAACAATAAAAAACAGATAAAAAACAAAATCTTAATTATAACATACAAAACAAATACGTACATTTAAACACACAATTAAATGTGGGTTGGCTCTGCCAGTGATGCTTGATGTCCTTGGCCAACAACTGAATATGGAACAGAGTAAGAGCCAGCCCTTAACTCCTTCACACACCAAAGTCTACATTTGACGCTGCATGTGCGAATCAAGCCCTCGGGAGCAAAAGGTAGAAGGAAGGCTCTTCGTGTGGCATTAATTCCCTGGGCTGGTTTGTCAGTCAGCATTGTCAGGATTCTGTCCAGATGCACACCTGAGCCGGGAACACACAGCCAAATCTCACATTCCTCTTGCTACTCCTCCTAATCCAAGGGTGGGCTGAAAGTAGTTCTCCAGATGGTTTGGACTTCAACGCCCAGCATTCCTGACCATTGGTCACGCTGGCAGGGGCTTCTGGGAGCTGAAAGTCCAAAACACCTGCAGATCTATGTTCTGCCCACCCTGAGCCAGGACAAAAGCAAGGAGGAGCAACAGCCCCGACTTGCTTTGCCTGCTTGCTCCAGGCAGTGGTGTGGATTGGGCCCAGAGGAATAGTACAAGCAAATAGGTGGTGGCAAGGAGGACATTTTGCCCAAGCACCCCCCAACCAGGAGTGGGCAGAAGGTATATCAGGATCTACTGGCAAACCTGCAAGTGTTTTGCAGGAGATCAACAAGTATTTCTGACTCCCATTTTACTGAACAATAATAGCAACCAAAAAATGACTCCCCATCTGCCATAAATTATACTGCTGACACAAAGAAAGCCTGGGGTAATTTAAAGTGGATTTGTGTGTGTAATGACTCTGAGCTCTGTTTGTTTCTGGTACTCCAAATAAATTCTTGTTTTTTGCACCAGGCTCCGGTTCTAGTAAAATAATGTAGTAAAAATAATATCTAATAAGAATAATCTAGTTAAAATAATAAGCTAGTAAAAATAGCAATAGAGTAAAATAATGCAGTAAAAATAATGTAGTAAAAATAATACATAATCTAATAAAAATAATATAATAATAAGTAATCTAGTAGTAATAGTAATAATTTTAAAAAGTAGACGCCCCAAACCTGAAATCTGCCCAACTTTGCTATATGCTAATAGGGGACTCATTCTCTGAATGTGGATTCTTATGTAGCCAAAACAGCACCATCCACATACAAGAGGGAGGCATCAGTAGGCTTGGGGGAACCCCAAAGTTTGCAGAAGTACAAAAAGTCTTCAGGGGGGGAAATACACTAAGGGGGTGGGGAACCCTCTCAAAAACATCTTAGTGAAGACCTAGCCTGCAAAAGTGGACACGGAATGCAGACTGTTGTGAGGAAACACACACACGGGAAGAGGAATGGAATGGAAAAGGACATAGCGGGCTAGAACCTTGAACAGAAAGACTCCAGACTGCAACATTTTGTTGCAGTAGAATGATCAGAGCGCCTGCGCCAGGTTCTTGTCTCAAGGGGTTAAGGACACAGAGCTCTCACGCCTAGAGAGGTTCAAGAGGAGGGAGGGAGGGGGCAGCGGGCGAAAAGGGTCGTCGTCGTCGTCGTCGTCGTTTTCTTCTTCCTGTCCTGCACCCTTCCTTTCTCGGTGAGAAACTGCCCTTTGTATGTTTCTCCATCCTTGGAGCGATGGAGGGGTTGCAAGATTGCTAGAAGTTGAAATGCGAAGGCCGAAAGGAGAAGGTGAGTTAAAGCCCGTAGGAGAATTTTGGACTTGGAGTGGGGGCGGGAGTGGGGGGGGGGGAAAGGAGATAATTAGTATTGATGGGGGGGCATGAGGACGTTGAGAGTCGGATCTGGAGGCACATGAGACAACACTATTTTAGGTTTCGATCCTACGCACACTTTCCTGGGAGTCAGTCCCATTGAACTCAGTGGGGCTTACTTCTGAGTAGGCACGTAGAGGATGACTCTGTTTAAGGTGGCACGAACCTGTGCATACTTGGGAGTAAGCCCTATTGAATAAAGTGGGACTTCTGGGAAAATATGCATAAGGGCTTGCACGGTTATAAAATTATGCACGGGGTGAAAAAAGTGAAGAAAGATTATCTCTCTTTCTCTTGGAAGGGTGCCGTGCCCATCAGATCTTCAGAACCTCACCAAAGGGGGGAATAAAATGGGGACAGCGAGTTAAGAGAGAGACCAGTACCAGGAAATAAGGATTGCCTCTTGTACATAGTTCCCAGTGCAAACCTATACATCAACTTTCCCCAACCGGGTGCTTTCTCGAGATGTGTCTGGACTATGACCCCCATCATCCCCAGCCAACGTGGCCAGTGCTGGCTGGAAATAGTGGGAGTTGAAATCCAACACATTTGGAGAGCACCCAGTTGGGGAAGCCTGCTTGCTGTACATGGCTACTCAGATGTAAGTTCTATTGAGTTCAATGGAGCTTACTCCCGGGTAATTGGATATAGGATGGCAGCCTTTGTTTGTTCTTTTTAGTTTATTTTGTACATCCTTCATTTCTGTGAATGCAATAGAAAGGTGGCTTACCAAAAAGTTAAAAATACATGAAAATAGAATGCATGCAAACAGTGCATCCAGTATAAACAATCACACTCATACACACTAAAAACATCCAGAAGACAGGAAGTGCAAAATATCAGAATTATCATTTTTAAATTGATTTTGTTATTGACACGTTTTCATTAGTTTTACAACATTTGCAACATGTTTCCTCACCGCCAATGCCCCCCCCCCCCATTTTCCTGCCCCTGATCCAGACAGTGGGAATAGTTGATGAATGTGTTCTGGAATTGCTGATTAGTATTACAACACTGGAGATCGGCAGGGGTGTACAAGGTGAGACATAAGAACATAAGAAGAGCCCTGCTGGATCAGACCAAGGGTCCATCTAGTACAGCATTCTGTTCACACAGTGGCCAACCAGATGCCCACAGGAGATCCACAAGCAGGACACGAGTGCAGCAGCACCCTCCCGCTCATGTTCCCCAGCAACTGGTGCACATGGGCATACTGCCTCTGATACTGGAAATAGCATACAGTAATGCCTTGGATTGCAAGTAACTTGGTTTGAGAGCGTTTTGCAAGACAAGCAAATTTTAAAATATTTATTTAATTTTTTTTAACTTGATATACAAGTAACGTCTTGCAATACAAGTACTGTAGTACGGCTTAAATTAAAAATCTCTGTACACATTTTGGGGGGGGGATTTCGTTTTGATATAAGAGTGTTTTGGATTACAAGCATGTTTCCGAAACAAATTATGCTCTCAATCCAAGGCATGACTGTATAGCCATCAGCACTAGTAGCCATTGATAGCCTTCTCCTCCATGAATTTCTCCAATCCCCTTTTAAAGCCTTCCAAATTGGTGGCCATCAGGACACCTTGTGGAAGTGAATTCCATAGTTGAACTCTGGGCTGTGTGAAGAAGTCCTTCCTTTGAAACCTGCCCAATCCTCCTGAAAGAAAGGATGGATGGATGGAAGGAAGAAAGGAAAAAATAAAAATGGAAGTAAGAGATTGAACATTAAAAAAAACTACAGTATATGGAATTTCCAAAGCCTCTTACCAACTGCCTTAGGAACACTGGGAAGACCATTGGTCCGTCTCTAGCTCCTCGAGGTGGCCATGTGCCCTATTTTATAGAGGACAGTCCTCCATTTTAAAGCAGGGGCCTTGAGGTTGCCCACCAGCGGTTAGCCCCTGGACAGCAGACTGAGCAGGCAGGCACACAGGTCACCTGGTCACAGGCTCCCTTACCCTTACATTATAGGTATTGTTTCTAAATTTGCACCTATACATATAAACCAGCATGTGCAAATGTAATGCAAATTGAGTCCTCTTTTTTCTTTTCTTTTTTGGCGCCCTGTCAATATTGTCTACATACACCAGGCATGGGCAGCCTTCAGTTTTGTAAGGATCTACTTTTTTTTACTAAAGCCCTTGAGGTCAGCCAACCAGAGCAAGGTGCAAAATGGTGGCTTAGGGGGCAGAGCCAATGATCTGTGCCCCATGAGCTATATGCTGGGGTATCCTGCATATGGGAGTACAAATCTACATTTGAATGACTGAAGACAGAGAACCTCCCAGCTTGACTCTGAAAGGGAAGGAAGCCTTTTTGTTATTGTGATTGGGACATCTACCAACTAAATCATTGGGACATCTACCAACTAGCAGTGGCTCTGCAGCAGGCGTGGGCAGATCTTGTCAGATCTAGGGCACAATCATGTTTAGACAGAAAAATCTCCCTTAACTCCCAGCACTGCCGGCTGGGGGATGCTGGGAGTTGTAGGACTTTTTCCTGTCTAAGCATGCATAGAATTGTGCCTCTATTTATTTATTTTACTAGAACCCCAAGATCTGCCGATTGGAGCCAGGTACAAAAGACATACACTTAGAATTTATTTATTTATTTGGTAGATTTATATCCCACTTTTCGACTCGAGTGCTCAAAGTGGCTTACAATATTTATATAAAGAAAACCAATTGATACAGCAAAAAATGCATGGTCAAAAAAGCCAAGCTGAACAACACCACCAACTCTATTCAAGCAGGACCAAGTATCTGAGGTTCCTTCCCACAGGGCAGTTGATGTCAGGAAAGTGGATTGGGAGGGAGGAGGGGGAAAAAGCAAATTCAGGTACTAGATTCTTAGTTGCAAAATTCAGCAGATCATGGCCACAGTGGAAGGGCTGCTGCTTCCTCTCCCTTGATGGCCTCGGCAGCAGCAGTTGGTAGCAGGAGAGGGGGGGGGGGATCTCAGCTGGAGCTGTATCCACGCATGATGGAGGGGTGCCTGACATCCCCTGTGCCTGCTCCTGCCTCTCTCGCTCCTCCTTACTTCCCATAGGGCTAGAGATGTGAAGGCCTGGAAAAAACCTAGAAAAAAATTGAACCCCCCCGTTTCCCCCCATTTGGGGGGGATGGACCCCCCTTCCCCCTCTGAATTTTTTCTCCCCCCCCCCCCAGGCCTTCACATCTCTACACAGGGCAGCCGATGTCATTTGACCCTGGAAGGGTGGGGGGCAGTCCAACTGGAGTAGGCCCTGATGTGCCTTCTGCCTGCTCCTGTCTCCCTTGCTCATTAAAGATCGGGGTGCTTCTGAGCACCTTCTGAGCCTAGGAATTTGTCTTCAGTTCCAGAACTGGGCCAGGTTTGCAATCCTTTCATGCAAAAGTCAGCTCCTGGTTCCCCCCACCCCACAAGCTTTCTTTATGTCAGCCACCTAATTTAGGTGGGAAAAGCCATCTTGTTGCTGCTGCTGCTAAACAATTAGGAATTGGAAACCTCTTGCCAGATCTGTTGTGAATCACCCAGAGATCGACCAGTAGATCTCTGTCTATCTTCTGGCCACCCCTGCTCTCCCAAGATTTCAGGCACAGGCCTTCCCCTACATGGTTAGGGACTGAACCCAGAACCTCTTGCATGCGAAGAGTGAGCTCTGCCACTCAGTTATGTGGCAGAGTCTAGAAGGAATGGTGCTCCTGGGGAATCTCCCCTGGGAAGAAGTTCCACAGTTTCAGGTCCACCACCAAGAGGGCCCTTTCTGTTGTACCTGCCTGCCTGATTGTGGGTATGGCCAGGACAGAAAACAAGGCCTCCTTCTGGGTCACTTTCAAAGGGTGAGCAGGTTCATATGGGATAAAGCAGTTTCTCAGGTAAGTTGGTCCTTAAGGCTGCAATCCTATACACATTTACCTGGGAGTAAGTACCATTGAATTCAATAGAACTTGTTTCTGAACAGACCAAAGGCCTAACTAGTCCAGCATTCTGTTCACACAGTGGCCAACCAGCTGCCTACGGGAAACACAAGCAGGCCATGAGTGCAACAGCACCCTCCTGCCCATGTTCCCCACCAACTGATGTACATAGGCATACTGCCTCTGATACTGGAGGTAGCGTATAACCAATCAGGACTAGTAGCCGCTGATAGTCTTCTCCTCCATGAATGTATCCTATCCCCTTTTAAAGTCCTCCAAAATCTGCCCAGTAACCAGTGTTCTCTTGGATGGGTTACAAACAGTTAAAAGACTAAAATGCTATAGAAACAGTGAAAATATATATAATATATTACAGATATTTAAAAGAATACAATACAATGCAAACACATTGGTAGACATCACGTTGCATCTGTTTCTGCTGAATTTTCCAGCTCAGGTAGTGCCCCCAGGAAAAAGAATGGCGGAATATGACCTGCTGGGATCAAGGTCAAGAGAGAACCAAACCGAAGGAGACCCCCATGTGTTCAAAGCAATACTGACTGAGGCAGCTCCATCCCAAAGCAAGCAGGAACTGGACGTGGAGCAGCAACAGCACCAGGAAAAGGACCCAAAATCAGCACAGTCCCCTTACTCTGTATGGAGACCGTCCCGGCTCTTCCAGCCTGTCTCAAAAGAGGACATGAAGGAATTTAAGGCTTCTTTTCATACAGGAAAAGAGGCCAGCTGGTTGCCTAGAGGAGAGTGTGGAATGGGGACACGCACCTTTCCGGGCCTCGGCGGGAAAACGCACGAGGCCTATGAAAGCTCGGAACATTCTGGATCGTTGAAGGGCCGGATGCTGGACGAGGACACCACCGACCGCTTGGAGATCAAGCGGCAGCACTTCCGGCACTTCTGCTACCAGGAGATCGAGGGCCCCCGAGCGATCTTGAGTGAACTGCGGGAGCTTTGCCGCCAGTGGTTGGTGCCCGAGAGACACACCAAGGAGCAGATCGTGGACCTGGTGATCCTGGAGCAGTTCCTGACCATCCTGCCCCTGGAGATGCAGATCTGGGTCTGCAAGAGCGGCCCAGCCACTTGTGCCCAGGCCCTAGCCCTGGCTGAAAGTTTCCTCCTGAAGCTGCAAGAGTCGGAGAGCCAGGAAGAAAAGGTAGGAATGTTGTTCCTTAGGCTGAATGAGTCCTGTGGAGAGAAAGCCTGCATAATCTCTGCCTAGGGCAGAGAGGCTCAGCTCAGAGCAGGCATTTGCATCTAGATCGCTTTGCCCAGGAAAGTCATTAAGTCCGGGACACATTTGCATTCACCTCAATGGGACACATTTGCATTCACCTCAATGGGACACATTTGCATTCACCTCAGTGGTCTTCCCAGGCAGTCTCAAAGAGCTGCAGAATACCCTCAAGCACCTGTGAGGCAGCCACGAACCCCAAAACCCCTACTCCAGTTGCTCAGGTGCCAGAACAACAAACCATGGGTTAACTGCTGGGTTGAATGGCTCATGTCTGTACAAATCTGTTCTTTCATTGCTGGAATTCCCTTTTTTTTTAATTTTTAAAGTTTATTGAGTTCTCTTCTGCAACGTGCTTAACCACTTGAGCTTTGGCCAATTTCAATATTGGCATTTATGGGTGTGGAGAAAGCCCAAAACTCAGTACACACACGCACACACATCTTTCCCCAAAGGAGGGGGCCAGGGGAGGAGGGATGAGGTCACCAGGGAGTAGCCAGACAAGTCATCAGCCCCAACAAAGGAAGACCTCGGCAGAGATCCACAAACGTCCAGGAAGGGCCATCAAGGACCATCAGCAAACAGGGCAGCCTCGAAGAGCTGCAAAGGTTTCCCTACGTCACCTTCTTCCCGGGCAGGAATAAGCCCATCTACACGAAGGGGCAGGCATAAGCCCCCACCTGACCTAGGGGGCGGGGGGAGAGCGGGGGATCCGGGGTAGAAAACCCCTCTCCCGTCCCGGTTCGGGTTGTTGGGAACCACGGGGCCAGATCCTCCTAAGCAACAGCCGCCCAGGCACTCCGTTCTCCGCTAGGAAGCGCCGATCGGGAGCTGGGCTGAAACTGACTAGAGTATTGTCTTTGATGTAAGGAGAGTGACCTGAATGTAACCTGCTAGCCACGGAGCCCGCTCATTGGGTAAGACGCGAGTCAACTAAGGTTGTGTTGACTGTAAACGTATTCTTAGAAGACTGCTAGTTCCGATTTGATTGCTGTATAAACAAATAAAAGCCTTATTTGGGCATACAAAGGGTTGTGGTTTTTCCTATCGTACTGAGAGCCGATACGAGCGGTATTGCTCTGCCGGTTAACCCTAGAGTTGCCGAACTCACGCAAAGGATCCGGTTGCTGATCCTTCACAATGGGCCTATCATAATAGTGCATGCAGGGTACCCTGATTGGCTGTGGATACCTATCCTGAAGTGGTGCCCATTGCTTCCAGGCTAGCTCAGCGAAAATTTATTTATTTATTGTTACATTTATGCCCTGCTTTTCTTCCTCTTTCAAGGAACCCAAGGCAGCTTACAGTCCTCTCCATTTTTATCCTCACAACAACCCTGTGAGGTAGATTAGGCTGAGAGTCAGTGACTGGCCCAAAGTCACCCAGTGAGCTTCATGGCTGAGAGGGGACTAGAACCCGGATCTCCCAAGTCCCAGTCCAACACTCTAACCACTAAGCCACACTGGCTCTCTCTTTTGGTGGTTTCCTGGCTTTTGTGAGGTTTTTCCCCCTTCCTGAAAGGTGGAAGTGCCTCTCCTAAGGCTTAGTTACTGGCAGTAAGAGATTAGAGCTAAAATAGGCTGTTCTTTTGGCCCTGCCCCCTTTGCCTTTGGCCCCACTCCTGAGGACTTCTCCAAAATTTAATTTGTCCCTCTGGCTGAAAGAGGTTGAGCACCCCTGTTATAAAGTAAACACCTGCATAGCGTTAGCCTAAGCGCCTAGCATCACAACCATGGCAGATTTCTCATTTCTGCATCACTCCCCGCCTTCCCCAGGCTGCTGTCCTGACGAGCAGCTCCGAAAAGAGAACAGCTGTTAAAAGCCCACCGAGACCCTGACAGGGATGCACTCAGGATATCTGCAGGGGTTGCCTTCCCTCTGCTATCCTGCTGGACTATGAGGCTGGGGAGGAGATGAATTGGGCCTGATTGTTTTGTACTCTCTCTCTCTCTCTCTCCTTTGAGTGGATCCTCTGTACAGTCAATTAAAAGATATATTAAAAAGTCAGTTAACATCAAATATTATTACCTAGTGGCTGGAGGGGATGGAGCCCTCAAAGCGCACTCTCTGAAATTCAGCTCTGGCTTTGCTAATATAATGCCTCCCATGTTTCTCTTTTTATTTCTGCTCTCTGCCCACTCAGGAACCCGTGTGTTTTGGCCCCAGGCAGGAGTCAAATCTGAGTTATAGCCAGCCTTTATGTTTTCAGAAATGGTGGTCAGCCATTGCTTCTTTGTCCCAGAATGCATTGCTAGGTGTAATCTGAGCCCTGCAGCACCTTCTGGTGACTTTGGGTGCTATCCTATGTATGTTTAGACCAGTGCTTCTCAATTATTTTCTGTCATGCCCCCCCTAGGAAGAAGAAAACATTTCGCGCCCCCCGCGCGACTGTAAATAGTATCATTTGTCTATAAAATTGTTATAAGTACACCTCTGCATAACACTGTATCCTTATTAACGTATAAGAGAATAAAAAAAGAAAGAAATGTGGATCAATTTACATCAAAGAATAGCTTTATTAACTGTAGCAGAAAAGATTTAAAGGGTCTAAAAGTCACACGGGCGGGTTTGGCCAATCAGGCGAGCCCCCCTTTACGGAGCCTCGCGCCCCCCCAGGGGGGCCCGCCCCACTATTTGAGAAGCACTGGTTTAGACAGAAAAAAGTCCTACAACTCCCAGCATTTCCCAGCCAGCCTGAAAAAAGTCCTACAACTCCCAGCATTTCCCAGCCAGCCTGAAAAGGGTCCTACAACTCCCAGCATTTCCCAGCCAGCCTAAACATGCATAGGATTGCACCCATATTCATTCAGCCTGCGATCTCCTTCTTGAAACGTGGCCGTGAGTCCTGCAGTATAGGCTCCAAGATCTGGCCTAAATTTTGAACTTTCTTCTATTTCTTTCCCCCATCCTCTGTCACTTATATCACCTAGCTAGCCTGATGAAGAGTTCTGTAGAACCTGAAAGCTAGCACAATCTTTCATGGCATTTTGGTTGGTGGATTTTGGATCCCCCCCCCCCCGGGAATTTGAATGCAACGATAGTTAATATCTGGAAGGAATCCTCTTGTTCCCATTTCATCAGGCAAGTCTCGGAAAAATTCACAGAGGAATAAATTAACGTGCAAATATGAGAGCTGGGGCTGATGGGAGTTGTAGTCCAACATATCTGGGGGGGGCGGACACCAGGCCAGGGAAGGCTAACCTATAGTATCTTGATTAATAGTGCATGTTTGGATTTTAGGTGTCTGGACTTCCGGAGGAGGCATTTGTTAATTCCCCCACATCGGAGCGGGATCCAACAGACGCCGCAGAGAGCTGCATCTCCTCGGAGGCTGAGGAGGAGGAGGAGGAGGAGGCCATCTTGCTGGGTAGGACAGTTCTGAGTACTGAGTTCAAGGGTGAGCAGATTCACGCAGGAGTGTCCGACCTCTTTCAGCCCAAGGGCTGAATTCAATTTCAGAGCAGCTCTCTGAAGCTGCATTCCAGTGGTGGGCAGGGCAAAGGCCAAAATACCAAAACTGCCAGTATATTTTTGCTTAAGGACACCATGCTTTCCTATCCAATCACTCAGGATTAAGCTCCACTGAACTCAATGGAACATACTTCAGAGTAGCAACATACTGCAGCCTTCCCCCAATCTGGCGCTCTGCAGATCTGTTGGACTACAAGTCCCATTGTCCCCAGCTAGCATAGCCATTGCAACATTTTGTTGCAGGTCCTGCTTGTGATAACCTAACGATAAAACACACGCAGAAGCGGAATAACACGCAGAAAGTGGAAGTAGCCGCCAAAAGCAATTGCATCAGACATCTTCCAGCTATTAAAAACCCTTCCATGTTCATGTAAGCCACCCTTGAGCGCTATTTTGTGAGTGGAAAGGCGGGCTATAAAATAAATAGGATGCTCTGGGAGCTTGTTGGTCGACAAGCAGGATTAGAAAGAACAAGTGAATGAATGAACCACTGACTGTTGGGCATGACTCTTGTTGTCATTGTCTGTTTGTTCCAGAACACGGAGAGCATGTGCAGGAGAACACGGAGAAGGCGGCGCTTCTGCTGGAAATACCTGGCCCTACAGAATGGGGAATATCTCTGGAAAGAGCCACAGGAAAATGTTTCCAGGGCCCTGAGGCGGAAGAGGTGTTCAGGAGCCACCAGGAAAACTCTCCAGGGAAGGCTGCGAAAGAATCCTTCCAGTCTGTCGAAAGCGACAAAGGCTTGCGCAAAAGGAACTTCCAAGATGCAGTCCTTGGGCAGAAGAAGAAGAAGGGCGGCGCAGAGAATGGTCTCTCTCAGAACTTTGGCTTCCTTAAGAACCGGAAAGTGCAAACAGTGGAGAAACCGCGGCAATGCACCTTGTGTGGGGAGCGCTTCCACAAGAGGTCATGCTTGGCGGTGCGCAAGAGAGCCCCTGCCGGAGAGCAGCCGTGCAAATTCCCGCCACGTGGGAATGAATTGTCTGGTCGCGTCGCCACGCTGAGGCGTGACACAGGCTTGCCCGAAAGCCAAGAGGGGAGCTGTCGGTGCAAGGCAAAAAAGAGAGGTGACGATTGTGGACAGTTCCTTCACCTGAGCTCCGACCGCTGGAGGACGCAAAAGGGAGAAAAGCTGTCCAAAGGGTCAACTTGTGGGGAACGGGTCTCGTGGGGTTCCACCTTCCCGGGCCTCGAAGAAACCGACCATGGGGGCAAACCACACCAGTGCTTCGAGTGCGGCAAACGGTTCAGCCAGAAGGGAAACCTCAACATACACAAGAAGACCCACACAGGGGAGAAGCCGTACCCGTGCTCCGAGTGCGGGAAGCGCTTTGTGACGAACTCTCGGCTGCTCACGCACAAGCGGGTGCACACGGGCGAGAAGCCATACAACTGTTCGTACTGCGGCAACAACTTCAGCCAGCTGGCACACCTGGTCCAGCACCAGAGGAGGCACACGGGCGAGAAGCCATACGGATGCCCCTACTGCGGCAAGAGCTTCAGCGTCAAAGCCAACCTCATCACACACCAGCGCACCCACACGGGGGAGAAGCCGTACAAGTGCTCCGAGTGTCCAAAAAGATTCGTCTCTAGCTCCGACCTCAAAAAACATAAAAGGGTACACACGGGGCAGGTGTATACATGAGTAGACGTAGTAAGGTTTTATTGCAGTTGTTCCCAATTCATAGGCAGGGACACCCTTGTGTGTCTTGAAGGAACCCTCAGTGCACTGTGAGAAAAAAAATAATAAAGGCTCCTTTTTAAAAAACAGCAACACATGTCTACACCTTTTATCTTACATTTTTGTCCCGCCCTTTCCCCAAGCAGTTCAGCATGGTATATATGGTTGTCTCTCTACCTTGTTACCTTCACAATGACCCCATCAGGTAGGTTAGGCGGAGGAAGAATGACTAGTCCAAGGCAGGGCTGGTCCTACCATGAGGCAGACGCCTCAGGCAGAGAATGTTCAGTGGTTGATGCTCTCTGGTCACCAGTGTTGAAGTAAGGTTCAGCTGCTGGTTGGTCTAGGGCTAGGCCATGTCTGCATGAGAAATGCGGGTGGACATCGTCTTTGCCTTGGGCAGCAAAGAGTCTTGAGCCGGCCCTGGTCCATAGGTCAGACTGAGCTTTATGACAGAGCAGGGATTTGAACCCAGATCTATCTGGTCCTATAGTCTGGCACTCTTAACCACTACACCAGGCGCATTGAGGGCGACTGTTGGAAGAGGAGATCCTCTTGTAGCCATGGAGGCTCTCCACGCCGGCTAGAACGCATCAGATCCTCCAGCAAGTGGGGTGTAGGGAGCCAGGATGGAATGGGGGGCCGTGTTCCAGAGACGGGTGGCAAAGGTAAAAAGGGGTGAGGCCAAAAATTAAAATACCAGGATCTGTAGCTTAAAGCACTCCCTGCCAGCATATTGTAGTTTAAAGCTGCATTCCAGTGGTGGGCAGGGCCAAAGGCAAAAGGGGTGGGACCAAAATACCAGTCTATTTTAGCTTAAAGATCTTCCTGCCAGTAACTAAGCCTCAGGAGAGGCATTTCAGCCTTTGAGAATGGGGAAGAAACTGCACAAAAATTGGGAAACCACCAAATGGTTGGGGGTTGGTGGAAAGGTGTGTGCAGTGGAAGGGGGTGTGGCCATCGGGGGACCCCAGGAGGGTCAGATTTGGCCCTCGGCCCTGAGGATCCCCACCCCTGCACTACATCAAGGCACTCAACCAAAGAGGAGTCTTAACCAGCTGCATCCCTGCACGATGCCATACGCTGGCATTGGCTTCTAGGGAATTGTAGTGTCTGAGAAAAGGCTAATGTCTGAGACTGTCTTAAGCAGTGCCTCTCAATCTTTCTCAGTTTCATGCCTTGAAACATGTTGGGCCCCGAATAAATGGATCCCTGTGCTGCCTTTGGGGGTCCCCTCTTTGCTCCCTTGCTGTGGCTTCTAAGTATGGTTGGTTGTGGGCAGGGAATTTTGAGGCAGCAGGCCCGCATCAGGTGTAATCGGGTCATTCAGCCACCCCCTAGGACAGTCTGGTGCCCTACAGATGTTTTGGGTTACAGCTCCCAGGATTCCTGACCGTTGGCCATGCTGTCCAGGGCTGATGGGAGTTGGAAGTCCAGAACAGCTGGAAGGCACCAGATTTGTTTATTAACAGCATTTGTATACCGGTCCATATCTAGACAGATTCCAGAGTGGTGAACAATAAAATGATAAAACAAAGGAATAATAACTGCATTAAAAACAGGATAACATTGAAACCGTGGCTGGTCAGCAAGGAAGGCTTCCTGGAACAAAGTTATGTCTTCAGCATGAGCCGAAAACAACACAGTGTCGGAACCTGCCTGACCTCCAGAGGCAGGGAGTTCCACAGAAAGGGAGCCACCACACTGAAGGCTCTTCTGGTGGACTCCAGTTGGGACATAGGTCCATGTGGAACCACCAGGAGCATGACCTCAGTGACCGGGCAGGTTGGTAAGGGAGGAGGCGCCCTCTCAGGTATCCCTTTCCCAAGTTGTTAAGGGGTGTGTACACTAGTACCAAAACCTTAAACCTGGCTCGGTAGCAAATGGGCAGCCAGTGCAGTTCCTTCAGCAAAGGGGTTGCATGCTGAAAAGGCATCTCCTGATGACAGCCAAGCTGCTACATTCTGCACTAGCTCCAGCTTCCAGAGCAGCCTTAAGGGCAGCCCCACATACAGTGAATTGCAGTAATCCAGTCTTGAGGTTACTAGCACCTGTATCACTGTGGCCAAGGTTGGGGGAGGCAGCCCTAGGGAGGGACTTGGCAGAAAGTCCTGCCTTCAGGGAGGCCCCCCTGCAGCTTCAGCTTCTCTGCCTGAGTCTCTGCTCAGGGCTTGGCTTCTTCCAGTCAGCCTACACTGGGAAGGTCAGGTGATTGTACCACCTCTCTGCATAGGATGTGATTGGCTCACTCAGTCACTCCCAACATAGAGATACACACAGCAGAATTAACCGTCTTCAGAGGAGTGCACATTCTATCTCTATATGACTTGTCCTGGCCTTGGCTCTTTCTAATCAGCTGGCCTAGACAGTAGTAAAAACTGACAACACAATCACAGCTGCAAGTCCAACATAATCAGGGCAAGGAAGGCCAGAGTGAACAAGTCGGTCTTCAGGGCCTTCCTAAAAGCCTACAATGATGGGACCTGATGGCAACCCATTCCAGAGGTGGAGGCCACAGCGGAAAAGGTCCTCCATGTACTTGCTCACCTAACTGCCCTCAAAGGTTGGGCAAGCTAGAGGAAAGAGCAATCTAGCAGGATCATTAGGAGGGGAAATGCAGTAGTGGAGATTGGAGCAAGGGGTGTGTGTGTGTCTGCAATTCAGGCCTCGGGGCTGTAGGTTGTGCACCCCTAGTTTAGTGGTGGTGGGGAAGAAGACAACTAAGGGGGAAGATAAGAGAGATTCATAGAAGTGTGTATGATGGAGAAAGTGGGTGGAGAGCGGGTTTTCTCCCCCTCTCACAATACTAGAACTCAGTGGGGTCATCCAATGGAGCTGAATAGTGGGAGATTCAGGACAGATTGAAAGAAGGACATCACCACACAGGGCAGAGTTGGGAAGTGACTGCCAGAGGCCCCGAAGGGCCTGTGCTTGCCCAAGTGGCAGGGCAGTTTGGGGGTGATTTCTTTGTCCAGGTGGCTGCTCTGCCCCCCCCCCCTGAGAATCACAGCAACTGCCAGAAGCCCTCTGACGGCTGTTTCAAACATGACGGCATGCGCCTGCCCTCCCTCTAAATCTCATTTTATTCTGTTTATTCTCTCCCACCCACCCTGGCTTGCCGATCCCACGTCCCTTCTCCTGTTGCCTCTGGAATTGCCGCTCCCTCATCCAGATAGTAGTCCACAGTCCCTTTTCTTTTTCCATTCTTGGTCCCTCAAGCTCCTTGCCCTCATGGAAAGCAAATACAGCAATACCTTGAATTGAGAGCATAATTAGTTCCGGAAACGTGTTTGTAATCCAAAACACTCTTATATCAAAGTGAGTCTTTGGCGGGCATGAGCGGGGCCGATTTCGGCCCGCTACGCTAGCTCAAGGCGAGCGGTTACATCCCTACGACTACTTGTCTTGCAAGACCTTGCTTGTTTATCAAGTCAAATTTTTAAATTTTTTTTTGCTTATCTTGCAAAACACTCTCAGACCAAGTTACTTGCAATCCAAGGTATTACTGTACAAATTACCAAAGAATATGTACAGTAATACCTTGGATTGCAAGTAACTTGGTTTGAGAGCGTTTTGCAAGACAAGCAAATTTTTAAATATTAATTTAATTTTTTTTACTTGATATACAAGCGACGTCTTGCAATACAAGTCATCATCATCAGGCGATCACTCGTGACCGAGTAAGATTGTCTTCCGGGATAAAAGGAGGAAATTCTAAAGAAGATTGTGTAGACTCTAGCGATGGGTCCGTAAGTGACTGTGGAGGCCAATTCTAGATCCACACAGCTTCCCACAGTGAGGACACAGGTTACCAGATAGGAGATGGTCCTGTAAAGGATTCATTTGACGTGCTTTTCGCTTAGCACGTTTCTCCCTTTCACCTTGCACTCGGGCTTCTTCAAAGTCCATGGAACCTTTGTGAAAGGCCAACCTCCATTTAGATCGTTCATGGGCCAGAGCTTCCCAGTTTTCGATGTTTATATTGCATTTTTTTAGATTAGCCTTATGAACATCTTTAAACCTCTTATATTGACCACCGATATTCCGCTTTCCATTCTTGAGTTGGGAGTAAAGTAACTGCTTTGGGAGACGGCAGTCAGGCATTCGAACAACATGACCGGTCCACTGAAGTTGGCGTTGAAGGATCATTTTTTCAATGCTAGTAGTCTTTGCTTCTTCCAGTACACTGACATTTGTTCGTCTATCTTCCCAAGTAATTCGCAGGATTTTCCGGAGGCAACGTTGATGAAACCTTTCAAGGAGGTGGAAGTGACGTTTATAGATAGTCCATGTTTCGCAGGCATACAATAAAGTTGGTAATACAATGGCTTCATAAACCAGTGTTTTGGTCTTCTTACAAATATCCCGATCCTCGAACACTATGTTTCATTCGAGAAAATGCGGCACTTGCGGAGCTCAAACGATGCTGGATTTCACTGTCGATGTTAGCTGTAACAGAAAGATAGCTGCCAAGATAGAGAAAATGATCGACATTTTCCAGTATTGTTCCGCCAAGCTGGATAGATGGCATCACCAAAGGGTTAGCTTGCACTTGCTGATGAAGCACTTTGGTCTTTTTGATGTTAAGTGAGAGACCAAGTTTTCCGTATGCTTCTGCAAAAGCATTTAGGATAGTTTGGAGATCATCCTCTGAATGTGCGGAGACCACATTATCATCAGCATACTGAAGTTCCACAACGGAGGTTGTAATTACCTTACTTTTTGCTTTCAGCCTGCTGAGATTAAAAAGCTTTCCATCTGTTCGATATATAATTCCCACAGCAGTGGGAAGTTTCCCCTTGACAAGATGTAAAACCATGGCGATGAAAATGGCAAATAATGTTGGGGCGATAACACATCCCTGTTTAACACCTGATCCCACTTTAAATGGAGCACCATGAGAGCCGTTGTTGTCCAAAACCGTTGCCGTCATGTTGTCATGGAGAAGTCGCAAGATATTCACAAATTTATTGGGGCATCCAATTTTCATAAGGATAGTCCAGAGAGCTGTACGGTCTACAGTATCAAAGGCCTTAGCCAAATCGATAAATGCCATATAAAGGGGTTGATTTTGCTCCCGGCATTTTTCTTGGAGCTGACGTGCAGTAAAAATCATGTCTACTGTCCCTCTAGAGGGGCGGAAACCATATTGAGTTTCAGGGAGGATCTCTTCTGAAATAGATAGAAGACGGTTTGCGAGAATCCTAGCAAATATTTTACCTGCGGTTGCTAAGAGAGAAATGCCCCGATAGCTTCCACAGTCTGTTCTATCACCCTTCTTAAAGAGGGTGATAATTATGGCATCCCTGAAGTCTTCTGGGATCTCTTCTCTTATCCAGATTTTTTCAATGAGTTTATGAAGATGTTGTACAAGTTCGGGGCCCCCTTCTTTAAAGATTTCAGCAGGAATCCCATCTGGTCCACTAGCTTTGTTGTTCTTCATTTGATTAATGGCTTTTTTTACTTCATCCAAAGTGGGGAGTATTGCAAGTTCCTCTTTAATTTGTTTTTGTGGGATTTGCGAAAAAATCTCATTATCCACCTTAGATTTACGATTTAAAAGGTCATAATAATGCTCTTTCCAACGCAGTGCAATAGACTCTTTGTCTTTTAAGAGTTTGGTGCCATCTTTTGATTGTAAAGGGTTTGTACCATAGGTTTTTGGTCCATAAATGGCCCTTGTGGCCTTAAAAAAGCCCCGTGCATCATGAGATTCTGCAAGTTGTTGAATTTCCTCAGCTTTCTTTTTCCACCAAGCGTTCTTAAGTTCTCTTGTTCTTCTTTGGACCTCAGCCTTTGCGCTAGCGTAGGTTTTTTTCTTGGCAGCGCAGTTAATATCATTTTGCCATATTTGGAAGGCTTTCCTTTTTTGGTCAATTATATATTTAATCTCATTATCATTTTCATCAAACCAATCCTGATGTTTCTTAGTTTCATATCCAATAGTTTGTTCACAAGCTGCAGTAATGGAGGTTTTCAGCTTAGACCAATGGTCCTCAATGTTGTCAGGAGGTTCCGTAGGTAGATGTTCCTTAAGAAGTGATTGAAGACGAGTTTGCTTAATAGGATCTTGAAGGACTTGGATGTTCATTTTACGCCTTGGTTTCCTTCCTTGAAGCCTACGTTGGGGAGCAATGTTGATAACCATTGTGGACCGGATTAGTCGGTGGTCTGTCCAGCAGTCGTCGGCACTCACCATGGCCCTAGTAAGAAGTACATCGCGGCGATCTCTAACACGGACAATTACATAATCCAGAAGATGCCAGTGCTTTGACCGTGGGTGCTGCCATGATGTTTTAAGCTTATTCTTTTGTCGAAAGAGCGTGTTTGTAATAGTGAGATTATGCTCTGCACATATAGACAAAAGTAAGAGTCCGTTCGGGTTGCTATTACCAACTCCGTCTTTTCCAATAGTTTCTGTAGTACGGCTTACATTAAAAATCTCTGTACAATTTTTTTGGGGGGATTTCGTTTTGATATAAGAGTGTTTTGGATTACAAGCACGTTTCCGGAACGAATTATGCTCTCAATCCAAGGCATGACTGTAATTAAAATAGTGACATATTCCAGCAGCCATTCCAACCAGCCTTGCTGAAAGACTAGTTAATTTCCCCCCTCTTCCCTCCCCATCCATTATTCCTTGTGTGTCGCTTCCTTTTAGATTGTAAGCCTGCGGGTAGGGACTGTCTTGCTTTACTTATGGCATGTAAACCTCCCAGAGCCTTTTTGGTGGAGGAGTGGGAGAAAAATATATTAAGGGTGTAATCCTATGCATATTTAGACACGGAAAAAGTCCCACAACTCCCGGCATGCCTCAGCCAGCCATGCATAGGATTGTACCTTAAATAAATATTCTTCTTCTGCTCCTCCTCTCCCTCTGTTGTCCCTCTGTGTCTATTTTAGAATGTAAGCCCTTGGGGCAGGGACCTGACATACCTTTTCTTTGTAAAGCTCCATGTACATAGATGCTACTTTATTATTCTTGTTGTTGTCGATGATGAAGATAATAATAGTTAACAATACTAAATTAAAATATTAATATAATAATAAAATGGAATTCTCTTCCATGTGATGTATTGCTGGCCACTAGCTTAGCTGGCTTTGAATGGGGATTAGAGACATTCCTGGAGAATGAGGCTATCAATGGCTACTATTAGCCCCGAGCTCTAAATAAAACCTCCATGTTCCGAGGCAGTCTATCTCTGAACATCCATTGCTGCGGCTATTGCCTTCATGTCCTGCTCCCGGGTTCCTTAGGGGCAGCTGTAGGAAAGAGGAGGCTGGACTGTTAGTCTATCTCCCATACAGATGGTTTGGGGGTGCCTGTAAAAGCTAGGGGGTGTTTTTTTCTAAGAGGGGCTCAAGGGGTTAAACGCACAGAGATCCTTGGGCTAGAGAGGCCGCAGAAACAAGGAGGGGAGGTGTGGAAAGAGGACTAAACACCTTCCTGTTCTCCCCCCCCCCCTTTTTTTTGTGTTGAGAAACGTGGAGGGATATTTATTGGGAGCCTGCAGGAGGATTCCTCGGGTGGGTGCATTGCAGAGGCTGCCAGCAGGATCAGGTGAGTCAAAGCAAGGAGGGGAAGGCTGGATGCAGTGCGGGGAAATAAAATACAGGCAATAGCAGGGCAGAGAAAGACGAGAGAGGAAGGTTGCAAGGTTTCCAATGAAGAAGCCGCTCCAGGATACAGAAAACCTCTAACTCAGCCTTCCCCAACCTGGTGCCTTCCAGATATGTTGGACTACAACTCCCATCAACCCCAGCCAGCTTTGCTATTGGGGAAAGCTGCTCTAGATCTCGGGGTGCCTGCCTAGATGGATCCAGCAGGGTCTCTCTTTTTACGACCCCCTCCCACTCTGTCCAGTCAAACGAAGAGCATAGAACACCACAAACTGTTGGAGAATTGCTGGCTGGGGGATTATGGGAGTTGCAGTCCCAGCACCTTGGAGGCGGGCACCCGGTTGGGGAAGGCAGACATGTAAGAAATTCCGTTTCCAGGTTAATTTCATGGTAAGGGTTCTTACCCTTTAAAAGCCCTATATGGCCTGAGATACCCGACTCCAGCTGTGGTCACGGTGATCCAGTAATGTCCTTTCAGAGACTAGATTGCCCTTATTAAAAGATCCGGTCTCTGTAGCTGCATCTGTGGAATTGATGTCTGCATGGCAGGTTCCAAAGGGGTAGCTGTGGTGGGTTGGTTCTGGAAAAAGCAACAGGCCTAACACTTTATATAAATGTGCTGGATTTTAAGGTACAATGAGGCATTTTGTTGTTTAACCTTCAGGACTGACAAGAGTTGTTGCAAAAGTAGCTTTGGTGGACCGGAACCCACATCGTTGGATGCCTGAAGCATTCTCATCAGCTGACAGAAGTGGATTTTAGTCCATGAATGTTTCTGTCACCAAGATAAACATCCTATGCATGTTTAGACTGAAAAAAGCCCTATAACTCCCACATTCTCCAGCCAGCCACACTGGGTGGGGAATGCTGGGAGTTGTATGTTTTTTTTCTGTCTAAACATGATAGGATTGTGCCCTTAGTCTTCAAGGTCCTACAAAACATTGTTGTTGGGTGGTGGTTGTTTTTGAAATATTGTGCAGGGCTTGCATCCAATGCTTTGGGGAAGACTTTTTTTTTTAAAGAAAAAAATGGTGATTTTAAACATCTTTGCAGCAGAGTTTGCTGAATTTATGTGGCTGTTGGAATTCCATTCTGCTGCACAGGGAAATGGGGGGCATTTTTAGTGTTTACTGTGGTTTTTTGTCTGTTGCAGAAAAATTGGCAAGACCAGTGGCAGCTCAGAAAGAAACAGATTGTCACATACATTTAATTCATCACATGCATTAATTCGAAGAAAAGTTACAATGTTTGGAGATTTTTAGTTTAGAAAAAAAAGGCAAATGAAGAGGGACATGATAGAGATGTAAAAAATAATGCAGGGTGTGCAGGAAGTGATAAAATTATCTAAAGTTGGTGGCCTCCACCACATCTTCTGGGGTCTGGCAGAGAATTCCACAGTTTAATTGTGCCCTGTGTGAAGCCCTTCCTCTTGTCTGTGCTGAATCTCCCACCATTCTGCTTCGTTGGATGACCCTGGATTCTAGTAAAGTGAGAGGAGATAAGCTCTTTCTCCACACCATGCATAATTTTATACACCTCTATCATGTCCCCTCTTGCCCTTTTTCTAAGCTGAACAGCCCCAAATGTTGTAACCAGTGAGAGCCAGTGTGGCATAGAGGTGAGAGTGTTGGACTGGGGCTCAGGAGATCCGGGTTCTAGTCCCCACTCGGCCATGAAGCTCACTGGGTGACTTTGGGCCAGTCACTGACTCTCAGCCTAACCTACCTCACTGGGTTGTTGTGAGGATAAAATGCAGAGGAGGAGGAGGATTATGTAAGCTGCCTTGGGTTCCTTGCAGGAAAAAAGGCGGGGTATAAATATAATAAATAAATAAACCTTTCCTCATGGGGGAGTTGCTCCTGCCCCTTGATTATTTTGAATGCCCTTTCCTGCACCTTTTCCGACCCCACAATATCCTTGTTGAGATGCTGCAACCAAAATCTCCCCCACACGTACATCATTAAACACAGTAGTCATGAATGAAGGCAAATGGATACCGACAGTGGCATGGCCACAGGACATGTTGTTTTAAGGTTTTACATTAATTATTTTAACACAAGCTGATTGCAACTAGATTTGTGTTTAAATGCCCAGATTGCAACTAAATTTGTGTTAAAATGCTCAGGTAACAGGCACCGATGGATTCAATGCAGCTAACTCACAATGGGTGTAATCTAGAATGGGTTTGCTTGATCTTATTTTTCAGCTATCACTATGCAATTGATGCACATTTATAACTCATATTTGGCATGTACTTTTCAAAGCGTCCGTTTTTTGCCATTTCCACACATACTTTGTACTTCGCTTGTAACTAGGTGGCCTAACAATTAGATGCTGAAACAGACGCGCGCCCCCCCCCCCCATGTTTCCACTTCCCTCCCTTTCCTCTGTTGTTTCCTCTTTGTCACGTTTTATACAGTAAGCTCCTAGGGGCATGTATTTGTCCTCTTGTCCTTTGTAAAGCACCATACACAGAGTGATGGAGATGAATAATATTCATCATTTTGTGTGTTAAACCATGGCCCCGGTGACATTACCCTTTCTAAATTTAACTAAGTTACCCCTAAAATGTACAATGCAAAATGAGCAGATTGGCTTGTCTGTTTCCATCCATACTGGCTGGCATGCTGTAGGAGAGAAAGATTAAATGGTTACTTCACTATGACTCGACTCTTTCAGCCCAAGTGCCGAATTCAATTTTGGAAAAGCTCTTGGGGGACCACACTCCAGTGGTGGGCAGGGATGAATGCAAAGGGGGCAGGGCCAAAGGTAAAAGGGGTGGGATCAAAATATATATATTTAAAATTAGCATAAAGTTCTTACTGCCAGTAAATAAGCCTTAGGAGAGGCATTCCAAGCTTTTAGAATGGGGGAAAAACTAAGCAAAAGCTGGGAAGCCATCAAATGATTGTTGTTTGAGAGAAAAGGGGTGGGGCCTTATGAGGAACCCTGGAAGGCCGGACTGAGATCTCAGGAAGGCCAGATTTGCCGTCTGGGCCTGAGCTTGCCCACCCCTGCTCTAGATGTCTTTATTT
Organism: Shinisaurus crocodilurus; assembly: GCA_021292165.1. NCBI lineage: Eukaryota > Metazoa > Chordata > Lepidosauria > Squamata > Shinisauridae > Shinisaurus > Shinisaurus crocodilurus. The sequence goes on from CM037882.1 coordinate 13,135,046, forward strand.
AATACTTTGATATCCCACTACTCTTCAGGAACTTGGTGAACATAGGGGCCCCAGGTGGTCACCTATCCAGGAGGTGATCAGACATAATCCTGCTTAGCTTCAACATTATGGCTGCATTATGTGTCCTCAGGCAACACATCGGTCCAAGTTTCTGATTAAATTGATTCCTGGCATCTCTGGGTAAGGCTGAGAAAGACTCCTAGATCAATGGTCTGACACAATATGAGGCAGCTTATTAAGATCCTAACACATTCCCATGAAATACATGTTCTTAGAAGACCTTTGGTTTGATGAAGACAAACAACAGTGGCTCCTATTCTGTTAGGGAAACAGGGAAAGGAAGAGGAGCCTGGGAGGGAAAAGAGAAAGAGACTTGTTCTCACCTCCTCATTACTTTTCATACTCCATTAAAGAAAATTCACCAGTGACAGCCTTCCCTGGAAGGCAAACACACACACACACACACACACACACACACGGTAAGTGGGCCGGTTCATCCGCTACCATCCACCAGCATCACCCTGGGCACATCCACTGGCTTCTGTCTGGCGACATCATCCACCAGCTTCCGCCTACCAACTTCCACCGGCTTCCCTCCATGGATCTCCACCGGTTTCCTTGCACCCTGCGTCTGGAGGCCGACCTCCGCCAGCATCTGAACACGTAATCCCCAGCCACGCTGCATCTGGGGCCGACCTAGCCAGCCCAGAACGCACCCATGCACCAGCATTCGCCGCGACCACATTCTCCACCTCACAGACACACACACAAACACACCCGGGCGGTGTCCGCAAGGGTCGCACACCGGAAAACAGCCACTCCATCAGACTCTCTCCCATTCATTCACAGACTTGCCCCGGCTTCCATCCATGAACATCCACCGAGCGTCCAGCTCCGTCGGCCTGACATCAGCCAGCTTCAGCCCCGGGATATCCGCTGGCTTCAGGCCGCAAACTCGCCTCCCACTTAGCAAGTCCACCTACTTTCGCTAGTGAACTTGCCTTCTCACCACAGCCCCCGTGTGACCTGCTCTGCTCTGCTGGATGGCTGCCTTCCATCTGTCAACTTGCCTCCTCTGCCTGACATCCCTGCTGGTCCGGCTGCTTGACTTGGCCTGTCTGGGAGACAAAGGTTGAACGGGTAGCTCACCATGACTCAGGATCTGTTGTCTCCTGTTGGGCCCTCCTGTGTTCCTTTAGGCCCTTCCTGTGAAGTGGGAGTTACCTACGTGAGCCCTTCCTCTGTATCCCTTGGCTGTGACGGACGGGTCAGTGATGTTACCAAGATGGCCCTCCAGATGTTGTTGGCCTGCAGCTCCCATCATCTCTCACCGTTGGCTATGCTGGCTAGGGCTGATGGGAGCTGAAGTCCAAGCACAGTCAGTAGTGACACCTACCCTGTGGGGAAAAGAACTCACTCGTGCAGTTCGGGAGGCAGAAAAATTGGCATCTTTTAAACATCTCCTGAAAACACATCTGTTCAATTAACCATGTTGTCCCATTTTACTCCTGCACTGCTGTGTATTTTTATTATTATTATTATTATTATTATTATTATTATTATTATTATTATTTATTACTATTATTATTGTAACTATTGTTTTTAAAATTGTATTTTAATTGTGATTTTAATATTTATATGGAAACCACTTAGGGATGTTTCTTAATATTTAGCTATATATGAATAATACGAATAAAATGAATAAACAAACAGGCAAACATTGAGAGGGCCACAAGTTTTCCTCCCCTGGTGTAAGGAATGGGCTTGGAGAGTGGTAGCTGAGAAGCTAACCACTGTCCCTGTTGCTGCCCCTTCCCGTTGAAATGGGTGATTTTTCCAGGTATGGGGACAGGAACTGTTGGTCTGCCTCCCCTTGAGCAACTGCTCAGAGCAGAGTTTGGCTCCCTCAACAAACTGTCCTGGCCTCTTTGACCACCTCAGCTGCCCTCTTAACTGATGGAGGAGCTGCCATGGCAACAGATAAAGGATAAATAAAGGACCAGTGGAAAAGTCCCTGTTTGGTCACTTACCCTCAGACCTTAGAACAGGGGTGGGCAACTTGTGGCCCTCCAGATGTTTTCGCCTGCAAATCCCATCAGCCCTAGCTAGCGTAGGCAATGATAATGAAAAACGCTCTTGTTCAGTCATGATCATTATGGGCAGGTCCCAACATTAGGTATTGTGAGGCAGCCGCCTCAGGCAGTTGATTTTGGGTGTCCTGAAAGGGCAGCAAATTGGTAGTTATTTATCATTGTTGTATTGTTACTACCTGGGTGGAGGGAAGCATTTGGGGGATTTTCTGTCTCAAGTGCTTGTCTTTGCCATTTGCTGTTCTGCAGCAAAATATCTTGGGCCTGGCCCAGTAGGCCTCATCCACTGCTCCACAACCCCTCCATTTCCCCCCCTCATTGTACAAGTCTGATTTAGCCAGTGGATTATAGTGGAAGAACTTTTGGGGGAAATCTAGTGCTCCTATTTTAATTTAAAAAGCAACAACACTGATGCATTATCTGGTGGAAATGGATATGGATCTGAGGCAACACTGTTTATTCACCATGCTGTCATCAGCATGTTAAAACAATCTTTGATTTTGAAAGTGATTTCCACCACTTCATACTTAGTAGATTTTGTGGGGGCATTGATGACCCTGTAATTTCAGATTGTTGCCAAACCAGTTTCTGAAGCCTCTGAGATTCCATTTGTACACTTGCAGTTCTTGTGTAGTGAGCCAATGTGGGGCAGTGGATAGAGCATCGGACCAGAACTGGAGGAGACTAGGGTTCAAATCTCCACTCAGCCATGAAGCTTACACTTACAGCGTGACTTTGGGCCAGAAATTAAGACATATTTTCTCTCGGCCTAACCTACTGCACGGGGTTGTTGTGATGACAAAATGGGGTGGAGGGAGTAACTGCATACACTGCCTCAAGCTCTTTGAGGGAAAGCTGGAATAGAAATGAAATGTGAGATCAAAGATTCCCCCTCCCATTATCTTTTATATTATTTATTTATTTATTTATTTATAGCCCACTTTCTGAGTTGAGATGTGAGGGCCCGGGAAAAACCCAGAATTTTTTTTTTTAAACTTTTTCCCCCAGGGTCTTTTTTTTGTCCTTACGGAAAAAATGTTTCCCCCCCCAGGCTCCCTCCCCCCCAATCTTTCCCTGGGGACTTCACATCTCTACTTCTGAGAGGGAGAAAAAGATTCCACAAGGGGTAGATAATGGTCAAATCTTAAATAATCTAATATTATAAAATAATTGTACTGGGAATTGCGGAAGCTGGCGAGGAGTATAGGAGTGTTGTACAGAGTTCTGCCTCTATGCTCTGGGTTTGCTTTAAGGAAGTAGGTTTGCTTTAAGAATCAGCAACCGGCCTTGATTACTTGGCTGCTTGCCAAGCTGATGCAAGAGCAACTCACCTGCGTGTGATCTGGCTGCTGGCCAGAGGGATGACACTGCAAACAACACAGGTGCTAACCGTTAAGCACGACCAAGCACGAGATCTGCAATCCAAGAAGCTTGGTGCTATTTAAGAAGAGCAAGTGCAGACTGAGGTGTGGTTGTTGTTGTTGGTGGTTGTTAGTGGCAGTTGTGTGTGAAGTACTGAAGAACTGGAAGGAGTGAGGAGGAGCAGAGGATGCTGTGCAGAGAGCTTTGCAGAAGCCCAATGTGGAGAGCCAATACCCAGGCGGAGAGCTGCTGGACCTAGCATTTGGGTTGGTTGAACAGTGACTGTGCTGCTAAGGGGTGGGATTTCCATCAAGGAACTGGGGATAGCATTGTTGTACTTGTGGCTCAACTTTACAATAAACATGTTTGGCTTTGACTTCCTGGAGGAGTATTTATCATGGTCAGAAAATCATTCAAAGAACCTTTGCCAATCCCTTTTGGGGATCCTGTGGCAAAACAATAATTCATTTAAAAAATCAGTAACAAACCAATTCAATACATTTCAGCAGTAAACTGCAGATATATATTTTTAAATAGTGCCACATAAAGAGCTGAACGCTGGAAAGTCCCAACCCTCTTCATGTGCAATGCTATTGAGCTATGCTGCTTCCCCCAAAATAGCGCTGTTGTAATGTAAACTGTGATACAAAATACCGGTACTTTTGCTTCTACTGAGCTGGGATGCAAGCAGCAGTGCAGAGAGGCAGGCAGAAGCACACAGAGCTCATAGCCTGGTTTATTTATTTATTTATTTATTTAAAATATTCGTAGGCTGCCTTTCAGGGCAGAAGCCTTCCTAAGATGGCCTACAACAATAAAATAGACTGATACAATTTCATAAAAACAGCAATGAACACACACACACATAATAAGGGGAAGACCAGAGTAAACAAGTAGGTTTTTCGGAGCCTTCCTAAAAGCCTGCAGTGTTGGGGCCTGGCGGACCCCTGATGGGAACTTATTCCAGAGGTGTGGGGCCACTGCAGAAAAGGCCCTCCCTCATGTACTTGCCCACCTAATTGCCCTCAAAGGTGGACAAGTGAGAAGGGCCTCTGTTGCTGTTCTTTAAGTGCGGGCAGGCTGATATGGGTGAAGGCGGTCCAAGTAATTTATTCCCAACCGTTTAAGGCTTTAAAGATCAAAACTAGCACTTTAAATTGGGCTTGGAAATGCACTGGAAAGCTGACCACCTCGCCCCCACCAATACTTGGGTGGCTGCATTCTGCACTGAAGTTTCCAAGCTGTCTTCAAAGGCAGCCCATGTACAGCGAATGACAGTAGTCTATCCTGGATATCACCAGTGCATGCATAACCGAGGCAAGGTCTGTTCTCTCCAGGTAGGGCTGCAGCTGGTGTACCAGCCCAAAAACTTCTGGAGACCACAGCCTCCTGTGCATCCCTGGTTAGCGCAGAGTCCAAGGGGTCTTTTAGGGGGAGTGCAACCCCCATCCAAGACCACTCCGGAAGTGCCACAACACCAGCCTTGTTCGGAAAAGCCAGCCAAAGAGGCTAGTACCCTGCATTTCCATGCCAACAACGGAAGAAGGGAAGCACCCTCCTTGGCATCCAGTGTAGGAAGTCTGGATGCTAGACTGTTAGCAGGCTAGTAAAAAATTAAAAAGTGTGCTGGCAGAGGAAGGCATCAGGAGGCGGTGGGGCAAGCAGACACAGGGCCGCTCGAATGTGTGGACGGGTAGGAAAAACCTTCTCTCTCCTTAGTATCCCTAATCATGGGTTGGCTCCAGATTTAAGCTGGATCAATGGTGCTGGGAGAAGTGGACTTCCAAGATAAAAATAAATCTCTTTGCAGATGATACTCTTTTGACAATTGAAAACCCTATGGAAAATATGGATAGAGTGGAGAATCATTTAAAGGATTTCGGGGAAGTAACAGGGCTACAGATTAATTGAGCATTGTTGTTTAATTATAGTAAAAGAGAAGAGATTGAAATGTGTAGGAAAAAAAGTAATTCTGCAAGTGGAGCCCTTCCTCTTGATGAAGGCAGATGCTGGATCCAACCCCATGAATTCATTTATTTATATATATATATTTACAGCATTTTTACCCTGCTCTTCAGCCAAAACAGGCTCCCAGAGTGGCTTACAAAGGTTAATAATAAGACAGTCCCTGCCCTCAGGCTTACAGTCTAAAAGACATGACACAAAAGGGAAAGGGATTGGGAGGAAAGAAAGCAAAACTCAGGCACCAGTTCTTAGTTACAAGGATTCTTATAGATGCTGTTTTGTTTTGTTTTTTTCCTGGCAGGGAAGGGCAAAACAAGCTCCCTGCGGCTGCTCCCTCTCCAGCTGATGTATGGGGTCAGGCTGGTCTCTCCCTTGCCATGATGCTAATCCTGGGAGGCAGGGAGTGCAGCCTCCCAGTGGCCCTTGGTTCTCTATGACAGCCGCAGGGTGTTGCGCTGACGTTTTGACAGAGGTGTCACATGAAAAAAACAAAATGACACCATGGGAGAGGGATGTTTTTATTCAGTCTATGTTTGCTTTGTGTTCGTTAATTCTCAGTTTCCTTTTCAGTCCTGGAAGTGCAGCTCAGAAGCAAAATGGCAGAACAGGAGCCCTCAGTACCCGAACCAGAGGAGGGGTCAGAGGTAGGAAGCAGAGACCCTCACATTGCCCAAGTCGGGGAGTTCTTTACTGAGGAAGGCCTGCCACAAATTAAGCAGGAGCCGGAGGAGGAGCCACAGCAGTGCTGGGAATCTCAGTGGCGAGAATTCCTGAAGAAAGTGGAGTCACCCCACCGAGGGAGGGATGGCTCACCGCAGCCAGAGGTTGATACCAAGGAATTCCAGGCCTCCTTGAAAGCAGTAGCTGATGCCTGCCAGCCTGTGGCCCACGCCTGTCCCAATGTCTATGGAGAAGCCTGGGGGGCCTACAAAAACCTGGATCCTCATGTGAAAGTGAAGGAAGAGGTTCTGGACGAGGAGGAGGCTGACTTGGAGAGGCAGCGGCACCGGCACTTCAGTCAGTTCTGCTACCAGGGTGCTGACGGGCCACAAGAGGTATTCAGCCGACTCTGGGGCCTTTGCCTGTCAGTGGCTATGGAGCCCAAGAGGGGTGGAGATGAAGGCAGCCTTGTAAATAAGTCCACAAAAGTTACTAGTCTGCAAAATCTGAGTGGCCTGCATTTCTTTGCCAGCTGCAGAGGAAGAGAAGCCCCCTCCTCTTCTCTGTAGCCCAGTGTTCTCCAACCTTGGGTCCCCAGATGTTTTTGGCCTACAACTCCCAGCATGCCCCAGCCAGCATAGCTGGCTGGGGCATGCTGGGAGTTGTAGGCCAAAAACATCTGGGGACCCAAGGTTGGAGAACACTGCTGTAGCCAGTATAGAAATGCAGGCTAGTAGCCTCTTAGCTGGCCAGTAAAAAAAAGAAAAGAAAACCTTCTTATCAAGCGGGCAGGATCCATCCCTCCTCAGCCAGCGTGCCTTGTTTCTTTGCTTCCCTTCCTACTGGAGGGGAAAGTAATGTTGGACTAGAGAGGCCTTTGGTCTGATTCAGTCTGGCTTTCCTTATTTCCATAAGAACATAAGAAATCTGCATGTAGTCATTTCCTGCCTTTGCAAGATTAGCTCTGGGGTGCAGAAGAAACCCAGGCTGTATCTTTACCACTTCTGTTGAAACAGGGCTAGCTCAGTTAGGGGCAGCTCAAGGCGGATGGGGTGGAGAGCAGAGCTTGGGTCATTTCATCCTCCAAAACATCTCACCTCTGTTTTCTGTTTCAGAGGTCAGGGCCCCTGGGCGATGTGATCGTCAAATCCCCCAAATCGGAGGAAGGTGATCCATTGGATATTGTGATGTTACAGCTCCCTCTGGAGGTCAAGCAGGAGAGTGACTGGGAGGCTTGCTCCCCTGGTAAGGGTTCACGTCTCAATCCTTGCTGAAGGTTCTGGGGTGGTTTGAGCGTAAGGGTGGGTTTCTTCTGTCTTGAAACCCGGGGAAGCGACCGTAGCTCAGTGGTAGGCAGCAGCCCTGGATTAACCATGAAGCAATATAAGCACGTGCTCAGGGCACCAAGGGAAGGGGGGCACCACAAGAGTACCACAAATTTTTGCATTTGCATTTCCTCCCTTATAACAGTTTTATTTTAAAAAATGCATAAAGCAGTGATGAAAATTTGTGTTTCTTCCTGTTGCCCTAGTTATAAGTAAGTAATTGACTTATATTGTTTGCTGCTATTTAGTGTTACATAAATATAATAAAAAAACAGTTTATATTTAATATAGTTGTGTGTTCTCAGCTAGTTTAATATATAGTTGTGTGTTCTCAGATAGTTTAATATATTTAATATATAGTTTAAGATATTAAATATATTAAACTATATTTAATATAATAGAATCATAGAAAAGTAGAGTTGGAAGGGGCCTACAAGGCCATTGAGTCCAACCCCCTGCTCAGTGCAGGAATCCAGGTCAAAGCATCCCTGACAGATAATATAGTTGTGTGTTCTCAGAAAACTGAGTTGTTAATGTCTTATTTCACCTTCAGCACTTCTTGAGTCTTAATGTCTTGCCAGCTAAGCAATGGAAGGGCCGAGGGGTAACCATTACTGGGCTGTGCTTAGGGCATCAGCTGGCCTTAATTCGGCCCTGGTAGGCAGTGATGTAGCGGTAAACATTGAAATGCAGGTGCTCATCATGACCACCCCCATAGCCACACCCCCAAGGAGAGTCCAAAAATGGCAAGCCAGCTGTGTTGCTCCATATCAGCAAACTAGCTCCAGTGGTTTTCATCTCCACCAGGAGCAGGTCTTCTGTAAAGCTAATGGGGCTTCGTTGCCCATTCCTGACCAAGCCACCTGAAAAGACCTTGCGTTACTACAGGGAATGATATTTTGTTGCTGGGAAAATTCATTTCCCCCCACAGGTACTGTGGGGATTTGCAGCTAAACTCAGAGGGAACAGGGAATGCTGACCGGTGGGGAGGGGTTGGCAGATAACATCAGCATCCCTGCTGATAAAAAAAGTGACAGTGCTGCAGAGTGAACATCTGAACCTTCAGGGTCGGGCCTGGTTAGTACTTGGATGGGTGACCGCCCTGGAATACCAGGTGCTGTAGGGAGGGGGAACATAGCTCAGTGTGATAGAGCACGTGCTTTGCATGCAGAAGGTCCCAGGTTCCATCCCCGGCCTCTCCAGGTAGGGCTAGGAAAGAATCCTGCCTGAAACCCTGGAGAGCCGCTGCCAGTCAGTGTCGACAATACTGGGCTAGATGGACCAAGGGTCTGACTCAGGATAAGGCAGCTTCCTCTCTCTGCGAGCCCTGGCTCTGCTACACAGCTGGCAGGTGGTGCTGCACCTGCCTTGCATGCAGATGGTGCTGGGTTCAATCTCCGGAACCTCCAGTTAAAAGGGCCCCGTAGCAGGTGGAAGTTCTCTCTTGGCCTGAAACTTTGGAGAGCCACTGCCAGAGTAGAACATACTTGGCAGAAAAGTGTTTATTGGTAACTTTGGGTTTGGCATAAGATACATGTAATGTATATCAGAGGCGGTGTCAGGGGGCGGAATGTCCTTCCAACTGAGATCAGGTATGCGCCTACGTTATGTTTTGCAGAAACATTTCTTCTCAGGCAAGCATTTCCTGACTAATGACTAAATTCCAGCCACTGTTTTATTGACATTCCTGTTTTTATTGTAAATATTTTGTATTTTAGTTTGGTGTGTGCTGCTCCGATATCTTTTGATGTGGAGCGGTTTATAAATTCTATCATACATACATCTTTATCAAAATGTGACTTTAAATAAATAAATGGCTCCCTGTTTGTCCCAGAATGTGATGGGGAAGTGCTGAAGAATGAGGAGGAGGCCTTCCAGCTGGAAAGACCAAGGGAAACGGGTGCCTGCGAGATGCCGTCGGAAGGAGCTGAAGAGACCTGTTTCTGGGGTCCTGGGATGGAAGTTAAGCCTGGGAGCCCACAGGGACCAGAATGGCATCCAGGGAAGAGAGCAAAGCAAGCTTTCCTGTATGAGGAAGGCGACCAAAACTTACATGAATCCACTTTCCGGTGTAGGAAAAAAACAGGTGTGAACAGTGGGCAGAGATGGCATCAGGCCATCGACTTCCCTGAGAGTCAGCAGATGCGAGCAAAGGATAAACTGCACAAATTCACACACTGTGGGAAAATCTCAACCAGCAAAGCATCCCTTATTCCACCTGAGAGGACCCACCTGGGAGGGAAAACATACATCTGCTCCGAGTGCGGGAAGAGTTTTGGTTGGAGAACGAATCTTGTTAAGCACAAGAGAATCCACACAGGGGAGAAGCCATACCAATGTTCCAACTGTGGCAAAAGCTTCAATGCAAAATCCACCCTCATTAAACACGAGAGGTCCCACACTGGAGAGAAGCCATACGAATGCACCGAATGCGGGAAAGCCTTTGGGGAAAAGGGGATACTTGTGAAGCACCTAAGGATCCATACGGGAGAAAAGCCACACAAATGTTCAGACTGTGGCAAAAGCTTCATTGAGAGGGGTGCCCTTATTAAACATGAGAGAATCCATACGGGAGAGAAGCCATATGAATGCTCTGACTGCGGGAAGACCTTCCGGATCAGCTGTCACCTTAAACTCCACAAAAGGACGCACACAGGAGAGAAACCACACAAATGCTTGGATTGCGGCAAAAGCTTCAGTGAGAGAGCCTCTCTCGTCAAGCATGAGAGGACCCACACGGGGGAGAAGCCATACGAGTGCTCCGAGTGTGGGAAGACCTTCCGGATCAACTTTCAGCTTGTGATTCACAAGAGGACACACACAGGCGAGAAGCCCCACGAGTGCTCCGACTGCGGCAACAGCTTCCGGGAGATTGCCTCCCTTATTAAACACAAGAGGACCCACACAGGGGAGAAGCCGTATGAGTGCTCCGAGTGTGGGAAGAGCTTCCGGACCAGCTTCCAGCTGAAGACGCACAGGAGGACGCACACAGGGGAGAAACCGTATCAGTGCTTGGACTGTGGGCAGAACTTCAGCCAGCGATCACGCCTTGTTATACACGAGCGGACCCACACAGGGGAGAGACCATATGGCTGCTCCGAGTGTGGGAAAAACTTTGTCTCGAGCTCCCACCTGAGGAAACATGCTGTCGTGCACACAGGAGAGAAGCCGCATAAGTGCTCATACTGTGAGAAGAGCTTCAGTAAGAAATCCAACCTTGTTGTACACGAGAGGATCCATACTGGAGAGAAGCCGTATGAATGCTCAGTGTGCGAGAAAAGATTCTGTAGTTCCTCTGTTTTTCATCGACACATGAAAATCCACCCGGGAGAGACATCCTAGGGGTATCCGGGTCCTAGGAAAGGCTCTGACATGAAAACCCAGAGATGGAGGGGAAACTCCCAGTAATATAACTAGAATGGGATGATAGTCTGGAAAGAGAAGTGGGCATCAATGGGTTTGTAATATATTGGCATTTATTAAAACATTCCATGGGGAAGGGTTGTTGCTCAGCAGTCGAGCACAAGCTTCACATGGCGAAGGTCCCAGCCAGGTTCGATCCCCGGCATCTCCAGGCAGGGCTGGGAAAGATCCCTGCCTGAAACTCTGGAGAGCCATTGCTGCCAGTCAGTGTAATTAAAACATGGACCAATGGTCTAACTCTGTACAAGGCAGCTTCCTATATATATTATGTCCATCTTTCCCATTACAGAACGAACACGTATGTATTCAAGAAGGCACCTAAACAGCCAACGATCAGTTTATTCAGAGGCTCAGTGAGGACAGCTACCCTTTGGTTTTATGTCTGCAGCCTAACACAGTAAAGTGCATTCAGCCATAGAATACTTCAGAGGGGAGAGCAGAAATCTTTGGATTTCTGTAGTGGTACTCTCAAAGACCCCATTTGTAACACTCCACTATTTACTGATCGCTCCCACAGGGGTCTGTCCAGGGGTAACGCCTCTTTGCTAGGAGCCTGGGTTCCCATGGGTTCAGAAGGCCCAGCTTGGCTGTTCTCCGAAAGTTTAGGCGACGGCTGTGTTTCCTCTTCTCTGTCTCTGCTATTCTCACCCATCTCCTGCTCCCACACCCTTGGCACCCTGACAACACCTTCCCCCTCCCCATCTGACTGGGAATCAGTTCCCATGTCTTCTTGGGGTGTGTCTGCAGAGGTGTTGGGCCCAATCCCTACACTGGTGTTCTTCCACTCATCACACGTTCAGTTTCAGAACACCTGAACAGGGCTTGGGTTAGTTACTGAAAGCAGCTTGAGTCTAATCAGTGTTTCCAGCCCTCTATCCATAGTAGGCCTATACATTCCCCACCCCTGTCCCACACACACACATTTGCACCCGACATCTGAATGGGGAGCAGGACCACGCCCACTGGCCACACCTCCAAACGCCGACATTCCCTCGGCCACGTCTCCCGACGGCCACGCACTCTGCATTAACGAGAAAAGGTCTTGTGCGAATACAGCTGTCTGGCTGTTCACTTCTTCCCCCTCACATCTCCAGTGAGCGTGTTGGAGAGAGCAGGACCAATGGCCCACCCCCATGCCTGTGTGCTTAACACAAGTCTAAAGGATCTCTGTGTGCATATAGCGCCTCCGTGTGATTGGGACCCTGGAGAAATCAGGGTTCCCGATTGCGTGAAGGAGCCCTGATGAGCACGCAGTTGCTTCACACTAAAGTTAGATGCACGGGCATCAGGGGACATGGCCAGCCACTCCGGTGCTACTTCCCTCTCATGTGAAGAGTTCTCATTTTGTTGGGACTTGGTTGAGATGCTGTTGGTTCTGAAATACTACCTCTCATGCAGGGCAGGTTGTGGAACTGGCTTTAAAACAAGCGTTGGTAACTTGAAACTAGGGCTAGGCAATCTGGTGCCCTGCAGAGGTTTTGGACAACAACTCCCATCATCCCTGACCATTGGCCATGCTGGCTGGGGCTTATGGGAGTTGTTGTCCAAAACATCTGGAGGGCACCAGGTTGCTGACACCTGTTCTAAACATTTTCTTGGCCCTGTTTCCACCGCAGTCACTGGAAATATTCCACTGCACTGCTTGGGGGAAATAGGATAATTTTAGGATGTATCTTTTTATACTTGCTTTCAATATGGCTACCTGCCCTTAACTGGTCAGGTGGGAATTTAAATAGTTTAAATTCATAATGTTTCCATTTATTTCAGGTTGAATTGCATTGACTGTATGTTTTCCGTTGCAATCCTTTCATATTCCCCCCCCCCCATTAAATTCTCTATTCTAAGACTTGTTTATGTCCTGTTTATGTCTGTATTTGGGGCATAATTTGTTTATGGAATTCGCTGCCACAAGATGGGGACGTTGGCCAATGGCTGAGATGGCTTTAAAAGGACACTAAGTCACATTCAGGGAGGAAAAATAAAGGTCTGTCAATGGCTTCCGGCTGTGATGGCTAAACAGAACCTGTATGTTTGGAGGCAATATATCTCTGGATGCCAAGCAGTGGAGAGCAATGATAGGAGAGAGCTACTGCCTTCATGATCTGCTCATGGGCTTCCTAGAGGCATCTGGTTGCCCACTGTGCGAAGCTGGCTGCTGGAGTATATGGACATCTGGTCAAGGAAGCTGCCTGATAATGTCTGGGACAGTCTAGCTTAGAAAAAAAGCAAGTAAGGGGAAACACGATAGAGGTGTACAAAACTATGCACAGTATGGTGAAAGTGGATAGGGAGAGGGTTTTCTCCCTCTCCCATAATACTAGAACCCAAAGGGCTCATCCCATGAAGCTGATTGGTGGGAGATTCAAGACGGATAAAAGGTAGGGCTGCTTCGCACAGCACAGAGTTAAACTATGGAATTTGCTACCACAAGCTGCAGTGATGGCCACCAATTTGGAGGGTTTTGAAATGGGATTGAACAAATTCATGGAGGATATGGCTATCAGTGGCTACTAGTCCTGATGGCTCTATGCTACCTCCAGTATCAGAGGCAGTATGCCCGGGTACACCAGTTGCTGGGGAGCATGGGTGCTGTTGCCCTCATGTCCTGCTTGTGGGATCCTGTGGGCAGCTGGTTGGCCACTGTGAAGAGAATGCTGGACTAGATGGACCCTTGGTCTGATCCAGCAGGGCTCTTATGTTTTTATGCCAGGTCAGACTATTTGTCCAAATAGCTCACTATTGTCAACTGGCAGCAGTTCTCTTTTTTAGCCATACTTGGCAATTCCATGGATTGAACCTGGGACCTTCGACATGCCAACCATGATCAGTTTTCCCATCCCCATATGGACTGATGCAGTAGAGGGAGAAGGGGGATTTTTGTGACTAGGTCTGCGTCAGGGCCAGAGACATGTGCAGTGGTATGCAAATCCACCCCAGGGAGTGTTTGTGTTCTCCATCATAGGATCAGTTGCTCCAAATTCGAGTCGTTGAGGGTATATCACGCGAGCCAGGTAGCTGAGGGTCAGAGCCACGGAGAGCTCCCTGCAGCGCAAGCTTCAAGATTAGGCCAGAGTCAGTGACCTGGTTTGCAAGACACGACAATCCATGGTGGGTTGTGTCACCCCTGTTTGTTTCAGGGTGGCTTGTGGTGACATCCGAACCCGGCGCAGTTTCCCCAGCACGGTTTGTTAACCACACACAAGCCACCCTGAGAACCCATGGCTTGTTGAGTGGTTCAGGGTGGCTTGTTTTCAGACTGGTTTGTCATGATGTCAAAACTTACTGGTTTTAAGTAAAATATGGGGACTAGATTGTACCATAGTTCTTCAACTATAATCCACTGACAAAACCAGACTTGTGAGAAAAAGCTGAAGGGGGGGGGGCAGTGAATGAGGCCTATGAGCTATGGCTGGTACAATGCAGTTTGCTGCCTGACTCAGAGCAGCAAATAACAACACCCACACCCCCATAAAGGTGTGTAGTACCCAGGGATGGACAATTTGTTTGGGCACCAGAAGCATAAAGCCCCCCCCCCCCTCATGGCTCTCCCCTTCTGGGCAGTAAAAATACAATAATCATAACTTAAGTAACAAACAATTTGCTGCTCTTTTATGACATCCCAAATCAGCTGCCTGAGGCGGGCACCTCACTCTCCCCAATGGTAGGGCCAGCTCATAATTATCGTGACTGAACATGAGCACTTTTCATTATCCCCTCACTGGCAATGGTGGCAAGCTCTCAAAGCAACCGGTCAATCAGACTGTGTCTTTTCTATTGGCCCTTTATCTGTTGCCATGGCAGCCCCTTCATTGGTTTCTTTGACTTTTGTCGGTTAAGCTGGTACTGGTAGCCAAGATGGTCAGTGTAATCCATGGAAGAGCCCCATGATGCTTTCAGGTATGTTGGGGGGTGGGATCCAATGCAAATAAGTTGGGAGGGCCAAACTATGCACCGAGCAGTCTCCTCCTCCTGGAAAAACCACCTATTTTAATAGAGGAGGGGACAGCAGCAGCAGGACCCATGGCTAGTTTCTAAATAACCTCTCCCTCAGCCCGTTTCTTATATGAAAATCTAGGTATGCTGCCCCTGAATATGGCACCTCCTGTCACAGTCTCCCCACCCACCCACACCTCTCTAGCATGTGCTTCAAATTACTTTGTGTTTTGATAGCATTACTATCTGCCCAGCCACACACCCCACCAGTGGCAGTCAGACCTGTTATACTGGGCAGAGAAAAGCACAGTGCAATGGTGCCAGAAGACACAATGACTGGGTTCAGACAACACGATAGCCCACACTTAAGGGTTGTGTATGGGTTGAGTGTAGGTTGTCATTGAACTGTGGGTTGTTGTTGAAATATGGGTTAGTATTGTGTTGTCTGAGCCCAGCTTTGCTAATAAGCCATGGCTTTTAACCACAAGCAACCTATGAAGGGAACCCATGGTTTGTTGTTGGGTTGTGAATTGTGGGTTGTTCGCCATGGTTTGTTATCTCGGCTGGGTTCAGACTCCACCCTTGAATGTGGGTCATCGTGTTGTCTGAACCAAGTCAGTATATTGTACTGATATTTTAGGGGGCGGGGAAAGGGAATGTGACATGGGCTGCCATTTTTGAGGAGCTGTCCCTTGTCTTCCACCTCAAGGCCATCTTATTTACCAATTTATTCATAGAATCATATAGAGTTGGATGGGGTTTCCGAGCCATCTAGTCCAACCACCTGTTTGAAGCAGGAAATCCAGCACTAGAACTGTCCAGTCTGTGCTTGAAGACCTCCAATGAGGGACAGCCCACTACCCCTTTAGGGAATTAATTTCACTGTCAAACTGCTCTTAAGAAGTTTCTCTTAATGTTCAACTGAAATCTACACTCCTGTAACTTAAGTGCATTCGATCTAGGCCTGTCCTCTGTGGAAGTGGAGAACAAGTCTTTGCCCTCTTCACCTTGTCAGCTCCTTAGGTGTTTTAAGAGTCCCATCTTGTCTTGTCTTCTCCAGGCTAAACATACTCAGTTCCTTCAACCTTTCCACATAGGACTGGTTTTCCCTCCTCCTCCTCATAATCACCATCCAGTGTGGCGCAGTGGTGAGAGTGTTGGACTGGGACTCAGGAGATCCGGGTTCAAGTCCCTGCTCAGCCATGAAACTCACTGGTTGACTTTGGGCCAGTCACTGACTCTCAGCCTAACCTACCTCACAGGGTTGTTGTGAGGATAAAATGGAGAGGAGGAGGAGGATTATGTAAGCCGCCTTGGGTTCCTTTCAGGAAAAAAGGCGGGGTATAAATATAATAAATAAATAAATAAAATAAATCATCATCTTTGTTGCCCTCCTCTGAACCTCTTTCATAAAATCATTAACTATGTTTGTATACCACCTTTCACCCCCAAAAGGATATTTTTAGCTGTTTATAAAAAAAAAAAATAAGGCACACCAAGAATGTTTTTTTAAAAAAACAAAAACAAAAAAACCCAAATGCTGATAAAAACCAGAAGAACAACAAAAGGACAGCAATCGGCATTGAAAGAGCAGCCAAAAGGGATTGCAAAGAACCAGCTGAAAGCATGCTGGTATGATACTACAAGAAGGAAGGACCCAGATGCAAAGGCCAGGAAATGGTATTGGGGTCTGGGGTGGCCATCAAGAAGGCCCTGTTTCTTGTAGAGAACAATCAAGCTTCTGAATATGATGGACCCACAGCAGGTCATCCTCAGCTGATGTCAAATTGTGGGGATGTTATTCTGGAACCAGGTTCTCCCTGATACAACCAGGACACAGACTGTTTAGGGCCTAAACTTTGGCCACAAAAGGTCAGAGCTCACACACTGAACTGGACCCAGAAATATACAGGTAACCACTGGTCTGATGTGGTCACACCAATCCACACCCAACACCAGTCAAGCTGAGGAGTTCTGTATGATTTGTCATTCACATGGGAAGCCCCACATAGAGTTCACGGTCATGTTGTGAAGGCAAAAATATATGTTGCTTGTTGTCAGTAAGAAGCAATTAAATGTTGCACATGAATAGATGGCATTAATTTAGCTGATGGTGTAACTGCAAAACTGGCTTGAGCCAGTACATCTGAATGAAAATTGTGGAGGAAGGGGGGGCTGGCTGACCCGCCACACCCCCACCCTTTCCTACCCAAAGGACCCAAGACCCCCAGAGATCTCAAGGTACCAGACTGCCAAGCCTCAGCTCTTTGCAATCCTACTTGAATCTCTGTTCAGGGACTTGCCTTTGTCTATAACCTGGATTTAGTTACTGAACCAAGCAGAGCGACTACAAAACCCATGTGAGGTAAAACCAAGAAAGGTTTATTCTGGTAGCATTTTACAACAGAAGGTGGGAAATGAGAGAACCCCAAAATGGAGAGACACTTTGGTACAAAGTAAAGCTGCAAAATAACAAAACCTGATTCCTTAATATCTCCCAGGCACACAACTCTGTTACCTGGGGGTCAGTTCTCTTCCAGGGTTAGATCCAGCACAGCCTCGCTGCCCGGGAGGACTACTTCACCTACCCGAAGGTCCGAGATGGGTAGCCCTCCACAAGGCGTGCCTTTCCAGAGCCCTCATTCAGCTAATTTCACCAGGAGCTACCTGGGGTCGGATCCTGAGGCCACCCGAAGGCTTGGGCCTCTCCTTGGCTTACCGCCATTCCTCTAATAGCCGGCAGCCACGCGATGACCAAAGACAAAGACAAAAACCCACACGTTGGGAAATATACCTTCCCCCCCCTCCCCTCCTTTCTGTAGCTCTGCTGCCTTTTAGCCAATCATGATGCACTTCACCTGGCCAGGCAGGGGAGGGAGACTCATGACTCATGACATTTGCATCTGAATAGCCGTAGACACTGTAGACTTTGGGACGCCGGCATACACACCCCGCCCCGCCCCCAGCCTTTAGCCGGTTCACACATGAGGGTGTGTGTGTGTGTGTGTGTGTGTGTGTGTGTGCGCGCGCGTGCATGTAGGAACCCCCAAAGGCTCCTTCCTTCACACGCTCCCTTTTTAAAAAAAATGAAACCTGAGAGGTCAACCCTCTCATTTCATTTTAAACTAACTTAAAAGAAAAAGCCTTTGCTAGCCTTCCACCATTAGCACACCTCTTCTCCTTCACACACACACAAAAACAGAACAAAACATCAAACACATTAACTACAATCTTAACACAGCTTAAAGCTTAAAGCTTTAAATCTTAAATCTTAATTCTTAAAGCTCCTTAAACATCAAAACAGCAAAACAACAATCAATAACCATCAATCAGAAGTTTACAGGTTTGCATTACATCAGTTTTGCATACACAAGAAACATCATATACAATTCAAAAGGGAACCCCAACCCTTCTGTTGCCTGTCTGGCACTCTGTCTAAAAAAAAAATCTTTTTTGGGTTGCTATTTTTCACACAAGCCTGTAGGGGGCAGATTGCTGACTGAAATGTGACTCTTCAATTCGCCTTTATGTTTGCTGTTAAAGGTTCGCTTCTGCCACCCTCCACCTAACGACAGGAATCCATCACCCCTTTTTCCAAAGGCTTGCTGGTGGCGTCCCACCACCCAATGACATGAATACACCACCCCTTTTCCCAAAGGTTTGCTTGTGGCACTTTCTACCCAATGACATGAATGGGATGACTGTTTCCCTCAGAATTACCGTATATGCTGAGCCCTGGAGGCTCCACCCAGGCGGCTAGAACACCAGCCTGGCAATCTTTCAGCCCTTAGAGGGCTTCCCGCCTCTAAATTCCTTTTAACCTTCTGCTTTGTTTTCTAGCCTCTGACTGATTTTTCTCTGGCAACTCTTCTCTGCCCCCCTGAGGCCCTTTGAAAGCTTACAGGTTTCTGGCTTCACATTATCATTACATTCAAATTTCAAATTGACTTGATACAGTCTGGACTAATTTTTTCATTTGGGGGCAAGACAACACAAATAGTTCTATTGCTTACACTGGGATCACCCGTCCCCTCCCCTCCAGCAACAATTTATCAACAAGACAACACAAATACACTTGAATCACCCGTCCCCTCCACTCCAGCAACAATTTATCAACAAGACAACACGAATACACTTGAATCACCCGTCCCCTCCACTCCAGCAACAATTTAACAGTTTTCATTGGCTTTAATCAACCCCCAATCTCAGTCCTCTTTTCTTCTCGCTGGAGACACCTGGAGGGAAATTCTTCTGTCCGTGCTTCTCCGCCAGCTAGGAGGGAAATCCCCTTTTCTTTCTGCTCCTTTCAGCTCTCCATTTCGGCAGCACAGGGACAAAGTCTCTTTTTCTGGGGGGGTGTTTTCTGATGTCTGCCCCCCCTCTGCTTGCTGCTGCCTAGCCTGGCCATTCACCATGCCCCCCCCCAAAGTCTTGACAATTTCTCTGGGGCACATAGCACAACCCAATCATTCATCAAACGCTGTCCCAAAATTCAACGTTATGCTCAACAGTCTCTTAAGAGAGGTTTTCTGGTCTTCTCTCCTTTCTTCTGCTCCCCTTGGAACACACGCGCGCGCGCGCGCACATACACTATTTCCTTCTTCTCTTTGCTCCGGTTCTTTGGGATCACACAGCCACTATCTGCTCACCCGCTTTTTGCACTCGATGGGTAGGATCCTCTTCCGCTTACTCACTGGCAATTGCCGCTCCCAGCCTCTGGGACACGCACACGCAGCCTATCTCTTGCTTCTAGCCAGGGCTCCCCCAGCTCTGGTTCTCTTGGATCACAGCCGCCTTCCCCCAGCCACAGACTTCTTGCACTCGATGGGGATGGTAGGATCCGCTTCCGCTTACTCACTCCACAGTTGAGATTTCTTGCCTTCAACGCTCCCCGCTGGCAGCTAGGCTTCCACAGACTGGGGACACAAACTGTAGCCCCTTCCAGCAATCTGAAAGGCTCAATCTCACACTTCAATTTCTAAAAAATAACTAACCCTCTACCATGTACTAAAGTCTCTCCAATCTCTCCCATTTGCCCACGTACACACACTCTGTGGTTCAGCTTCGAATCCCAACTCTGCCACCATGTGGAGGAAGGGGGGGCTGGCTGACCCACCACACCCCCACCCTTTCCTACCCCAAAGGACCCAAGACCCCCAGAGATCTCAAGGTACCAGATTGCCAGCCTCAGCTGTCTGCAATCCTACTTGAATCTCTGTTCAGGGACTTGCCTTTGTCTATAACCTGGATTTAGTTACTGAACCAAGCAGAGCAATCCACAAACACCATGTGGGGTAAAACCAAGAAAGGTTTATTCTGGTAGCATTTTACAACAAGAATAGGGAAATGAGAGAAGCACAAAATGGAGAGAGACACTTTGGTACAAAGTAAAGCTGCAAAATAACAAAACCTGATTCCTTAATATCTCCCAGGCACACAACTCTGTTACCTGGGGGTCAGTTCTCTTCCAGGGTTAGATCCAGCACAGCCTTGCTGCCAGGCAGGACTACTTCACCTACCCGAAGGTCCGAGATGGGTAGCCCTCCACAAGGCCTGTCTTTACCAGAGCCCTCATTCAGCTAATTTCACCAGGAGCTACCTGGGGTCGTATTCTCAGCCAATCAGGATGCACTTCACCTGGCCAGACAGCGGGAGGGGAACTCATGACTCTTGACTTACTGGGCCTGAACTACATTTGCATTTGAAAGCCGTGTCTCTGGCTCTTCAGGACTTCCAGGCGCCATCGCCTCCTCCCAGCCTTACTTGGTTTACACATGAGGAGGCGTGTGTGTGTGTGTGTGCAGGAACCCTCAAAGGCTCTTTTCTCCACAAAAATGTTGCTTCCTTGTTAGGGGCCATGAGAAAGAATGAAGAAACAAGATTAGAGTGAGACCACACTCCTCAAATAGCCAATCACAGTGTTGTTTCTAGCTAATGTCATTGCTTTGTCTCCCTCTGAAAAGTATAAAATAATTCTTCCTGGATTTGTTCGGGGAACTGGGCGTTTCCAGCTTCCACACAGCTGTGTTAATAAAGTTTTCTCTCTTTCTGAATCCAAGATAGTGCAATTGGAGTTAATGGAGTTTCCCCCTAACAATGTCTAGCCACAAAATCACAAACATGAAACAGTGGTCACATCAATGTCTTCCAAGAGTGGAAGCATGGCTAAGATGGTGCTTTTGTGCCAGAATTTTTTTTACTGTTTTTGCTGCACATCTACATCAATGCCCCAAGGACAAACCAAGAAGGTGGTGGAGCACCTATCTTGAGGATAGCTGACACCTCTATATCATTTCAGCAAATCCCTGAGGCAAAGGATGCTACAGTCAACTTTAGTAGCTCATGCCATTGGGTCTTTGTGACATAACAGAACTCTCTCAGCCAATGGTGAAAGAGGGTTAGCTCACTTGGCTAACTGCCACTTACCTGAAGCAACAGTAGAAGGCAATAGATCCTGGGCAATGCATCTACATATAGAGAAAGCATGAGTAAAGGAATAATAAAGTTGATGGATGGAGTGTGAAAGGAGAGAGAGAGCAAAGAAGTAAGATGTTACTTAAAATAAACAGAGGAAGGTGGTGTGGTATTTATTCCCAGTAACGTTGAAAAGTACAGCAGACTTAGAACTGCAGGGACTGTTTCGCAGGTACCAGAACAAGATGGCAAAAATATGTGCTGATATAGGGGTCCAAAGAACACAGGTGGAACTCCAGACAGAAGCCAGTGAATGTGAGAAGCAGAAGGATCATAGGATCACAGAGTGGGAAGGGGCCTACAGGGCCAAAGAGTCCAACCACCTGCTCAGTGCAGGAAACTAGAGGAGGAGTCTCCCATCCAAATAAAAACCAGGCCTGAATCTGGTTAGCTTTCCATGCTCAGACTAGCTGAGCCAGCATGAGCCATAGGCATGTGCCCTGGGTGATGTTCCTTCCCTTTCTCCTTCCCTTCCCAGCATCCCCTTCCTCCTGGGTCCCTTTGGCTCTAGCCCACCAGAAGACCTTGCAGCCCGCAACGGCTGGGACGTTCAACATCACCCTTTGCCTTCTTCCAAGCCACAGGCTTCTGAAGGGATGGGGGCCATGGGACCCTGCCCACCTTCTGTGTATCATCCCTCAGCCGCTGGAGGGAGACAGAAGTGGCCTGCCCCAGAGCTCTTGGAGATGCCCCCCTGGAGCCATGGTGAGCTAGCCATTCAGGAATGTCAGGCGGAGGAGGCGAGTTGGCAGATGGAAGGCGGCCATCCAGCAGAGCAGAGCAGAGCGGGTCACACGGGGGCTGTGGGGAGAAGGCAAGTTCACTAGCGAAAGCAGGTGGACTTGCTAAGTGGGAGGCGAGTTTGCGGCCTGAAGCCGGCGGATATCCCGGGGCTGAAGCTGGCTGATGTCAGGCCGACGGAGCCAGCGGAGGTCAGCTGACGGACGCTCGGTGGATGTTCACGGATGGAAGCCGGGGCACGTCTGTGAATGAATGGGAGAGTGTCTGATGGAGTGGCTGTTTTCCGGCGTGCGTCCCTTAGGGATGCCGCCCGGGTGTGTTTGCGTGCGTGTCTGTGAGGCGGAGGATGTGGTCGCGGCGAGTGCTGGTGCATGGGTGCGTTCCGGGCTGGCTAGGTCGGCCCCAGATGCGGCATGGCTGGGGATTACGCGTTCAGAGGCTGGCGGAGGTCGGCCTCCAGACGCAGGGTGCAAGGAAACCGGTGGAGATCCATGGAGGGAAGCCAGTGGAAGTTGGCGGGCGGAAGCTGGTGGATGATGTCGCCAGACAGAAGCCAGTGGATGGGCCCCGGGTGATGCTGGCGGATGGTAGCGGATGAGCCGGACCACTTACCGTGTGTGTGTGTGTGTTTGCCTTCCAGGGAGGCGTGAAGCCGCAGAGCTTTTCTCGAGGTGACCCCCGCAAGCGAAGAAGAAGAGCTCAAGGCTTAAGCAAGGTGGGGACGGTTCCTTCCCTTTCTTCTTCCCTTCCCAGGGTCCCCTTCTTCCTGTCCCCCACTGGCTTTGGCCCAGCAGAAGACCTCGCAGCCCGGAACGGCTTGGACGTTCAGCATCACCCTCTGCCTTCCTCCAAGCCACGGGCTTCTAAAGTAGTAGGAGCCATGGGATCCTGCCCACCTTCTGTGTATCATCCCTCAGGCGCTGGAGGGAGACAGAAGTGGCCCGCCCCAGAGCTCTTGGAGAAGAAGCGGCCCCCCTGGAACCACGGTGAGCTAGCCGTTCAACCCCTGTCTCCCAAACAGGCCGCGTGAAGCAGCCGGACCAGCAGCGATGTCAGGAGAGTTGGCAGATGGAAGGAGGCCATCCAGCAGAGCAGAGCGGCTCACACGGGGGCTGTGGTGAGAAGGCAAGTTCACTAGCGAAAGCAGGTGGACTTGCTAAGTGGGAGGCAAGTTTGCGGCCTGAAGCCGGCGGATATCCCGGGGCTGAAGCTGGCTGATGTCAGGCCGACGGAGCCAGCGGAGGTCAGCTGACGGACGCTCGGTGGATGTTCACGGATGGAAGCCGGGGCACGTCTGTGAATGAATGGGAGAGTGTCTGATGGAGTGGCTGTTTTCCGGCGTGCGTCCCTTAGGGATGCCGCCCGGGTGTGTTTGCGCGCGTGTTTGTGAGACGGAGGATGTGGTCGCGGCGAGTGCTGGTGCATGGGTGCGTTCCGGGCTGGCGAGGTCGGCCCCAGATGCGGTGTGGCTGGGGATTACGCGTTCAAGGGCTGGCGGTGTCGTAAATCCATCCAGTTCCAAGATAAGCCGTAGTTGCTATCACAGTCTGAGTGTCAAAGCCAAAATATATCCGTCCAAAACAGAGCAAACGTAAACCAGTTTGGGATCAGGCAAAGTCATGGTCAGGGTCGTTCCAAGGATTAAAGGTACAGAAGGCTGAGGTCGGGAATGTCAGGAGCATCTGGCTGTAGCTGTATTGGCAAACAATTGCCTCCAGCATCTGAGTGTGCTTGGGACCTGCCTTTTGAGCAGGCGCTGATTGGTAAGGCTGCCCAGCTGGGTCAGGCTGCACGTAGCCTGGCCCCACCCCAAACACACTCCGGCACGGCTGGTCTCTGTCTGACCTACTGGAGGCACATCACTACCCCCATCCCTAAGACCCCCTCCGGCCTCTCCCCCGGGACCTGTGTTGGCCGGGGGTGCAGAGAGAAATCCAAGGGGTGGCGTCCGAAGGCCCCCAAGCTCCTCCCGGACAGACCTTTGCAGCAGTCGCACGCTCCTCTGGGTGGCCTCTTGCTGGTGCTTCCGCTTCCAATGCCGGCGGTCCTGCGGGAGCAAAGGAGGTTCGGAGTCTGAATCAAGAGGTGGGTCAGAGGAGGGCACCGCCACCAGAGCCGGGTCCTGTTGCCCAGATGTCCCAGGAAGCGGAGGGGAATCCGGCACGGCCCTGTGGGGAACAGGATCCCCCAGGGTAGGGTCCGGTTGGCTGTGTGGTGGTAGATGGGCCAGACTGCCTCCTGGGAGCTCTCCGGAGGTATCTGGTTCAGGCCACTCCAAGTCTTCCTCTTCGTCTGGGGACTCCATAGAGGAACTGTCTGCAAGACCCGCAGGTGGTGGCGACGGACCCGGCTTAGTCAGGTAGTGTGCGTAGAAACGGCGGATGAGCTGCGGGGCGTGCACCTGTGACGCATCCTCCCAGGAGCGGTCTTCCGGGGCATACCCCCTCCAGTCGATCAGGTACTGGAGCTGGCCCCGAGACCTGCGGGAGTTGAGAACCTGGGCGACCTCATACTCCTCCTCCCCATCAACCTCGATCAGTGGCGGGGGCCTGGAGCGGGTGCGCAAAGGGTGCGGCGGAGCAGCGGGGACCAACAGGGACCGGTGGAAGACAGGGTGCACAAGGAGCGATGCCGGGAGCTGCAACTGGAATGCCACGGGGTTGACCTGGCGGGAGATGACGAAGGGACCGACATGGCCTGTGACTTACGCTGGCTCAGCTTGTAAGAACGTGGAAAGCTAAGCAGGGTCAAGCCTGGTTATTACTTGGATGGGAGACCCCTCCTCTAGTTTCCTGCATTCCTGCACTCGATAGCCTTGTAGGCTCCTTCCAACTGTATGATCTATGAAATCTATGGCGTGCATCCAACTTATGGGATGGCCTCTGGGAGCGGAGGAACCTAGTAGATAACCAGACCCGGTCCCCAACTCGCAAAAGAGGTCTCTCCTTGCTGTGGCGGTAATCCGCCTTCTTGTACGCTTGCTTGGCCAGGTCCAGTTGATCCTTCAAAACGGCCTGTACGGTGTGCAACTCCTGGGCAGCAAAAGTTGTGGCAGGAACCGCTGGCGGGGGCAGGACTGAAGGGAAGAACCTGGGGTGATAACCGTACGTGGCGAAGAACGGAGTTAGCCGCGTGGAGACATGTGTCGAGTTGTTATAAGCAAACTAGGCAAGGGGCAGGAGATCCACCCAATCATCCTGCTGGAAGCTGGTGTAACAGCGCAGGTACTGTTCCAGTGTTGCGTTGGTTCTGTCTGGCCATCAGACTGGGGATGGTGGGCTGATGATAGATGTACTTCGACATCCAAAGACCGGAACAAGACGTGCCAGAACCGGGATGTAAATTGGGGCCCCCGATCTGAGATCAGGCAGTCGGGAAGGCCGTGGAGGCGAAAGATCTGTGCAATGAACAGCTGAGCTGTCTCTCGGGCTGAGGGGAGTCCTGCACACAGGAAGAAGTGTGCCATTTTGCTGAATAGGTCCACCAAGAACAACACGGAGTTCTGGCCACGGAACACGGGCAAGTCAGTGATAAAGTCCAGCAACACGGACCGCCAAGGTCCCTGGGGAGTTGGGAGTGGGACTAAGAGCCCCAGTGGGCGCCCCGGATGTGCCTCTGCCCGGCGGCAGGTATCACAGGCTGCCACATAGGCCTTGGCATCCGCCTGAATTCGTGGCCACCAGAACTCCCATAACAGCAGACGGAGGGTCTTGTAGGTCCCGAAATGCCCTGCTGGCCGACTGTCGTGGCATAGATGCAGCGCCTCGCCCCGGAGAGCACCCGGAGGGAGGTATAGACGGTCCCGGTGATACAAGAGCCCCTCCAGCAAGGAGAACGGGGTGTCTGAGTCCTGGTTCCCAGCACGAAGGGCATGGATGTGCTTCTGAGCAAACGAGTCCCGCTGTTGTAGCGCACGCACTCGGTCTGCCATGGTCTGGGGCGGCAGGGTGGCAGCAAAGTTCTCAGAAGGTAGGATGGGGCGCAAAGGGGTCTCGTCCTTCCCGGCCAGGTACTCGGGTATCCGGGACAGCGCATCCGCCTGTTTGTTGTGCCGCCCGGGTAAGTATGTCACAGTGAACTGGAACCGGGAGAAGAAGATGGACCACCGGATCTGTCGCTGGTGGAGGCGCCGGGCCGTCTGCAGATGTTTGAGGTTCCGGTGATCTGTGCGCACCTGTACTGGGTACCGGACCCCTTCCAGTAGATGGCGCCACACCTCAAAGGCCACTTTAATGGCCAGCAATTCCTTCTCCCACACGGTGTAATTCTGCTCGGAGTCGTTGAGTTTCCAGGAGTGAAAGGCACATGGGAGAAGGGTCTGGTCCCCCTCTACCAGTTGCAATAGTACAGCGGCTATGGCTTTGTCGGACGCATCTGCCTCTACAATGAATGGTCGGGCCGGATCGGGTTGCTGTAAGATAGGCTCCGACGTGAAGGCCTGCTTCAGCTGCTGGAACGCCCGTTGGGCGGCCTCTGTCCACCGGAAGGGTCCTTTGGTGCGGAGCAGGTCTGAGATGGGTACAGTGAGCTGTGAAAAGTGGGAGATGAACCGGCGATAGTAGTTCGCGAAGCCTAGCAGACGTTGAACGTCCTTGACACTCCTTGGGGCCTGCCACTGTAGGACGGTCTGTAGTTTGATATGACCTGTCGACCACCGGATCAAAGGATCATGGTGGTGGAGCCAAGGCAACCCAAGGCAACCCAAGGACCACCGGAAAAAGTGGTGTTTGGGACCTGCCTTTTGAGCAGGCGCTGATTAGTAAGGCTGCCCAGCTGGGTCAGGCTGCACGTAGCCCGCCCCACCCCAAACACACTCCGGCACGGCTGGTCTCTGTCTGACCTACTGAAGGAAAAACAGGCGGAGGTCGGCCTCCAGACGCAGGGTGCAAGGAAACCGGTGGAGATCCATGGAGGGAAGCCAGTGGAAGTTGGCGGGCGGAAGCTGGTGGATGATGTCGCCAGACAGAAGCCAGTGGATGGGCCCCGGGTGATGCTGGCGGATGGTAGCGGATGAGCCGGACCACTTACCGTGTGTGTGTGTGTGTGTTTGCCTTCCAGGGAGGCGTGAAGCCGCAGAGCTTTTCTCGAGGTGACCCCCGCAAGCGAGGAAGAAGAGCTCAAGGCTTAAGCAAGGTGGGGACGGTTCCTTCCCTTTCTTCTTCCCTTCCCAGGGTCCCCTTCTTCCTGTCCCCCACTGTCTTTTGCCCAGCAGAAGACCTCGCAGCCCGGAACGGCTTGGACGTTCAGCATCACCCTCTGCCTTCTTCCAAGCCACGGGCTTCTAAAGTGATGGGAGCCATGGGACCCTGCCCACCTTCTGTGTATCATCCCTCAGCCGCTGGAGGGAGAGAGAAGTGGCCCGCCCCAGAGCTCTTGGAGAAGAAGCCGCCCCCCTGGAGCCACGGTGAGCTAGCCGTTCAACCCCTGTCTCCCAGACAGGCCACGTGAAGCAGCCAGACCAACAGGAAAGTCAGGCGGAGGAGGCGAGTTGGCAGATGGAAGGAGGCCATCCAGCAGAGCAGAGCAGCTCACACGGGGGCTGTGGTGAGAAGGCAAGTTCACTAGCAAAAGCAGGTGGACTTGCTAAGTGGGAGGCGAGTTTGCGGCCTGAAGCCAGCGGATATCCCGGGGCTGAAGCTGGCTGATGTCAGGCCGACGGAGCCAGCGGAGGTCAGCTGACGGACGCTCGGTGGATGTTCACGGATGGAAGCCGGGGCACGTCTGTGAATGAATGGGAGAGTATCTGATGGAGTGGCTGTTTTCCGGCGTGCGTCCCTTAGGGATGCCGCCCGGGTGTGTTTGCGTGCGTGTTTGTGAGGCGGAGGATGTGGTCGCGGCGAGTGCTGGTGCATGGGTGCCTTCCGGGCTGGCTAGGTCGGCCCCAGATGCGGCGTGGCTGGGGATTACGCGTTCAGAGGCCGGCAGAGGTCGGCCTCCAGACGCAGGGTGCAAGGAAACCGGTGGAGATCCATGGAGGGAAGCCAGTGGAAGTTGGCGGGCGGAAGCTGGCGGATGGTAGCGGATGAGCTGGACCGCTTACCGTGTGTGTGTTTGCCTTCCAGGGAGGCGTGAAGCTGCAGAGCTTTTGTCGAGGCGACCCCTGCAAGTGAGGAAGAAGAACTCAAGGCTTAAGCATGGTGGGGACAGTTCCTTCCCATTCTCCTTCTCTTCCCAGGGTCCCCTTCTTCCTGTTCTCCTCTGGCTCTTGCCCAGCAGAAGACATCGCTGCCCGGAACGGCTGGGATGCTCAGCAGCACTCGTTGTCCTCATAGATTCATAGATCATAGAGTTGGAAGGAGCCTACAAGGCTATCAAGTCCAACCCCCTGCTCAGTGCAGGAAACTAGAGGAGGGGTCTCCCATCCAAGTAATAACGAGGCCTGACTCTGCTTAGCTTTCCATACTCAGACAAGCTGAGCCAGCATGAGCCACAAGCCATGGGCTTCTAAAAGGATGGGTGCCATGGGACCCTGCCCACCTTCTGTGTATCATCCCTCAGCCGCTGGAGGGAGACAGAAGTGGCCCCACTTGGCAAGTTTCAACTATGAAGATTGTGTAACTGAACGTCAGTGAATTCAATGATTTCCCTACATCTTTTCCTGCCACCCAGCAACATCGGGGGCAATATTGTCATTTGTCCATCGGAGTTTCAGCCATTGCTCTCCGTATGTGACATGCAACTAATTGTCAGGCCATTCTCTACACGCGCTCCATGGGAGGCATGTGTTTCTCTCTCGTTTTCATATTTCCTGCCTCCTGTTTAATACAGTGTTGTTCAGGGAGCCATAACTTGAGACCAGATGTGCTTCTGGGTGAACCTATTGTTTCATTTTTATTTTTATATTATTATTATTATTTTTATCTGCTGTGATGCTTCTGTGCACGTTTCCTATTTTGAAGTGTCCAATATGCTGTAAGCCACCCTGTGCGCTGTATTGTTTTGTGGAAGGTCAGTATGCCCATATTTCTGTAGAAATAAAATGATTTAGGGGTGCTACTCAGCCTACCGTATTCAGTTACTCTGCAACAGTCTCTCCTCTAGAGATAAACGGCCTAAAGTGGTGTGCGTATGTGTGTGTGTTTCACTTCGCGTTACAGATATATTCAGGGGAGGCTGTTGACTCCTGTGTCAATGGGGCTCCTTATCCATCGCAGCTTGTATTCTGACATCTGAACAGCCCGATCTTGTCTGATCTCAGAAGCTAAGCAGGGTTGGGCCTGGTTAGTACTTGGATGGGTGACCTCCTTGGAATACAAAGTACTGGAGGGAGGGGCCATAGCTCAGTGTGACAGAGCACATGCTTTGCATGCAGAAGGTCCCAGGTTCAATCCTTGGCATCTCCAGGTAGGGCTTGGGAAAAATCCTGCCTGAAACCCTGGAGAGCCACTGCTGACAGTCAGTGTTGACCATACTGAGCTAGATGGACCAATGGTCTGATTCAGCATAAGGCGGTTTCCTATGTTCTTATGTTGTTCCTGAGCTTCATAGGAGCTATCCATGGTGCTGTACTTCACCCCCAAAATAGGTTCACAACCATGGATGGCTCCTATAAATCTCAGAATAAAACCTGCAACAGATAAGGATCCCCACTGACACAGGAGTCACCAGCCTCCCCTGGATATATTTATGTATTTATCATTCAGATTCGTATACAGTAATACCTTGGATTGCAAGTAACTTGGTTTGAGAGCGTTTTGCAAGACAAGCACATTTTAAAATATTTATTTAATTTTTTTTTACTTGATATACAAGCGACGTCTTGCAATACAAGTACTGTTGTACGGCTTAAATTAAAAATCTCTGTACAAATTTTTTTGCGGGGATTTCGTTTTGATATAAGAGTGTTTTGGATTACAAGCACGTTTCCGGAACGAATTATGCTCTCAATCCAAGGCATGACTGTACCACTTTCCACCAAGGCCTCAGATAGTGAACATAAAATCCAGTTGCACAAAAACAACAATAAATATAGCAATAAAAACAACACAATAGAAATTAATCAGCAGTAAAACCGTGCACTGTACTGTTTGCTGCAGACCACATACTAGAGAAATGTCAGCGTCTCTGTATGATGGGGTATCGAACCTCTTTCAGCCTGAGGTCTGAATCCAATTGTAGTGAAGTTCTTTGGGGGGGGTGCATTCCAGCAGTGAGCAGGGCTGAAGACAAAAGGCTGGAGCCAAAGGCAAAAGGGGCAAGACCAAACATACCAGCATATTTTAGCTTAACTTCTTCCTGCCAGTAATCAAGCATTTCAACTTTTTAGAATGGGGGGGGGGGGGAACTGCACAAAAGCCAGGGAACATCTGAACAATTGGTGTTTGAGGGGGAAGGGGGCATGGCTGGGGAAGGGGAGTGGCCAAGGGCAGGGTGTGTGGCCATGGGGGGTAACTGCAGAGGACTGCATGGGGACCCCAGGTGGGCTGGATTTGGCATGTAGGTCAAAGGTTCAACACCCCTGATGTAATCAGCAGTTCAAACCATACCTCAACAAGTAGGCCTGGGAAATGGCTTTGCTGCGCACTGCATGCTGGTTAGGCT
The DNA here is from genome assembly GCA_021292165.1 of Shinisaurus crocodilurus. Lineage (NCBI taxonomy): Eukaryota > Metazoa > Chordata > Lepidosauria > Squamata > Shinisauridae > Shinisaurus > Shinisaurus crocodilurus. The sequence continues at coordinate 13,165,560 of CM037882.1, forward strand.
TTGCACAGTCGCAGACCCTAGGGAACAGGGGTTGAGTCTTGAAGAACTGCAGCTCTTTGCAATCCATACTGACAACATATCGATAAGGCATTCCCAAAGTGACATCAGTTTACAAGGGACAGAGAATAAGAAGGAGACTACAGAGGGGGCCCTCAGCAAAGTGCCCTGTGGTGGGCCTCGGATGTCAGAGCTTACCTGGTGGTGGCCCCCTGGTGGGCTTACCTGATGGTGTTGGCTGTGGCGGGCGGCAGCAGTAGCTTTTAAACCCCTGACTCAAAGCACTCAAAGGAGTGTACTGCCAATTAAATTACGCACAATGCTGCTGATGTATTTATGTATTTATTTAAAGTAGTTTTATACCGCTCCTCAGCCAAAAAGACTCCCCAGAGAGGCTTATATCCAGTCAGTAAAGCAAGGCAGTCCCTACCTTGCAGGCTTACAATCTAAAAAGACATGACACAGAAGGAAAAAGAAGTGGGGAGGGAAGGGGGGGAATGAAGGAGTCTTTCAGTAGGGCTGGTGGAACGGACCTCCTTCCTCCTCTCATCTTGTTAAGATTTAGTGTGGTGTGCAGAAAGCGGATGGTATGCACAAAGTCACCTGACAGTCACAAGATGTCTATGCATCAGAGCCAATTTGGAGACAACATGTTATGTACAACAGGTAATATAAGTGTTGCACAATTGGTGAGTAATATCCTATTTATAGGTACAGGGTCTTGCTATAAATAAAGGTAGACACTTGTTGACTGGTCACTTCCTTCATCTTCTTACTCTTCTTCTCACTTGCCAGCCACTTCCCACTTGGACTTGGGAGCTTCACTGGACTTTGTATCTAGCTACCAGTTGTTTGCAGAGCCGAATTCAAGGTGTTGGCGTTGACCTTTAAAACCCTGTACAGCTCTGGTCCAGTATATCTCAAGGAGCGCCTCCAGCAACATCAAGTAGGCCGCTCAACAAGATCTCTGCCACGGATGGCTTTCTCCCTGTCCCATCAGCCAGAGAAACCAGGCTGGTGGGGACTAGGAGGAGGGCCTTTTCTGTGGCAGCCCCCAATTTATGGAACTCTCTCCCCAGTGACCTCCACCATGCCCCTTCCTTGATTAGCTTCCACCGTGCATTAAAAACGTGGCTTTTCAGGCGGGAATATGGGGTGGGTTAGGATTTTTAAGTTTTGTACTGCTTTTAATTGTGTTTTATACTGTGTGTGCTGTGTGTGTCCCCCCTTGTATTTTATTGCATTGTACATCACTCAGAGTGGCCGGATGTCTGGCCAGATGGGCGATTCATAAATATAATAAATAAATAAATAAATAAATTGTATCTGCAATGATGTAGTGAGACAGAATAATCTCTTCTGCATAAGAGATGCCTGCATTGCTTGCCTTAATCCCATGTATTTGGGTCCTACAATGAATAATAAACTCTTTAATCTTTATAACAGCTGTTCTCTCCTCTTTCCGTCTGTGGGACTGGGAGTCACTTGCTGGGTAAGCTTTGAACCCACTCAAGCTCTCATACATCTCCCTCTGGTACAGGTGGCTAAAATGGTCACCGGTGGTGATGGTGGTTGGAGGAGGAAGTTTCTTTCAGAGGCAGAGTGGAACATTTCAAATGGTGGCCCCCTGGTGATGCTACACTGGGGGGCATTTTACAGAATTTAGATTGCAGCTCCAGGTTTTCTGGCATTCACTTGAAAAGGGGGGGGGTCCTTTATGGCAGTCAGCAGAGTGAGGTGCTGACAACGGCCCTGAGCAACTGTTCCTGGCACGTAGGGGCAGTTGAGTGGCATCGGGGCGACAGAACCAGGCAGGATCCGGCCAGGAGGTAGCAAGAGGAAGCATCTTGAGGCTCATGCCCCGAACAATCAGGAGGTGAGCTAGCAGCTGAAAACATAGCTCCTGGCCAGGAGTAGGGCGGGCAGTTCAGAATCCTTTCTCAGTAGTCTTCCTGGTTCAAAATGCCTGGGGACATGGAGGACTGGAAAAACAGATGTGGCTCCCATAATGGCCATTGACAAAGCTAGGGAGACATTTTTCTTCCTCTTTCATAATTCTCTCATAATTCGGGGTTTGTTTGTTTTGTAAGTGCTTTAACTTGGATTCCTGCATTGAGCAGGGGATTGACTTGATGGCATTATAGGCCCCTTCCAACTCTACTATTCTATGATTCTCTCACAATACTAGAACCCAAAGGGGTCGTCCCATGAAGCTGATTGGTGGGAGATTCAGGACAGATAAAAGGAAGAACTTCCTCACACAGCACAGAGTTAAACTATGCAATTCACTTCCCCAAGATGCAATGGTGGCCACCAATTTGGAGGGCTTTAAATGAGGATTGGACAAATTCATGTAGGAGAAAGCTATCCATGGGTACTAGTCCTGATTGGCTCTATGCTTCTTCCAGTATCAGAGGCAGCATGCATGTACTCCAGTGGCTGGGGAACATGGGTAGGAGGGTGCTCTTGCACTCATGCCCTGCTTGTGGGCTTGCTGGTTGGTCACTGTGTGAACAGGATGCTGGTCTAAATGGACCCTTGGTCTGATTCAGCAGGACTCTTCTTTTGTTCTTATGGCAAATCCTTCCCTATGTCTCTCTATGCCAGGGGTGTTGAACCCCTTTCAGCCCGAGGGCCAAATTTGACTTTGGAGAAGCTCTCGGTGGCTGCATTCCAGGGGTGGGTGTGGCCGTAGGGAAAAGCGGCAGGGCCAAAATACCAGCATATTTTAGCTTAAAGCTCTTACTGCCAGAAACTAAGCCTTAGGAGAGAGGCATTTCAACCTTTTAGTTTTTTTGCGGGGGGGGGGGGGGGAGATGCAAAAGCCAGGAAGCTGCCAAACAGTCAGGGGAAAGTGGGTGAGGCTAGGGGGAGGGGGCGTGGCAATCTGGCAAGCCCCGGAGGGCCAGATTGGGACCCCAGTCGGCCAGATTTGGCCCACAGACCTGAAGTGCAACAGCCCATCTCTGTGCAGTTGGACATTGCTTTTATATTTATGGTTTTAGAGTCAGTCAGACTCACAGTCCAGGCAAATAAAATCACCCTCCCGCTTGTAAAAATGCTAGTTAGCCATGAATTGCACTTACAACTGGATGGGTGAAAGGACACAGATCTCCTCTGTGGAAAGACAACCATGAGTTGCGTTGCACTGTAAAGACTTATTGATTTATTATTGTGATACCTTCCATGGACTAGAGTCCACTTTGTCAAAGGCATGGTCTTATTTACTGGCTGCCTATTTGCTACCGGGCCAGGTTTAAGGTTCTGGCACTAGTGTACAAAGCCCTAAATAACTTGGGACCAGGATACCTGAGAGAGCGCCTTCTCCCTTACCAATCTGCCCAGTCACTGAGGTCATCAGATGGCATGTTCCTGGTGGTTCTGCATGGACCTGTGGCCCGACTGGCGTCCATCTGGAGAAGAGCCTTCAGTGTGGTGGCTCCCTTTCTGTTGAACTCCCTGCCTCTGGAGGTCAAGCAGGCTCCGACACTGTGTTGTTTCTGGCGCCTCCTGAAAACATCTTTATTTCAGGAAGCCTTCCTTGGTTGACCAGCCACTGTTGTTGGGGTTTTTTTTAAAACTGATATTCTGTTTTAATATAGTGTTTTAGGGAGCAATCCTATGGCTGGTAGATGCTGTCCAGCCAGCCATAGGAAAAGTCGGAGTCCCAGCTCTGACCTTGGAAAAGTGCTCCAAGGTCGCAGCTGGGACTCTGACTTTGGAGCGCCCTCCCTCTGCCCTTGCAGGTCCTTTCCACGCTGGCTGTGGCTCCGAAGATGGAAGACCAACTTCGGAGCTGTCGCTGGGGCGGGTGGGGGGGTGTTTCCTGACTCAGCCCCTCCTCCTTGTGGACAGGGGTAAAACACTTAGATGGCTGATTTTGGCTCAGACGGCTTGCAATCTAAATTTCAGACATGACACACAAGGAATAAGGAGGGGAGATATATATAATTAAAATAGGTTAAAAAGCCTATTTTAAAAGCTGATGGTGTTTACATCCCTTTCCTCTCCTATTCCCAAGCTAGTCGGTTAGAATGGTGCTTTGTAACTTGGTGCTTGCGTATGTGCAGCTGGCATATTTTTCTCCTTGTAGTTGTGTGTGTGTGTGTGTGCGTGCGCATGTGTGCACACATGCACACATGTCCCCCACATACACATACAAAGAATAACCCTTCATGCATCTGCCAAAGTGGACTCTGGTCACAAAAGGTTCTGCCACAAAAGGTTCTGCCTTGTTCAGGTTAACAAGGCTCTGTACCTTTGGAAGTTGTCTCTACGGATGAGGCTCATCAGTCTAAATGGCAAGAAACCGATGGAGCCATTCCTGTTTTCCAACACACAAGCACGGAGCCTGAAGGAAAGCTTATTGGAAGGTCATAAATATGTTGATTTTGGAACCATGTTTTGCATTTTGCTCTCTTTCATGCGAACATCGCTCGATAAATGTTTCTCTTCTGAACAACACAGGATGCTTGGCTCTTTGCTCGTCTGTCTCTTTCCATGAAACTTTAACCAGAAAAAGACTTACCGTAATGCAGAAGCATCTACGCCCGGCCACCAACACGCGGATACGTGTTGACACAACCCCACTCCTGTCATGCTCCTTCTGGAGGCCTTGTCTTCGGAGGATGACCTGGTGGAGACCCCAGAGCCAAACTCCACAGAGGAGCTGCTGTGTCGAGGGACCTTGAGCCAGATCGAGGTGGGGGGGACCAGTCCAACAGCCTAACCAGCTTCTGTGTAAGGCCTTTTCCAGGACGTGCTGCCACCCTTTTATTTCATGGGAAGCTACCTTTGCTCCAATACCCTGTCAGAGAGCCAGTGTGGCATAATGGTTAGTGTTGGACTGGACTGGGACTCAAGAAATCTGGGTTCTAGTCCCCACTTGGCCATGAAACTCACTGGATGACTTTGTGCCAGTCACTGACTCTCTGCCTAACCTACCTCACAGGGTTGTTGTGAGGATAAAATGGAGAGGAGGGGGATTGTGTAAGCCACCTTGGGTTCCTTGCAGGAAAAAAGGCGGGATATAAATATAACAAACAAGTCAAGCCTGGTATCATCTACTTTGATTGGCAGTAGTTTTCCAGGGACCCAGGCAGAGAGACAGAGGTCTTCCCCCTACCCCCATCACCAATCTGACCCTTTTTGACTGGAGATGCTGGGGATTGAATCTGGGATCTTCTGGATGTAAAGTGCATGATCTGCCACTAAGCTATGGGTCCCCATGTGCACGTGCACACACACACACACACACACCTTCTTACAGAGATAATAAAATCTAGAAGGGAGGTGGTTTTGTTTGCAGCACATGCCTTGTGAAACATACAGGAAAAACACAGAGATATTCTTCACTAATGGCTGTAGGAGTGCCCAGCGCTAAGGAGAGAAAGGTAGGTCATCTGGAGCATAGGGTGGCCATGTGCCCTACTTTACAGAGGACAGTCCTCTATTCGAAGGGCTGTCCAGTTGAAGGCCTGTTTAAAGATAAACATAACCCAGTGTGGAGTAGTGGTTAGTGCTGGACTGGGACACCGGAGACCCAGGTTCTAGTCCCCACTTGGCCACAAAGCTCACTGGGTGACTTTGGGCCAGTCACTGACTCTCAGCCTGACCTATCTCACAAGGTTGCTATGGGGATAAAATGGAGAGGAGGATTATGTAAGCCGCCTTGGGTTCCTTGCAAGAGGGAAAAGGGCAGGATATAAATATAAGAAGAAAAATAATAAGCAGGGAGTGCAGGAACCCTGACGTTGCTCACCAAGTCAGCACCTGGACAGCAGAATGAACAGGCGCCATTTCCCCCACTACGGTCAGATGTATTGCTATTTAAATTACAATACTTACTTCTAATCTGCACATGTAAATTAATTTATGCAAATCTGTCCTCTTTTCTAGTTCTAGCCCAGCCTTCTCCCTGACATGCTGGTTGTCTTGTGTGCAGGAGATATTATTTTTGTACGGAGGAGTCGTGTACCTGCAGTTTGGACAGCCGGGGCACAGCCCAAGAATGACAGATGTGACCAACTCTTTTATGACATACTAGCATGCCAATTCATGTTTAACAACTGTGTTCTGTTATGTGCTGTTAAAATATCAACCTCCCAGCTGTTTCACAGAAGGGAGAATGTATGTAGTAGAAAAATAGTGCTGAGGCCAAATTTTAAGTGTGGCCCAAAACAAAACATAATTTAAACTGGTTTCTTCTGACTAGGAGATATTTTATATTACAGAACATGGGAGGGGAACCTTTTTTTTAACCTGATGGCTGTATTCCCTCATGGCTAACCTTCCAGGAACAGCACAAGAGCACTGCAGTAGGAAGGCAGACCAACTTTCATAACCCCCCCCCCCCGCAATTCAAAGATGTTCACACACATGCATTTTCACATAACATACCGTACATACATTCACACAAAACACCAATTCTCACCCACCAATACACACACACACACACACTGTCCCCTCCAATGCACCACAATTTGGCTTGAAGAAAGCCTCCCACTGGAGTCAACGTGAGGTAATTTCTTTCAAGCCTGATCACTGTGGGGAGGGGGCACACAGCTCATGGGGAGGAAGATATACCCTTTCCTCCACAGCTGTGACCCTTCCAAAAATACCCTCCCCCCTTGCAATTAGGGTTTTAAAAAGCCTGAACCCAGTGCTGGAGGGGAGGCCCATCTGGAATACAGAACAAGGCATCTTGAGACGTCAAAATTAATGCAAAAGGGAAAAAAAGATAAAAGAATTTAATGTAAAATCTACAAGTAACACATAAGCATAAATTAAAGATTTTTTTTAATGCATTTACAACTACAGATTCACAAACATTTCATGGGAAGGAAGCAGTGTTCACCTCTCCCCGTGCCTCTTCATGTGAACGGCAGACATGCATACACGTCGAGGGATACAAACGGATGTGAAAGGTGGTTAAGTTTAGGGGAGCAGGCCACGTAAGGCCGGAGGAGGGCAGTGGAATAGAATTTCGGGATTGTAGCTCAATTCTACCTGGAAGCGAAGACAGATTCCAAATCAGCTGCCCTATAATGTGGCAGCCATTTTCTGACGCCTCCCTCTTCTTGGAGAAGTGTGGCCGTTTTCTTCGTGTAGAGGCATGTCGGAGCGACATTTTGACGTCCTGGGATGAGGGCAGCCCCCAGGCCCTGACCCGCTTGTGGACTGGCAAGACCCGGGTTCAAATCCCTCCTCATCCATGTAACACAGGGACAAAAACCAGATGCGACGGGACAGACGTATTTTATTCATGTGTCTGCAACGTTCACATATAAAGCAGAGAGGTGGGGGAAGTCCTATTCTTTACCATTGGTCTCGAGTGCATTGGGACCCACCACTGCATCGCCTCCTGGCCTGAGGTGAGCCGCAACAGCAACAACACTACCGCTGCATGAATATACGGTTAAAAAGATAATAATTAAGAAGTGGGTGCTCAAATACATATTTGGGCTAAAGGTGGGTCTTGGGTCTGCAATGGTTGAAGACTCCTTGTACATGAAAAGGTGTGCGCAGGGGAAGGGGAGCATCCCCCCCACCTTATCTCTTTTAAGCATTTTTCTCTGCAGCCCAGTCTCACTTGCAGTATCTGGGCTATGCTGTTGCGAAAACTATGTAGAGCTCCCACACACACACACCCCATTTTGTGCGCTGAATACACCCCCTGCCCCTTTCTACCAGAACAGGGGCAGCCATATGAGTAAACGCATGTTTGTCCGCTCCCATCACACATCTCATTTTGCCCTGACTCAGTGGCTTATGGGAAGTCTCCTTCTCTCAGCCTGTCCCGCATCACAGGGTTGTTGTAAGGATGAAAACAGGCACGCACACACACACACCCACCAAGTCTGTATGTTGCCCTGAGCTCCTTGAAGAGGTTACAAATTTGGGGACAGGTAACTGTAAATGTTACCTCGTTGTGGTGTGGATGTGCCCTTATCTGCTGTTCCCAATTTATTATGAATTTACGGAGAAACTGGCTGACCCTCATTGTCCTGTTGCTCCTTCACTCTCCTCCAGACCACCAGCACTAACTCTAGAGCTGGTTTAGGCTGCATGCAGTCCACGACCTAATTTCATGTGGCCCTCCGCCTAATTTCAAAAGCGGTCAATTCAGACCTATGGCAAGACCAGTCTGTCCCTCTCCTAGGTGGGAATGAAGAGGGAGAGAGAGAAACGGTGGTGGCAGAAAGGCCCAGCCCACAGTTGGCTTTGGTACCAATCACTGCTGCCATGCATTCCCTGACAGAAAAAAGCCTGCCCAGCCCTGCTCTAGACCAGGGGCAGGCAACATGTGGGCCACAGGCTGCATACGGCCCTTCTATGGCTCCTGCTGGGCCGCCTGCCACCGCTCCTAGATTCCCAGTGACTCTGCTGGGAATCTGGCCACGTGGCCAGTTCCGACAAGTGGCAGGGGAGGAGTGTGGCCCACAGTGAGTTCTGGGGGGGGGGGCACAATGTGGTCCTCCCAACCTACCAAAGTTGCTCTAGAACTTTCCCTTCTGTCTATGCAGGAAGACGTGTCCTTTGTTTGTCCAGCTGAGAAAAAAGATCTAAAAATAGGAAATTTGTAAGTCCACACACATCCTGGCACACAAGGCCCCATTATTATTCTCCTGTGCACACACGTACACCTCTTCACCACCAGTGCGCACCCACCCCTTTGCTCCCACCAGGCTCTCCCTTGCAAGCTGCATTGTCTCCAAGGGGGCCAATACGGCAACCCCTCTTCCTGCCCCATCTGCCAACCTGTCCTCTGTGGGACTGCCATGTTCTCCAGGACACACAAGACACCTGTTTGGGGATATGTGTGTGCTGACATGTGCGAGTTCACTGCTTGACAACCACAGGAAGCTTCAAATGACGGTTTGTACAGAGGGAACAGGCCCATCGCAAATCCGGCACCACAAACCGAGATGGCGTTTCTTCTCACATCACCTCAAACCCAACACTATGCAAGTGAAGCCCGTCATCAAGTGTACAGCACATGCATGTGTGAACCAGGCCATAGACAGGGTTGGGCAACTTGTGGCCTTCTGGATTTTTGGGGCCTACAACTTCCATAATCCCTCACCACTGGCTATGCCAGCTAGGGCTGATGGGAGTTGTAGGCCAAAGTATTTGAAGGGCCAAAGATACCCACCTCTGCCATGGAGTCTCCCTTCTTCACAGAAAACACACACTCTGTTTTTGTAATTCTCGCTTTCACACACACAAACCTTTTGCAATTTGCTTTCCATTATACTGTACTGAGTACAGGTTGCTCTTTATCCCCGTCTTCAGCATCTCTCCAGCCCCTCAGTCCCCTTCCCTGGTCACATTATATATAATGGAAATTAAGAATATAAGAGGAGCCCTGCTGGATCAGACCAGAGGCCTATCCAGTCCAGCATCCTATTTCGCACAGCAGCAAAACTCCTCCAAGAAGCCCACAGCAGAACATGAAGGCAAATAAGCCTACAAAAGTTACTGGCCTACAAAAATGTTTGCTTGCCTGCTGGCAGCAAACAGAGGAGAGACGGAGAAGCAGGGACAGTGTATCCTAGGGCAGCTGCCAGGGCCCACCACTAAGGCCTGCCCTGATCCTCCCCTTTAATTATTTTTCTGACCCAGCACGTCAATCTGGGGCATTGTGGGAAATTAAAAATAGCGCACGCACACATGCCCCTGCCCCCCAGCTCTGCTGTTGCCTGCCACCACTGCCAGGTAAGTCCACCATGGCCTACTGACAGAGGCAGCAGCCTATTAGGGTGCACTTTGCCCGCAGCCCCCTCAGACTTGGAGATGATCCTCTGGAGAGCTCCATCCCTCCTGCATCAGCCCCCGTACTTCCACGCTGGGGGTGGATGAGGGTGGGCCCTTCCTCGGTCAGCCTGCTTGTCTATGCTGGGCGCTGAGGAAGGATGGAACACACCATCCCTCTTCCACCAGCCTGCTCACTCGCCTGCATACAATTCCTGGTTGCCCCAGGCAACCAGGTGGATGCTTAAAGGCTGGCTGAAGGCAACAGCTGTTCTTCTCTTTGCCCCCGCCCCCAAACTGGTATTCAGTGGAATACTGCTGCTGAAAATGGAGGTTCCATTAGCTACCATGCCTAATACTCATCAGTAACCTACCTCTGCACAAATTTGTCTAATCCCCTTTTGAAGCCATCTAAGCCAGAGGTGGGCAGATGGTAGAGCTCCAGATGTTTTGGATTACAATTCCCAGAAGCCCTGCCAGCATGGCCAATGGTCAGAAATGCTGGGAGTTGTAAGTCCAAAACATCTGGAGATCTACCTTCTGCCCACCTCTGATTTAAGCCAGCCAGTTACCAGATCTTGGGGCAGCAAATGCCCTAAGTCCAAGTAATGCATAGTCTGAAGAAGTAACTTATTCTGTCTGTCCTAAATCTACTGCCAGTCAATGGGCTGGGTCCAGATTTAGTCATAGTTCTGGGGATGTGAGAATTCTCGAGCCCCCAAATTCCATCCCACCTACCTGCTTCCCCAGCTCGACTCCTGACCAGAGCCAGGGAAGTGACTTCCAGGTTCCCAGCAGGCTGCTTTTTACGTAGAAAATGCCATAAGATATGCAAAAAACGCCCACAATTTGTGCAAGTTATGCAAATTGCGGTCGCTTTTAATGTATCTTACTCCATTTTCTACGTAAAAAGTGGCCCGCTGGGAACCTGGAAGCTCGAGTGGCTCGATGCGCGTCCACTTTTGGCTCAGCTTGGCGGGCGCAGCAGCAGCAGCTGCCGAGCTGGAGGTGGGTCGGGTCCCTGGTGGCCCACTCACCACTATAGACTAGTGAACTCAATGGGGCTTCAGTTAGTCATGGCTACTGAATTCACATTGATTTCAATGGTGTACTCTTAAGTATGACTCAGTCTGGAGCCAACCCAAAGTCATTGGTTGAACCCAAGTTCTAATACTATTGTGTGGGAGGAGACTTCTCACGGTCTTTTACTCTCTGTCCGCACCACATGTCACCACAAGATGCTGCTTAGGGGACACAAAACACAAGACGCTGCCTTATACCAAGTCAGCCCATTGGTCCATCTTGCTCAGTATCGTCAACGCTGAGTGGCAGCAGCTCTGTAAGGTTTCCGACAGGAGTTTCTCAAAGTCGCCACTGAACCTCTTTCAGCCTGAGGGCGGAATTCAAATTTGGAGAAGCTCTTGGACCCCATTCCAGTGGTGGGCAGGGCTGAAGGCAAAACTGGCCAGGGGCAAAGGGTATGGGGCCAAAATACAATGGATACCCGAATATTTTAGTGTGAAACCCTTACCACCAGTAGCTAAGCCTTAGGAGAGGCATTTCAACCTTTTAGAAGGGGGGGGGGAGACGACACACACGCAAAAGACAGGAAGCCATCAAATGATTGGCTGCTGAGGGAAAGGGGGTGGGGCCATGGGAGGGGACTGTGGCCAACTGGGGAGCCCAGGAGGGCCAGATTGTGGCCCCAGGAAGGCCAGGTATGGCCCATGGGCCCGCGTTTCTACGCCTCTGCCCTACCTGGAGCTACGAGGGATTGAACCTGCAACGTTCTGCATGCAAAGCAGGTGTTCTACCACTGAGCTATGGCCCTGTCCCCTTAGCCTGGGCCTGACTGATGGACCAAACCTAAGGTCTGGCTATTGTTGGCTGCCATTGATTTCAACAGGACTTACTCCCACGGATAGGATAAACCCAGTTGAAATTCATTTAATAGCCGCTGCTTTCGAGGGTGTGTGTGATTCAATCAGTTTTGCTTTCTCCCACCTTTAAATTTTTTTGTAATCTCTTGAAATCTCCATCTTTCTCTCCTGAATATGGAGATTTATTTTTGAATCTTGATAAGTTGTCAAAAACGATCTGAAACAAAATTCTCACCCATCTGCACCAGCCAAATGCGACTGGGTGCAGCTATTCCAGGCATGGAAGAGACACATGATGCACCTGCCTACCATGAAGCTGTTGAAGATGAGGAGCCTGTCAGAAAAGAAAGGGGATCCGCCATGTTCAACGGCACACTTGTCGTTCACGGTGGTGGGCGGTGAAGGTGGCGACCGTGGGACCCAACAGTGTGCGTGCATGCAGTAGAACATTCCCCAGAATCCTCTACAGCATGCTCAGCTCACGTAGGCGGGATTGGTCCTGGCTTGCCCAGCTGACAAATCAATGCCGAAAGACTTACTGGATGGAAGGCAGTTTGAGAGACAACACCCTAACAAGCAGCTTGGCCTGGCCCTTTCCAGATGCGTCTGGCTACAACCCCCACCATCCCCGGCTAACATAGGGGTATGGGGATGATGGAAAATGTAGTGCAAAACACCTGGAGGGCGACAGGCTGGGGAAGGCTGCCCTAAAGGAACTGTAAATTGTTCATCTCCATGTTGAGTTTTCCCTTGCTTATCATCTATAGCAGGGGTGGCCAACTTCTTTCAGCCCAGGGTCTGAATTCGATTTCAGAACAGTTGTCCAGGGCAGCAGTCCAATAGTGGGCAGGGCCAAAGGTGAAGTGGTTGGGGCCAAAATACAAAAAATACCTGCCTATCTTAGCTTAAGGCTCTTAGTGCCAGTAAGTAAGCCTTAGGAGAGGCATTTCAACCTTTTAGAATGTGTGTGTGGGAGACTGCAGAAAACCCAGAAAACCACCCAATAATCAGTGGTTTGGAGAAAGGGGTGGGGCCAGGGGAAGGGGGCATGGCCATCTGGGGAACCCCCGAGGGCAGGATTCGGCCTCCAGGGCTGAGGTTTCCCACCCCTGATCTATAAGGAATTTTGCACCTCAGGGCTGGTTCATACAGTTGCCAGCTGGGAATCACATACACCTAGTAGGCACATGCGAACACATGAAGCTGCCTTGTACCGAGTTAGACCACTGGTCCAGCTAGCCCAATGTGTGCATGCGTCTCCCACAATGCATTTTATGTTAACGCGCGGCGGGTGGTATGCATGGACTCCCCCTCTGCAAGCTCCTCCTGCCCTTTGGGGGTGGGAGACAAGATGGCAGGAATCAGGGTCATGTTCCCTACCCACATCACACCGTATACGCCGTGGCAAGGACACGCACCCACTAACATAACAATGCATACAGCCGGGATAGGTGACCGGCAGCCTGATCTGGCCCCTGGAGGAAACTTATCTGGCCTGACAAAAAATGTTTTGTTTTGTAATTTGTGAGAGAGACTCCTCGTTTTCATGTTATGTCTAGAGAATTAAAACGGCCCGCAATATTATAGAAGCTAGGCCATCCCTGGTACATAGGATTCCAGGGCCAGGGTGCAGGGTTATGTGTGAAGTGGCCCTCAGAAGGGCGGCACAGCGACAGAAACCTGTCCCGCTCTATGAGCACTTATATGGCTCCTCTCCCGTGTGCACTCTTTTATGACTGAGCAGGTGGGAGCTCGAAATGAAGCATTTCCCACATTCTAAGCACTCGTAGGGCTTCTCCCCTGTGTGCACCCGTTTGTGGCTGACGAGGCGGGAGCTCGAAATGAAGCTCTTCCCGCACTCAGAGCACTCAAAGGGTTTCTCTCCCGTGTGGGTTCTCTTGTGTGTAATCAGGGACGCTTTCTGCCTGAAGCTTTTGCCGCAACCTGAGCATATGTATGGCTTCTCTCCTGTGTGGATCCGACTGTGTGCGGTGAGGTTGGAACTCCGGCTGAAGTTCTTCCCGCAGTCGGGGCACTTGTACGGCTTCTCGCCCGTGTGCGTTCTCTTGTGATCCGTAAGGTGGGAGCTGCTCCCAAAGCGCTTCCCACACTCTAAGCATTCGTAGGGCTTCTCACCCGTGTGGACCCTTATGTGGTTGATGATCTGAGAGCAAGCGCTGAAGCTTTTCCCACACAGTGTGCACTCATAGGGCTTCTCCCCTGTGTGGGTTCTCTTGTGTGTGATGAGGGACGCTTTCTGGTTGAAGTTTTTGCCACAGTAGGAGCAACTGTACGGCTTCTCACCCGTGTGCACCCTCTTGTGCGTAATGAGCTGGGAGCTGGTACTGAAGCTCTTCCCGCACTCAGAGCACTCGTAGGGTTTCTCTCCCGTGTGGGTCCTCTCGTGGGTGATGAGGGACGCTTTCTGGTTGAAGCTTTTGCCACAGACCGCACACTTGTGGGGCTTCTCAGGCATGTGGGTCTCCTCATGCCTCATGAGCTCGGAGGGGTGAGAGAACCACGTCTCGCACACGGAGCACTTGTATGGCTTTTCCCCAGTGTGGATTCTCTCGTGTATCACCAAATGGGTTCTCTCGTAGAAGCTCGCCCCGCAAAACGAGCACTTGTGGGGTTTCTCGATTGGCTGCATTTCTTGATGCCCAAAGCTCTGGCAGGAGCTTTCCCCTGAGTCAGTGTGCCTGTGGGTTCCCTCCTGGAAGGAACTTTCCCGTACGCCCCTCTCAGCTTCCTCACAAAGCTTTGCTGCCTTCCCAGGATGGTTGTCCTGGTGACCTTCTGGTCCCTGATGACTCTCCGACCTCTCGTCCATCTCAGGGCCCTGGAAGCCTTTCCCTTTGGCTCTTTCCAACGATATTCCACCCATACCCACTTGCTCGGGCCGCTCAGCCTGAAAGGACGCCTCCTCTTCCTCGTCTTGCACTTGCTCATTGCCTGTGGGAACAAAAACAAGGTAAGATATTTGCTGTTTTTAGAATGTTTCCTGCTGTTGCTGTTTTTACTGCTTCTATTACCACATGTGAGTTTCACTGCTGCCCGCCTCATTGGGAGGGCTCCTGCCCTGAAAGGCAGCCAAGAAATATTATAAATCAATCAAATAAGAACTTAAGGGGAGCCCTGCTGGGTCAGACCAAAGGCCTACTTAGTCCAGCCTCTTGCTTCCCAACCAGGTGCCTCGTGGGAAACCCACAAACTCTCCCCCTTGTTTGGCCTCCAGAAACTTGGAGGTGCCATTTAACTGTCAACAGTTAACAGTCACTGACAATTGGGACCTAAAACAAAATATGTATTTATTGTATTATGGCAAGAGTGTTGAACCTCTTTCGGCCTGAGGGCCAAATTCCACTTTTGATATCCCTGCTGTATTGTGAAACCTGTTCTGGATGCTCAACCTGTTCTAGACAGGGTTGCACTCCCCTTGAAGGAGCAGGTTCATAGTTGGGGGGTCCTCCTGGAGCCATCTTTGTCACTTCGGGCTCAGGTGGACTCAGTGGCATGGAGTGCCTTCTACCAGCTTCAGCTGGTGGCCCAGCTACTCCCCTACCTGCACAGGGATAGCCTGGTTTCAGTCATCTATGCTCTGGTCATCTCCATGTTAGATTACTGCAGTGCAATCTATGTGAGGCTGCCCTTGAAGGCTGTTCAGAAGCTGTGGCTTGTGCAAAATGTGGCAGCCAGACTAATTACTGGGACCAGAACATAGAACACCAATTCTGGCCCGCTTGCATTCATTGTAGTGGTGGGTGATCCACTGCACCGGGCCAAAAGTGGACGCCAGCCAAGCTGCTCAGTGGACTTCCGGGTTCCCAGCGAAGCGCTTTTTATGTAGAAAATGGAGTAAGATATGTTAAAACCCACCGCAATTTGCGTAGCTTGTGCAAATTGCGGCTGTTTTTAACATATTTTATGCCATTTTCTACGTAAAAAGCACTCCGCCAGGAACCCGGAAGTCGCTTCTCCGGCTTGACTCAGGAGAACACGAGTTGAGCCAGGGAAACAGGTAGGTGGGACTGAGTTCGGGGGGCCGAGCCCAGTGAGTTCACTGGACTTCCACCTCCCGGACGAAATCCTCACACATCCCTAAATGCTTCCAAGCCCAATTCAAGGTGCTTACATGGCAATGAATTAGGGATGTGCAACAAGGGGGGGCCTTCTCAGTGGTGGCCCCCCGATTATGGAATGATCTCCCCAACTAGGCCCGCCTGGTGCCAACACTGTTATCCTTTTGGCGTCAGGCTAAGACTGCCCTCTTCTCCAAAGCATTCAGTGGCATTCAATGGCATATGGGGGGCATTTATCTCGGTCTGGTTGTTTTAGCTGTTCAAATGGTTTTAAATTCTGTTTTAAATGTTGTATACTGGAGCGTTGTTATTGTATTTCTGGTTTGTGTTTTTTTATGAATTGTTCTGAACCACCCAGAGAGCTTCAGCTACTGGGTGGTATAGAAATGAAATTAAAAAATAAAATAAAAAAACAAAATCTTGTGTTGTTGTTGTTGTTGTTGCGGAGACAGAGAACGCAGTTGGCCTAAGGCTACCTAGTGAGTGTATAGCCAAGGGAAGATTCCTGTGGGAGACCATGCCACACTGCACCCACAATACCACACTAACTCCATGGAGTATAAATAAAATTAATAGTAGCCTAGATTGGTTGTAACAACAAATCACGTTACATCAACGAGCTGGCATGAGCCCTGGGTTTTTTAGTTCCTGGTTCCCGGTTAGCAACAAACCACAATTTGGTTGCTGCATCCCCACTCGGCAAATGGCAGCTCATTAGGAAGCCAGCCTGAGGTCCAGGGGCAGCAGCCCGACTTGTCTGACTGAAGAAGCATGGCCGAGCGGGGACTAGAACTCGGATCTCCCGTGTCCCAGTCCAATACTCTCACCACTACGCCACGCTGGCTCTCAGTCATTTGCTGATGAAGATGATGATAGATTCAGTTGTGTGAGCCCCCGCACAACAGCCCAGACCCAGGTGGAGAACCTGATTGAGAATTAGGTCGGAGAGAGTCTCACAATGGAACCAACTCCAAAAATGTATCAACACTCCCAAGAATTTCTGGTATTAACTTACCTGTATACTGTGCTCATCATCTGAGGCCCTCCTCCAAGGGAGGCTTGGAGGAAGGCAACAAGGGGGAGGGGCCTTCTTGGTGGTAGCCCCCTGACTGTGGAATGCTCTCCTTGGTGAGGCCCACCTGGCGCCAACATTGTCATCGTTAAGACTTTCCTCTATTCCCAGGCATTTGACAGCAGAGGATATGGTTTTTAATGGGACCTGGGATTTGCCGCTGATTGTTTTAAAATTGTTAAGACTTTTGCAGGACGGTTTCATATTATGTATTTTTAGGGTTTTACTCTCTGTAAACCACCCAGAGAGCTTTGGCTATTGGGCAGTATAGAAATGTAGCCAATGAGATGAATGAATTCTAGAAAATGCCCGCTTACCAGATAAGGTGGCCTCCCAGTCGTCCTCCTGCTTGTCCTCCAGGGGGAGCTGCATCTTCAGCACAACAGGCGGAGAATGGTCAGACTTGGGGGAACTAAACCCCTTCTCCAAGGATCCCGACATCTAAACAAACAAAAAAACAAGGTATTATTTGGATAGTGAGAAGTACAGAAGCACGAATGTTACAGCTGCAGTTACCGCCAACTCCCTGGGCCAAAAATTTGCCTCCTGATCCAACCAGCATCCCCACTCTAAATCAGTCCGGGGGGGGGATATTATCGGCCCCGAACATCTGGTCCTGAAAGGTATACTGCTTCTGAACACAGAGGTTCCAGATGTGGTCTTATTTATTTTTTATATCCTGCCTTTTTTCCTGCAGGAAACCCAAGGTGGCTTACATAATCCTCCTCCTCTCCATTTTATCCTCACAACAACCCTGTGAGGTAGGTTAGGCACAGAGTCAGTGACTGGCCCAAAATCACCCAGTGAGCTTCATGCCCAAGTGGGGACTAGTACCCGGATCTCCCGGGTCCCAGTCCAACACTCTCACCACTACGCCACACTGGCTTTCAAGTTCTTGCCAGTAAATAACTGATGATGGGCACAACAATGAAAAGCCATGTGGCACAAGATGCTTGGTTTGTTTTCACTGCAACAGCATTACATGGCTCCCCCCTCCCTCAGTGTGCTGATGGTGCCTGGGGAACCGGAGGCCTGGGGTCCCAATCCGTCCCTCAAGGGTTTCCCAGGTGGCCCCGCCACCCTCTCCCCGCAACCACCAATCATTTGGTGTTTTCTCAGCCTTCCTGTAGTTTCCCCCGCCTCCCCATTCCAAAAAGTTGAAACGCCTCTCCGAAGGCTGTTACGGAAAGTAAGAGTTTGAGGCTAAACTATGCAGGTCTTTTTTGTATTTTTATCCCCACCTTTTTTGCTCCGCCCCTTTTGCCTTTGGCCCCACCCACCACTGGAATGCAGCCCCAGAGAGCTTCTCTAAAATGGAATTCGGCCTTTGGGCTGAAAGAGGTTCCCCACCCCTGCAACAGAGGAATGTGCTGTGGATTTATCTAAATCTGTTATAAGCACTAAGTGCAGCCTTGCTAGTGCCAACTGAAGATCCCTCTAAACCAGCATTCTGTTCCCACCAGGGGCCAACTAGATGCCGTCGGACGGTGGGATAGTGGAGGGAGAAACACAGAGAAGCATAGCTCTGGGACTTTTTTTAAAGAGCAGGCGTGGTGATGTCATCTGCCAGTGATGTCATCTGCCAAAGCCCCAGGGTAATTGATAGACCCTCCTTGCTCTGGCAAGTGATGACAGGTCAAGTGATGGCGAGGCAAGTGATGGCGAGGCTTGTGTTAGTCTGGTCAGCTCTGTACGTGGTTTGTGGCACAGCTCTACCTCGTCCTGTGCCCCAGGCAGCAAAACGTCTTCCCTGGGTGAAAGGAAGCATCGGGCGTCATTTCCCAAAGGAGCATTGGAGCACCTTCAATCAGCTGTGCCCAACAGCCCAAACATCCCCCCACCCCCCCAAAACACACCCAGTCGGGGGGTGGCTTGACAGCTGGAGGGCAGATAGTAACTACTTTTTTTGGCCTAGCCCATGAGACTACCGAAAAACAGTAGCCCCCTGTTGATAGACATGCGTACCATGAATTTATCTAATTCAGTTTATAAGAGCGCAAGGCCTGCCTTGCTGAAATAAGCTAAAAGTCAACCAAGCCCAGCATCCTGTTTCGAGTGGCAGCCAGATGCTTCTAGGAAATCCACAAGGAGGATATGAAAGTGATACCCTGCCTTGTCCTTTGCCCCCCAACAACTGATATTCAAAAGTGTACATTGCCTCTGAACATGGAGGCTCTACTTAGCTAAAGCCATCAAGAGACTTACTGTAAGTCTTGGTCTGTGAATTTGTGTAGTCCACTAAACCAATCTTCCCTGACCTGGTGCCCAGTCATCATTCCCAATGGCCATGCAGACTGGGAATGATGGAAATTGCAGTCCAACGCAGCTGGAGGGCACCAGGTTGGGGAAGGTAGCCCTTGAACCGCCCGGAGAGCTTCAGAGCTGCCCAGGGAGCTTCAGCTGTTGGGCGGTATAGAAATGTAATAAATAAATAATTACTTCAGTGGCCATCACCACATCCATGGCAGGGAGTTCCACAAGTTATACATGCATTCATTAGGCTGGACATAATTTATTTTAATTAATTAATATATTTATTTCCCACCTTTTTTCCTGCAATGAACCCGAGGCGGTTTACATAATCCTCCTGCTCCTCTCCATTTTATCCTCACAACAACCCTGTGAGGTAGGTTAGGCTGAGAGTCAGTGACTGGCCCAAAGTCACCCAGGGAGCTTCATGGCCGCGTGGGGACTAGAACCCGGATCTCCCGAGTCCCAGTCCAACACTCTCACCACTACACCACACTGGCTCTTGTCATAATAAAGCATAATTACTATGACTTAAAAAAAAATCCCACCCTTCTTCTGCAGAACTCAAGGCAGCATACGTGGTTCTTTTCTTTCATGAGTTGGGTTGCAGGAAGAGAGCCCAGTAAGATTCATGGCTAAGCAGGGATTTGAACGCAGGTCACCTCAGTTCAAGCCCGACATTCATATGAACACATGGCGCTGCCTCATCCCGAGTCCAAGTCAAGAGTATCTAGCCCAGTATCTAATCTATATCCTGTGCCTTTGATGTCGATTGTGTCCCGTCCCCGTCCCCGTCCCCCCCCCGCTTCCATTTTGCTGTGTTTGCCGATTTTGCATTCGGGTTTCATCTGCTACTGATTTAACTGCTGCGCTTTTAGGATGATTGTAAACTTTACTGCTTTATATTTTATGGTTCCTACTGTTCTTTTAATGCCATAAGCTGTTTTGTTTGTTCTTGTGACAGAAAAGCAGGATAACAATAATAAAATAACAATACAAGTGGGACCTGCAACAAAATGTTGCAGCGTAGAGTTCTGCTCTTCAGGATTCCAGACTGCCATCTATCTACACCCTTTTCTGCTCCATTCCATTCCTCCATTTATTCCTCCAACAGTCAGTTCATGTTCACGGAGCACGATCAATCCTCACTGGGCTGTTTTGGGTGTTTCCCCCCTGCCCCGCTAAATATTTTTTGTATTTCTGCAAACCTTGGGGTTTCCCCAAACCTTCAGATCCTTCCCTCTTGTACTTGGGGTGGTGCTGTTCTGACTACAAAAGCAACGGCACTCACAGTGGGCACATTGGAAATAGAGGGAAAGATAACACAGCAGTGCCCCCCCCCCCCCGTCTCAGGCAGACGGGGGCCTTTCACACCCTTGCTACTAGAGATCTTTTTAATTGGATGTGACAAGAATTGAACCCGGGAACTTAAACATGTAAGGCACGTGTTCCAGCACTGAGCTACAAGCCCTCTCCTTTTTAAGGCTGAATGCGACAAGCACACAGTAATAACCACTACACTGCATAAGAACATAAGAGCTCTAATGGATCAGACCAAGGATCCCATCTAGTCCATCATTCTGTTCACACAGTGGCCAACCAGCTGCCCACAGGATCCCACAGGCAGGACATGAGTGCAGCAGCACCCTCCCACCCATGTTCCCCAGAAACTGGTGTACATAGGCATACTGCATCTGATACTGGGGGCAGCATATAGCCATCAGGACTAGTAGCCATTGATAGCCTTCTCCTCCATGAATTTGCCCAATCCCCATTTAAAACCATCCAGATTGGTGGTCATCACTACATCTTATGGAAGTGAATTCCACAGTTTAACTCTGCCCTGTGAGAAGTCCTTCCTTTTATCTGTCTTTAATTTCCCACCAGTCAGCTTCATGGGAAGACCCCTACTAGTTCTAGTATTGTGAGAGGGAGAAAAATGTCTCCCTGTCCACTTTCTCCACACCATGCATCATTCTGTACACCCCTGTCATGTCTCCCCTTACTTGCCTTTTTTCTAAGCTAAACAATCCCAGCTGCTGTATGCATCCATTTGCAATCCCAGGGTGCTTCCAGACTTGGGTTGCATCCAGGATCTGTCTTCCTCGAGAGGAAAGGACCTTCCTCAAGAGAAAGGGTTCCAGTTGTGGAAGTTGCCTCCCTCATCCCCCCCCCCGACAGCTCACCCCATTCAGCAGGGTTTTTCTGGGGGCTGGAGGGGCTGCCGTGGGAAGGAGCAGTAGGGGAAGACCACTTCCACCAGTGCAGTTGATCCAGCTTAAATGTGGATCCAACCCATGGCTTTCACTGGGTACTTGCCCTGCCTAGTTCATGGAATTTTCAGGGGGTCCAGAGCTAGGGATGGGTTGAAACTCGAAAATCCGGCTCATTTCAGCTCACCGGAGTTTTCCGTTTGCGTCCATTCCACTTCACCAGAAGCAG
The DNA here is from genome assembly GCA_021292165.1 of Shinisaurus crocodilurus. Taxonomy (NCBI): domain Eukaryota; kingdom Metazoa; phylum Chordata; class Lepidosauria; order Squamata; family Shinisauridae; genus Shinisaurus; species Shinisaurus crocodilurus. The sequence goes on from CM037882.1 coordinate 13,187,033, forward strand.
GCCAAGTCAGGTTATTTCGCAGGCTTCCGGCGGTAAGATGGACTGAGATTTGTGCAAATTTTCTACATGATTCTTTACGCGACGGGCGAGATTTGCGCAAATCTCGCCATCCCACGTGCTTTTTGGGTGCCGTTTTGCACAAAAAAATGGCAGCTGAAAAGCACGTGACATGGTGAGATTTGCGCAATTCTCGTGAGAGTTGCGCAAATCTCGCCCATTGCATCAAGAAACCATGTGGAAAATTTGCGCAAATCTCGGTCCATCTTACCATCGGAAGTCTGCGAGCTGGCCAGGGCGAGTCGGAGCCAGTGCGAGTGATGCGAGCCTGAATCCGGGGGCTGAGCCGAGGAAATCCGACGGATTTCCATCCCCCACACGGATTCCTCACACATCCCTAGACCAGGCCACGTCATCTTTCCCTTGCAGCCCTCCCCTGTTTTCCTGCTGCTTCTTTCATTCTTGTTTTTTGTTTCATTTTGCTTACTACAAAAATCTGTTAAGGCAGGAGAGATGCAGTAGCTGCAGTTTGCCTTTTCACTGGTAGTGCTAGGAGCCATCTGTCTGGAAGCACCAGTGCTCTTCTCTCATTTTTTTCTTACTGGAGAAAGACAAACTTTTGAGGGAAAGATGGAGGAGTAACACAGTGTCTACAGCCTGAGTGGGGAATCGGAAAAATCCTATTGTCCCTGGGATGCTCTCCATGGACCATAGGATTGCTCTCCAAGTTTTTTTCTTAAGAAAATAAATAAATTAAAAATAGTGAAATAACACTCAACAATGAGTAGTGTAGTGTCGTGCCCCTATAATATTATAATGCAATATACATTTTTAAATGGTGAAGGGGGGAAAAAAGACCCTTTCCAAGTGACTGCAATTTTAGCAAGGTGGTATATGGCGATGACCACAACATTCTTTATTTTAAATGATTTTTTTAAAAAAATCTTACTTCGAGGGAATGTGGGTAGATAATGAGGGACAGCAGGCACCCTCTATTATGGCTCAAAATCATTCATCATCATCATCATCATCATCATGGGGGGGGAACCCTTTCTGATCATCGCTTCCATGAATCACCTTGCTAAAATGGCAGTGATTGGGAAAGATTTTCCTCCATCATCTAGCTATCTATTACAACACTATAAGACTCTTTCATTTATGTGGCGTTTTGCTATTCTATATTCACATATACACACACATACTGTACATACCAGAAAAGTGCTTTAGGGAGCAATCCTATGGCTGCCAGACACTGTCTAGATGCCCGAAGGATAGGTCGGAGTCCCAGCTCCGCCCTCGGAAATACATTCCCAGGTCAGAGCTGGGACTCCAACTGCGGAGTGCCCTCCCTCCACCCTCACAGCTGGTGCAGTTCTTCTTTCCGCTCCAGCTGCAGCTCCGAAGTCGCAAGTGAGACTTTGGAGCCAGTGCGGGGGGGGGGGGGAGCGAGGCTCCGCCAGGATACAAGCAGGGGCAAAAGACACAGATGCCCGAAATCGGCTGTTTATGTATTTTGCAGGGCAAGGGAAGCGTGGAGGCAATCCTTGCCTCCACGCTCAATTGGATGCCCGTAATCCTTCGAGTTCGGAGGGTTATGAGCAGTCACATTGGATGGCGCCCTTAGCCTCCATGAACCACCTTGCTAAAATGGTGGTGATTGGGAAGGGTTTTCCTCCATCATATATCTATATCTATATCATTATAGTGCTATAAGACTCTTTCATTTATGTGGTGTTTTGCTATTCCATCTATCTATCTATCTATACACCCACACACCCCAGAAAAGTGCTTTAGCACTACTTAAATGATCAATTAAAAAATAAAATAAACGGGTGATAAAAATGGTGCCCACCGCTAAAGGGTCTAGTGAATGCATGCTGAGCTGTGATAAGTTCAGCTGCCCATTAAGTCCTTACCCACATCAAAATCATACTCCTTAAAAAAGATGGAAGAGTACCGCTAAGGGTACTGGTGTGGATGGAACATAGTGAGACATACAGACAGAAAATGCACAATATTCCCCGACAGTGTGGACAGTTGAATGTAATTCTGCTTGTAGCTTACAGCGAAAGAGCACTCTGAGCCATCTGTCTGGAAGCAACCTGATTCTTTAACCCAAGGGTGACTTTCCCACTGGATGCCAGTGTGCTGTAATGGACAGAGCAGCCTTATCCAACCTGGTGCCCTCCAAATGTGTTGAACCTCAACTCCCATCAGCCCCAGTCAGTATGGCCAATGGTCAGGAATAATGGGAGTGGTAGTCCAAAATATCTAGCGGGCACCAGGTTAGGGAAGGCTAAGTTAGAGTGCAGGACTAGGGCTGGAGAGACCCAGGTTCAAATCCTTACTCAGCCATGAGACTTTCTGGGTGAGCTTGGGACAGCCACTCTCTCTTGGCCTTACCTACCTTACAGGGTTGTTTGAGTGACTTGAGCTCCCTAGGAGGTATGGCAGGATATAAAGGCTCCCCTATAGACCTGCCCAGGCTTTAAGATCTGCCTTGAAGGCTCTGCTTGCTATGCCTTCATCCCAAACCATGAGGTGAGTGAGCCTGAGAGACAGAGCCTTCTCTCTGTTCTTTATTTCAACAGGCTTTTATTGCATACATCTAGTGCTGTTTTTAAATGAATTTTATCCTGATTGCTGTGTTAGATGATAGAGTTTAGATTTGATTTTTTTTTTTTAAGTACGGTATGTTATTTGGCTGGGGGAGGCCAGTTTGGTGACAAGAGCACAGGCCCCACATTCAATCCCCGGCAACATCAGGTACACCTGGGAAAGACTCCTGCCTGAAATCCTGGAGAGCCACTGCCAGTCAGTGCAGAGCAGCCTTCTTTTAACCTGGTGCCCTCCAGATATATTTGGACTACAATTTCCATCAGCCCTGAGCTAGTCGGGGATGATGGGAGTTATAGTCCAAAACATCAGACAGGTACCAGGATGGGGAAGGCTGGATGCAGTCAGTCAGTCAGGCGATCACTCGTGACCGAGTAAGATTGTCTTCCAGGATAAAAAAAAAAAGAAAAGAAAATTTACAAAAAGGAGATTTTAAAAGGAGGAAAATTCTAAAGAAAATTGTGTAGACTCTAGCGATGGGTCCGTAAGTGACTGTGGAGGCCAATTCTAGATCCACACAGCTTCCCACAGTGAGGACACAGGTTACCAGATGGAAGATGGTCTTGTAAAGGATTCGTTTGACGTGCTTTTCGCTTAGCACGTTTCTCCCTTTCACCTTGCACTCGAGCTTCTTCAAAGTCCATAGAACCTTTGTGAAAGGCCAACCTTCAGTTAGATCGTTCATGGGCCAGAGCTTCCCAGTTTTTGATGTTTATATTGCATTTTTTTAGATTAGCCTTAAGAACATCTTTAAACCTCTTATATTGACCACCAGTCCGCTTTCCATCCTTGAGTTGGGAATAAAGTAACTGCTTTGGGAGACGGCAGTCAGGCATTCGAACAACATGACCGGTCCACTGAAGTTGGCGTTGAAGGATCATTTTTTCAACGCTAGTAGTCTTTGCTTCTTCCAGTACACTGACATTTGTTCGCCTATCTTCCCAAGTAATTCGCAGGATTTTCTGGAGGCAACGTTGATGAAATCTTTCAAGGAGGTGGAAGCGACGTTTATAGATAGTCCATGTTTCGCAGGCATACAATAAAGTTGGTAATACAATGGCTTCATAAACCAGTGTTTTGGTCTTCTTACAAATATCCCGATCCTCGAACACTCTGTGTTTCATTCGAGAAAACGCGGCACTTGTGGAGCTCAGACGATGCTGGATTTCACTGTCGATGTTAGCTGTAACAGAAAGATAGCTGCCAAGATAGAGAAAATGATCGACATTTTCCAGTATTGTCCCGCCAAGCTGGATAGATGGCATCACCAAAGGATTGGCTTGCACTTGCTGATGAAGCACTTTGGTTTTTTTGATGTTAAGTGAGAGACCAAGTTTTTGTATGCTTCTGCAAAAGCATTTAGGATAGTTTGGAGATCATCCTCTGAATGTGCGGAGACCACATTATCATCAGCATACTGAAGTTCCACAACGGAGGTTGTAATTACCTTACTTTTTGCTTTCAGCCTGCTGAGATTAAAAAGCCTGCTGAGATTAAAAAGCTTTCCATCTGTTCGATATATAATTCCCACACCAGTGGGAAGTTTTCCCTCGACAAGATGTAAAAATCATGGCGATGAAAATAGCAAATAATGTTGGGGCAATAACACATCCCTGTTTAACACCTGATCCCACTTTAAATGGAGCACCATGAGAGCCGTTGTTGTCCAAGACCGTAGCCGTCATGTTGTCATGGAGAAGTCGCAAGATATTCACAAATTTATTGGGGCATCCAATTTTCAGAAGGATAGTCCAGAGAGCTGTTCGGTCTACAGTATCAAAGGCCTTAGCCAGATCAATAAATGCCATATAAAGGGGTTGATTTTGCTCCCGGCATTTTTCTTGGAGCTGACGTGCAGTAAAAATCATGTCTACTGTCCCTCTAGAGGGGCGGAAACCATATTGAGTTTCTCAGGGAGGATCTCTTCTGAGACCAATGGTCTGACTCAATATAAAGCGACTCGCTGTGTTTCCTATTTTTTTTCATTGCTTTACACCAGCCAATTGTTCCACGATCAGAAAAGCAGCATATTATTGTTATTGTTTCTGTATTTAAAATATTTCTAAGCCATCCTTCTTTCAGCACAGTATACAACAGACATAAAATTATTCAGATAAAATACAATAAAACAGGAGTATTGAACCTCTTTCAACCCAAGGGCTGAATTCCATTTCAGAGAAGCCCTCGGGGGCCTCATTCCAGGGGTGGGCGGGGCCAAAGACAAAGGGGGCAGGGCCAAAATACAAAAAATACCGACATATTTTAGTTTAAAGCTCTTGCTGCCAGTAACTAAGCCTTCCGAGAGTCATTTCAACCTTTTAGAGTGGGGGGAAAACTGCACAAAAGCCAGGAAAACAAGAAATGATTGGTCGTTGGGGGAAAGGGGTAGGGGGCATGGCAATTAGGGGAACCCTGGAGGGCCGCATATGGCCCCTGGGCCTGAGGTTCTGCACCCCTGCAATAAAACAACAGCCTTCCAAAAAATTGCAGATTGCAAGGCAGTAAAAGCCTGTATGTGTGTGTGTGTGTGTGTATACAGAGAGAGAGAGAGAGAGAGAGAGAGAGAGAGAGAGAGGATTATGATGATGAAGTCTGCATTTGATTCAGTGATAAATTCCAAATCTGCTTCTCCATACTGGCCCAAAGCTGCCATCCATCCAGGATTCTCCAAAGCTTTACCTTTTGTTCTGGTTCCTCAGACTCTTGCAGGAAACGTTCCGCCAGGGCTACGGCTCGCGTGCAGGTCTCGGGCCCATGTTCCCTGACCCAGCTCTGCATTTCCGGCGGCAGGACAGTCAGGAACTGCTCCAGGATCAGGAACTCCAAGATCTGCTCTTTGGTGTGGGTTTCCGGCCTCAGCCACTGGTGACAAAGCTCCCAGAGCTGGTTGCAAACCTCCCGGGGCCCTTCGGCCTCCTCGTAGCAGAAGAGCCGGAAGCGCTGCCTCCGCATCTCCACGTTGACGGGGTCCTCGTCCAAGACCTCCTCCTTCACTTTCACGGGAGAATCCCGGCTGCTCTCGTAGGCCCTGCCGTCGTCCCTTCCGAGGCCTGACATACCTTGGGACATGCACTCGACTTTCGGCCACCGGCTGGCTTCATCTCCTCCCTTGAAGGAGCTCTGGAAATACTTGGTATCTTCTGACGTGTAGTGAGGGGAAGACGGGTTCCTCCAGCCTGGACGGTGCGGCTGCATAGTCTTTAAGAAGTCTTGCAACTGGCTTTCCCAGCACTGCTCCTCAGGCTCCCGTTTGAACTGCTGTGGGGGCGCCCCCCCTTCCAGCAGCTCCCCAGCAGCCCCAATCTGGACCACGTGAAGGTCTCGCACTCCCCCATCCAAACTCTCCTGTGGCTCGGGCCCCGCAGCAGGCTCCTGTTCCTCCATTTTGGTTTCTGGATCCGGCTCCTGAATCAGAAACACAAATGTCAGCTTTGCAAAGTGCAAAAGAGACACTCCTCACTCCACTCCCCAGGACAACAACAACAACAATGCAATGAGAGCAGCCACTGAATTAAGAACGTAAGAAGAGCCCTACTGGATCAGACCGAGACACCGTAAGCCAGGGGTGCAGAACCCCAGGTCCAGGGCTTCCCTAGATGGCCATGTCCCCTTCTCGTGGCTACACCCCCAGACTACCAATCGTCTGGTGGTTTCCCAGCTTTTGTGCAGTTTTTCCTCCATTCCCCATTCTAAACGGGGTTGAAATGCCTCTCCTAAGGCTTAGGGTGCAATCCTATGCATGTTCAGACAGAAAAATGTCCTAGTTCCCAGCATTCCCCAGCCAGCCATGCTTGGCTCAGGAATGCTGGGAATTCAGGGACTTTTTGTCTGAACATGCAAAGGATGTTACTTAGTTACTGGCAGTACGCGCTCTGAGCTAAAATATGCTGGCATTTTGGTCCTCCCCCTTCTGCCTTCAGCCCCCCCCCCGGAATGCCCCCCCCCCCGAGCTTCTCCAAAATGGAATTCGGCCCTCAGGCTGAAAGAGGTTCCATATCCCAGATTTATGCACTGGCCTGCTTGCCAGCAAACCGGAACTGCAGGCAGACAGGTGAGTGAGCGAGCTGGCGGAGGAGGGAGGAAGCACTCCATCCCTCCTCTGTGCCCAGTCCCCAGCAGTCTAGGAAACATTTTTGCAGGCTAGTAACTTTAGTGGGCCTATTTACAAGGCCGCCCCAGCCCAGCATCCCATTTTCCATGGTGGCCAACTTCATCCATCAGCCAGAGAATCAAGGGCCACTGGGAGGCTCCCCCCCACCCCGCCTCCCAAGATAAACATAACGGCAAGGGGGAGACCAACCTAGTCCCATACATGGACCAAAGAAGGAACAGCTGCAGGAGTTTGTTTTGCTCTTCCCTGCCAGGAAAAAAAAAGATCTGTAAGAACCTTATAACTAAGAACTGGTGCCTGAGTTTTGCTTTCTTGCTTTCTTTCTTTCTTTCTTCCTCCCTCCCAATCCCTTTTCCTTTTCATAGAATCATAGAATAGTAGAGTTGGAAGGGGTCTACAGAGCCATCGAGACCAACCCCCTGCTCAATGCAGGAATCCAGGTCAAAGCATCCCTGACAGATGGTTGTCCAGCTGCACCTTGAATGCCTCCAGTGTGGGAGAGCCCACAACCTCCCTAGGTAGTTGGTTCCATTGTCCTATTGTTCTAACAGTCAGGACGTTTTTCCTGATGTTCAGCCAGAATCTGGCTTCCTGTAACTTGAGCCCATTATTCTGTGTCCTGCACTCTGGGATGGTTGAGAAGAGATCCTGGCCCACCTCTGTGTGACAACCTTTCAAGTACTGGAAGAGTGCGATCATATCTCCACTCAGTCTTCTCTTCTGAAGGCTAAACATGCCCAGTTCTTTCAGTCTCTCCTCATAGGGCTTTCTTTCTAGTCCCCTAATCATCTTTGTTGCCCTCCTCTGAACCCTTTCCAGTTTGTCTACATCCTTCTTAAAGTGTGGTGCCCAGAACTGGGCACAGTACTCAAAATGAGGCCTAACCAGTGCAGAGGGGAATTATCACTTCACACGATTTGGAAGCTATACTTCTATTAATGCAGTCCAAAATAGCATTTGCCTTTTTTGCAGCCACATCACATTGCCGGCTCATATTCAGCTTGTGATCTACAACAATTCCAAGATCCTTCTGACTTGTAGTATTGTTGAGCCAAGTATCCCCCATCCTGTAACTGTGCATTTGGTTGCTTTTTCCTAGGTGCAGCACTTGGCATTTATCCCTATTAAGTGTCGTGCCTTTTAGATTGTAAGCCTGAGGGCAGGGACTGTTGTATTATTAATCTTTGTAAGCCACTCTGGGAGCCTTTTTAGGCTGAAGAGCAGGGTAAAAATGCTGTAAGTAAGTAAGTAAGTAAATAAATAAATAAATATAAATGTCAACCCTAGCTGCCTGGCAGGCGGACCAGTATTCTTTTCCTGTTATTCTCAGGATGACCACACACACTTGCTTTACACTGAGTCAGACCATTGGTCTTCGAGCTAAGGATATTTGGGCTCGTGTATACTTTAGGGGAACTTTCCCCAATTTGGTGCCTTCCAGGTCTTCAGTTCCCATCAGCCCCAGCCAGCGTCGGGTGGCCACTTACGCATCTCTCTGAACAAGAGGAAATGCATCGTCAAAAAAGGACACAAATTTCCATAATGTTTGCAAGTGTGTGTGTGTGTGTGTGTGTGTCTATGTGCAATTTTAGAAATAATAACTGTTATTTAAATAAAATTACAAGACATCTCACCATAGTGGAGAAGACCAAAGAGGTGACCTGTGTTGGGCCTGCTCAGTCTCCTGTCCAGGTGCTAACTGTGGATGGGCAACTTTGAGGGAGCCTGCTGTGCTCCCTCCCTCTTGATGGTTTTATATCTGACAGCCTTTCATATAGAGGATATCTATACAGAGGACTGTCCTCTGCCAGTTCTCCAAAACAGAGGAGAAACTATCCGCTGTAAAATAGTACACCTGGTCACCCTAAGACAGCATGGTCAATGGTCAGGAATGCTGGGAGTTGAAGTCCAAATCATCCAGAGGCCACCAGGTCAGGGAAAGCTGTGTTAGAGACTGACCAGGCTCGCACGACACAGCAACCCACTGTGGGTAACTAGCCAGGGTGCATTGCCGTGTTGTGTGCTGGACCGCTTCCCACAGGATGGCTTTTTTATGGGCAACAAGCCACCCTGACAAACAATAGCTTGTTCTAGGGGTTGTTGGGACACACGGTGGGTTGTCGTGTCATCTGAACCCGGGAGACTGACCCCATCGTGGGTCCAGGGAAACGGTAATCGAGCCGCTCAGCAACAGTGGCAAAAACATGCTGAAACTGAACCCTGACAAGACCAAGGTACTTCTGGTGGGAGACAAGGGAAGGTTAGGGGATGTTGACCTGGTGCTGAATGGGGTACATCTACCCCTGAAAGACCAGATCCGCAGCTTGGGGGTCATTCTAGATGCCCAGCTGTCCATGGAGGCTCAGGTGTCAGCTGTGAACCGGGCGGCGCTGTATCAGCTCCATCTGATGCAGCAGTTGCGCCCCTACCTTCCTAATCATCTGCTTCCATCAGTGGTTCATGCCTTGGTCTCCTCTCGCCTAGACTACTGTAATGCGCTCTACGTGGGGTTACCCTGGAAGATGGTTCAGAAGTTGCAGCTGGTACAGAATGCAGCAGCTCGCCTGGTTAAAGGCTGCCGCCGGCGTGATCACATCACTTCAGTGCTCAAAGAGTTGCACTGGCTACCAGTTGTTTGCCGAGCCGAATTCAAGGTGTTGGCGTTGACCTTTAAAACCCAGTTTATCTCAAGGAGCGTCTCCAGCAACATCATGTAGGCCGCTCAACAAGATCTGCCATGGACGGCCTTCTCCCTGTCCCATCAGCCAGAGAAACAAGGCTGGTGGGGACTAGGAGGAGGGCCTTTTCTGTGGCAGCCCCCAATTTATGGAACTCTCCCACCAGTGACCTCCGCCATGCCCCTTCCTTGACTAGCTTCTGCCGGGCATTAAAAACGTGGCTTTTCAGGCAGGAATATAGGGTGGGGGTTAGGATTTTTAAGATTTTAAAGTTTTGTACTGTTTTTAATTGTGTTTTATACTGTGTGTGTGTGTTCCTCCCCCCTTGCATTTTATTGGACTGTACATCGCTCAGAGTGGCCGGATGTCTGGCCAGATGGGCGATTCATAAATAAATAAATAAATACCCCTTGCTTCTCTTGCCAAGGTTGTCTGGGCACCTGCCAGGGAAAGCTACTCCAGCAATGCCCAAGGGGAACTTTGGAGTGACCATCACTGGCTCGGTCTTCCCACTCCGCTTGTAACCCCTTTTTGGTTGCCGCCACAGCTTTTCTCCGTTTCCCCCCTTTTACGATGTTTTTGTGATCTCTGCTGGTGACAGCCACTGACAGTCCCTCCATAGTGCCCATGCAGCGCAGCGGAGCAGCTGTCATTGGTTCGCCACCTTTTTTTTTCTTTTTGGAGCCGGAAATGTGTGCAAATATTTTCGTCCTCCCCCCCCCCCCCCCGTTCTGAAATGAAAATGCTTCGCTGCTCAATGTTGTGGTAAGTGCCTGCTGTCAAAGTGCAGTAGGTACAGCCATGGACATTGATCAAGCAAGGCTGCAAATAGGTTATTTTGTTACTTTGCTTCTCACTTGACAGCTGTCAAATGGTGAGCTGTCAATGGAAAAGCAAAGCCTCAAAAGATATTTGGTTGTGTCAGTGGGTGGCGAGATTATCACCCCCTTTGCAGTGAGATCCTCTAGTGGATCTCAGTTCTCAGTTCCCTCCACCTTTTCCCAAGACTCCAGGTGCTTGGGAAAGTGGAAAAGTGCATCCCACCCCATTTACAGGAGTACGGACTTTTGACAGCTGTCAAAGAAACGGTTTCTTTTAAAACAGGGTTCTTCACATGGCTAATCAGGGTTTTCTGACAGGTACATATGAAAATTTCATGGCTGCATAGTTCCTTGTCAGAAACCCTGTTTAGCCCTGTTGTGTCATGCAAGCCAGGTTAATGACTATACATATATATTTAAAAATTAATTAAATCATTCACAGGCCACTTTTTAATAAAGATATCCCCCAATGTGGCTTGTAACTATATAATTGTGGAGAAAAGAGCCTTTGAGGGTTCCTGCACACACACACACACATGCACATGCCTCCTCATGTGTAAACCAAGTAAGGCCAGTTGGGGGGCTGGGAGGGGGCGAAATGTGCATAAAGTATCGGATGGGACATGGCGCCTGTCTACGGCTTTTCAGATGCAAATGTCATGAGTCATGAGTCTCCCTCCCCTGCCTGGCCAGGTGAAGTGCATCATGATTGGCTAAAAGGCAGCAGAGCTACAGAGAGGAGGGGAGGGGGGGGAAAGGTATATTTCCCAACATGTGGGTTTTTGTCTTTGTCTTTGTTCGTCGCGTGGTTGCTGGCTGTGGAGCAATGGCAGCAAGCCAGGCAGAGGTCCAAGCCTTCGGGGGGCCTCAGGATCCGACCCCAGGTAGCTCCTGGATGAAATTAGCTGAATGAGGGCTTTGGCAAGGCAAGCCTTGTGGAGCGCTACCCATCTCGGACCTTCGGGTAGGTGTGTAGTCTTCCCGGGCAGCAAGGCTGTGCTGGATCCAACCCTGGAAGAGAACTGACCCCCAGGTAACTAGTTGTGTGCCTGGGAGATATAAGGAATCAGTAGGTTTTGTTATTTTGCAGCTCTATTACTTTGTACCAAAGTGTCTCTCTCTAATTTCGTGTGCTTCTCTCATTTCCCTATTCTTGTTGTAAAATGCTACCAGAATAAACCTTCTTTGGTTTTTTATCCCACATGGTGTTTGTGGATTGCTCTGCTTGGTTCAGTAACTAAATCCAGGTTACAGTCAGAAAAGCAAGTCCCTGAACAGAGATTCAAGTAGGATTGCAGACAGCTGAGGCTGGCAATCTGGTACCTTGAGATCTTTAGGAGTCTTAGGTCCTTTGGGTAGGAAAGGGTGGGGGTGTGGCGGGTCAGCCAGCCCCCCCTTCCTCCACATGGTGGCAAGCGCTGGGATTCGAAACTGGACCACAGAGTGTGTGCACGTGGGCAAATGGGGAAGCTGGAGAGACTTTGGTGCATTGGTAGAGGGTTTCTTATTTTTTAGAAATTGAAGTGTGAGATTGAGCCTTAGGAAAAACGTTCAGATTGCTTAGCAGTCTGTGGAAGCCTAGCTACCAGCGGGGAACATTGAAGGCAAGAAATCTCAATTGTGAAGTGAGTAAGCAGAGAAAGCAGAACTCCAAAAAGTTCCAGAACAGCCTGTGTTCCTAGCAAGTGAGCAGAGGGCAGCAAGTGTGTGATCCAAGAGAACCAGAACTGGGAGAGCCCTGGCAAGGCAAGATATAGGCTGTGTGTGCGTGTCCCAGAGACTGAGAGCAGCAATTGCCAGTGTGTAAGCGGAGGCGGATCCTACCATCCCCATCGAGTGCAAGAAGTCTGTGGCTGGGGGAAGGCGGCTGTGTGATCCCAAAGAACCGGAGCAAAGAGAAGAAGAAAAAGTGTGTGTGTGTGTGCGCGCGCGTGTGTTCCAAGGGGAGCAGAAGAAAGGAGAGAAGAGCAGAAAACCTCTCTTAAGAGACTGGTGAGCAAAACGTTGAATTTTGGGACAGCGTTTGATGAGTGATTTGGTTGTGCTATGTGCCCCAGAGAAATTGTCAAGACTTTGGGGGGGGGGCAGGGTGAATGGCCAGGCTAGGCAGCAGCAAACAGAGGAGGGGCAGACATCAGAAAACAACCCCCAGAAAAAGAGACTTTGTCCCTGTGCTGCCGAAATGGAGAGCTGAAAGGAGCAGAAAGAAAAGGGGATTTCCCTCCTAGCTGGCGGAGAAGCACGGACAGAAGAATTTCCCTCCAGGTGTCTCCAGCGAGAAGAAAAGAGGACTGAGATTGGGGTGTTGATTAAAGCCAATAAAAGCTGATAAATTGTTGCTGGAGTGGAGGGGACGGGCGATTCAAGTGTATTTGTGTTGTCTTGTTGATAAATTGTTGCTGGAGTGGAGGGGACGGGTGATTCAAGTGTATTTGTGTTGTCTTGTTGATAAATTGTTGCTGGAGGGGAGGGGACGGGTGATCCCAGTGTAAGCAATGGAACTATTTGTGTTGTGTTGTCCCCAAATGAAAAAATTAGTCCAGACTGTATCAAGTCAATTTGAAATTTGAATGTAATGATAATGTGAAGCCAGAAACCTGTAAGCTTTCAAAGTGCCTCAGGGCAGGGAAGAGTTGCCAGAGAAAAATCAGTCAGAGGCGAGAGAACAAAGCAGAAGGTTAAAAGGAATTTAGAGGCGAGAAGCCCTCTAACAGCTGAAAGATTGCCAGGCTGGTGTTCTAGCTGCCTGAGTAGAGCCTCCAGGGCTCAGCATATAATTCTGAGGGAAACAGTAATCCCATTCATGTCATTGGGTAGAAAGTGCCACAAGCAAGCCTTTGGAAAAAAGGGGTGGTGTATTCATGTCATTGGGTGGTGGGGGCCACCAGCGAGCCTTTGGAAAAAGGGGTGATGGATCCATGTCGTTAGGTGGAGGGTGGCAGAAGCGAGCCTTTAAAAGCAAACATAAAGGCGAATTGAAGAGTCACATTTCAGTCAGCAATCTGCCCCCTACAGGCTTGTGTGAAAAGTAGCAACCCAAAAAAGTTTTTTAGACAGAGTGCCAGTCAGGCAACAGAAGGGTTGAAGTTCCCATTTGAATTGTATATGATGTTTCTTGTGAATGCAAACCTGTAAACTTCTGATTGATGGTTATTGATTGTTGTTTTGCTGTTTTGATGTTTAAAGAGCTTTAAGATTTAAGATTTAAAGCTTTAAGATGTTTAAGATTGTAGTTAATGTGTTTGATGTTTTGATGCTTTTTTGTTTTGTTCTGTTTTTGTGTGTGTGTGAAGGAGAAGAGGTGTGCTAGTGGTAGAAGGCTAGCAAAGGCTTTTTCTTTTAAGTTAGTTTAAAATGAAATGAGAGGGTTGACCTCTCAGGTTTCATTTTTTTTATAAGGGAGCGTGTGGAGAAAAGAGCCTTTGAGGGTTCCTGCACACACACACACACACACACACACACACGCCTCCTCATGTGTAAACCAAGTAAGGCCAGTTGGGGGGCTGGGAGGAGGCGAAATGTGCATAAAGTATCGGATGGGACATGGCGCCTGTCTACGGCTTTTCAGATGCAAATGTCATGAGTCATGAGTCTCCCTCCCCTGCCTGGCCAGGTGAAGTGCATCATGATTGGCTAAAAGGCAGCAGAGCTACAGAGAGGAGGGGGGGGAAGATATATTTCCCAACGTGTGGGTTTTGTCTTTGTCTTTGGTCATCGCGTGGCTGCCGGCTGTTGGAGCAATGGCGGTAAGCCAAGGAGAGGCCCAAGCCTTCGGGTGGCCTCCGGATCTGACCCCAGGTAGCTCCTGGTGAAATTAGCTGAATGAGGGCTCTGGGAAAGGCAAGCCTTGTGGAGGGCTACCCATCTCGGACCTTCGGGTAGGTGTAGTAGTCCTCCCGGGCAGCAAGGCTGTGCTGGATCTAACCCTGGAAGAGAACTGACCCTCAGGTAACAGAGTTGTGTGCCTGAGAGATATAAAGAAGTAGGTTTTGTTATTTTGTAGCTCTATTTCTGTGTACCAAAGTGTCTCTCTCTAATTTCGTGTGCTTCTCTCATTTTCCTATTCTTGTTGTAAAATGCTACCAGAATAAACCTTCTTTGGTTTTTTACCCCACATGGTGTTTGTGGATTGCTCTGCTTGGTTCAGTAACTAAATCCAGGTTACAGTCAGAAAAGCAAGTCCCTGAACAGAGATTCAAGTAGGATTGCAGACAGCTGAGGCTGGCAATCTGGTACCTTGAGATCTCTAGGAGTCTTAGGTCCTTTGGGTAGGAAAGGGTGGGGTCGGGTCGGGTCAGCCAGCCCCCACTTCCTCCACAATAATAGTAATAATGGTGATGATCATGATAATAACAAGAACAATGATAACACAAAATTAAAGACAGCATCTATAATCAATAAAACCCCAAACAGTTAAAAGGCTTAACAACGTAAGAGCAGCACTGCTGGAGCAATCCAGCATCCTGTTTCCTACAGTGGTCTCTGGGAAGCCCACACGCAGCACAAGAGCGCAGTAGCAGAGGTATACTGCTTCTACACATGGAGGTTCCATAGAGCCATCATGGCGGGTAGATTTTTCCTCCATGGATGTGTACAATTCCCTCTGAAAGCCATCTAAATGGCTGGCCATCACAGCATGAGATTTCCATCAATTAATTATACATTGCCCTGGTTTGGACGACACGCCAAGCCATCATGGGTAACTGGCATTGGTGGGTTGCCGTGCCGTCCAAACCCAGACTACTTCACCCATGGTGGCTTGTTGTTGTTGCTGTTGTTTTTCAAACAAGCCCCCCTGAGAACCCATGGACTATTCTAGGGTTTGTTTTACCCATGGTGGGTCATTGTGTTGTCTGAACCTGGACGACCGATCCCAATGTGGGTAAAGTGAAGTGGCGAGTGAGGCAGTTGTCAAGAGCAGCCAAAAAAAAAAAACCTTGCCAGGGTGTCCCCTGGCATGCCAGCTGGAGGAGAAAGGAGAAAGGAGGGGGCAAATAACCCACGGTGAGCCCGATTGTCTGTCAGGCGCACCGTGGGTTGTTCATGAAACAACCAACCCACTGCGGTTTATGGCCAGGGTAGGATGGCGTGATGTGTGACCCCGCCCATTGCGTGGCAAAGTGAGACTTGCCAGAAAACAGCAGTCAGAACATCCCCGAAGCTCATTGGAAAAGGCTCACCTCAGCCTGTTGTCCGATGGCCATCAGACACAGCACAAGGTGGGCCTCCCTGAGGAGGGAGTTCCATAGCTTCAGCGCCCCCACCGAGAAGGCCTTCTCTGTGGGGGCACTGAAGCTATGGGACTCCCTCCGTAGGGATGCCCACGCTGCAATGCTGCCCGTTGTACACGAGGCAGAGTGTAATGATATGCAATCAACACGGATATGTGGATTTTTAATAGCTGAATGTTGCTTCTTTTTAAAAGTCTATATATACTAATAGCCGTCTCAGCTCTTCAAGTGCCGGT
This sequence comes from Shinisaurus crocodilurus, assembly GCA_021292165.1. Lineage (NCBI taxonomy): Eukaryota > Metazoa > Chordata > Lepidosauria > Squamata > Shinisauridae > Shinisaurus > Shinisaurus crocodilurus. The sequence continues at coordinate 13,202,723 of CM037882.1, forward strand.
TCTTATATGGTCAAAGAAGTTACCACCCACACATAAGAGGCTGTAATCGCTTATTAAGATCTGCAGGAGAGGCCCTTCTGAGGACACCGGGAACCACACAGGATCATTTGCGGGGCACACGCGAAAGGGCTTTCTCCTCGGTCACTCCAAAGTGTGGAATGTGCTCTCTCAAGAACTAAACATAAGAACATAAGAAGAGCCTTGCTGGGTCAGGCCAAGGGTCCATCTAGTCCAGCCTTCTGTTCACACAGAGGCCAACCAGCTGCCCACGGGATCCCACAAGCAGGAAATGAGGGCAACAGCACCCTCCCACCCATGTTCCCCAGCAACTGATGTACACAGGTATATTGCCTCTGATACTGGAGTAGCATATAGCCATCAAGACTAGTAGCCGTTGAGAGCCTTCTCCACGGATTTGTCCAATCCCCTTTTAAAGCTGTCCAAACTGGTCGCCACCACCACATCTTGTGGAAGTGATTTCCACAGGTTAACTATGCGCTGTTTGAAGAAGTCCTTCCTTTTATCTCTCTTGAATCTCCCACCAATCAGCTTTATGGGATGACCCCTTTGGGTGCTAGAATTATGAGAGGGAGACAAATGTCACCCTGTCCACTATGTCTTTCACTGTCCACGACAATCAGCCCCCCACTGTCTTGGCCTTTAGAAAGGGTGTGAATATGCATCTTTTTAATTCAGCCTTTTAAATTATGTAGTTGTTTTAATGTTTTCAATATTTACCGTTTTTTATGTTCTTGCCTTTTTCTTTTTTTTAAAAAAGTGTGTTACGGTGTTATTGTTCTAAATCATTGTACCCTGCCTTGATGGCTTTTTAGCAAATAGAGTTGTATATAAATGTAACAACAACAACAAGAACAAGAAAAACAAGAACAATAACAACAACAGGGAGGTTTCATCAGGTTCAGGTTGGCAGAAGTAAAAAAAAAAAAATCTCTAGGGGGGGATAAAACGCTAGGAGGACCACCACCCCCAAAACCAGCCAAACGAGCTCTGAGCATACTCAGTGGGCACTGGACACAAAAGGCTGCCTGGCTGTTGTGTGTCTGTGGGGGGGGGGGAAACCAGGGAGGGAAGGGAACAGAGTACCCTGATATGCAGCAGAATGAGGTGGGAGGGCAGCTAGTACCACTTCAAGCCGCAGGTGTGGTGTGTGCGTGCATGTGTGTGTGTGCGTGTGCATGTGTGCACGCCATTCTTCAATGCTCACCCCTGTAAAAATTCTCTGCAAGGGAAAACAAAACAAAACAGCGTAGCAGGTTGCATCCCCATTTGCTGCATGCTGTGCTCAGGTGTATTTACCGCATGGGTGATTGTGAAAACACAAGAGAGTGTTCCAAAATGGGACACCAACAGCCTTAAGGGGCACAGTCCATTAGGCTACCTCAGAAACCCAGCACCTCACTCCACTAGACCCGCGGATGCTAGTCTGCCTCCATCCTTTGGCCACAGGAGCAGCAACTCTAGGGACTGCACGCTTCTTCCTCCCTCTCACAAAGACCTCTGCTTCACATTTAATTTTTTAGTTATTTGATTTTTAAATTCTAACCTGCTCACACAATGCAGAGGGATATAAGCCCTTTGGACATCATGCAGAAAATTACAAAAGAAAGCGAGAGCCCCAGAGGGATCATAAAAGTCAGAATAAAACAAATCACAGACTCACGGAACCGGAGCGGATGTTATAGGCCCTGTCTCTGGTCGAGGCAGGAAACCTAGAACAGCCTTCTCCAACCTGGTACCCTCCAGATGCGTTGGACTGCAATTCCCATCACTGGCTGGGAATGGTGGGAGTTGTGGTCCAACACATCTAGAGGGCACCAGGTTGCTAAAAAGTGGCAAAGAACAGGGGTCCCCAATGCGGCGCCCGCAAAACTTTAATTTATTTATTATTTATTCCCCCCCCTTTTAAAATATATGTACATGGATTTGTATATATCCATAGCAATGAATACATATGAAATGCATTCAGCTTTCTAGCAATTATACATAGGCTTCAACAAAAGCGGATCAAATATTTATTTTTTATTGTATTTATTTATTATATTTTTAAATCGCCCATCTGGCCAATCACCCGGCCACCCTGGGCGACGTACAGTCAGTAAAATACAATAAAACACCATTAAAACACAATTAAAACAATATAATAAAACAAAAAACAAAAAAACCCTACCCCACCCCATATTCCCGCCTGAAAAGCCATGTTTTTAAAGCCCAGCGGAAGTTCATCAAGGAGGGGGCATGACAAAGGTCACTGGGGAGGGAGTTCCATAACTTGGGGGCCGCCACAGAGAAGGCCCTCTTCCTAGTCCCCACCAGCCTGGCTGCTCTGGCTGATGGGACAAGGAGAAGGTCGTCTGTGACAGACCTTGTTGAGCAGCCTACTTGATGTTGCTGGAGGCGCTACTTGAGATAAGTTGGACCAGAGCCGTATAGTTTTAAAGGTCAAAACCAACACCCTGAATTCAGCCCAGCAAGCAACTGGTAGCCAGTGCAACTCCTTCAGCACTGGTGTAATGTGATCTCGTCGGCGGCTGCCTTTAACCAGGCGAGCCGTCGCATTCTGTACCAGCTGTAGCTTCTGAACCATCTTCCAGGGTAACCCCATGTAGAGCGCATTACAGTAGTCTAGGTGAGAGGAGACGAAGGCATGAACCACCGATGGGACCAGATGATTAGGAAGGTAGGGGCGCAACTGCCGCATCAGATGGAGCTGATAGATACAGCGCCGCCCGGCTCACAGCTGACACTTGAGCCTCCATTTAGCACCAGGTCAACATTCCCTAACCTCCCCTTGTCTCCCACCAAATAAGTATCCATTTGAAGGTCTATATGCCACCCATTCAAATGTTGAAAGCGTTGTAAGGTCATCAATTCATTGCATTATAGGAGGTGAGTGTTTATCCTCCTTTGAATGTTGTAATATCAGAATGTTGTAATATCTTTTAGCTGTCAAGAAGGCACAGAGAATCCATTTATGCGGGCCATTTGTTAATTTCCAGGAAGCAGGTAAATAATTTAAAAGAACATGTACATCGGTGAATATTAAAGACTGTTCCAGTACAAAATTTATCTGTGTAATAACCTCCCTCACAAAAGAAGCAACTACTGGACATTGCCAAAACAAACATTTAAAAGAAGCATTAACTGTCATGCATCGGCAGCAATTACAAGAATTGTACGATCCCTTATTAAAGGGACATTGTGGTGTCCAATAGACACGAAACAAAAGTTTTTTCTGAATAAAACACAGCCTAAGATCCATAGATGCGAGAGCTAGACACCAAAGCGGTGATCCACTGATAAGGCATTTCGTGGTGGTGCCCATGGCAGTTTCTCAAATTCCCAAATGTGCCCACAGATCCAAAAAGGTTGGGGACCCTGACCTAGAGCATCCCCAACAGATGGCTGTACAGCCTCTGCCTGAAGAACTCCAGTGAGATAGAGCCCACCACCCCGCTGGATAATCAGCTGCCTTGTCAAACTGCTCTTATTTTCAAGAGGTTTCCTCTAGAGTTCAGTCAAAAAGTCCCCTTCTGAAACTTAAGGCCATTAGATCTAGCGCTGCTCACTGTGGCAGCAGAGAACAAGCCTTTCCCCTCTTCTGTAGGGCAGCCCTTCAGGTATTTGAAGAGTCATGTCATGTCTCCTATGAGGAAGGGTTACATACAGCAGCTGGGATTGTTTAGCTTAGGAAAATGGGGAGTGAGGGGAGACAGGATAGAGGTGTGCAAAATTATGCATGTTGTGGAGAAAGTGGGCAGGGAGACATTTTTCTCCCTCTCTCATAATTCTAGAACCCAAAGGGGTCATCCTGTGAAGCTGATTGGTGGGAGACTCAGGACAGATAAAAGGACTTCTTCACACAGCGCATAATTAAACTATGGAATTCACTTCCACAAGTTGTAGTGATGGCCGCTAGTTTGGATGGCTTTAAAAGGGGACTGGACAAATTCATGGAGGAGAAGGCTATCAATGTGGCTACTAGTCCTGATTGGCTATACTGTATGCTACCTCCAGTATCAGAGGCAGTATGTCTGTGTACGCCAGTTGCTGGGGAACATGGGCGGGAGGGTGCTGTTGCCCTCATGTCCTGCTCGTAGGATCCTGTGGGCAGCTGGCTGGCCACTGTGGGAACAGAATGCTGGACTGGATGGACCCTTGGTCTGATCCAGAAGGGCTCTTCTTATGTCCCCCCTGAGTCTTCTGTTCTCCAAGCTAAACATACCCAGCTCCTTCCACCTTTCCTCATAGGACTTGCTTTCCATATTTCTGACCCTATTTCTTGCCCTCCTCTGAACCTGTTCCAATTTGTCTATATCCTTCTTAAAAGTGCAGTGCCCAGAACCGCACAAGAGCCAAGCCTGGGCAAATAAAAAGGCCCCCATTTGCCACCAAAAGCTAATCAGACTTGGCCAGTGTGGTATTGGATGCAGGGATAGCAGGGTCAAAGCACCGGGAATGATTTTCTATTGAAATACCACCCGTAGCAGCTTACAATAAAACATGATACAATATAACAAAGTTAAAACAGTAAAACTACATATTCATTATAACAATAGAACATCGTAGTTATGACAAGAGGCAGTGAGAGTAGAACTTCAGCAAGCATCAGCAAAAAACAGCAGGTTGCCAATTTTAAAAGTGTGAATAAAGATGCCTATACCGTCCGTAGAAAGATGAAATGAAAGGAGGCCTGGTGAATATTCACTGGGAAGGAGTTCTGCAATCACAGTGCTACCACTGAAAAGGCTCTGTCTCTCATACTGGCTCACCTAATTTCAGATATGGGCAGAACACAAAGCAAGATCTTCCAAGCCAATCTTAAAGGCTGGGCAGGTTCATATGGGAGCAGGCGGCTTCTAAGGTAACATGGCCCAGGCCATTGAAGGGCTTTAACTACCAATACCAGCACTTTTAATTGAGCTCAGAAACTGATGGGCAACCAGGCAGATGGAAGCATATGACTCCAATCTTCAAGTGACAGATAGTCTGGCAGAAGTGTTTTCCACTTCTGAACAGAAGTTTCTGGACTGTTTTTAAAGGCAGCCCCACCTAGAAGTAACCAGGGGGCAGGGATAGCTGATACCAAAGTCCCTCTTAAATGTGTGTGAAATAAGAATTAATAACCTGGCTTTTCACTCTGGCCTTGTCAGACCAATCCACACACACCCCTCATAGAATCGTGGAGCTGGGAGGTACCTCAAAGGTCATCCATTCCAAACCCTGCTGATGCAGGAAATCCACTACAACACCCCTGTGAGGTGGTCATCCAGCTTCCGCTTAAAAACCTCTAAGGAAGGAGACTCCACCACTGTCTGGGCTGCCTGTTCCACACTGACAAACAGCTTGTACCATCAGGAAGTTCTTCCTAAACGTTGAAAGCCTAAATCTCCTCGTTTGTAACTTGAACCAGTGACTTTGGGTGGGTCCTACCCGCTGCCCCCGAGCGACAGAGGACACATTTGCCCCATCATCTCCATGACATGACTTTCCCCTCCCCTCACTCAAGACTAGCGCTTTTCAAAGTTTTATAGCTCCCCGCATCTTCTTCTGGCTGTGCCCGTCTGTTTGTTTGGGACTCACCGTCACCCTCCTCCCCACATCCGAGCAAAGAGCGAGAGCGCCCGAGACACACCCAACCTCCCACTCACCCCCGCAGACAGGCGACTCTGTGTGTGTGTGGGGGGGGAGATCAGCGGCCGCGGCAGGCTGTTGGTTTCTTTCTTTCTTTCTTTCTTTCAGGGAAGCTCGCCCGCCATTACTGATCTTCTGGTGGAGCTAAGCTTGCGGAGGGATTCCGGGGTTCCCTGGAACACAGTCCGAAAACCCCTGATGGAGGCCCTGCCCCTGGGGCGGGGGGGGGGGCTTACAATCTGGGTCTCTATTCAGTTGCAGGGACTGCTCCTAATTCCTGATATGAACTAGCGCCAGAAAAATCATGATGATGATGATGATGATGATGATGATGATGATGATGATCATCATCATCATCATCATCATCATCATCATCATCTACACTAGCCAGCACATCCACACCATTTGGAATCCAGGCATAAGAAACAAGTGCCCGCAATCTACCACTCTCCCCTCTCGTTGCAACACTTAAGTTTCTCCTAGGATCCAGTTCCCTGCCTCAAGCAATGGGTTCCCCATAGCCTCTGGCTTCTCCCACCCCCTGCCACACTTTGTATCCTATATCTCCCCCCCCCCTTTTTTTTTTAATGTCCCCTTCCTTGCTGGCTGGCTTTAACTCACCCGCGCCGTGCAGCCTTTGTGTCTGCCGCAGCCCTCCGATTGCTCCCAGGCTGGGAAACGAAAAGCAAGAGGCCGTTTCTCATGTCAGACCAGAGGCAGGAGGCGGGACGGGAAGGGAAAGGGGAGCCTTCCCCGCCCGCCCTCCTCTCCTCTCTTTGCAGCTCTGGACTCAAATTTCCACAGGCCTTTCTAGGAACCAGAGCTTTGTACATTTAACCCCTTGAGCTGATCAAAATCAGGCGGGGGGGGGGAGTCAGAATTACAACAATAAAGGAACAGAAATATTGCAGAGGGATAGCAGTAGCCCTGCCTCTGGGCTAGGGTGCAAGGCAGTGATGTGACTGGGGCTGGACCTTGTTGGGGCCAAAGTCCAAGGGACACCCCCCCAATGACCACCCAAAGAGGGTGATGAGAGCATCTGAAGCAAACAGGCATGACGGCGCATAATTAGGAAAGGCATCGACAATAAAGCTGCCAAGATCATACTGCCCTTACCACAAACCTATGGTGCGGCCCCACTTGGAAGACTGTGCACATTTCTTCTGATCAAAGGATACTGTAGAGTAGGGGAAAGTGCAGAAAAGGGCAGATCAAGGGGCTGGAGCAACTCCCCGGTGAGAAAAGCTTAAGGTTTCACTTAGAGAAAAGGAGAGTAAGGGGAGACATGATAGAGGGGTACAAAATTATGTATGCATGGTGTGGAGAAAGTGGACAGGGAGACATTATTCTCCCTCTCTCATAATACTAGAACCCAAAGGGTTCAATCCCATGAAGCGGATTGGTGGGAGAGTCCGGACAGATAAAAGGAAGGGCTTCTTCACACAGCACAGAGTTACTATGGAATTCACTTCCACAAGATGTAGTGATGGCCACCAATATGGATGGCTTTAAAAGGGGATTGGACAAATTCATGGAGGAAAAGGCTATCAATGGCTACTAGTCCTGCTGGCTCTGCTATGCCTAAGTGCACCAGTTGCTGGGGAACATAACATGGGTGGGAGGGTGCTGTTGCACTCCTGCCCTGCTTGTGGGATCCCGTGGGTAGCTGGCTGGCCACTGTGTGAACAGGCTGCTGGACTAGATGGACCTTGGTCTGATCCAGCATGGCTCTTATGTGCCATGATTTCAGAGAGTTTAAATGCAAATCTGCACATGCTCAGAGTATTATTATTTTTTTTAAAAAAAATAATAATCAGTGTAGGCAAGCAGTTTTATTGTTATCTAGGGGAGGCTGGTGTGACTCCTATTTTGGTGGGGCCCCTTAACCATTGCAGGTTTTATTTGGAGCTGTATAGGAGCTATCCATGGTGCTGAACTCCACCCTCCAAATAGGTTCACCACCATGGATAGTTCCTATAAAGCTCCAAATAAAAGCTTGAAAAGATAAGGAGCCCCACCAAAATATGAGTCACCAGCCTCCCCTTCTAACCTATCAAGAATGTGGAGCCATTTGAGCAATTTGTAAAGCATGGAACGGCAGTTGTGGGGGGGGGGGGGAGAAGAGAAATGTTAGTTGCGTGCTTCACCACTGAAGTAACGCACATGGTTGTATGAAGAGGCCCCCCATATGATTGCTAAGTCCAGGGTCTAAAGCAGAGCTGCAGAACCTCTTTCAAGCCAAGGGCCAAATTCTATTTCAGAGGAGCTCTCGGGGGCCGCATTCCAGTGGTGGGCGGGGTCAAAGGCAAAAGGGGTGGGCCAAAAGACCAGCATATTTTAGCTTAAATCTCTACCCTCCAGTAACTAAGCCTTAGGAGAGGCATTTCAACCTATTAGAGAGGGGGGAAAGTTGCACATCAGCTGGGAAAGCACCAAAAGATTGTTGTTCAGGGGAAAGGAGGTCGGGCCAGGGGAAGGAGATGTGGCCCTCTGGGAAACCCCAGAGGGCCAGTTTGAGTACCCCGGAGTGCCGGATTTGCACCCTTGGTGTAAATTACCTATTTATTTATTTATTTATTACATTTACATCCCACATTTTTTCCTTTTGCAAGGAACCCAAGGTGGCTAACATGATCCTTCTCTCCATTTTATCCTCACAACAACCCTGTGAGGTAGGTTAGGCTGAGAGTCAGTAATTGGCCCAAAGTCACCCAGTGAGCTTCTAGTCCCGAGTGGGGACTAGAACCTGGGTCTCCCAGTCCAACACTCTAACCACTACACCACGCCGGCTCTCACACCTAGCTACAACTCTGGGTATAGGCCTTCCCCTTTCCTACCTAGCTGGTAAAGAAAAATGAAAATAGAATCACAGAGGAGGGAAAGGGGTGGAGGGAGGTTGCTGGGATGCAACAATTATTACCATCCTCATGTGTCACTGCCAAATGCACCGTTTACATGAGTATTTATTTATTTATTTTGTGTCTCTGCCTTTCCGCAAAAAAAAATGGCGCTCAAGATGGCTAATGATAACACCCAGATTGAAAACAAAATCTTAATTAAAACATTAACATAAAAATGAATAAATTCAAAATGCAATCATAACAGAAATCGATATCACCTAACTAATTAAAGAAACCCTTCAGCAACAGAGCTGCTCACATGCCAAAGGCCTCACCAAATAAAAACATCTTCGCCAGCCTGGGGAAGGACAAAAGAGGGGGAGTGAACCTAACTTCCCTCAGTGGTGATACAAGGAGATACACAACACGGGGGCTTCTTTCTGAAGCCCACCAGATCTGGCAGGGCCAAAAGAGAAGAGAAGAAAACAAATGCTCACCTATGCCAAGATCTCATTGGGTGGCCCACCTACTTCAGATTGCAAAAGGGGGCTCACACATGATTGAATGCTCCACTCCATACCCCCCAATCCCTGCACATAGACAACTATCATGTCAGGAAGAAGGCTAGGCCAGAACCCAAGAGTTTTGAGCCAAAAGAATCACAGGTTGACTGGGTTCAGACAACACGATAACCCACCCTCAAAGGTTGAATGTGGGTTGTCGCTGAACCATGGGTTGTTGTTGAAATGTGGGTTATCATTTAGTCTGAACTAGGGATGTGTGAAGAATCCGTTGGGGGTGTGTGTGTGGAATCCAGCAAATTTGCCCAGTTTAACCCCTCAGACGCCACCTCACTTGCTGCTTCCCCCAACGCCGACTCACGTTCTCCCAAGTCAAGCCAGGGGAGTGACTTCCAGGTTTCCAGCAGGCCGCTGTTTATGTAGGAAATGTCTTAATATACACCAAACGTGGCCGCAATTTGCATAATTTGTGCAAATGGTGGCCATTTTTGGCATATAGTAAGGCATTTCCTACGTAAGCAGCAGCCCACCAGGAACCCGGAAGTCCGGTAAGTGGCGCAGCATGCACCCGCTTTTAGTTTGGCTCCGGCAAGCACAGTGGCAGTGTCCACCAAGCTGGAAGCAGGTCAAATCCCGCCGGATCGCCCATCACTAGTTTGAACCCAGCCGAGATAACAAACCATGGTGAACAACCCACACTTCACAACCCAACAACAAACCATGGGTTCTCTTCATGGGTTGTTCATGGTTAACAAGCCATGGCTTGTTAACACAGCTGGGTTCAGACTACACGATAACCCAGTAACAACCTACACTCAACCCATACTCAACCCTTGAGGGTGGGTTATAGTGTTGTCTGAACTCTATAACTTCTCCAATGGTGTGGATCGATCTATCTTTTGCTACTCTTGAAGCATCCTGATTTGTGTACCAAACGAGCGGCGGACAGAAGGGAAAAGCTTGGGACTGCACGTTATGGAACTCATGTTTCCAAGTGATTGGTGCAGAGGGGGAGGGAACGGGACGCCCTGTCTGCAAAGCAACATCAAGAGGGCCAGTTTGCAAGCAAGAAGCAACTCATAATTTCCTCCCCCTCAAGTCACCATTACTTTCCTCCTTTAACTTGCCCTTGACATGGGGTTGCAAATAGGGTGGCGAATTATAAATCACCAAAAAAAGAGGATAAAAGAGACACATTTGCATAAAGTTTGCATATACTAGTTTATATGTATGGATGCAAATTTAGAAAGCATTATTGGAATTCAAATTACTGGAATTTAAACTATCTGACCATAGTGGGAGAGACCGTAACCAGGTGACTAGTGTGTCTGCCTATTCGGTCAGCCGTCCAGGGGCTAACTGGTGATAGGAAACACAGTTCTTCTGGTTCTTTATCTTTAAACCAGACTTGGACCAGACCCTTTCAAATAGAGGATGCCTTCAAACAGAGGACAGTCCTCTGGCAGCCCTTCAAAGAGAGGACTGACCTCTGTAAAAGAGAACACATGGCCACGCTTTGTTTGCAGAAGCGTACCTTTATACTCCACGTTCATTCACAGGGACATCAGAAGAGACCTGCTGGATCAAACAGGGCCTTCTCTGTCATGGTTCCCTGAATGTGGAAGAACCTCTCCAGCTTAATTAACCAGGGACCTACCACATTGTTAACTTTCAGGCTCCAATTATTTGTTTACAGGGTATATACATATACCACTCCATATTCCGGTATGGGGTTATTGGAGCGGTGAACAATAAAAGATAAAACAGGTAAAAAGAATAAAAAATGTTAAAAACAAAATCAATAAAACTGTTGCTGGTTAGTTCAGGAAGGCTTCCTGAAATAAAAGTGCTTTCTGGAGGTGCCAAAAGCAACACAGTTTTGGAGCCTGCCTGACCTCCAGAGGCAGGGAGCTCCACAGAAAGGGAGCCACCACACTGAAGGCTCTTCTCCGGGTGGACTCCAGTTGGGCCAGGCCGCCAGAGGTCCATGTGGAACCACGAGGAACTGGCCATCCAATGACCTCAGTGACCGGACAGGTTGGTAAGTGAGGAGGCGTTCTCTCAGGTATCCCGGGCCCACGTTGTTTAGGGCTTTATACATTAGTACCAAAACCTTAAACCTGGTCTGGTAGCAAATAGGCAGCCAGTTCAGTTCCCTCAACAAAGGAGTTGCATCCAGAAACCCGGACTGAAATGGGTCTAGATAATTGGCATCCTCCAAGCGTGCCTGCTCTTGCTCCGCCACAACCCTCTCAAGTGCCTTCCCTAAATAAGGGGGCTGTTTGCGACTGGGTGGTAGCTGTCAAGTACCAGTGGGCCCAGAGTGGGTTTCTTCAGGAGTGGTCACACTCCTACCTCCTTAAGAACAGCAGGAGATGCGTTTACCACGCAGCGATGTGTTTGCCACTCCCTGGACCCACCCAGCCATACCCCCTCAGCTAGCTTTTATTAGCCAAGAGGAGCAAGGATCGAGAGGGCACGCGGTCGGTCGCATTGCTGCAAGCACCTTGTCCACATCATCAGGCTGCAGCAGATGAAATCGACCCCACAAAATGGTGTCCCTATTTACCGAAGCTCTGGATTTAGCCGTTCTTTTGTTTTGTTTTTTCTCTATCCGCTGCATCGTTTTTACTGTCGCAGATTAATTAACCTCAGAGGCCAAGGCGGGATATGAATTTTCGAAACAAGACCATGCTCTGTTCCCACCCCACCCCTGCTCTCTGGCATACACAGAGCGCTCATTTCGACTCATTTCATTTATTTCACTTCTATACCACCCAAAGCTGTCTGGGCGGTTCACAAAGATTACAGCTCAAATATACAATATAATAAAAACATAATATAAAATATTTAACATACAAAATTTAAAACTATTTAAAACAGCTTTTAAAAACCCCTCTATTATATATAATATTTAATGTATAAAATTTAAAAACTATTTAAAGCAGCTAAAGGGGGGGGTTGGGTGACCCCAAATAACAGCTAGGAAGCACCACAACAACCGCCTGCCATGCGCTTACTTCCACCGCACAGGCATTAAACTCCAGCATATGCAAATATGGGCTAGATCTGTTGCAGATCTCTCTTTCAATCCATTGGGCCCAAGGGGAAGTTCCCCTGAGCATGCACAGAGTGCCCGGCCCCTCTCTGAGAACAAACAGAGCTGGATCGCTCCTACTTAAGAGAAGCAGAACAAGACAGACGGATGAGAGCCAGAAACGCAACATGCGCCACTTCTCTGCCCCCGGATCCTGCCATCAGGCTACATCTACTCCACTCAACATGCTCTTTGCTCAGCATCAGGGGTCCCAATCTGCATTTCCCCGCAGACTGATATGTGGCAGGCATCCACGTGAGACGGGTCCTTACTGCCTACCTCAGGGTGTGGAATGGCTTTCAGCCCAAGAACCAAATTCAATTACAGAGAAGCTCGGGGGGGGGGGGGGCGCATCCCAATGGTGGGCGGAGCAAAAGGCAAAGGGGGTGGGGCCAAATACAAAATACATTTTTGCTTAAAGCTCTTACAGCCAGTAACTAAGCCTTCAGAGAGGCATTTCAACCTCTTAGGCTTGGGTGGAAAACTGCACAAAAGCAGGGGGTGGGGCCAGGGAAGGGGCGGGGCCTTCTGAGGACCCCCAGAGGGCCAGATTGGTACCCCAGGCAGGTCACATGTGGCCCACGGGCCTACAGTTTGACACCCCTGGCCTACCTACTGGAAAATTCTACCAAGCCAAGTCTGCCCTGACTTTTCATAGCCTGATAAAAAGCTTGGCTTTTGTTACTGGCCAATAGCATTCCTGTTTTCCTTTGTTGCCTTTTCACTGACCGACTGTATTTTGCTGGCATATTTTTCATTTCTGTGATTTGTTTCGGGTTGTTAAGTTTGGGTTTTTTTTTTGCAGCTTTTATTGTTTTATGATGGATTGCTTTAATCTCTTTATTATCTGTAGCTGGCTGCTTTGGTTTGTTTTGCAAGAAAAGCAGGACACAAAACCCTTAAATGAGACAAATAAATAAAAACTAGAGCCCTTGCCTGTTGTGCACACCTCTTAAAGTCACAGGACCTCTGTCAGGAAGAAAAGCAGTAAACCAATCACAATGCTTTTACCGACGTTTTAATCCTTTTTAGCATCCATATATCGCTTGAGATGGTCCAAAGCACACACCACACACACACACACACACACACACACACACACGTGTGTGTGTGTGTGTGTGTGTGTATCCTGCCTTATCCTCCCAGGAGTTTGAGGCAGTGTACAGGGATCTCTGCATCCTCCCTCCATTTTATCCTCACAACAACCCTGCAAGTAGGTTTGACAAAAGACAAGTGAGTTTCGAGGCTGAGTACTAATCTGAATCTGGGATTCCCGCAGTCCAAGTCTCAGGGCTGGCTGTACCATAAGGCACAGTGTGGCAGCCACCTCAGGCAGCATATTCTGGGGGGTGGGGGGGGCAGGGAGAAGCGGTAGGATGCTGGAGGACAGTGCTGCATGTGCCATGTGGCCTGCCCAGTGTGACCAACCCCTCAGGTAGCCTTCTGCCATCCGCTCTGCTGGAGGACGTTGTCCAGTCCTGTTTCTGTTACTAAAGTAAGATTCAACTGCCAGTCCAGCTGGCTTCTGTATGTGGAATTAAGGGCGGGGTGGGGGGCGCCATCTTGTCCTTTGACTCAGGCAGCAAAATGATATGGGCCGGTCTGGCACCTGCCTGGCATATGAAGGATAGCCACCACCTTAGTAAGCTGGCTGAGTGTGTTTGCAGGTTTCACATTGCATAAGATTGCCCCTGACGAAGGAGGCTCAGTCTCCAAAACACACTGGGCTTAAATACGTTTCGCTCTGGCACTTCTGGGAACTCGTTCTCTTTTTGCTTTCCAGCTGCACCACACTGGCTCTCCGAGCCATCAGTGCCAGCTGCAGGTTTTGGAGAGCCCTGGGTCAGGACACCCTTAATGAGCCCCAACCCTCAGCGAGTCGACCCTCTCACTGCCATGGTCACCAGCTGCCCTTGCTCCTCCTCCTCTTTCTTGTCATTGCTACCTCTGGCTGGCTTGACAGGCAGAGAGACTGTGAGCGAGTAGGCCGTGGCACCTGCTACTACTCCTCACCACCACCACCACCACCATGGTCTGGGCCAGAGCGAGGCAGGGGAACAAGCAGGTTGCCACGGGGACGAAGAGGAGGAGCACGTCCAGGGGGCTCTTGTCAGTGGGCCCCTGCTGGGGTATGGGCCCTCGGCAAGTGCCCCACCATGCCTACCTTTGACACCAGCCCTGAGGATTATGATGGCATGCGGCTCTATTCTTTTTTTCCTTTGAACAATAGAGAGTTGCCTTATATCAGGGGTGCTTCCAGACACGTGGCTCCTAGTGGTAATAAATGATTGCTCTTCCATGGTAACCAACAAGCAGAATTGCAACTGACTGTCCACGTCTGCCCTAGTGCCCTTAGCGCTTAGTCACTTTTAAGGGGTGTGATTTTGACGCGGACGGTGGCTTAAGAGTGACTGAACCTATCACAGCTCAGTACACATTCACTATACCCTTTCCAGAGGGCCCTGGTCTTATCACCCGTTTATTTTTTTAATGGATCTTTTAAGTAGCATTTTAGTGCTACTTATTTTAACACTATACCAGCTACGTTTTATATATAAAACAAAATACCACTTAAATGAAACAATCACTATATATATATATATATATACACACACACACACACACACACACACAATGATGGGGGGACAAATCTTCCCAGTCACCACCATTTTGGCGAGGTGATTAATGATGTTGACTTGTAAGGTTTTTAATATATAAAAACATATTTTAATATATAAATATATTTCAATATATAAAAACATATTTAAAATAATAATTAATTAGTGTTATAATAGGGGTATAGCACTAAACCTATATAATATTTTTTTTCTTTAAAAGCAGGAAGATTACAAATGGATGATGTCATCATGTGGAGCTCCCATAAAATGTGAGTGAACAAAGCATGACAATTCCACCATAAAGCCTCATCTGGTAGCTGCCCAGGTCAGACGATTTGCCTATCTAGCCTAGCCTTGTCTAATCTGACTAGCAGCAGCTCCCCCAGGCCGTGCCAGCTCCAGGTCTTGGAGGGGCCTTGGGCAAGGGCCCCTCAAGGGCCCCCTCCCTCAGCGAGGCTGCCTTCTCGCCAGCTGCCCTTGCTCCTCCTCTCTCCCATCTTTGCTCCCGCTTGCTTGCTTGACAGGCGGAGAGCCAGGGAGCAAGTCGGTCGTGGCATCTATACAGGCCTGTGGCTTACGCTGGCTCAGCTTGTCTGAGCGTGGAAAGCTAAGCAGGGTCAGGCCTGGTTATTACTTGGATGGGAGACCCCTCCTCTAGTTTCCTGCATTGAGCAGGGGGTTGGACTCGATAGCCTTGTAGGCTCCTTCCAACTCTATGATCTATGAAATCTATTAAATCTGCTGCTCTTCCTTCTCACCACCACCACCACCACCACCACCACCGTTGTCTGGGCCAGAGCGAGAGGCAGGTTGCAGTGGTAAAAAGGAGGAGCAACTCCAGGGGACTCGTCAGTGGGCCCCTGCTGGGGAGTGGGCCCTTGGCAAGTGCCCAGCCATACCCACCATTGAGGCCAGCCCTGTCTCCATGATCTCAAGCTGAGGAAAGCTCTCCTTCTCCCACCCCCATCACCTGCTACCTGATCTGTTTAACTGGAGATGCTGGGGATTAAACCTGGGACCTTCTGCATGCAAAGCAGATGCCCTGCCACTGAGCCATGGCCCCTCCTCCCTCCCCTCTGCCCTTGAACCTTCGGGGCTATAATTATTTCAAGAGCTCCAGCTTGCCACATCAGCTGCTGCAGCGGTAAATCCAGCTTTCCTTCCTCCGGTACTGATAAACCTTTACTGCAACTATATTTCTGCACAGCTATCCAGGTCATTATTAAATGCAGGCTCGGATTAAAAATGGACACCGATTCGGTTTACAGCCACGTGTACACCTCAGGAGTGGGTTAGGGTGGGGTGGGTGGTCTGTACAACTACTCCAAGGAGAGACCTGTCCGCATCCGGATTGTGCATGCAAGGAGGAAGAACTTTGTATTCTCAGGCCATAAACATACACACACACACACTATGCAGCGGGGTGCATTTTGCATCTGCTGTCCTGGTTCTTTATTGGTGTGCTTAACCTAGAGCTAGAGACTGTCTTGCTTTTATTAATCTAATAAAAGGATTGATGGAGCACTTTTAATATGTGGAGTGCTCTCACTCGGCATATTGCGCTGCTCATCATCCCAACAACAGCCCGACCAGCAGAAATCCAAGACCCAAAGACCGCAGGAGGAATCAGCAAAGAGCTGCTATTTGCCTCAATGGTTTTGCAGAACCTGAACATTTGGAGGCAGTATACCTCTGAATACCAAGGGCCAGGGGAACAATGAGGGCTAAGAAAATAGGGAGGTGACATATGAGAGCCAATGTGGCGTAGTGGTTAGAGTGTTGGACTGGGATAACCTACCTCACAGGAGTGTTGTGAGGATAAAATGGAGAGGAGGAGAAGGATTATGTGAGCCACCTTGGGTTCTTTGCAGGAAAAAAGGCAGGGTCTAAATATAATAAATAAATAAAAAGAATATACCAGGGGTGCCCAACATTTTCAGTCCCAAGGGCCACATTGGGTGCCTGCTGGGATGGCAGGGGCTGCACGCACGCACGCGCACACACACCATTCACACTCACACTCACTTTCACACCACGCACTCTCACACACGCGCATCCTATCAGCAACAGATCTTGGTCTTGCAACAACAGCATCTCTTCCATGTCACAGCATCAAGGTGTTGCAGCCCCCTCCTCAGCCACCCAACCCAGTCACCAAAAAGATGGGGGGGGGGAACGCTCAAAGAATGGGTTCTCTGGATTCTACCATAGAAGCCTTCTTCTTAGAGTGACCACAGAACACCCAAAGAAGCTGGCAGGAACCTTCAAGCACGGCTTCCTAGTGTGTTCCAGGGACACTCTAGCAGCAATTCGTTTATGGCAGGAACCAGAGAATGTTTTCCCCCCTTTCCCCACTTTTCCGGCAGTGTCAGATGCTGGGGGTTTGGGGGCCGCCAGACAAGGCTTGGACACCTGCAACTTATGAGCCCCACTTTCTGCACCCCTGACTTCTACCACGTTAAACCATTGGTCCCTATGGCTCATGGACTGGGAATATCTTCTCAGGGTTTCAGGCAGCAGTCTTTTCCAGCCTGATCTGAAGATCAGGATGGATGAACCTGTCTAGCACAGTTTCACTCAGGTTCTCATCCCCCACACACTCAAAGTTTGTTCCGTCCTATTTCCGCATTTGTGATTTTTAAAAATTCTGCACAAAAATCTGTACATATTTTTATGTGCATTTTTAAAATCTAAGCATTTCCGTATGTTTTTTTTTTCAAATGCACACATTTTTGTTTCCACTTTTTCAAATGGATGCATTTTTGTGTTTGTGTGCATTTCTCCAAAGATGCACATTTTTTCTTTGTAATGTACACATTTTTGTATACACCTTTCCATACATTTTTTAAATGTACGCTGTTTTGGGGGAGGGGGGTTGCAAGCTGCATTGCAAACTTCGGAAAAGTACTAATTTCGCCGTCTAACTGCATTCCAGTTTGTGTTCAGGTTCAGGAAATGAGAACTTGATAAGTTCGCATTCAAATGCAAACCAGACAAATTACCCATTGCTACCTAAAGATGCCATAAATTGAAGCTAGGATCTTCTGCATGCAAAACTAGTGCTCTCCCACTGAGCTATCATCCTCTGCATGGGTCTATCCCTATATCAGGGGTGAGCAACTTGTAGCCTTCCAGATGTTATGGCCTACAGCTCCCATGAACCTTTGCTATTGGCTATGCTGACTAGGACTGATGGAACTTCTAGACCAAAACATCTGGAGGGCCACAAGTTGCCCACCCCTAACTAGACCAGTATTGTCTAGTCAAGGGGTTCTTAACCGGGGGGGGGGGAATTCCCCCCAGGGGGAGAATTTTGGGTTTCAGGGGGGGGGAATTGGGACCACAGACTCAACCTGTTGGAATACTGATCTTTCTACAAATTACAATTCTACAGATTGTACATAATCTACAGGACATCACACCTTATTGTATGGCACAGATTAAGTCAGACAATCTTGGAAAGGGGGGAAATGACATTCTGACAAAGGGGAGCATGGGGCAAAAAAGGTTGAGAACCACTGGTCTAGTCTGACTGGGAGTGGCTCTTAGGTAGAAATGTGTTTTTACTTCCTAGAGTATTCTACTCTAAAGCAGCTTCCTGGGTTCTGATTGCCAGGAAAGGTGCCAGGTCTCGAAAAGATCTGGGGTGCAGGCCCACAGGACAAAAAAATGCACAAATCTGCATATGTAATTTACATATGTTTTAACGTCTGTATGTCTTTGAAGGGCCCTGTCTCCTAAGGACACCTCTATTTGTAAAAAGGGATGTATGGACAGGGGAGAGGAGGGCATTTGATTTCAGAAGAAAACCTGGGGGGGGGGCAGCAGGAGGTGAAGCACACGTGGGGAAAAAGCCAGCTGATTTAGGGGGATCAGATGAAACAGAGATCCTCAGGGCCCCTGTGCCTTTATTTCAGCAAGTGCCCACATGGACAG
The DNA here is from genome assembly GCA_021292165.1 of Shinisaurus crocodilurus. Taxonomy (NCBI): domain Eukaryota; kingdom Metazoa; phylum Chordata; class Lepidosauria; order Squamata; family Shinisauridae; genus Shinisaurus; species Shinisaurus crocodilurus. The sequence continues at coordinate 13,221,387 of CM037882.1, forward strand.
CAGGGTGGTGGGGCAGATGGTCTCCCGGAGATTTGGGGCTCCAAATGAAAGATTCAGGGCTTCAGCCCTAGTGGGCCGCTCCCTCACACCGCCTCTACCGATTGCCATGACAATGCAGCACAAGACTCCAATTCCCCCTCTTTTAAAAAGGTTATTAACTGCCCAGCAAAAAGCCAGGGTGGCAAGCGCCCTAAGAAAGAACAGCCAGCTACATCTAGGATAGAATGAACAAAAGATGTTCTCCATCTTGTCACTATTCATAATAGAAGGAACTATTATAAATATACTAATAGCGACCTCAGTGCTCCGAGGGCCAGTCGTTACGCATCCAAAACAGCACCACCCATACACAAGAGGGAGGTATCTGCAGGCTTGGGGAAAATCCCAAGGTTTGTAGAAGCACACACACAAAAATCTTTAAGGGGAAAAAGCCCTAAGGGTTGCAGAACCTCCCCCCCCCCCCAAAAAAACAGCCCAATAAGGACTGAACGTGCTCAGTGGCCACGGAATGCCAAGTGACTGGGTGGAGGGGACAGAAAAATGGGGGAGGCGGAATGGACTATCCTGGAAAAGGTCAGGAATACTGAAGTGAAGCACTCCACGCTGCAACAATTTGTTGCGGGTCCCCACTTACCTCTCCTGAAATCTATGCATCTATAGATATATCTGATATATGGATATAGATACACACACAGTCATGCCTCCCTGCTTCTGGTGCAGGGAAAGGGCGGCTCAGTGGCTCGCTCTTGTTCGCCAGTTCCCTACCGGCCAGCAATTTCCTGCCTTCTGAGCTCTTTATTTATTTATGGAATTTTCTACGCCACTTCTCAACAAATCCATCTGCCTGCCCCCCTCCCCTGAAAAATCACATCTCCGCCTCCCCTCACTCCCCACCCACCCATCTAGGTACCTTTAAATCACTGGTCCCAGACATCAGCCTCCAGCTGTTTGAAAGGTTAATTCAAAATCCCAGTTGGCAGTGGAGGTAGACAGGAAGTGGTATTTATTAATGCAATCCTAGGCTCCCCCCTTCCCCGCCCCCTGCCACAAAGCCTCCTTCCTCTCTAGCAATTGAAGCTCTGTTGATTTAACCGTTAGAGGGCCAAAGAGTAGTGTCTCTGGATCAGGGGTGGGCAAAAAAAAGTAGATTTGCAGGTGTTTTGGACTACAACTCCCAGCTTTCCTGACCATTGGCTATGCTGCCAGGGGCTTCTGGGAATTGAAATCCCAAGCAGCTGGAGATCTACCTTCTGCTCACCCCTGCTCTGGATTATGAATGAACAAAGGCCTTCCTTGATAACGTGTCAGATGCATGATAACGTGTCATGCATCTGAAAAAGCAGAGTGTGTAGTCCATGAAAACTGGTGTCATAATAAATATGGTACCAGGATATTTGAGGGAGTGCACCTTCTCTCTTATCAGCCTGCCCGGTCACTGAGGTCATTGGGTGAGGCGCTCTTGGTGGTTCCACATGGACCTGAAGTCCATTAGAACAAGGGTAGGAAACAGGGCTGTATATTTCCTTATAAACATGTAATACATAGGTGTATAAATTCCATATGTATTTATTGCAACTGATATACCTAACCTTTATGCAATGTAAACTATTTTTTTTTCTTTTTTTCTTTATCATTTTTGGTTTTGTTGTAACTTTCTAAAGTTCACAATAAAAATGTTTATAAAAAACTCCCCCCAAAAAACAGGGGTGCTTGCGGGAACCAATGCACCCCTGGGGCACCTTTCTTAGTACCCACCAAAGTGCCCTGCCCTCCCACTTTTTTTTTTTTTTTTTTAATGAACAGATTTAATTACCAGCAGCTGGGATTGTTGCAAAATAAGTTTCTGCTGGTGCTGAAAACTGTGGGTTCAAAGGAGCTGTTTACCGTGTTGGGGCTCAGCCCCCACCTCTACCTTGTACTCAGTCTTTTGGGCAGGTTACTTGTCCTTTGACACGCCTCCCATGGCAACCATTTTGTGGTGGTGCCCAGGAGAGTTTCTCAAGTTGCCATGTGGGACTATGGCTCAAAAAGGTTACCTACCCCTGGTTTAGAGTCCACTCGGAGTAGAACTTTTAAGGTGCAATCCTATACAAGTTTAGACAGAAAAAAGGCCTACAACTCCCAGCATTCCCCAGCCACATAGCTGGCTGGGGCATGCTGGGAGTTGTAGGCCTTTTTTTCTGTCTAAACTTGCATAGGATTGTGCCCTTAGTGTACTGGGGGCTTCTCTGCCAGTTGATGTCAGGCAGGTGCCAACGTTGCTTTACTTCCGGCGTCTGCTAAATTTATTTTTACTTAAACAAGCTATTCCTGAATGACCAGCTACGGTTTTATTGGTATAGCTTGATTCTAAATATTTATAGTCTTTTGTATTTTTATTCTTTTCTTTTTTCTTTTTACTGATCACTGCTCAGGAATCTTTTTTTAAGATATACAGTGGTTTATAAATTTTGTAAATAAGCTAAGCAGGGTCAAGCCTGGTTATTACTTGGATGGGAGACCCCTCCTCTAGTTTCCTGTATTGAGCAGGGGGTTGGACTCGATAGCCTTGTAGGCGCCTTCCAGCTGTATGATCTATGAAATCTATGAAATCTATGAATGATAAATCTGCTAGTATTCAAGGTGCCAGAAGAGACTTGGTCAGTTTTGCTGCAGTAGACTAATACACAGGCTACCCCTCCGGAAATCCCTTTAGAACCAAGAAATCATGACAGACAAGCGGATTGTAGTGGGGCTTCACGCAATAAACAGGCTCCCCTCACTTAGAAGTCCAGCATGAACATAAGAACAACCATTCTGGATCAGATGAAGCATCTTTCCCCACCACCACCACAAACAGCCCAACAGATGCCTCCAGGAAACCCCAAGCATTGGCATGAAAGTGACTGCTCCCACTTGCTTTCCCGCGCAGCTTGTTTGTACATTTATTATTTTATTTATTCATTACATTCATATCCTGCCTCTTTTCCTCTTGCGAGGATCCCAAGGCAGTTTACATAGTCTTCCTCCTCCTCTCCATTTTATCCTCACAACAACCCTGTGAGGTAGGTAAGGTTGAGAAGTCAGTGACTGACCCAAAGTCACCCAGTGAGCTTCATGACCAAGTGGGGACTAGAACCCGGATCTCCCAAGTCGCAGTCTAACACTCTAACTGGTATGCCACACTGGCTCTCAATACTGTTCCTCAACATGGAGGTTCCATCATGACTGGGATATTTATTCAATGCTTTATTATAAACTGCCTTTCCGCGCATAACTGCCCTGCCAAGGCAGTGTGGAAAATGTCACTAAAAACATGATAAAATATAACCACCCAGATAAAACCATAATACACAAACTGTAGGAAAGCAATTAGTTGATCCCAGCCATTCATAAAATGCAGACTGAAATAAAAACTTTTAAAAGTTTTTCATTTAAAAAATCCCCAGGGATGGAGCATTTCTCATGCATTTCCTGGCAAGGGAGAGGGTTCCAAAGGTGCAGGACCTCCACTGAAAAGGCCCTGATACCCATTAACTGAACATCTCTTATCAATGAAAGAGAGATCTGGGCCTTAGTAACTGATTGTAGAGCGCAGGCAGGTTCATGGGGGGGGGGGGGGTCCTTCAGTGAACAAATAAATAAAAATCTAGCCATCATGGTTAAGAACAGGGGATACACCTAGCTTCCATGGCTGTCACCACATCTTGCAGAAGCAAATTCCATTGAGGACTTTGCGTATTGTCTACAGCAGCCTTCCCAACCCGCTGCCCTCCAGATGAGTGTGGGTTATCTTCTTGTCTGAACCCAATGATTGTGTTGCAGGCCCCACTGGTCCTTCCTAATTAGTTGATACACACAATAATGTACAGTTAACCAGCAAATCTGTAGTGACACATCTGAAGGTTATAAGAAGTCTGCCGGATCAGACCCAAAGTCCATCTAGTCCAGGAGAATGTTTCCAACACTGGCCAACCAGATGCCTCTAAGACACGGGTGAGCAACCTGAGGTCACAGGCTGCACGCAGTCCTCAGCCACTCTCCCGGTGACCCATAGAGCCCCGCCTACCTTTCCCCCAGCAGGAACAAAGATCAGCAATGGTGAAACAGCGAACTTGATCAGGATTGCTAGGTAGGGGGAGACGCTTTAACCTCCTCTCCAGTGATTCCTGAAGGCAAGTGTGTGTGTGTGTGTGTGTGTGTGTGTGTGGTTGTGGACACGAATATATGTCTGTGTGGATGGTTGCGGGTGCGAATGCATGGTTGGTTGGTTGCGGGTGCGAATGCGTGGGTGCGTGAAATGGTTGTGAGCAGGGCTGGCGCTACCGCTAGGCAAACTAGGCGGCTGCCTAGGGCGCGTGGCTGAAGCGGGCGCAGAAACGCTATGCTCCTGCCAGCCAACTCTTCCTCGCCACCCCCGGGACTGCTGGGCAACGCGCTGCCCGCCTGCCGCTCGTGGAGCCCGGATCTGTCGGCGAGGCGGGCGGGCGGGGCAGCCGCGGAGACGCCACCAGCCATGGGCGACAAAGGCACCACCAGGTCAGAGAGAGAGAGAGAGAGAGAGAGAGAGATGGAGGGGGGAGGACAAGGTGGGAGGGATACTAAAGTTTTGAGAGAGATTTTAGAAAGCCGTTTGAGACAAGATCCAAGTAAAGTTAGGTGTGTGCCTCAGGCTGCGATCCTGAATATTTTTCTTCATAAGGACCCCTTCAAATCAATCGAACTTACTCTACACACACACACACACACACACACACACACGCACAACGCATTAGGGAATCACTGGGGTCGCGCTCGGCTTTCCTCGGCGGGGGGCGCCTCTTCCTGAGCTAGGCCGGGTCAGGGGGAGCACCCGTGGCGGTGGCGACCGGGGCGCAGAGCCTCCGCGCGGTGGGTACGGCGAGGCCAGCTTGGCAGCGGGGAAAGCGGCTGCCTGGAAACGGGTGTTGGAGGCGCCGGCGCCGCCAGGCCCGCGGAGGGCTGCTGGCCCTGGTGGCGGGGCCAGGGTGGGTGGGGGCGCTGGGCGAGCAGGCATTTTTCGGCATGAGAGGGGGGGGGCGCTAAATATAATTTTGCCTAGGGCACCAAACTGCCTTGCACCAGTCCTGGTTGTGAGTGGGAATGGGTGTGTGGGTGGGTGTCAAGGGATGTGTCGGTCCCATCCACCTGTGTGGCCCCCAAAAGGTTCTGCACCAACCCTGCGGCCTTTCACCCAAAAAAGGTTGCCCACCACTGAGCCAGGAGCTTGTAAAGGTACAGAAAAGGGCAATCAAAATGATCAGGTGGTTGGGGGCATCCTTCCTATGGGAAAATGCTAAAGCATTGGGGGCTATTTTTTTGATTGAGAAAGAAAGAATGAAAGTCTAAGTGGGGACATAGTACAAGTTTATAAAAATGTTCATGGTGTGGAGAAAGTGGATACAAATATGGGTTTCTTCCTCTCTCATGACACTGGAGCTCAGAATGCCCCAGTTAAATTAACTGACAAGTTTATAAAAATGTTCACAGTGTGGAGAAACTGGATACAAATATGGTTTTCTTCCTCTCTCGTAACACTAGAGCTCAGAATGCCCCAGTTAAATTAACTGATTGGCAGGAGCGTCGGGACAGAGAAAAGGAAGCAACTTTTTCACACACTACAAAAAAATTGTAATTCATGAAATTGGTTGCCACAAGATGTGGCAAGGGCTAGTAGGTCTGATGGTCTTTTTAAAGGATTAGATCAATTCACAAGAAATAGAGCTATCAGTCACTAAGAGCCCTGACAGCTAAAAATGGAACTTCCAGACTCAGATGCAGTATATCTCCAAATACCAGTTTCGGGAGTGGGGTGGTGGTGGTGGTGGTCAGGCCCAGCATCAAGGGTAGGCATGATTGGGCACTTGCCAATGACCCACACCCCAGCAGAAGCCCACTGACACGAACCCCCTGGAGTTGCTCCCCCTCTTCAACACTGCAACCCACTTGTTCACCTGCCTCTCACTCTGGCCCAGACAACCATGTTGATCAGATGCTACTGCATACCTGCACACTGGCTCTCTGCCGGTCAAGCAAGCAAGTGGGAGCAATGTTGAGAAAGGAGGAGGAGGAGGAAGAGCAGCTGGTGACCATGGTGGTGAGAAGGTAGACTCACTGAGGGAGGGGCCCCATGGAGGGTGTCTTGCCCAAGGGCCCTCAAACACCTGGAGCCAGCACTGGGTGGGGTGTCAGTCTCAAGGGCTGTTGCCTTCACATGCCCCACTTCTTGGTTTCGCAAAAGCATATGCCTAGCCACAGCAGGAAACCAGACATTGGAATGGGTGTACCCTCAGGTCTGTTTCAGCAGGTCTTTTCTTATGCTCTTAAGGTCACAATCCTATGCATGTTTAGATGGGAAAAAGTCCTAAAACTCCCAGCATGCCCCAGCCAGCATAGCTGGCTGGGGCATGCTGGGAATTGTAGGACTTTTTCCCCATCTAAATAGGATTGCACACTTAGTCAACAGCCCTGCCCAGTTGGTTGTCTCCAGCATCTGGCACAGACGTACCCTGGCTCTGAACCGCTTTGCATATTCATTTAGTTATTTAATTTCTATTCCACCTTTCTGCCAAAACAAACTCTTAATTAAAAACACAACATAAAAACAAAGAAAGTAAAAACGCAACAGTAAAAGAAATAAAATCACATCAGTACATTTTGGACCCTGCAAAGATCAGCTGACACCCTCCTTCCTTTCCAGGGAATGAGAAAGGCAGGCAGGTGTGTCTGTCTGTCTGTTTACATTCCCCAACCTGGGACCCTCCAGATGTTTTGGACTACAACTCCCAGCATTCCTGGCTATTGGTCATGCTGGCTGGCACTTATGGGAGCTGAAGACCAAAACATCTGGAAGGCACTCAGTTGGGGAAACCTGATTTAGAGCAAAATTCCCTCCCTCCAGACATTCAATTCTTTCCCTTTCTGACAATTCCTTCTCTACTACCTTCCCTTTTAATTCGGATCTCTACCTTCTCCGCCGCCCCCACCCCCACCCCCACCCCGAAACCCGCTCCTTAACTTACCTCTCCAAACTGCTGACTCGGTCGCAGCCTCTACAGAATTACGTATACTAAACGCTCCAAAGTTTAGGAACAACCCAAAAGGACGCTCAGCCAAAGGGGTGGGACAGGAAAAGGAATGCAATGCAACTCCTGCAAAATAAATAAACCAACCCTGTACAGTATTTCTGGGCCTTCTCTAGGCTTTGAGAGCTTTGTGCATTTAACCCGTTACGCCTTTTGTAGGAAAGGGCCACCTCCCGATGGTTTGGACGACAACTCCCAGCATTCCTGACCATGGGCCATGCTAGTTGGGGTTGATGAGCGTTGAAGTCTAAAACGTCCGGAGGGCACACGGTTGGGGAAGGTTGTCCTGGTGGAGCTTCACAAAGTCAACAAGGTTGCTATATGACGGGGGGGGGGGGTTGGAATCCCAATGCCCTGCCCTGCTTTTGTATCCTTAACTGAGGTCTGATATGCAGAACTGAGAAGGGAAACGTTTTCCCGTGGACTTAAACCATAATCTGCTAATTGCTACTGATCCGGGTGCTGTTAAAGGGACAGTCACACGGGTAGGCTGTACTTGACCCAAGGCAGAAGGGGAGTCTATTTATCAACCCACATTTAAAAAAAACCCAAAAATAGGGTAGATTTACATTTCAGTTCCACAGCACAATCACAGCCCCCCTGGAATGTATCACACACACAGAGAGTAATTCAAAAAGTATGCTATGCATAGAGAACTTCTAAAAGGGATATTGTAGAACTGGGAAAGGTGCAGAAAAGGGCAACCGAAATGATGTGGCTTACGCTGGCTCAGCTTGTCTGAGCGTGGAAAGTTAAGCAGGGTCAAGCCTGGTTATTACTTGGATGGGACTGGGAGACCCCTCCTCTAGTTTCCTGCATTGAGCAGGGGGTTGGACCCGATAGCCTTGTAGGCTCCTTCCAACTCTATCTATGAAATCTATGAAATCAAGGGGCTGGAGCAACTCCCCTATGAGGAACATCTTGGACTGTTTTGCTTGGAAAGAAAATGAGTGGGGAAAGACATGACAGAGGTGTACAAAAACTATGCACTGTGTGGAGAAAGTGGATAGGGAGACATTTTTCTCCCTCCCTCATAATACTAGGACCAAATTTATGTATGTATGTATGTATGTATTTATTATATTTATATCCCGCCTTTTTTCCTGCAAGGAACCCAAGGCGGCTTACATAATCCTCCTCCTCCTCTGCATTTTATCCTCACAACAACCCAGTAAGGTAGGTTAGGCTGAGAGTCAGTGACTGGCACAAAGTCACCCAGTGAGCTTCATGGCCCGAGTGGGGACTAGAACCCAGATCTCTTGAGTCCCAGTCCAACACTCTAACCACTATGCCACACTGGCCCCAAATGGGGTCATCCCATGAAGCTGATTGGTGGGAGATTCAGGACAGATAAAAGGAAGGACTTCTTCACACAGCACAGTGTTGAACTATGGAATTCACTTCCTCAAGACGCAGTGATGGCCACCAGTTTGGAGGGCTTTCAAGGGGGATTAGACAACTTCATGGAGGAGAAGGCCATCAATGGCTACTAATCATGATGGCCATATATTACTTCCACTGTCAGAGACAATATGCCCTTGAATACCAGTTACTGGGGAACACAAGCAGGAGAGTGCTTTAATTGTGCTCATGTCCTGCTTGCACACTTCACATGGGCATCTGATTGGCCACTGTGGGAACAGAACGTTGGACTGGATAGGTCTTTGATCTGATCAAGCAGGGCTCTTCTTACATTCTTTCAGAAGGGTTGCCAACCAAGGCTGCAGGGCCGGTGCTACCATTAGGCCAACTAGGCAGCCGCCTAGGGCGCAGGGCTAAAGGGGGCGCCAGAAACACCTTGAAAACAAAATACAGCACTCTCAAGTGGGAAGGGGGGCGCTAAATATCTGATCTTGCCTAGGGCACCAAACTGCCTTGCACCAGGTCTTGCAAGGCTGGCAACAGGCTGGAAAAACCAGTCTGACCTGCTCTTGTGCCTTTAACTCTAGCTAGCTGATCTCCAGAAATCAGCAGGTGACATTTTCCACAGCAGGTAGATAATCATAATCGCCTGCGAATGTCTGTAGATTAAGCAACTGTTAAAAAAAAAAAGCACAGGAGCACTGGGCAGAAAATGGTTGACAACCCTACACTGGTTATTTGTCACTTTATTTATATAAAGCCATCAGTATGCACAGGGCTTTGCAAAATATCAGCAAAAAGGCAAATCCTTGCCCCATAGGGCTTACAATCAGAAACTTCACTGGGGAGAAGGATGGAAGGGAAATGAAGGAAGACTGTGCATTACCAGCCTTCACCAACCTGGTGCCCTCCAGATGTGTTGGACTACAACATAGCTGGCTGGGGGATTATGGGAGTTGTAGTCCAACACATCTGGAGGATGCCAGGTTGGTGAAGGCTGAGTTACACACATCTAGGCTTAGTTTCAGTACAGAAAGAATACTTATTTTATTACTTATTTAAAAATTTATCCACCCCCTAAAAAAAAAAAAAAGGATTTTAGGGTGGTGTACATAAATGTCCTAAAAACAATACAATACAGTACCATAAAACCAAGCTAAAACCTCAATGTCAACAAGTACAATCCAGAGGCATACATGGATTTCAGCCAGCTAAAAAGATACAAACCTGAATCTAAAAATGTAACAAGTTTGAAAGTTTATTTTAAAATGCCTGTGCAAATAAAAAGGTTTCCACCTGGAACCAAACAGTGTACAGTGTTGGTGCCAGGCGGATCTCCCGTGGGAGGGGATTCCAGAGTTTGGGGTGCCACCACAAAGAAGGCTCTCTCTTTCATAGATGACGATGTTCAGTGTACTTCTCTTATGGAAGGAGTACAGAGAAGGGGCCACCTCATGGTCTTAAATCACGGGCAGGTTGATATGGGAGGAGGAGGTGCTCCTTCAGATATTTGGGCTCCAAGCCATTTCGGGCTTGGATCCAACTTTGCTCTATTCCCCTGAGAGGGGACCAATTTTGGCCCTTACCTATGGCAATCTAGAGTTGACATAGGAAAAATTCCCTCCCATTGTACCAAAAGGGGGCAGGAGGGAAACCAGGGTCAAAGGCAAAATAACCCCCCACCCCTTCTGCCCTGTCCAGCATGAATAAGGTGGCCATGTGTCCTGTTTTACAGTCCTCTATTTGAATGTGTCTTTTATTTGAAGGGCGGTCCTGTCCAATTCCAGTTTAAGAGCCTGTGAAGTTGCCCATCAGCATCAGCCCCTGTACAGGCACGTAGGTCACCCCGAACTTTTCTACATGAGGCTGTTAATCAGCTGTTAATCCTCTGCATCCACTTTTGGTTTTGTTGCAGAATTGAGATCCGAGCACTGCACGAGGAGCATTTCCTTTCCTGCTTTTCTGCTGCATAACCTCTAGGTGGTGATGTGGCATAGCAGAATAGAGGAAATCGCACTTTATTTTGCTTTTACAAGTGCATGCCATATTTTCCCTGCTCTTAAAAAAACTTGCAGAAAGTGCTGGTTAGACACCGAAGTGAAACTGGAGGGTCACGTCCTGAACCTGTAAACAACTGTGAGTAGGGAAAGATGAGCACATGATAAATGCCTCATGTAGAAAAGCCCTTAGTCACAGCCTTTCCCACTCTGGGGAGATGTATCGTACTTCTGTTTAGATTATAGCAATGATTCCTAAACTTGCATCTATACGTATAAACCAGCGTATGCAAATGTTATGCAGATTGGTGTCTTCTTTTGTCCTCCCTTTTGGCAATGCCTACCTAGCATGAGCCTGCAGGGATGGGGGTGAGGCCGTGCATCCACCTCACTGGTTCCACCCCACTTTGGGACTGTTCTGGCTATGCTTTTGCTGAATGTGTATCCCACCACCACCACCACCACCCTGTTTTCCCTCTGTGTTTGTTGAATCTTGCCTGCTGAGGTCAGATGCCACAAAGGCATTGGTAAAGCAATAGGTTTATTAGACACGGGTGTGTATATACAGCTCCTTCGTAGGGCACTTAATATAGGCCTGCAGCAGGGGTTTCCCTGCCCAGGGCCGGATTAACATAGGGGCTATTGGAGCGGAAGCTCCAGGCCCCTCCCCCAAAATAGGCCCACCAATAGGGACGCGCGGCGCCGGGGGGGGGGAAATGAGAGTCACGCGGCGGCCGAGAGTGGGACCGGCAGGCGGAGAGAGGGCAGGGGCGGAGGGATGCCGCCGGCGCTGGGGCTGCCCACCTGCTGCTGCTGCTGCTCGCAGCCGGCCGGGAGGGCGCGCTGAGCCAAGCCCGAGCCCGCGCCAGCATGTCCCGCAAGAAGAGCCCCAAGAGCAAGGGCGGCACCTCGGCGCCCTCGTCCGCCCTGCCCGCCGCCCAGCAACGCGCCGATGCCGGCGGCCGGGGCGCAGGCGCAGCCCGGGCCAAGGGGGCAGCCGGAGCGGCGGCGGCGGCGGCGTCCTCCTCCTGCTGCGCCGCCAACGGGGTGGCGCTGCCCAGCAGACCCTCGCTCAGCAACAGCGGAGAGTTCTACGACGTCGCCTTCAAAGTGAGCGGGCGGGGGGAGAACCGGGTGGGTGGGCACGCGCGAAGCCCCCGGCATGCCTGGGGGCGTCGTCGTCCTCCTCCTCGCCGGGTGGGGCTGCCGCGAGGTGCGCGCGCCACGCCCTCCTCCTCCTCCTCCTCTTCCTCCGCTTGTACGCGGGGGGGGCGGGGACCTGAGCATGCTCCCCAGAGCCGCCTCGCCCCGGAGCCTTTCTCGCCGCCACCCTCCAAGTTTATCCATTTACGTCTCCCTCTCTTTTTGCCTCAGTTTCCCTCAATGTTTGTCCAGTTTCCCTGAGGGAAACCGAGGCAAAAAGGAAAGCAAGGCTGGCACAAAATGCCCCCCCTCACACGCAGACACTTCCGTTCTCTTTCTCCTGTTTCAGCTTCCCCCAAAGCACCTTCCTTCCTGCCTCAGTTTCCCTCAAAGTTTGCATACAGTTTCCCTCAAAGTCCGAGGGAAACAAACAAAAAAGAAAGGCAGGCAGGCACAAAGTGGGTCCCCCCCCCTTCTATTCCCTTTCTCCTTCCATTTCTGCCTCAGCTTCCTTCAAAGTACTCTCCCTCCTTCCTGGCATCTGCCTCAGTTTCCCTCAGAGTGCCCTCTTTCCTGCCTGCCCACCTGTTTCCCATACAGGCGCTGCTGCCTTTTCACATTTATTTTATTTATTTATTTTATTTGTTATATTTCTACCCCACCTTTTTTCCTGCAAGGAACCCAAGGCGACTTACATAGTCCTCCTCCTCCTCCTCCATTTTATCCTCACAACAACCCTGTGAGGTAGGTTAGGCTGAGAGTCAGGGACTCTTTTATAATGTATTTCAGTTTACCCCACACAAAGCATTCACACACACAGAGCAGCCAGACAAAAGCAAAACACGCTTATAATTTGTAGGTAGCCTTTTATAATGTATTTCAATTTTAGACAGCAAAAAAGGTAGTACATTCTTATTTTTTAAACCCACTTTTGCCATCGAAATAAAATTCCATCCTCCATTTAATCATTATTTATTTATTTATTTATTTATTGCATTTATACCCCGCTCTTCAGCCAGAAAAGGCTCTCAGAGCGGCTTACACAGATTAATAATAAGACATTCCCTGCCCTCAGGCTCACAATCTAAAAGACATGACACAAAAGGAAAAGGGATTGGGAGGGAGGAGGAAGAATGCCAAACTCAGGCACCAATATAATGTTTGGCATTCAGTCTTTTAGATTGTGAGCCTGAGGGTAGGGAATGTCTTATTATTACCGGTAATCTGTGTAAACCGCTCTGAGAGCCTTTTCTGGCTGAAGAGCGGGGTATAAATGGAATAAATAAATAAATAAATCATTAATTTCTACCCACTTTTGCCATCAAAATAACTTTCCATCCTCCATTTAATCACTTGTTAACATTATAATTAATTTATAATAACTTTCCATTTAAGAAAAAAAAATTCACCCCTATCAAGTGAAAAAAAATGACCCAGGTCCTTTTTTTTTACTTGATCCATTCGTTCTTTTTTTTAAAAAAAACTATAGTCCGGTCCCCCAACAGTCTGAGAGACAATGAACTGGCCCCCTGTTTAAAAAGTTTGAGGACCCCTGTTGTCAGTGCTTTTTTTCTGGAGAAAAAGGTACCGGAACTCTTGGATTACATTTCCTCGGGAGTAGATGGTGATTAAATTGTAATGCAATTAATAGAAGAAAAGGTGCTGGAACCCAGTTCCGGTGAGTTCCACCAGAAAAAAAGCTCTGCCTGTTGTAATCCTTACATCAACCCTGTAAGGCAGGTCAATAGCATTCTCTCCATACAGCACGTGGGGGGGGGGGGGCAGCTGAGTAAGAGCTCGGTTCGTGTACATTGTTGCCTAACAGTCTGCATAATTCCCGAAGGGGTGGGCTGTTTAGTCTATTGCAGCAAGAACAACAAGAGAGTCTTGTGGTACCCTAAAGACCAACACATTCATTCTGACATAAGCTTTCACGGACACTGCCCACTTCCATCAGGTTTTATTGAGTTAACAAGCTTATTGTTTACAAAAAAAGAAATATTTTCAATATGTTTCTGTTTTGGCACTTTAATGGTAATTAAAATATTTAATTTGTTTTAATATAAAATTGCGTCTTCATTTTATTTATTTCCATAAAAAGGCCCACCAAAATCCTCAGCACCAGGCCCATAATGCTCTTAATCCGGCCCTGTCCCTGCCCCTAGGCCAAGAGAAGAGAGGGAGGGGAAACCTTGAAGGCTGGGCTGTAGTTGCTGGGCACTGCATGGTTAATTCACTCTGCCTGAATACCGCACACTCTCTTGCCCTATCAGTTCTGTTATGGCTAGTTTATATAGGATCAGCACAATCAATTGTGTGTGTGTGTGTATGTGTGTGTGTGTGTGTGGAGGAGGGTTGTTCCTCCTGGACTGTCATTGCTACAGGTGGTGTGTGTTGCACAAGCATGTCTGAATCATCCCTGGTGGTGGTGGTGAATCCCCGCATGTATAAAATTAGCATGTCAGGGAGAATGCTTGGGCACAACCTCCTCTGGGCTTGACAAGAATGTGGATTTCCAGGTAAGCAGCAGACAGGTACCAAACTCTCTTTTTTGGAATTAAACCCCAAGGCTAAGGCAGCTAAGGTAGGGGAAGTTGCTTGGCACAGCCAGGAGTGCTGGACCCAGAATGGAGGGCCAGGGGCAGTCAGGAACAGTGGGCCCTGCTAGAGTGTTGGGGCCCTCACAGCTTCCCTAGGATATCAAGGGCTGACGCCAGTCAAGGGTGAATAAGTAATAATGAAGTTTGATTCTATTTGGGTCTGAATGGAGATAATGGCTTCCTGTCCCCACTATAGGTGCAAATTAACTTAGCAAGAGTAGGGCAGTTCTGCTATCACCCGTCACTGATGTTGTGAATGGTCACTGACTGGGCTTATTTTGTTGCCATCTGGCCTCCCTGCTAACAAAGCTCACTCCCCTCTGCACCCATATATATATATATGTGTGTGTGTGTGTGTGTGTGTGAAGAAAAGAGCCTTTGGGGGGGGTTCACACACACACACCTCATGTGTGAACTGGCTGGGGTGGGGTGTGCATAGTTAGCATGTGGAGAAAGGGGCCCTTGGGGGTTCCTGCATGCATACACACGCACACGCACACGCACACGCACACGCACACGCACACACACACACACACACACACACACGCCTCCTCATGTGTAAGCCAAGTGGGGCCAGTTGAGGGGGCTGGGAGGAAATGAAAGCCTTGGATAGGGCTTTCATATGTAAATAGTTCAAGCCATGAGGCATGACTCATGGGCCTCCCTCATCCTGACTGGCCAGGTGAAGTTCAATCTAATTGGCTGAGAGGCAGCAGAGTTACAAGGAGGAGGGGAGGGGAGGTATATTTCCCAAAGCGTGGGTTTTGGTCTTTGTTCTACCCGGCTGTGGTAATGGCGGTAAGCCCAGGACCCCAGGCAGCTCCTGGTGAAATTAGCTGGATTGAGGGCTCTAGTAAAGGCAAGCCTTGTGGGAGTTTTACCCATCTTGGACCTTCGGGTAGGTGTGGTAATCTCCCTCGGGCAGCGAGGCTGTGCTGGATTTAACCCTTGAAGAGAACACCCTCAGGTAACAGGTGTGTGCCTGAGAGATATTAAGGAATCAGGTCTTATTGTTTTGCAGCTCTACTGTGTACTAAAGTGTCTCTCTCTTTATTTTGTGTGCTTCTCTCATTTCCCTAATCTTGTTGTAAAATGCTACCAGAATAAACCTTGTCTTGGTTTTACCCCACATGGGTTTTGTAGTACTCTGTGGCTTCAGTATCTAAATCCAGGTTACAGAAATTGAAGGCGAGTCCCTGAACAGAGATTCAAGTAGGGTTGCAGACAGCTGAGGCTGGCAATCTGGTACCTTGAGATCTCTGGGGGTCTTGGTTCCTTTGGAGTAGGAAAGAGTGGGGGTGTGGCGGGCCGGCCAGCCCCCCCTTCCTCCACAATATATATTCCAGCCAGTTGAGGATAAAACTTGATGTATCTGCAGATCCGGTCCAATGAAAGCTTATGCCAAAATAAAGTTGTTATTAGTCTTTAAAATGCCGCGAGATCATGGGTACAAAACTGCTGGCCCATGGGCCTAATCCAGTTCACCAGCCCAGGAGGCAGAATTTGGCAGCCAGACTCTCTAAGGCACAATCCTATGCACGTTTAGACAGGGGGGGGGGAGGCCTACAACGCCGAGCATGCCCCAGTCAGCTATGGTGGCTGGGGCATGCTGGGAGTTGTAGGCCTTTTTTTCTGTCTAAACACGCGTGGGATTGCAGCCTTATTGCTTCTACGATACTGAGGGTCCTACGCCTTCTGTTGTATTCATTTATTCTGCAATATAATCTGTCCTTCACTGATTTAAAAGAAAACAGTTCATTTTCTTACAGCCAGCCGTGCCAAGGGCGGCTGCAGTCTGCAAAATTGGCAGAGGCCCTGCTGTGCCGCATGAGGCCTTATTGTTCATGCGCATGCATTAACAGGGATGTGCTGCTACAGGCAAGATTAATCCCATCTCTCTCCCCCCCCCTCCCAGCTCAGAGATTTAACTATTAAAGACCCTGGGGACAAGGCTGAACCTTGATAGGGAGGTAGCTCTAGAAATCCACACAGATAATGCTTTAATGAGGTATCCCCTAAAAGGACAAACAGCGGGGTTGTCCCTTTGCCAGGGACAGAGAGAGAAGGACCAAGAAGGAAATTAGGAAGACTGTCCTTGCTAAACAGAGAGCACATGGAGAGCGCATGCCATGCCCTTCATATTTGAGGATGCTTGTCTGCCTTCTCTCTGAAAGGGTTAAATGCACAGAGCTAGAGGAGGCTAGAGAAGCCTGCGAATTGGTGACCTAAGCGGAGCCACCTTCCTGATCCACCTCCTTCCTTCTTTGCTGTTGGGGGTGGGGGGTGGGGTGGGGGGTTCTGCTTTTTGGATGGAGCCATTGGAGGTGGGAAGGCTCTTCCCCGAGGTTGCAATGCTGAAGCTGCAAGGAGGGGGTGAGTTCAAGCAAGCGGCAGACCACGAGGAGGACAAGAAGAAAAAAATGTTTAGCGATGCCCAAAAACAATCATGGGGAGGGGGGGCTGCATTCCTAGAACTCCCTATTAAGGTTGCCAACAATTCACCTGCCGTGGGTAGCTGTACTGTATCAGGAGGACCCTGAAGTGCAGCAATCGCAGTTTAGCTCCCAGGCCCGTAGAAAGCTTCACATGCTGATTTCTGCAGAGCTACATGCTCTGCAGAGCTCTGTCAAAGGCCACAAGGGCTCCACTCACCCCTGGGGGTTGCCAAATAACCAGGGGGGGGGGGACTGCTCTTGCTCCTGCTCCTTTTTTTTTTTTACAGCAGCGCCATGTTGGCCTTTTGTGGCACAGACGTAAGCATCGTGCCACTTGCTGTTCAAAGCACAGGAGCAGGGGAAGTGAAAAAGCTGGCAACCCCATGATGTGCAGCAACGGCTAAGAAGAGAGATAGAATGTTCTGTTTACGTAGCACTTTCCAAGCGTTTAAGGCACTTCCTACTGTGCCTCATGTCAGTAATCCTTACAGTGGGCTCTGCAAGGTAGGCTCTTGTTAGTTGCTGTGAGCTCCATTTTCTTGGTGGAAAGGTGGGGTGGGGGGTGCAAATAAAATAAATCAATAAATATTTGGATATCACAAATGAGTTAGGGGGAAGGGGCAGTCTGAGGCTGAAAGAAAGAAAGAAAACCCCAGAAAAGCTTCCGTCCACATCTCGCCACAGCTATGAACAGGGCCAGCTCCAAGGGTAGGCATGGTCGGGCACTTGCCGAGGGCCCACACCCCAGCAGAAGACCACTGACGAGCCCCCTGGAGTTGCTCTTATCGAAGGTGACTTCATAGCTGCAGTGACCAGTGCCAGCTCTAGATTTTTGAGAGCCCTTGGGCAAAACCTAATGCCAGCTCTAGGTTGTTTTTTTTTTTTTGTTTGCTGGTGCCACCGGCTGCTTTTGCTCCCCATCCTCTTTCCCATCATTGCTCCCGCAGGCTTCCTTGACAGGCAGGGAGCAAGTTGGCCATGGCATCTGCTGCTGCTCCTCCTCACCACCACCAGCTCCTCCTCACCACCAGAGGCAGGGGAAGAAGCAGGTTGCCATGGTAACGAGGAGGAGCAAGTGCCCGACCATGCCTACTCTTGGCCCTGTTCATAGCTGCAGCAAGATGTGGGTGAGATGTGGACGGAAGGTTTTCCAGGGTTACATCCCTTTAGCAGCTGCACTGGGGCTCTAGTAAAGAACTGAATGGGCCTCAGCTACCCTCCAGCCTTCCCCAACCTAGTGTTGGATGATAGCTCCCATTATTTCCAACCAGCATGGCTGCTGGGTGGGCATGATGGGAGCTGTAATCCAACACATCTGGAGGCCGCAATTTCTAGGATCTGGACCCGTTTAAGGAAACTAGCCTTCACTTAAAGTGCGGAGTGGCTCCCCCAGCTCAGGTCCCTAATAAGATCGGCAGTCCAGACTTTCGTATTTTATCATTTCAATGGGAAAGATGGGCCATCAAGATAAGGAAGGGTAAAGTGGATTTGCTAAGGATGGTAACATCCCAATGGACTAGCATCTGGTACTAAAGAACATTTTATAGACGAATCCACATTTCCTAGGGCTTACAACAGCTGCCTGTCTCAGACCTTCTGGCAGCCTTTCTTCATTAATGTATTTATTTAGAGCACAATCTTATGCATGTTTAGACAGCACAAAGTCCTACAACTCCCAGCATTCCCCAGCCAGCTTGGCTGGCTGGGGAATGCTGGGAGCTCTAGGACTTTTCTTTTTCTGTCTAAACATGATAGGGTTGTGCCCTTAAAGTATTTTTATGCCCCTCAAAAATGGGGGGGGTTTCCTGGAGTAGCGTACAATGAATCAGTAAAATAAGACCCTACATGATGGCTTACAATCTAAAAAGATATGACACACAAGGAAAGAGGGATGGGGAGGGAAAAGGGGGAAAAACATAGAGGCAGTGTGGGATTAGGGCAGTCTTCCCCCATATTCTTTCTTTCTTTCTTTCTTTCTTTCTTTCTTTCTTCCTTCAACTTATGAGTCACCCTATGGCCAAAACTATCAGGGCAACATACATAATAAAAGCAAATACAGCAAAGCCAATGATAAAATCAATGATAAAACACATTCTACAAACAACCTATAGTTTCTATAATGCAAAATAACAGGCAGCGCGATCCAATGAGGTTGTCCATAGACCTCTGAACTCAGAGGATTACAGGCAGCCTATTGAGGGCAAGAGGAGCGCGGTGGATAGGATATCCGCCTGGCTCCCCTCACCGTCAAAAAGTCTTGACTAAGTTGATTAAGGCTGCAAACCTATACCTACCATACTTACCTGGGTATAAGCGTCATTAAATTCAATGGGGCTTACTTCTGAGTAATCCTGCATAGGATTGCACTGTAAATTCGCATAAATCCTTCAGTCAGTTTGAACTTTGAAGAAAAGCAATATATTTCTTATTTTTTAGAGGTGGTGTTGTGTATATGTCCCAGCCACTTAGAAGAGTCATTCCCTCTGGGAACAAAGGGAGAATATCTCTTCTAACACAGCGCCTGGCATGTGCAATTTTTATAAGTTCTTATATTAATTTAATCTCAAAGATCAACAACATGTCATACAATTAATCGGACACGTCTTTGTACTAGATTACAAAGGGTTTTTATTTATTAATCTAATCCAGGGCATGGACAACCTTTTCAGCTCCAAGGCCTGCATGAGATACAAGGTTGGGTGGCACACATGCATACATGCGCACATATATACCCATGCATCCCAGCAATCTCGGTACAGACTGCTGGCAGTAGCAGTGCGCTTGAGGGCCACCCCTTCCCCCAGAAATTCTCATACAGGGTTTCTCTACATGAGAAATTTGTTGTGCTCTTGTGATTCCTCACCCACAGTCATTTGCGGGTGCTTTACACGACGTGGCCATCCTCCAGGGCCTCTCCCGTGTCTTCTAGCTATTTCTGCTGCTTCTTTTAGAATGAGGAAAAAGAACTATTAAAGGGCTACCACACCACAGGCTTCTCTACACGAGGCGTTTAACCCGGTGCTTTACTGAGTCGTCTTTCTTTCTTATTTATTTATTTGCAGCATTTTTACCCCACTCTTCAGCCAAAAAAGGGCTCCCAAAGTGGCTTACGAAGATTAATATTAGCCAGTCCCTGCCCTCAGGCTTACAATCTAAAAGACATGACACAAAAGGAAAGGGATTGGGAGGGAGGGAGGGAGGGAGGGAGGAGGAAGAAGGCAAAACTCAGGCACCAGTTCTTCCATTTTCTTTGTGGGAGAAAGAGTGCGTCCTTTACACATCGTTTGTTTCAGAGTTTTTTCCTTTCTTGGCCTTCCTGTATGTTCTATTATGCAACCACAAGGTGGCGCTGCGGTTTAGCATGATTGCTGAATTACACGTGCTTGTTTTAGCGTGATAGCTAGATAATAGCTGATTATCCTTGTTTTAAAAAACTGGGAAATTGCTTGGAAAGTGCGGGAGAGGCTGGGGGACAACAACGTCGTGTAAAGTCCCCACAAACCACCATGAGTAAAAAATCATGAGCGCGTTGTGTAGAGAAGACCTATGAAACGCTACAAAATAGTTGTGTATTTCACAATTCCACTATACTGCAGCACCACCTTGTGGTTGTGTAATGGAACATAGAGAAAGGCAGAGAAAGAAAACCCCCAGGGGGAAAAAAAACATGTGTCAAGGAGCTGATCTTAATCCCACAAAGAATCCAGAAGCAGAAGCCTCAGTAAAGTGGCCGGTTAAAAGCCTCATGTAGAGAGGCCCAGGGATAGCTCTTTCCTCCCTGGTAGCAGTGGCATGAAAGGAGCAATCTGTAAGAGGATCTCTAAGACCACAGAGAATGGCACAATTGGCGGGAAATTGGGATGGGGAATTTGGTGGAAGGTGGATCAGTGCACCCCTCATCCAACCAATTAATCAACTGGGAATAAAATCCTATATATTGCCTTTCCCAACCTGGTGCCCTCCAGATGTGTTGAGACTACAACCCCCATCACCCCCAGCGGGGGCGGGGACAATGGGAGTTATAGTTCCAGGCTGGGAAAGGCTGCTAGACCAACTTAACTGGGAGTAAGTCCCATTGAATTCAACGCTCTTTCTGAATGCGATGGGGCTTACATCTGAATGCAGTGAGGCTTATATTTACATGAATTCAATGGGGCTTCCTTCTGAGTAGACATGTAGAGGATTGCGCTGTAAAAGCTGGCCACCCTCCTCGCTTCGCAATGTATCAAGATGACTGAATTTTGTTTTTTAGCCCAGGAGCTGCAGCCCGAAATAAAAATGGAGGAGCAGGATACGACAGGGTCTGAATCCCGGGGGCAGCTCATGGCAGCGGGTGAGAGAGACCCCCATGTGGTCCAAGTTGGGACCATCAAGGAGTTTCTGACCGGGGAAGGCCCGCCACAAATTAAGCAGGAGCCGGAAGAGGGTGTGCAGCAGCGCTGGGAAAACCAGTGGCAGGAATTCCTGAAGACCGTGGAGTCACCTCACTCAGGGTGGCGACACCTCAAGTTACCTGAGCCCGTCTCCGAAGAAGACACGAAGGAATTCCAGGCCTCCTTCAAGGAAATCGCCAGTGCCAGCCAGTGGCCTAAGGGAGATTGGGCCGCTCCACCACCCTTGCCAAGCCTCAGGGTCCCCCGCAAGCCCAATGGAGGCCTGGATGCATCCATGAAAGTGAAGGAGGAGACGGCGAGCGGAGATGCCGCCAACTCTGAGGCGCGACGCCAGCGCTTCAGGCACTTTTGCTACCAGGAGGCTGAGGGGCCCCGGGACGTTTGCAAGCAGCTCTGGAAGCTTTGCCATCAGTGGCTGAAGCCGGAGAGACGCTCCAAGGACCAGATCCTGGAGGTGCTGATCCTGGAGCAGTTCCTGACCGTCCTGCCCTGGGATATGCAGAGCTGGGTCAGCCAGCGGGGCCCGGAGACCTGTAGCCAGGCGGTGGCCCTGGCCGAGGATTTCCTCCTGAGGCTGGAAGAGCCCGAGACATGGGAACACAAGGTAAGGATGCTCACGGTAGGGCCACCATGAGAGGAGGACCAGAGAAAATGGCGAACCTTCTGTCTTTTAGGTCTTCTCAACGCAAGGCATTTATTATGCTCTCATGATTCCTCACCCATGGTAGTTTGTGGGTGCTTTAGATGACGTGATCATCCTCCAGGGCCTCTCCCGTGCTTTCTGGGCATTTCCGTGGCTTTTTCAGAATGAGGATAAAAAGGGCTAGCACGCTATAAAACGCTACAAAATGGCCATGTATTTTTGCAGTTCTGCTGTTCCACAGCACCACCTTCTGGCTCTGTAATGGAACATATGGAGAGGCAGAGAAAGAAAAACCCTGGGGTGTGTGTGTGTGTAAAGGAGCTGATCTTAATCCTGTAAAGAATCCGGAAGCAGACACCCCGGTAAAGTGGCAGGTTAAAACAGGTTAAGAGCCTAATGTAGAGAAGCCCTTAATACAGAACAAATGGACCTGGAGGCCTCCTGACAGGCAGAGACATCCCCAGAGCATTAATTCCCCCTTCTCTAAGGACCAGAATTGCCTTCCCAGCCTGGTGCCCTCCAGATGTGCAATGCTGGCTGGGCATCATAGAATCATAGAAAAGTAGAGTTGGAAGGGACGTACAAGGCCATCGAGTCCAACCCCCTGCCCCCTGCCCAAAGGGGGATGATAAGGCTTGTCATCCAACACATCTGGAGGGCACCAGGTCGGGAAGGCTGTGCTAAACCCGTAACTTGCTGCCCTGTCTTTTTTCTTTTGAGGGGGGACCAATTAATAGTGCATGTGCATGTGCATGTGCGTAGGTTATTTTTATTGGGACTATAGTGGGCTGGAAGAGAGGAAGGGGCTAAAGAAAGAGGGAAAATTTCATTGGCACTCATGGAGGGTTTTTTCTCTCTCTCTTCAGCCTTTGCACCGGGGAAGGGGGACGAATTAGTGGGGGAAAGCAGCTGTGTGGGAAAGTTTAACCCACCCACCCCTACACATACAGTGGTGGTCCTGATCTACACGCTTACACTAAAGTAAAAAGAAGAAGTTCAGTTAGAGATGTGAAGGCCCAGAAAAACCATGGAAAAAACTGGGGTGGCAGTGAATGTTTTCCTCCACGAATTTTTCTGTTTTTTCCCCCCAGGGCCTTCACATCTCTAGTTCAGATCTAAGTATTTAATGCAGTGTGTTGTTTAGCCCTCAGCTGAGCTGAATTCCGGGTCTAAGAGACAAAATTAAAATTAAGAGAGGCAGGAAGCCTGTTGGGTGCCAAGAGAAGTTTCCACAGGCACAATGGTGCCCACCAGAGGCGGTGTTAGGAGGCGGCCCACTAGGGCTGGAGGCCCGAATCTTTCATTTGGAGCCCTGAATCTCTGGGAGGCCACCTGCCCTACCACCCTGCTGTCTACATGGGCACTTCCTGAAATAAAGGTCCAGGGACCCTGAGCATCTCTGTCGCATCTGATCCCCCTGGATTAGCTGGCTTTCTGCCCATGTGGGCTTCACTTCCTGCTGCCCCACCCTGAATCTTTCTGCGTGAGGTTTTTTTCTGAAATCAAATGCCCTCCTCTCCCCTGTCCATACTAAAAGGTTGAAATGCCTCTCTTGAGTTACTGGCAGCAAGAGCTTTAAACTAAAATATGCTGGCATTTCTGGCCCGCCCTCTTTGCCTCTGGCTCTGCCCCATTTGCTTTCAGCCCTACCCACAACCGAAATGCGACACACACACCCCTTCCCCAAAAGCTTTTCTGAATCGCAATTCAGCCCTCGGGCTGAGGGAAGTTCAGCACCCCTGAATTATTATATAATGCACACCCGCTTCTTTTTCAGGAGGCAGGGGAGTTGGTGGGGTCGTTTATCAACCCCCCGAATTCAGAGCAGGATCTGTCCAACCCCGTGAAGCTGCAGCTCTCTGTGGAAGACAAGCAGGAGGGCGACGGAGAATCCAGTTTCTTTGGTAAATATTCAAGTTACAGTACTGATCATTAGAGAATCTGAGGATGGTGCCAGCATAGTTTCCTTCCCTCTCAGCTACTTTAGGGGATACATCATACGTCGTCCCCCCCCCGCCGCGCTTTTTACATCTATTTCTACAAAAGCAACACTCACACATTTTAAGCACAGGACATAAAGCAGGGGTGTTGAACCTCTTTCAGTCTAAGGGCCGGATTCCAGTTCAGAGAAGCTCTTCAGGGCCGCATTGGTGGGTAGTGTGAAGGAGCGAGAGCAACAACCCTCTCACTCCTGCAGGGCAGGCCAGTCAAACCTTTCCAGAAGGTTGCCACCAACCCTTAGCCATCCACTGCAGCTCAAGGAAGGGGAACCTCGGGCCTCACGGATCCTGTGAAGGACTGCAACCGGTCCTTTATCTCAGAGCCGTGGCTCTGCCGTCTTGACACTGATTCTCTCAGGGCTTTGTCCTTGGTCTGTACACTGGATTTGAGCACTGAACCGCAGAGGAACTACACACACACCGTGTGGGGTAGAACCAGGAAAGTTTATTTAAGGTAAACCGATTACAATAAAAGGTGGGAAATGAGGGAAGGCGAAAAGGTGGGGAGACACTTCGGTATACACAAGTAGAGCTACAAAGCAACAAAACTAGTTCCTTTGCTATAGAAACACCCACGCACATGCTCATAATTGCAGCATGCTTTCTTCAAAAGCATTTTATCAGGGGGCAGCCAATCAGGCATGTACATGGTTACAGATGCTCAATGTATTCGTTTTACTTTAAAATATATATTATCCATTTGTACAACAAAATGGTGCGTATTCCCAAGTAAGTCTGTTAAGCATCAGGGCAGCAGAAGCAAACTCCATTTTATTCCTAGAGTCATCACAATGCTATGATTTAAGTGAGTTTAAAGTGGGAAACTGGATGTGTTCAAAGTATCTCTTTCTTTTCTTTTTTTAATGAGGGATGGTAAACATGGTTTATAAAAGTTTTTTTTTTGTGGTTGTTTTTTTTTGCTCTAACGTATCAGGAACTTAGAAGCACCTGTAAACTATGAAGTAGTGCACATGGCCATCTAAAGGGTGGCAGGGCAAAAGACCATTAAGTTCAGTGCCTAAAATTACCTAAGAACATTTATTTATTTATTTATTTATTTATTTATTTATTATATTTATACCCTGCCTTTTTTCCTGCAAGGAACCCAAGGCAGCTTACATAATCCTCCTCCTCTCCATTTTTATCCTCACAACAACCCTGTGAGGTAGGTTAGGCTGAGAGTCAGTGACTGGCCCAAAGTCACCCAGTGAGTTTCATGGCCGAGCGGGGACTAGAACCCGGATCTCCCGAGTCCCAGTCCTAACACTCTCACCACTACGCCACACTGGCATAAGAAGAGCCATGCTGGATCAGACCAAGGGTTCATCTAGTCCAGCATTCTGGTCACACAGTGGCCAACCAGCTGCCCATGGGAAAGCCACAAGCAGGACATGAGTGCAACAGCACCCTCTAGCCTATGTTCCCCAGCAACTGGAGTACTTAGGCATACTGCACTACTGGCTAGGCTGCACCACTGGCCAGCTCCTACGGCATAGGAACATTAAGGACTGCATTGGAGGGGTGCCCTCTGAGTCCAATAAAGCCACATCCTCTGGCCATGTCCCCCACAGAAGGTTCCAGAACAGCTGATGATGGGCTTCTAGATGAAGCCTCCTCCCCCTCCAAGTCCTTCTCTGGGCAAGAGGGGGGTGGATTGAGGCCCCACCTCAACTCTGATCTGAGCACAAGTCCATATTGTCCTGCTGGATTGGACTAAAGGTCTTTTTAAGCTGCAGACTGAAACACAGTTACAAAGGGGTAAACCCCATTGAGCACTATGGGGCTTACTGCCAAGTAGACGTTTATAGAACTGCACAGTTAGGGCGTAATCCTATACATGTATAGACAGAAAAAAAGGCCTACAACTCCAGGAAAGGTCCCAGCATAGCTGGCTGGGGCATGCTGGGAGTTGTAGGCCTTTTTTTCTGTCTAAACATGCATAGGATTGTGTCTTTAGTCTGTATTCTGTTTTCCATCAGGCAAACCAGATGGTTCAATTCAATTTTTAGTAATGAACAGGTAGGTATTTTTATATCATTTGGGTGGTAAGACTTACTTTTCTGTGGTGATGGCAGAGCTTCTTGCTGTCTCTTTGTGGCTGCCCCTTTATTTACCAAATCTAGCCCTCCGGGGTTCCCCACATGGCCCTGCCCCTTCTCCTGGCCCCGCCCCCTTTCCCCCAACCACGGGTCATTTGGTAGTCTCCCTGCTTTTGTGCAGTTTTTTTCCTCATTCTAAAAGATTGAAATGCCTCTCCTAAGGTTTAGTTATTGGAAAAAGAGCTGTAAGCTAAACGGTGCTGGTATTTTGGCCCTGCCCCCTTTTGCCTTTGGCCCTGCCCACCACTGGAATGTTATCCCCCCCCCCCCCAGCTTCTCTGAAATGGAATTTGACCATTGGCTGAAAGAGGTTCAACACTCCTGCTTTACATCAGTTTTAAAGCTGAGTGAAAATGGCCTCCCAAATTGTGTGCGGAAAATTGTGGGGTCATGACCATTTTGCTGAATATTCCTCAGGGAGTAGAGAGATTCTCCCAACAATTTCTGGCTTGGCCATTTCTTCTCCCGCAATGCTCTGGAACAACACAATGTCTGGGGAATTCTGGGTCAGTAAAATGGAGGCTAGCCTATAAGGAGACCTCAATCAAGAGATGTTCTGCAACCAGAGCTGCCACAGGCAGTGGTAAACAAACCAGTTTAAGAAAGAAAAAAAAGAACACACATTTCAGGAGAAAGAGTGAGAGAGGCAGGCAAAGAAGACCTCAGGGCCTGCTCCAGGTGTAATTCCCATCCCCCCAGAACCATCTACAGTAATACCTTGGATTGAAAGTATCTTGGTCTGAGAGCATTTGCAAGACAAGCAAAAAATGTTTTAAAAATTTTGACTTGATAAACGAGCAAGGTCTTGCAAGACAAGTGTAGGGATGTAACCGCTCGCCTCGAGCGGGCGTAGCGGGCCGAAATCGGCCCCGCTCACGCCCGCCAGAGACTCACTTTGATATAAGAGTGTTTTGGATTACAAGCACGGCTCCGGAACTAATTATGCTTGCAATCCAAGGTATTCCTGTACCATCAACTGTCCTATGGGAAGGATTCCAGGAGGGAGAGAGGGAGATGAGGATACCAGACGCCTGTTCCTGATCCACCCCAGGGCCATCTTCCGCCAACTGCCCTGAGGGAAGGATCCTGATCTATAGATATAGATATATATTTAAAATGTCAATCTTGTTTATTGTGATTTTATTATTTTTGTTACTTATAAGCTGGCTTGGGTAGGATTTGCATAATGAAATGGAGAGCCAGTATGGTGTAGTGGTCAGAGTGTTGGACTAGGACCCGGGAGACCCGGGTTCTATTCCTCCCTTGGCCATGAAGCTCCCTGGGTGACTTTGGGCCAGTCACTGACTCTCAACCTAACCTACCTCAGAGGGTTATTGTCAGGATAAAATGGAGAAGAGGAGGGTCATGTTTACGCTTCCTTGGGCTCCTTGGTGGGAAGACAGACCAATAAAAAGAGTAATAAAATGAATGCATAATGAAACAAATGTGATGTTTGTGAAAATGAATGGAGTACTGAAATGGGGGAGGGGGGATCGTGCATGCCTCAGCCTCTCATGTCACGTTGATATTCGTCTTGTCTTTTCTAGAAGGTGATGGGCAAGTGCAGGAGAATGGAGAGGAGACATTTCAGCTGGAGAGCCCCAAGGAAGTAGGTGTCTGTGAAATATCCTTGGAAAGAGCCAATGGGGAATTCTTCCAGGGCCTTGAGACGGGACTGATGCCAGGAAGTCCCCCAGTGCCAGGTGGCCATTGGGAAAATCATCCAGGGAAGGCCACCAAGCAAGCTTTTCTTTACGAGGAAGGGGACACCAGCTTACACGAAGGTACCTTTGAGGAGGGGATCATCAAGTTTAAGATAAAGAAGGAACAGGCTGAGGACAGGAACTTCGAACTGCTTAACAGCCAGGCTCTGCAAATGGCTGAAAAGCCGTACAAGTGCTTGTACTGCGGGAAGACCTCCAACTGCAAGGCAAACCTTGTCGTTCATGAGAGAACCCACACAGGAGAGAAGCCGTATGCATGCCTGGACTGCGGCAAGAGCTTCAACCGGAAGTCGACGCTCGTCAGGCACAAGAGGATGCACACAGGGGAAAAGCCGTATGAGTGTGCCGAGTGCGGGAGGCGCTTCAGCATCCGGTGCAACCTGATCAATCACGAGAGAATCCACACGGGCGAGAAGCCATACAGCTGCTCCGACTGTGGGCAGAACTTCAGCCGGAGGCTGCAGCTCGTCATACACCGGAGGACCCATACAGGAGAGACCCCGTACAGGTGTGCCCAGTGCGGGAAATGCTTCACACGACGCTCTTCCCTCTTGACACATGAGAGGATCCACACAGGAGAGAAACCAAACACGTGCACAGATTGTGGGAAAAGCTTCATCCAGAAAGGATACCTCCTTATACACAGGAGAATCCACACAGGAGAGAGACCCTATAAATGTTCATCATGCGAGCAAAGGTTTCTTAATCGAAGCGATCTGCGCAGACATGAGAAAATTCACGCAGGAACGAATCCCTCTGGGTGCTAGGGTTGTAAAAGAGGCTGTGGCATTGGTACCAGCCACTCTTACCTTCTCAGAGGCAAGGAGTGTGTGAGAAACAGAAATGTGTAACTTAAGTTTTTATAACATTGACTCTTTATAGCAGCCTTCCCCAACCTGATGCCCTCCAGATGTGTTGGACTACAACTCCCAGCATCCCCCAGCCAGTATGGAGGGCACCAGGTTGGGGAAGACTGTTTATAGAAAAGTAATGTACAAGTGGCAAACCACAAGGTATAAATTTTTTTTAAGTGATATTGAAGATGGTTGCTTAGTGCATCTTGGCTATTACATTAGGCTGAAACTTTGGTGGCCTTTTTTACTTAGGAAAAAGACAATTAGGAGGAACATAATAAAAGTTTATAAAATTATGCATGGTGTGGAAAAAGTGACATTTTTCTCCCTCTATTGTGAACAATAGAACTTGGGGGTTGCCCAAAGGAATTGTGGTCCTGTAGATTCATGATTGACAAAATAACTTTTTTCTTCATGCGATGTGTAATTAACTTACGGAACTCGCTGCCACAAAGTGGCAACGGGCATTAGCTTGGCTGCAGACATTCAAATAAGGCTCTGCCAAGGACTGTGATGGTTTCAGGTTGCACCTAGGACTGTCCCCCTAGGGCTGCTGGGATGAAGAAACTAAATGCAACCTCCAGGTTCAGAGGCAGTGACCTGGTTTGCATATAATGTTAACCCGTGGTTTATTTAACCCATGGTTAACCCATGGTTTGTTGCTCTACCCAAGGTTTGTCTGGCAGACGATCAAACAAATGGTGGTTTGTTTTCTCCATCCCTGGGTTGTTTCCCTCCTTTGCCTGCTCCCTCCCTGTATCCCAAATGCCTTTGTGTGCCTGGCATGCAAAGTGGCTGGTTTTCCCCCCCTGTTCTTGCCCACCTCCTCTGTATCCAAAACAACCCATGAACAACCCATGGTTCTGGGTTCACACATAACTACAACCCATGGTTTAAACAACCCAGAGTTCACAACTCAGTAACAAACCGTGGGTTCTCTTTCTGAATTGTTTGTGGTAAACAAACCATGGTTTGTTAGCATGGCTGGGTTTGCACATCAGGACAACAACCCATGGGTTAAATAAACCATGGGTTAGTGTCATGTGTGAACCAGGCCATTGTGTCTTTGAAAACTGGTTGCTAGGAAGGAGAGCAAATGGTAGGGAAGGGCTGCTGCCTTCCTGTCTCACTTGTGGGCTTCCTGGGGGATCCAGCTGGCCGCTCTTAGAAACAGGATAGACTGAGATGGACTTTTGGGGTCCGATCCAGCAGACTTCTTAGTTATCTGATGTATTTCAATCCCCAAATCCTCTTCTTCAGGGAATATGCTAAATTACAGAAGTGGGGAAGCAGTAGCCCTCCAGATGTTATTGATCAGCCATAGCCAGCATGGCCGATGGCCAGGGTGATGGGAGTTGTAGTCCAATAACATCTGGAGGGCCACTACTCCCCCAGTCCAGTACTGAAATAACGATTTTTAAAAAATGTCTATAGTTAGTATTAAAATTCTGGCTTATTATTGATTGAAGTAAAATCCTAATGAATCTAATAATCGCAGTAGGAATGTTAATAAATATTCAGCAAGTGGTGTTAATACAGCATGGACGACAACAGCTACAGCAAAGGTATGGTTTTAGGTTATTGAGGCAAGGGTGACGGGGAAATAACGGCATTTGTTCTGCACTCTTACTTAGTTCTCTCTTTAGATTCTACGGCAGGAGTGGGCAACATGTGGCCCTTCAGATGTTTTGACCTACAACTCCCATCAGCCCTAGCCGGCCTAGCCAATGGGAGTTGTAGGTCAAAACATCTGGAGGGCCACAAGTTGTGCTTTCTTATTTATTTTTATTATTCTCCCCCCCCCCTTTGTTATTGTTTCTGTATATTTTTGTTGAAGCCTAATTAAGGCCATTGTAAAAAAAGTTTCAAGAAAAAGTTTCAATAAAACTTTTTAAAAAACAACAACAAACAACTTTATTTTTATAACATTTCCCACCCACCCACCCCCGGACAATGAACATGGGCTAAACATAGCCTGAAAAGGTTTAAAGCAGGGGTCCTCAAACTTTTTACACGGGGGCAAGTTCATTGTCCCTCAGCCTGTTGGGGGGCCGGACTCACTGGGACTCCCCTGTGCCGCCTCCTTCATGCTGCCCCCTCCTGCTGCCGCAGGACCCCCCCACCGCCATCCCCCGCTGCCGCCGCAGGACCACCCCACTGCTGCCGCCACTGCAGGACGGCCCCGCGCCGTCCCCCACTGCCGCTGCAGGACTGCCCCGCCCCTGCTGCCGCCGCTGCCGGACCCCCCACCACCCGCCGCCAGTCGCCGCTGCAGGACCCCCCGCTGCCATCCCCCGCCCCCCGCTGCCGCCGCCACCACAGGACCACCCCGCTGCCGCAGGACCCGCCACCCCCCGCCGGCCCCCCCCGCCACCGCCGTACCTGCACCCGCCGCCGCCAAAGCCCCGCCGTGCCGTCGCCCCACTGCCGCCAAAGCCCCCCCAGGAGCCCCGCCGCCAGACCCCCCCCGCCACCCCCCCGCCACCATACCTGCAACCGCCGCCAAAGCCTCGCCGCCGCCGCCAAAGCCTCGCTGCCGCCAAAGCCCCGCCGCGCCGTCGCCCCACTGCCGCCAAAGCCCCCCCAGGACCCCCGCCGCCAGACCCCCCGCCACCCCCAGACCCCCCCGCCACCGTACCTGCACCCGCCGCCAAAGCCTCGCCGCCGCCGAAGCCCCGCCGTGCTGTCGCCCCACTGCCGCCAAAGCCCCCCAGGACCCCCACCGCCAGACCCCCCCGCCACCCCCAGATCCCCCTGATCCCCCTGCCACCGTACCTGCATCCGCTGCCAAAGCCTCGCCGCCGCCGAAAAAGCCTCGCCGCCGCCGAAGCCCCGCCGTCGCCCCACTGCCGCCAAAGCCCCCCCGCCACCACCCCCCGCCTACCTGGTCTTGCGCGCCGCCTCCCTGGTCCTGTGCGCCGCCACCACCAGAGCCACTGCTCCGGCGGGCTGGACTCCCGCCCACGCTCTGTTTTGAACGCGATGGGAAGTGAGGCGACGGAAGTGAGGAAACGGGACCAGCGCGGCCGGCTCTCCGCGGAGAGCGAAGATTAATGGAGAGCCTGCGTGGACACAGGTGGGTGCCCGCTGGGCCGGATGGAAGGGCACGCCGGGCCGGATCCGGCCCGTGGGCCATAGTTTGAAGACCCCTGGTTTAAAGAAAACAATAAAACACAACCAATTTAGTTAGGATGCATAGAATACAGAACTGCACAATCTTCAAGCTGAAATTATTTTCTCTTAGTAGGTCAGCAAAATCTTACAGTGATGTGGAGAGGCCTGGGCTTGGCATGTATGATCAACATACCACAAAAATGGGTACCACATTGCAGAAAATGTTAAAGGTCATGCAAAACCTGAAACCACTTTCATATGGTGGGTAAGCTTGTCCATTAATAAGTGATCCCAAAGCCTCCAAAACCAAGACTCAGATCCAACACTGAAGGTGTTTGAGGGCCCTTGGGCAAGACACCCTCAATGGGGCCCCTCCCTCAGTGAGTCTACTACCTTCTCCAGCGTCATGGTCACCAGCTGCTGTTGCTCCTCCTCCTCACTCCCATCATTGCTACCACCAGCTTGCTTGGCAGGCAGAGAGGGGACATGCTAAAAAGAAGGACATAGAATGACCATTGAAATGCATTAGTTCATTTGGAATGGCCATAGGAAATTATTGGAAGATTTTAAGGAACATCTCCAAATCAAAATACCTGAAAGAGACAAACATTTATTTTTCATAGAAAACAACTCCAAATCAAAATACTTATGAACACAAAGTGGTTTTAGGGAGCAACTCCTATGAACCCCCAACACTGCAGTTTCTAGGGATCATCTCCAAATAGATGAAGAAATCGAAATACAATAAACAGAAGGTGACCGCAGTCTAGCATAATAATGTATAAGCATCATTTTCAAATGCCCTAGACGTGGGGTGGGTTCCCCCCCCCAAAAAAAACTACCTAGGATTATTTCCATGCTTACCAATCTCCGCCCCCGCCCCCCGGGCAACCTCCCCTTCAAAACTGGCTGTACTTCCGCATGGCCATAGACATACATTGTAATGATACCAGCAGAGGAACCAATGGAAGGCCCCAAACTGCTCATGGGTGCCACAGTGGGTACCCCTGAATATCCCAAGAGTCATTACTTGATCCATGCTCCATAGGAATGGCCCCCTCCTTCCACTGGGCCATAATTTTCAGGTGTCCTTCGGAATGGCCATTGGAACGGGTTGGACTGATACCCATAGCCCCACAGGATATGGCAGCCGCGGCCAGGCCCCACCAGCATCGCCCAGCTTCCTTCCTTTTCTCTCCTTCCCTTAGCTTCTCTGTCTCATGTTTCCCTTGGGGGGGCCACCAGAAAGAACCAGAAAGAAGATTATGCATGGCTTGAGCACCCTGTTCTCTGTTCAGCCAAAGAAGAAAAAATAACATGCCTCATTTTGAAAGTGAGTACTAATGCTCTGATCCTGTGAGAAAGAGATCCTTCTACAAGTTCTCTAGACACCACTTTCTTTTCAAATCCAGTAAGTTCCCTATCATACTCATTTTTCCTCTTCCATTTCTTGGTCCACTGATCTAATTGCATTAAATTTAACCACAAAATTCTACCTGGCCCAAGCATTTCAATTATTTGTTGTCTAGACGCCATTTTTTCCATCCAATCCATTAATTTGATAACTTTTTTTTTCTTTTCTAAATAAGCCTTCCAAATGTTATGCGTTTTCTGGAAAGTCCTCCATAGCTACCACTGGGGTTAACCGGGATATCCCTGGTATAAAAATTTGCCTATTGCTATTCCAGATCTCTAATATATTTTTCAGGAAGGGGTTCTCTATTCTTTTTACCATGCTATTACTTTTCTTTAAAAAGAGAATTTTTTCAACCCCATTTCCTAATTCCTGTGCTTCTAACTCCAACCACATATTATCCTTCTTAGCTATAGTATCCATTATATATCTTAATTGATTAGCTATATAGTACCACTTAATATTAGGAAGGCCAAGCCCACCTCCTTTTTGGGATTTATACCACTTAATCTTTGTAATCCTCGCTTTTTCCCCCCATTACAAAAATTATTAATTATTACTTGCCATTCCTTAATTTCCTTCTCTGTCAAATTCATCGGTATCATTCTGAATTAAAAAATTATCTTTGGTAAAATCTTCATTTTAATCAAAGCTATTCTACCAAACCATGAAAGTCCAATTTTTTAAATATTCCTCTATCTTATTTTTAACCTCATTCTTTAACTTTCTAAAGTTCTATTTTTTCTAAATCTTTTAAAATATCTATACCTAAATATTTAATTAGATTTTTAATCTTAATATTTTCTTTTTTAAAAAAATCCCTTCTAACTCCTCTATTTTGCTATAATTAAACAACATAATCTCGAATTTATCCCAATTTATGTAAAGGACCAAAGCCGGTCCTTTTGCGCGGGTGAGGGGACTAAAGGGTTAACCGGAGCAAAGCTAACCCTTTACACGCGGCTCTTGGACAACAGTGAATGAAGCAATTTTATGAATAGACGCTACTACACTGTTTATAGGTAAACAGAATTTAATTGAGCGTATCAAAACATACACAGAAGCAGTAACAAGGCACACACTTCCAATTACAACAGCTAGAGAGTGAGCAGCAGCAGTACACACAAGGTTTACCTGGAATGACCTTAGTTCCTTGATAGCCGCAAGTTGCTGGCACTCAGCGGTTTCAGCTTTATTCACCGGGAGCTGCCCGGGGTTGAGTCTCTGAGTCTGGATCGAAGCCCTAGATGTCCGTACAGCTTCGTGCCCACAGACCAACAACCTTTCCCACCACAGTCCCCTTCTTTTCACCCCCTCTTTTGCTCATCCCTCCCTTCCTGTCCCTCCTCCCCTCTTGGTCTCTGTAAAACCTGTTCTTCCTTGGGTGCTTAGGAATACTTGGCAGCTTTTCAGACTACCAGGCATTTGGGCGCTCTTTTTGTGATTTGGGGGTGCTTCACAGCTTCATTTGGCTGCCAGGGGAGGGGAACGTTGCCGTGGGGTATGTAGATGGGTCCCATTGAAGTAAGGTAAATGAAGGTTGATGGCGGTTGCTCCTGATTGTTTGGAGCCAGCTGTCTCTGCCTTAGGCGGAGACTCTGATGGCCGGGTGGGGTGTGTGTGCCTGACCTGGGTGTACCTGACCTGACCTGGCTTTCTCTCCACAATTTACATGTAACCCCGTAACTTCCCTAAACTCGTTCAGATGTTTCTCCAACCTATCCATCATTTCAATGGGATTTTCAATTGTTAACAGAGTATCATCTGCAAAAAGGTTGATTTTTATCTTATCCTTTATCTCTATCCCTTGTAAGTTTCTATCCTCTCTAATTACATTTGCCAAGATCTCCATTACTAACACAAATAATATCGGAGAAAGGGGACAGCCCTGTCTAGTTCCTCGGCCTAGGAAAGTTTGTTCTGTTATTCTATCATTTACCACTACTGATGTCGTATTTTGAGCATATAATTGATTAATAACTCCTCGAAACTTTTCACCAAACCCCATAGCTTTTATTATCCTCTTTAATGCTGGCCATTTCACACAATCAAAAGCCTTGAAAATATCTAATGCTAGAACCCCTGCTTTCAAATTATTTTTCTTAATTAGGTATATTATATTTAACACTCTTCTAGTTAGGTCCGCCATTTGTCTACCTTGTATAAAACCACATTGATCTCACCCAACATACTTACTAACAAACCTATTCTCACTAATATTGCAGACATTAATTTTGCATCTTGATTAATTAATGAAATTGGTCTACAAGATCCTGGGTCCAAAGGATCCTTATTTGGTTTCAGGATTAAAATAGTCAAAGATTGCTTCCAGGAATGGGGGATCTCTCCCACCTGTAATATATCATTAAACAACCTTTTTAACTTAGGGATTAACATTTTCTTAAAGACCTTATAGTATTCAGCCCCTAAGCCGTCTATTCCTGGAGTTTTACCATCTTTTAATTTATTTATAGCATACTCTATTTCTAGCTCCGTAAAAGGTTGTTCCATAATCTCTCTATCTTCTTCCTGTATTCTTATTTTTAAATATTTTCCAGTGCCAGCATCTTCTGAGGCCCCTTCTCCAGCTGCCCCCACCTGCAGAAGTCAGGCTTCGACTGGGGCAAATAAAGTGCTACATTGGGGATCATGTTAGGTGGGGACAAAATTTGACCACAGAGTTGGCACTGAGTGGATGGCTCAGGCATCATTAAGAGGAACCGATCGTGAAGGAGCAAATGCCCCCCCCCCCACATCTGAAGGCAACCCTCTGAGAAGAGGCAATATTGGTTTCCCACAGCCCTCAAAACCACAAGGTGGAGGAATAGGTATTGGGGAGAGGATCAAAACTGTCCATCCCTTCCACACCCACCACTCATAGCTGTTGCCAAATTCAATGTGGGTTTGTTTATTGAAGACATATTTTTATCTCACCTTTCCACGTAAGAAGTGTTCAAGGCAGCTTAGGGCCCAATCCAGTGTCATAGTTGGGGCCGGCTCCAGGGTTTGAGGTGAGCCTGGGCAAATAGCCCACTGGTGGGTCCCTTTCTTGATTGATGGGCCTTGGCAGAAACACCAATACTCCAAGCAGCACAGAGTGGCTGGGGTGGGGGGACCATTTGAATTCCCACAATGCCCCAGAGCTACCTCATGTCAGGGGCATTATGGGGAATTAAAATGGCAGCTAGACCCAGCTGTCCAGAGCTTTTCAAGAACAACCCAGAGGGCAAATCACTCATCTATTGATTGTACCTAGCTTCCCCTGTATTGTGCTAAAATTATATATTATATGATTATATTATATTATATTATATATTATATGATTATAGCATAAATCATAAAATGGTTTATGAAGCCATTGTATTACCAACTTTATTGTATGCCTGCGAAACATGGACTATCTATAAACGTCACTTCCACCTCCTTGAAAGGTTTCATCAACGTTGCCTCCGGAAAATCCTGCGAATTACTTGGGAAGATAGACGAACAAATGTCAGTGTACTGGAAGAAGCAAAGACTACTAGCATTGAAAAAATGATCCTTCAACGCCAACTTCAGTGGACCGGTCATGTTGTTCGAATGCCTGACTGCCGTCTCCCAAAGCAGTTACTTTACTCCCAACTCAAGAATGGAAAGCGGAATATCGGTGGTCAATATAAGAGGTTTAAAGATGTTCATAAGGCTAATCTAAAAAAATGCAATATAAACATCGAAAACTGGGAAGCTCTGGCCCATGAACGATCTAAATGGAGGTTGGCCTTTCACAAAGGTTCCATGGACTTTGAAGAAGCCCGAGTGCAAGGTGAAAGGGAGAAACGTGCTAAGCGAAAAGCACGTCAAATGAATCCTTTACAGGACCATCTTCTATCTGGTAACCTGTGTCCTCACTGTGGGAAGCTGTGTGGATCTAGAATTGGCCTCCACAGTCACTTACGGACCCATCGCTAGAGTCTACACAATCTTCTTTAGAATTTCCTCCTTTTATCCCGGAAGACAATCTTACTCGGTCACGAGTGATCGCCTGATGATGATGATGATGATGTACCTAGCTTCCCCTGTATTGTGCTAAAATTACTGTGAGCCATATCCCCCTTGCAAAAGACTGTACTGATTACCTTATGTAAAAGCCTTGATGGCAGTGAGATGGGCAATGTCTGACCTTTTGTCAGACCTAAGTGTTTCCTTTTGAATTGTCTCTCAAGTTCCTTGTACTGACTCATTGTTACCTGATCTCTCTATAATGTGATACTATTCAGTATAAATGGAAGTGTCTCCCTTTCATTCTTGTTGGCATTCCTGACTGTGCTCAGATGCCATCCCTGAATTCACTAATAAACTTTCCTCTCTAAGAACCTCTCCAAAACACAAAGCGGTAGATCATGTTTCCCCGCCCCCCACACACAACAGCTTCAACTGTCAGACAGCAGGCCAGCTAGGAACTCAGCCAACAGTATCTCACAATTATAGATACGCTTGCAATAAAACAGTCAAGGCTGTCTTGTATTACCATGTGAAGTTTTCCCGGGGGGGGGGGGGAGCGCAGGATGGTCAGAGTCAGTTCCAGAGTTGAAGTAAGTCAGCCGGATAGTCCAGTAATCACAAGAGGTTTGGCGTTGGGGTTCAGTCCAGGCAACAAAGCAAGGGGTCAACTTGCAACAAAGGCAAGTTGACCCCTTGCAGCAAAGGCAAGGGGTCAAGAGCAAGGTCCAAGGTGCAGAAGCGGGGTCAGATGTTGTTTCCAGCAGTTTTAACGGCGTGCTGGTAAGCCTTTTATCCAGGAGCCAGCTGGATATGCCCACGCTCCCAGCTGCAGCTAATTACACTGGCCTGGCACTCCACCTGAGGGAGAAGACCTGAGTGCTTCTTTTCAAGCAGTGGCGTTATCAGGGGCTGGGTGGTCTTCCCATCTCTGGCTCAGATTCCAAGTCCCCCTGTGGAGGGGGAAGACTCCCCTTGTTCACCCTCTAGGGTCCTGCCTCTTCATCCACAGCCAGTGTGTCTCCCTCCTGGGTTCCTGTTTCTGCCTCATCCGCAGGAGCCAGGGCATCCCTGCAGCCAGGTGCGTCAAGCTCTTCCTCTCGAGGGCTCAAGTGGAGGCATGGCACACCCCTGCAGGGGGTCCACTGCCAACCCATGGAGCCTCCTGGCCTTGCTCCTTCTCCTCCCTGTCATTGCTTGTTCAGGCATGTAAGCAGTGGCCAGCATTAGAAGTCAGAGCAGCATCTTCTATTTGCCTTGTGCTCTCCCTCTGGGCAGTTGTACAAACTGAGTTCAGCGGGAGAAGGCAAATGAATGAGCAGCAGAGAAGGAGGTGGACTCATTCAGATAGGGCATCCATTGAGGGCAGTTCGCCCAAGGGCCCACCAAAATCTAGAGCTGGCACTGAGAGTTACCACACTTGGAATACTGTGTAGAGTTCTCCGAAAGGATATTGTAGCACTGCGGAAGGTGCTGGAAACGGCAACTAAAATGATCAGTGGTAACAATTGATGGCAGAGCGCAAAAGCAGACTTCTCTCAGACAAACACATGCACACACAGGACTTGTTAGTAACTAGATGCTTTTAAAAGATAAATAACGGTAACATAAGGTTACTCAAGTACTAAAGCTTGATGGTTACAGAAGTGCAAACCAGGGCCTTTTTGTGTACAAAGCAAGTGTTATATCACTGAGCTATGTCTCTTCCCAATTACACTGTAGGTTTGTAGTAAACCGCACTCTCTCAGGCTCCCCCCTCCTTCCCAATTTGCATTGTGTGGATAATAACATTGGACCACCTTACAGTGCTGCAAGCCACACTCAGCCTGTTTTCCTCCCTACTCCAGGAATATGGACATAATAACACCATGTAGCGTTGTCATAAACTCTTCTCAGTCAGTCAGATTTATTTGCTAAAAACCAATCAGTCATCACAAACATACTTTAAAAGGGGGGGGAGCTCATAAGCCCCTCTCTGCCCCTGGCCCAACTTGATATTATAACTTGTTGTGCAATGCATTATCATTTATTTATTTATTAACATGTATATACTGCTTTATCTGTTAAAAAGCAATCAATTTAAAACAATAAAACATTACAACAATAAAAAAAACGAGTAAAAGCATTACAACTACATGTTTTAAAAGGCTAAAGGCGCAATCCTATGCATGTTTAGACAGCGTGGCTGACTGCGGCATGCTGGGAGTTTTAGGCCTTTTTTCTCTGTCTAAACATTTGTAGGATCGTGCCCTGAATTGACAAGGTGTCTTCACACACTTTCTGGAGGCCAAAGGAGTGGGGGCCTGTGAAGGACCACCACCTGGATCCTATGCGTGAGTTCGGCGCTTAACGGGTTAACCGGCACTGAGTTACAGCCCGTACGAGCGCTGGCGACCACCTGAGAGGCTTTCGCGCACAAGAGGAAACCGAAGCCCTTTAAATGACCAAATAAGGCTTTTATTTGTTTACACAAAACACAGAGCGGAACTAACAGCTTTCCAGGAATACTACAATGTCAACACAACCTTAGTTGACCCCTGCGTTCATCAATGAAACAGGCTCTTAGGCTAGCGGATTGAATCTGGTCAATTACCTCGGATCAGAGACTTTACGCTAGTCAGTTTCAGCCTGACTCCTGGTCGGCCGATCCGGGGATGAGAATGGCTTACTCCGGCTGCCGCTTGGAGGACGAATCTGGCCCCGAAGTACCCTGGGTTCCCAACAACCCTTTACAGGAAGGGAGAGGGGTTTTCTACCCCTGAGTTCCCACTCTCCCCACCCTCCAGGTCAGGTGGGGGCTTATGCCTGCCCCTTCGTATCAGGTGGGCTTATTCCTGCCCGGGAAGAAGGTGATGTACTGGTACTTTACAGCTCTTTGAGACTGCCCTGATAGTTTGATGGTTCTTGATGGTCCTTCCTTGGTTTTGTGGATCTCCACCGAGACTCTTCTTTGTTGGGGATGATGGTCTGTCTGGCTACTTCTCCTGTGACTTCATCCCCCCTTCCTTGCCCGCTCCCTTGGGCGAAGACTGTGTGTGTGTGTGCAGACTTGTGTTGGGTTTCTCCACAGGGCCAATCATAGTTCTTGTGGGAGCGGACTCCACAGTTTGGGAGCAACACAGGAGGAAGCCCTTTCAAGGGTGCCCGATAAACGGGTCTGGGGGTAATAGCACACTTATGCATTATAACTTATTGCACAATGCATTACAACCGAAGCATTATAACTATCAATATACACATTATAACTAATGAATTTGGTGGCTAATTTTAATTTTTTAAATGCCCACTCCCCACCCCCAACAGAAGATGACGTGAATTTGGCACTGCTATCCAATCATTGCAACGATACAGTCCTCTATTCACTGTCGCCTATAAGCATCAGTCATTTAAAAAAATATATCTTTGTTTTATTTCATTATTGTGTATAGTATAATGAGCTTATAGTCAACAAATACAATAAAGGCCAACTATTCAAAGAAAAAGAAATAGAAAGTGTATTCCCATTGTTGTCTGAGTTGCATTAACAGTAATGTTCTTAGCGCACCCTTCATTTAATTAGATCCCTCCAAAATGATTTGACCCTTCAAAATGAAGCAGGAAGTCCCGTCCGCTAACTATTACAGTAGTCTATATTGTTATGCCTCTGTTGCCTTCTCTAGCCTCTCTAACATCTTCCGGGCTAAAATCGAATTTCCCATGCAGAAGGTTTCACTGTAGAGATAGTATCTACAGTGATTTTAGAGAGCCTACTCTCTGTGCCCATAGAGAACCATGGACAATAATAGCGAATTGC
Organism: Shinisaurus crocodilurus; assembly: GCA_021292165.1. NCBI lineage: Eukaryota > Metazoa > Chordata > Lepidosauria > Squamata > Shinisauridae > Shinisaurus > Shinisaurus crocodilurus. Next base: position 13,262,019 of record CM037882.1, read on the forward strand.
GTTGATTTTTAAAGGGAAGGCAGGCTGTGTGACACTCTATACTTTTTATCTCCATGGGCTTGTCCTCTGGACCAATCATAAAGGGTCGTCGATCTATCCGTGAGAACCTCTATGGTGGGAGTTCCCTATAGCTTGCAGGTCCAAGAGCCGCGAAAGTAGTTGGTTCTTTTAGGGCTGGAAGTACCCAGAGGGTCGGGGCTCCTTCCCTGCAAACATTGGATTTTGAATCATTTTTAAAATTATTATTTTAAAAATGTTCATTTCAAATTATTTTGAGGCCTCCTTTAAGGATTGAATCCTCTCATAGCAGTGAATTGCCTTTTGTTTATTACATTATTACGTTTTGGGAGAAGATATAGGCTGGTTCCTGGAGACGGTGAGTTAAAGGTCCATGGGGGAGATTTGTGGTTGTGGGGCGGGGGAGGAGGAAAAGGGCAGGGGGACCAGAGGTGGACTATTCCCCAGGTATCAAAAGCCGAGGAGATCAAATGTTAGAAAACCTGGGATATAAATATGTTAAGTAAATAAATAGCAGCAATAGCCATCACCCCCTCTAATAGCAAACTCAGGTGATGAGTACTGATAGAAATGGACAGGGAGTGAACGGAACAGCAGGCTGGAGGAGGGCTCGGCTGGCTTGCTGGAACCCTGAACAGGAGCACTTCTATGAGGAAGTGAGAATACATTTCAAGATTTTGTGCCAAGTCCCAGTTGCTAAACATACTGTCTAAATGGCTACACAGGAACTACCTGGGCTCTCAGTGTAAGAACTGCCCTGCTGGATCACACCAAAGACCCACCTATGCTAGTATCCTTTTCCACACAGCAAGCAACCAGCTGGCAGAAGCTGTCCCCTGGCTGCCTGTCCTCAGCATCTGCTATTCAGAAGTATATACGGCCTCTGTTCCATTTAGACAGTACTGTATGTCTAGGAACTGGGACCTGCCACAAAACGTTGCAAGGTATTCTCGCTTTCTCATAGAAGTGCTGCTGTTCAAGGTTCCAGCCAGCTGGCCGAGCCCTTTCTATGGCACTCCCCACCTGGGTCTGCTACGAGACAGAGTTATAGCTGTTGCTGCTACTTAATATATTTATATCCCAGCTTTTCTAAGCTTTGATCTCAGCTTTTGATATCTGGGGAATAGTCCACCTTTAGAATCCAGATTCATATTGGAGGCATTTCCACACACAAAATGATGCATGTGTATTCCTGCAATTGGCTCTCAGAGCAATGTGCAACCATTATCATTGCAACTGCAGAATAGCCAAGTTAATTTTGCTTTCCCATTTTGCTTTCCCTCAGGGTGGGGCTGGCCTTTCTTGGGAGGGACTGTAGCTCAGAGATAGAGGACCCATTTTGCATGCAGAAAGGCCCCAGGTTCTATCCCTGGCGTCTCTAGTTTTCAAAAGGTTCAGGTCGCAGGTGAGACCTGGTTACCTGAACCTTTTCTACCTGAGACCCTGGAAAGCCACTGCCAGTTGGGATAGACCAGCCTTCCCCTAACCTGGCACCCTCCAGATGTGTCGGACTACAACCCCCATCATTCCCAGCCAGCATAGCCATGCTGGCTGGGAATGATGGGGGGTTGTAATCTGATACATCTGGAGAGTGCCAGGTTGGGGGAAGGCTAGAGTAGCTGCTTTGGCTAGAAGGACCAATACTGGCCATCTTGGCATAAGGCAGCTTCCTTTGTTCCTCCAATGGTGATGTTTCCTGGATTCTTGCATGTCTGCCAGGTGCATCAGGTTTGTGTCAGGAAATCCCATGTGCTAAGTTTATACTCTTTCCCTGGGATGGTGTTGCTACCCACTCTTTGGCAGCAGTGGTGGAATCAATGCCACGCAGGGCCTCCTTGATCCAAGGGGCAAAGAATGGAGTACTGTGTCCAGTTCTGGATGCCCCATTTTAAGAGGGACATTGACAAGTTGGAGCACGTCCAGAGAAGAGCAACCAGGATGGTGAGGGATCTGGAAACCAAGTCCTATGAGGAACGGTTGAAAGAGCTGGGTATATTTAGCCCGGAGAAGAGAAGATTAAGGAGAGACACAATGGTGGTCTTCAGATATCTGAAAGCCTGCCATGCAGAAGTTGGAGTAGACTTGTTCTCTCTTGCTTCGGAGGGCAGGACTAGAACCAACTTCGGAGGGCAGGACTAGAATTTCAGGGAAGCAGATTTCGGCTTAACATTAGGAGAAACTTCCTAACTGTGAGAACTGTTCCGCAGTGGAACAGACTGCTTCAGGAGGAGGTGGGTTCTCCTTCGCTGGAGGTGTTTAAGCAGAGCCTGGGTGGCCATCTGTCAGGGATGCTGTAGCTGCATCCTGCAATGCAGAACCTAGCACTGAGCAAGAGGTTGGACCAGATGATCTCCGAGGTCCCTTCCAACCCCTTGGTTCTATAATGGTGGACGCATCTAAAATGGTGGCTTTATTTGTCCAGGCACAATTATTTAGGTCCTTCTGTGGGGCGCGGCTTCAGAATCTCTGTCCTTGTTCGCTGAGTTTGATATTTCTTCTCTCCAGAGAAAGTCCCTTTCTCTATCCAGATGAGCCAAGGAGATCCTTCAGCCCTGAGTTTCCCTTCGGAGGTTGCGCTGGAGCAGGGCGTACAAAATGGATGAGCAAAACTCAGCATCCCCTGAACCAATGAATGGAGCAGTAGAAGGAATTCCAGTATCCCATGCTGTGATGAGCAGAGGATTCTGGGTAAGTACCTGGCCAATACTGGAAAAGGAAATTGGGTGACTTTGGGCCAGTCACTGACTCTCAGCCTAACCTACCTCACCTTGTTGTGAGGGTAAAATGGAGAGGAGGAGGAGGATTATGTAAGCCGCCTTGGGTTCCTTTCAAGAAAAAAGGCAGGGTATAAATATAATAAATAAATAATAAATAAACTATTGGCTCAGGTGTACAGTGCCAGTTTTTCAGGCATTTCCTCTCCCAGGAGGCTGAGGAACCCTGGGAGACTTACAGTCAACTCTGGGATCTTTGCCACCAGCGGCTGAAACCAGAGAGGCACATAACAAGGCAGACCTGGTGATCTTGGAGCAGTTCCTGCCTCTTGCTCCAGGAAATGCAGCATTGGGTCAGGGAATGTGGCCCTGGCAAAAGGTTTTCTACTGGGTCGGCCAGAGGAAGCAGGAAAACCAGGTGAGGGTGTTGCTCCCTGGTGGTTCCAAGGGGATTCATGACTGTTTTGAAGGTAACCTCTTTTTAAAGGAACTTTGGTCTAGAACCCAGCGGTTACATTTCTTATATTTGCTAGATAAAGTCATGGCTCTCTGCCTGAGTATTAATATGGACAATTTGGAACCATATCTTTGCTATCATTTGTGTGCCACAGTTCCTCCTTCTGAGGCTTAACTCTGTAATAAACTTTCTAGTCCTCATGAACTGTGCACCTATGCTTGCAAGCTCATTGTGTGTGTTTATTTCCAGGGAGCACGAAGACAAGTTCAGTGATCAGGGGTTCAGAGTACTTTCCCCATGAGAAAAGGTTAAAGTGTTTGGGTCTCTCTCTTTTTTTAAGTCTAGAAAAAGGGTGACTGGGGTTGGGGTAGTGCATGATGGAGGTTTATATAAAATGAGAGGGTCCTGCAACAAATCATTGCGGTGTATCTTCAGCTACCAGCAAGAGTGCACCATTCAGGGTGCCAGCCATGCCCTCCGTGACATTCCATTCTTCCACTTTTCTTCTCTCTTCCCCGCCCCACTAACATGGCTACTGAGCATGCTCAGGTCTCATTTGGGGGTTTTCTTCTTCATTTGCCTCATTAAGTTTTATTTTTTATTTTTTTAAATTGTGTTTCTGCAAACCCTGAGCATGCTGATCGGAGGTGGTGTTAGGGGCGGCCCAGTAGGGCTGGAGTCTTGAATCTCTGGGAGGCCATCTGCCCCACCACCCTGGTGTCCATTCTCACTTGCTGAAATAAAGGTACAGGGGCCCTGAGGATCTCTGTTGCATCTGATCCCCCTGGATTAGCTGGCTTTTTGCCCACACGTGCTTCCCCTCCTGCTGCCCCCCCCATCTTTCTGCCTGAGGTTTTCTTCTGAAATCAAATGTCCTCCTCTCCCCTGTCCATAGATCCCTTTTTACAAAGAGGGGTGTCAGGAGACAGGGTCCTTTAAGGACACACACACACACACACACACTTTCGAGCATATGTAAATTTGTGCTTTTTTTTTTGTCCTGTGGGCCTGAGCCCCAGATCTTTTCAGGATCTAGCACCACTCCTGATGCTGATGCCTCCCTCTTGTTTCTCAGTGGCTACATTTTGGCACCCACCATCTGAGTTCACCGTTAGAGGGGAGTGGTTCAGCATGGTGTGGAGAAAATGGATAGAAAAGTTTTCCTCCCTCTTATCACGATCCCGGAACTCTGGATCACCCATTGAAACTGACTGACAGTAGGTTCAGGGCCAATAAAAGAAAGTGCCTCTTTGCACAGTGCATCATGTACTGATGGAACTCGCTGCCACAAGATGTTGCAGTGGCCCCTAGCGTAAAAGGAGATTTGTCAGTGGCTGTTGGCTATGTTGGCTAAACAGCTTCCATATTCCGGAGCCTGGCAGTGTACCCAGGCACTGGAGAGCAGCCAATGGGAGAGGGCTGTTGCCTTTAGGCCCTGTTTGTGGCCACAGTTGGAAGCAGGATGCTGGACTGGGTGGACCTTCAGCCTGACCCAGGGGTGGTAGGTACCAAAAAGATCCAGGGCTCAGGCCCACAGGACAAAAAACAACATCACAAATTTTCATACTAATTTACATATGCTCCAAAGTCTGTGTGTGTGTGTGTGTGTGTGTGTGTGTCTGACTGACTTAAAGGACCCTGTCTCCTAAGGACACCCCTATTTGTAAAAAGGGATGCATGGACAGGGGAGAGGAGGGCATTTGATTCCAGAAAAAAAAAAAAAAAAAAAAAAAACTCATGCAGAATGACTCAAAGGAGCGAGCGAGCGGGGGGGGGGGGGCAGAAGCAGCACATGTGGCGAAAAAGCCAGCTAATCCAGGGGGATCAGATGCAACATAGCTCATCAGGGTCCCTGTGCCTTTATTTCAGCAAGTGCCCATGGACAGCAGGGTGGTGGGGCAGGTGGCCTCCCAGCTACTCAGGACTCCAAATGAAAGATTTGGGGCTCCAGCCCCAGTGGGCTGCCCCCTAACACCGCCTCTGGCCTGACCCAGAAGGGCTCTCTTAGTTCACATGCACCTCCAGTTGAGAAAGCATTGGATAGTGAAGCTGGGAAAGACCCTTTCCTTAAGGCAGGGGTGCTGACCCTCTTTCAGCCCAAGGGCCAAATTCAGTTTCAGAGAAGATTTAGCAGTGTGCAGGGCTGAAGGGAAAAGGGCTGGGGCTGAAAATACAAAAGCCAGGAAAGCACTGAACAACTGGCAGTCAGGGAAAGGGGTGGATCCAGGGGAAAGGGGTGTGGCCTTCTGGGGATTTGGCCCACAGGCCTGAGGTTCCTTAGGGAGCCCTTGCAAGTTGGAGTAGGCAATACTTGGCTAAATGAATCTGTGTGGTGATTAAGGAGAAGGCGGCTTCACAGGGATGGTGTTTTTTCTTTTCCTTAATAGGGGCCTGTGACCTTTGAGGAGGTGGCTGTGTATTTCACCGAGGAGGAATGGGTTCTGCTGGATCCAGGCCAGAGGACTCTCTACCGAGAAGTCATGGCAGAAAATTACAGGATCGTGGCCTCTCTGGGTAAGCATCCCTCTGCTCTGGGTTGAGCAGGTGCTGAAGTCCTGGATTCCTGTCCTTGCTGTTGTTGACTGGTACGCTGTAGCAATGTCATCAGGGAAGAGCCAGTGTCAGTAAGTGGGATCCATGGGTACTGCTCTGGGCCCCGCCATTAAAAAAATAATCCACCCCCAATGCTCTGTTCATGTTTTTATTATATGTCACCCAGACAGCTTTTAGCTATAGGACAGGGGAGAAGAAGGACAGGCCCAAGGGCCAGATTTATCCCTCACAGGTTCCCCAAAGAGCCACGCCCCTGTCCCCTTGCCACGCCCCCTTTGCCCCAACCACCAGTCATTGGGTGGTTCCCTGGCTTTTGTGCAGCTTTTTCCCCGTTCTAAAAGGATGAAATGCCCCTCCGAAGGCTTAGTTAGTAGCAGTAAGAGTTTTAAGCTAAAATATGCTGGTAGTTTTGGACCTGCCCTTTTTGCCCCACTCACCACTGGAGTGCTGCCCCCGAGAGCGTCTCTGAAATTGAATTTGGGCCTCAGGCTGAGAGAGGTTCCACACCCCTGCTATAGGGCAACTAATAAATTTTAGAAATAAGTTTAAAAAAATACATTTTATCTGCACAACAACCCTGTGAGGTAGATTGGTAAGGCAGAGAGAGAGAGGAGAGAGAGCAACTGGCAATGGAGAAAATAGAGGTGTCAGACCTGATTCTTAAGGCTCAGTGAGAGCCAGGAACCCAAGGTCAGAGCCTGGCATGTATAACCAGAGAACAAGCTCAGTGAAAGATTGTAGTTGCCTGTAGAAAGACATGGCTGGCTGGAGCATGCTGGGAGTTGTAGTCCAACACAGCCGGAGGGCACCAGGTTGGGGAAGGAAAGTACTCCCAAGTGTAGCTCCTGTGGCTCACCTCACGGGGGCAGCAGCACACTGAGCCAGGAACTTCCGGAAGAGGAAGCTCAGGTATAGGGTCAGATGAGTGCAGTAAACTTTTTCTTTCCCTGACCCTGACCCACGCTGTAATGAACCATGTTTGGGGTTTGGGTTTGTGCAGAGGAGATGGCTTGGAGTATGGAATGCTAAGGCATGTGGGAGAAGGAAGTTGGGGTGTGAATCCCGTAGGTCAATAGTTGGAAGAGGGAGGAGAGGTGACAGGATGAGCTGGGCGGAAATACTGTTGCATTCATGTCCTCTTTGTGGGCTTCCCTTTGGGGCATTGGGTTGGCTGCCACGGGAATAGAGTGCTTGTCTCGATAGGCCTTCGGTCTGATCCAGCGCGGCCCTTCCTAGGTTCTTACTAGTTCCAATGGCATTCGTCCCAGGCATAAGCTTATTGTGAATTTGTTTTTATTCTCAGATAAACACTCTGGCTGCTGTTAGCCATGGGTAATTGTGAGTGAAACCCACACGTAAAGGATTTGAACCCCTATTATTACTGATTGGATCGATTGATTGTATTTCTTTACTGTCTTTCTGAAGCCAACCAAGGCGGTTTACAAAGGTTTCAGAGGGGGGGGGGGACACAGTAAAAGAAAAACATAGGAAAACCTTTAAAACAACCTTAAAAAGCTCTAATGACAATTTGAAAAGCCAAGTTAAAAAGATGCATCTTGACCCCGTTCCTGAACGCAGAGAGAGTGGGAACCAGTCACAACAACAGCAGGAGTGTGTTGCAGAGTTTGGGAGCAAGCAACACAGGAGAAAGCCTTACCCTGATATCTGCACCAGCGATGAGGAACGTGTAGCCCCCCGGACCTTGGTGGACTACAACTCCCATCAGTCAGCATAGCCAGTGGTGAGGAATGGTGGGAGTTGGAGTTGCAACAATATCTGGAAGGCTGCTGCAGGTTGTCCACCCCTGCACAGCAAAACATGCGGGTTCCACGAATGTACATCTTCTTCTTTTAAAGTGGTTGTTGTGTTAGCATTTCCATGGGGGTGCATTGAACCGTCTGGTGCCCCCACCTGCAATCGGTCATTGTACAGGCCAAGCAGAACTTGCTCCAAGTTTGAGCGAGCCCGCCCCCCCCCCAGGAAGGTGCCTGTTGGTCTGCTTCCCCTATCTATGGTCTGTCCCCCCCACCTTGGGCTTACTTGATGGCGGCAGTTGGATCTGGAAAGTCACCCATCAATTACATTTCCCACAATGCCCTACAGTGATGCTATGCTTTGGGATGCTGTGGGAAAATTAACTGGGCGGGTGGCTGCCGGGATTGAGCTGCTGCCACCAGATAAGCCTGCAGCCCAGGGAGCAGGCGGGTGGGAGGGCCAAAGTGGCCTTTGGGACTGCTGGGCCTTGCTGGGGCACTTGGGTCTTGGCATCGGCCCAAAGGTACTGATTCTTGCCCTGAGTCCAAAATGTTTTCATTTCATTTCATTTATTACATTTCTTTTTTTTTTTTTTTTTTTTAATATTTTATTAAATTTTAAAACAATACAAAGAAAATAACATACACACATAACTAATATTGTGCTCCCATCACCATGGGACCAAACAATCCAATAACTCTATAATTGTTCATTATTCCAAAAATACAATATATCTTGACAGGGTAAACTCCCTTTCCCCCTTTTAAACACATATTCCAAAAATAAACCCCAAATATCCTTAAAATTATTTTTCTTTAATTGACCCCTTTTGCATTTAATATTACAAGTCAACATATCATTCAAAGCCATATCCCATACTTCCTTATACCATTCAGTAATAGTGAAAACTTGCTGGATTTTCCATTTCCTTGCTATCATTAGTCTACCTGCCGTTAACAAATTTATGATTAATTCTTTAACATTTTGTGAACCGATCACCTTTTCCGTTATTGTTAGCAAAGCTAGTTTAGGGCATACCTCTAAATCAACTCCAACAATTTCTGATATTTCCTCAAAAATCATTTTCCAAAAATCCATTACATTTTTACAACTCCACCACATATGAGCATATGTACCCAATTCCTGACATCCTCGCCAACACATTGGAGAACATTTATTATCTATTCTATTTAATCTCACTGGGGTCAAATACCATCTCCAAATTAGCTTATAAAAATTCTCTTTAATTCTTATAGACATATTTTTCAATATTCGCCTATCCCAAATCTTATTCCACTCATCCTTTGATATTTCCTCTTCAAACTCTGTATCCCAAACTATTTTAAGATTTTCTGCTTGCTCTTCTGATTTCTGCAACATTTTATATAACATCTTTGTAAGACCCCTAGCTGATGCATTTCCTTCTACAAGTTCTCTAGACATAACCACCTGCTCAAATGCAGTGAAATCCCTTTCATGCTCATGTCTCCTCTTCCATTTCTTACCCCATTGTACTAATTGAATTAAATTTAACCAAGAAATTCTTCCTGCCCCAACCCTATCAATTATTTGCTGTCTTGTCTCCATTTTTTCCAGCCAATCCATTAAAGTTATCACCTTTTTCTCTCTAAAAATTCGTTCTAAATGTCTAACATTCTCGGGAAAATCTTCCATAACCACCACTGGAGTAAGCGGGGATATACCTGGTAAAAATATTTCCTTATTTCTACCCCAAATTTCTAACATATTTTTTAAAAAGGGATTTTCTAATCTTTTTGTCATAATATGTCCTTGTTTTGTAAATAAGAATTTATCCACCCTATTACCCAATTCAAATGCTTCTATTTCCCACCACATAAAATCTTTTCTAACAATAATATCCATGATATATCTAAGTTGATTAGCTATATAATACCATTTTAAATTAGGGAGACCAAGTCCCCCTATTTTTTTGAGCTTTATACCATCTATTCTTAGTAATCCTTGATTTTTCCCCCCCATTACAATAGCTATTTAACATTACTTGCCACTCTTTAATTTCTTTCTCTGATATCTTATATGGTATCATTCTAGATAAAAAATTAAACTTCGGTAAAATCTTCATTTTAATCAAAGCTATCCTACCAAACCACGATAATCCCAATTTTTTATAATCCTCTATTTGATTTTTAACTTCATCTTTTAGTTTTTTAAAATTACATTCCCCTATTTTATCCAAATCTTTTAATATATCAATACCTAAATATTTAATTATATTTTTTATCTTTATATCCACTCCCCTTTGTTTAAATCCCCTTTCCTCCAGTTTACTATAATTAAATGTCATTATCTCCGATTTATCCCAATTAACTTTTAACCCTGTTACTTCTCTAAATTCATCTAAATGTTTCTCTATCCAATCCCAATTTTCTATAGGCCGTTCTAATGTTAACAAGATATCATCTGCAAAAAGGTTTATCTTACATTTGGTCTCTATTCCTATCCCCAATAATTTCTTCTCCTGTCTTATCGAATTCGCTAACAATTCCATAACTAACACAAATAATACTGGGGAAAGGGGACAACCCTGTCTAGTTCCCCGGCCTAGGCTAATAGTTTCTGTTATTCCATCGTTTACAATTACCGACGTGACATTATGAGTATATAATTGGTTAGTAATACCTATAAATTTTTCTCCAAACCCCATAGTTTTTATTAACATCTTTAATGCAGGCCATTCCACACAATCAAAGGCTTTAAAAATATCCAATGCAAGAACCCCCGCTTTCAAATTATTTTTCTTTATTAAATAAATTATATTCAGAACCCTTCTTGTTAAATCTGCCATTTGTCTTCCTTGAATAAACCCACATTGATCTATCCCTATATACTTATTTAGAAAACTATTCATTCTTCTAGCTAAAATTGCTGTCAATAGTTTAGCATCTTGATTAATTAATGATATTGGTCTATAAGAACCTGGTTCTGCTAAATCCTTTCTTGGTTTCGGGATTAAAATGGTCAAGGACTGTTTCCATGACGGGGGGATCTCTCCCCCCTGTAAAATATCATTAAACAACCGTTTTAACTTCGGAATTAACATTTTTTTAAAGACTTTATAATATTCCGCCCCCAGACCATCCAGTCCTGGCGTTTTCCCCTGTTTTAATTTATTTATAGCACTTTCTATTTCAATTTCTGTGAATGGTTGCTCCATTTTCTCTCTATCTTCATCCTGGATTTTTATTTTTAAATTTTTCTCGATATATCTTCTACTCTCAGCTTCCGACCATTTTCCTGCCTTATATAACTCCGTGTAATATTCATGAAAAATTTTCAATTTATCCTTTACTAGATTATATTCTTTACCCCTCTTATCTTTAATCATCCCCACTAAGCTTTTTTCTTTTTTTTTTTGTGCTAATCTAGCCAACATTTTAGAGTTTTTATTACTATTCTCAAAATACTCCCTTTTTGTGTAAATCAAATTCCTTTGTACCCTGTCCAGTTCTTTATTCTCCAATTCTTTCCTTTTACCCTGTAATTCTGCAAAAATCTTTTTATCCCTCTTCTCTAAATACTTCTTTTCCAAATCCCTAATCTCCCCCTCTAGCTTTTGATAAAAAACTTCTTGTTGTTTCCTCAAATTTATTGCCTCTCTCAATCCTATTCCTCTCATTACACTCTTCATTGTATCCCATATTATCGCTTCAGTACATTCTTCTGTTTGATTAAATTCCCAAATTTCCCTCAATTCCTTCTCTATTTTCTCTGTTAAATGTTTATAACGAAAAATATTACAATTCAATCTCCATCTTTTCGCTTCTCTATAATCCTTATGTATCTTCAAATCCATGTTAACCAAAGCATGATCTGTAACTTTTATCACTCCTATCTCTGTGCCCAGGACCCTTGAAAACAGTGATCTCATCATGTGATCAAGGCATGGGCCTGCTGGGAGTACCTGAGAAATCATACGTTACTTCTGTTATTTACTTTAAAAGCATCTACTTTAGAAACAAGTCCTGTGTGTGTGTGTGCTTGTTGGGTGAAGTCTGCTGCTATTGTGCTCTGCCATCAGTATGTTTATAGGTTTGTATGGATATGTTTTTTAGAAAAGCTACTGCTCCATAGCCAGCGCAGGCTCCTCCCCCCATTTATTACATTTATTATTTTTATTATTAAAAATAAAATCTATCCTAGAATAATTCTTATTTGCTGATGAGTAAAATGTATATCTTTCCTCATTCCCCTTGACCCCTCTCCAAACATCTAGCAACCCTTCCTTACTAATTAACTTATTCAAGATCGTTAGATTATTTCTCTGATCTTCTCTCGTCGGATTGGATTTGTCTTTTCTTCTATCCAATACCATGTTAAAGTCCCCAGCCATAATAACCCTTTGATTTTGAAAATTACCAATTTCTTTAAACACATGTTGATAAAATTCTCCTTGATTTTGATTGGGAGCATAAACATTAACAATAACATATTCTTCCCCTCCCAAGGTCCCATACATTATAATATATCTACCTGTATCATCCTTTTTCACCTTTAGAACATTAAAACCACAATTCTTTGAAATTATAATTGCTACTCCTCGCGATTTAGATGATCCACATGCTATCTCATATATTCTAGACCACCTCAATTTCAATTCATTGACTCCTTTCCTTGCCTGGTGCATTTCTTGCAAGAATATAATATCTGCCTTATCCTTTTTAAGAAGTGCTTCTATTCGCCTTCTCTTAGTAACTGAACCTAGCCCCTTAACATTTAAAGTTGAAATTCTTAACTTATAATCCATCTATTAACAACATTTTTTCTTTTTTGGTCCCCAAAGGTGAAAATAATACACAATAACATACCCCTTAACCCACCCCCACATTCATCTAAACTATCCCCCCTGCTTAGCCAGGGCAACTTGCCCCACCCTAAACCTACCCACCTATCCCAGGGGGGGGGGGAAAGGACCCATCACCAGCCCGAACAGCAGCCCCTCATTCCCTCCCGGATAACTTCTTTATAAAACATTTTCTATTTCTTTTTTCTTCTCGTGTTGAAACGACCTCTTATACAATTCCTCCACTGGCTCCTTCTTCTTCCAGTTGACCCATCGATTCTGGACCCTCCGCATCATCATGAAGCCCCAACTCTCCCAGCAGGCCCATGCCTTGATCACATGATGAGATCTTGTATCTCTTACTGTTCCACACAAAAGTAAGAAAAACTGGGTAACCCCAATTGTATTGTAATCCCTTTCTGATCAAGACTGCTGTACACGGTTTAACACTTCGCCTCCACTTTATTGTTTGCTGACAAAGATCATTGTAGATTTGCAAAGTAGCCCCCTTGAAAGCTACTTGACCTTTCTTTCTAATCTCTTTCATGAAGACATCCTTCTTGTATAAATTTGCAAATTTCAGTACAACATCTCTGGATGTCATACCACGCCTTAATGCTCCCACTCTATGCACAATCTCAATGTCCATATCATCCCAAAAAATTGTTTCTCCAGAGACAGCTTCATTCATCCATTCCAAAATACTGCCTCTTAACTTATATCCAGTCTCCCCCATCTCCATGGGGAAGCCTCTGATCCGAATGTTGGAACGACGTTGCCTGTCTTGCATGTTAATCATCTGTATTTCCATCTCATTAAATTTCATTTCATACTTTTCAAAACTTTTTTCATCCTTCACCTGGAGTTTTTCCACCTTATCCACTCTAACTTGCAGCTCTTTAACTTGAACCCCTAAATGATCTATGGACTTTCGCATTTGCTTCATATCCTCTTGATGCAGATTTTGAAATTTCTCAATTGCTTCTATTTGTTTCTGCTGGCCTGCTTCCATAGAGCTTTGAAACTGTGATAGAATTTTCTCCCAATCTGGTGCTGCCCCTTTAAGCTTGGCTGGAGATATTGACTTTGGCTTGGCACCAGCAGGGAATTTGCCAGCTGAATCCGCCATTTTTCCGCCCTTCCCCCTCGCTGTCTCGAAACTTTCACTACCTCGTGGCTTCTTATCAGGACCCAGTTGCACAGTTTGATAAGAACATTCAATATCTTTAGTGTCAAGGATCCTAATTAGCCTTTTCAAACTGTTATCCGAGGGATGCGCCCGATCGCGTTTCCAAAGAGGGGGTAGGGACTTTTTCACCCGTCTGGAGCTCATAAACAATCCAGAGCGAAGCACATCAAAAGAAAGCTATTCTTGTTATTTCTTTGTTAGCTCTATATCTGCATACTTTCCAGAAAGCAAACAGCAAAGGAATTTAAACTCACGCTTTGTCTCTCCTGTGTATTTGCAGATGTTTTCAAATCATTCCGGGAGCTCGGCAGAAAAGCTACTGCTCCATAGCCAGCGCAGGCTCCTCCCCCCATTTATTACATTTCTATACCACCCAATAACCAAAGCTCTCTGGGTGGTTTACAGAGATTAAAACCTTTAAAAATATGTTCTAAAAAACATATCCATACAAACCTATAAACATACTGATGGCAGAGCACAATAGCAGCAGACTTCACCCAACAAGCACACACACACACAGGACTTGTTTCTAAAGTAGATGCTTTTAAAGTAAATAACAGAAGTAACGTATGATTTCTCAGGTACTATAAGCTTGATGGTTACAGACTTCTAGTAAGTGCAGTTTCTTATGGGTTACTCATATTGTGAGGTAAGGAAAACCACAGAACATGTCTCCTTGCTAAACCCTAGCAAGTGTCAGTTAAGTCTGTTAACTGTTAGAACTAGCCTATCTGTAATAGAGAGGGAGAATGGGATTTCTAACTTGTTGCTAGGCAATGTTCAGCATTCCCTCTCCTGATTCAATCATGCGGTTTGCTCCACTGAACCCTGCCCCCTGACTTCTCAGAGAAACTTGGTTTCTGCCTTTCCCCTTAACAGTCTGTCTTAACCCTTTACTGGGCAGTCAACTTAAAAAACCCTGCCTGCAGAGTTGACATCTTCTCGTCACATATTCCAACACATACAACACAGAGAAACAATTTCGAACAATGTGTTTTACCACATTGTCTGCTGTTTGTATGTGAGCTAGGCCTCAACAGAGCCTGGCGCTCTTTCCTCAAAGGGGTTAACGCTCATTTTGGGATGGATTCTGTAGTCCAATATTTGCATCGCTTCCCTTTTCAGCCCAGGAGCTGCAGCCAGGAATAAATATGGAGGAACAGGAACCGGCACCAGCTCATAAACGCAGGAAGAGAATGGAGAGAGAAGGAAAGGGCTCTCCCGTTGTCCAACTTGAGAGCAACAATGAGGTTCTGACCGGGGCAGCTCGGCAACAGGTTGAGCAAAATCCAGCTGCCGGATTGCAACGGGAGTGGGAAGATCAGTTCCTGTCCTTCCTGAAGACGGTGGAAGCCCCTCACGCGGGAGAGACAACTCCTTGGCCTTCTCTGGAATATGATATGAAGGATTTCCAGGCCTCTTTGAAGGGGCTTGCACATCTCGGTCACTGGCCCCGTGGAGAGGGTGTGAACCAGACTCTTCCAGGCCTCGGCGGTGAAGCCCATGGAAGCCTGGCTAATTTTGTGAAAGTGAAGGATGAAATTTTGGCTGAGGAGGACAGCGTCGGCTTGGAGATGCGAGAGAGACCAGAAGGAAAAGTGAGATGATCTAAGCCCTAATTTACCCTAAAACAGGGGTGGGCAGAAAGTAGATCACCAGGTGTTTTGGACTTCAAAACAGCATCCTGGGAGTTGAAATCCCAAAATCTGAAGATCTACCTTCTGCCCAGCCTTGTTCTAAAAGACCCAGAACTCTGCTCTTTTCATTTGACATGAAATAATAGAGTTCTGGGCCAGGCCAGGTTTAGGGGGCAGGCAAACAGCTGGGGACCCAGGCTTTAAAGTTGGGGGGAGAACCTGTCATGGGCTGTGTAGTTGACTATCCACTCAAAACCTAATCACATAGTGCACATATGGTGTGAATAAATGCTGTTTTACCGATCCTAATGTATAGATTCATCCAGGGCCGGCCCTATCATTACACGAGCTCATGTGCCTGCATCAAGTGGTGGAGTCAGAGGAGTGGCAAATTGTGCCGCTCCCCCCTCCCGCCCCATCGAGGGTGCCCCAGAGAGCCCCGCCAGTTGCTCTCCGAGCGCGGCATTTGCCACATCAAGAGAGCAGCCGGTGGGGCTGTCCGGAGCAGCCACCAGCTGTATGTTGCTCTCAGTGAGAGCTGCACAGCCGGAGGAAGCGGTCTTGTGAGGTCCCGCGGGAGCTCGGCCAGGTCTCAAGAGACCCAGGAGGCCTGCTTCCTGCAGCCACACAGCAGTGCCAACAAAGTAAGGGGTTGGAGGACAGGGGCACAGCTGCAAGAGGGAGGGTGCTCGCCGGCGGTGCAAGGGGGGGCATGTGACAGCGGCACAAGTTGTCTCTTGCTTCAGGCGGCAAGAGAGCTTGCGTCGGCCCTGGATTCATCATACTATACGACAGGGAGAAAACAGGCTAGAAATGCAATGAACAAAAAATAAGGTAGTCAAAAATGGAACAAATGGAGGGGATGCTAATGCTGCTCCCCATTGACTCCGGATGGCCCCTGTTTTCTTGATCTTGGTAAATGTGTGGCTATTTTATCCAGATTTATTTATTTATTTATTATTATTTACATTTATTTATCGCCCATCTGGCCGGCAAACCGGCCACCCTGGGCGATGTACATAAGATAAAAACAGGATAAAGTACATTTAAAACAGTATAAAATTTTTAAAATCTTAGCCCACCCCATATTCCCGCCTGAACAGCCAAGTTTTTAGTGAGCAGCGGAAGCTCAGCAGAGAGGGGGCATGGCGGAGGTCACTCGGGAGAGAGTTCCACAGTACGGGGGCCGCCACAGAAAAGGTCCTCTTCCTAGTCCCCACCAGTCTAGCTGCTGTGGCTGAAGGGACAAGGAGAAGGCCGTCTGTGGCAGATCTTGTTGAGCGGCCTACTTGGTGTTGCAGATCTTGCTTTTGGGGGTGATGCCGGGGTGCCTTTAAAAAAAAATAAAAGTTAGCATCCACAGTTTTGCAACTATTGTCCTTCTAGTTTCAGCCCCCTTATCTCTTTTCAGCCCCCTTGCCCCCTACTCGTTCTTCTTTTAGAAGGCTATGGGGGGAGGGAGGTGTGATTTGGCCCAAACTGGGCTGGAGCTGGGTGGGGTTTGTGGGTTTCATTAAATCTCTCTCTGTCTCTTTCTCTCACACACACACATCCCTCCCCCTGCCCCAATAATTGGAGCACTGTCACAGCCCCCCCCCGCTCCCAGGCTCTAGGAGTTGCACCTTGCCTCTCGTGCACATGCATGGAAATACTTGCGCATGGATGCACAATCCCTGTGTGCAGCTTCATGTCCATCGCCCACCTCCTAACCATCTATCCAGACAGAGGGGTCCCTTGCTTCAGAAACAGATGCAGGGTGGCCTGTTTCAGAGGAAACAAGGGGTAGGCCAAGGAGAGCCTTTAGCAATGTGCAGTAACCTGGAAGGGGGGACTCAGGTGGCAGGGGCGGTGCTACTAGGTACCAAAAAGTTCCAGGGCTCAGGCCCACAGGACAAAAACAAATGCACGAACTTGCATGTGCTAATTTACATATGCTCTAAAGTGTGTGTGTGTTTGTGTCTGTAAAGGACCTTGTCTCCTAAGGCCCCCCCTATTTGTAAAAAGGAATGTATGGACAGGGCTTCCAAATGCCAGATCGGTCCAAAATAAAACCTCCCTCATCCATGATATAATAGTGGATGAGGCGGCCGATCTGGCATGTATTACCGAGACCTGGGTGGGAGAACGGAGGAGTCTGTCTCTCTCAGCTTTGCCCACCGGCGTACTTGGTACAGCATCAGGGTAGAGCGGGGGTTGCCGTGGTCTATAGGAATTCTATCTCTCTCTCCAGGCTCCCCGTCTGTCTGACTATTGGTCTGGAGTGTTTGCACCTTGTGTTGGGCCAGCAGGACAGATTAGGGATTCTGTTGGTGTACCGCCCACCCCGCTGCTCAGCAGACTTCCTGGCTGAGCTGACGGAGGTGGTCTCGCTGGCGATGCTGAGGTCCCCCAGGCTGTTGGTCCTGGGGGATGTTAACATCCATGCTGAGGGCACCTTGTCTGGTGTGGCTCAGGAATTCATGGACTCCACGACAACCATGGGACTGTCCCAACATGTCATCGGCCCAACACATGTAGCAGGGCACACTCTAGACTTTTTTTTTCAGCCGAGCATGGAGATGGTGATCTGAAGGTGGGGGACTTTGAATCATGGCAGGACCGGTGCAAGGCAGTTTGGTGCCCTAGGCAAGATCAGATATTTAGCGCGCCCCCCCCTTCCCACTTGAGAGCGCTGTATTTTTTTTCAAGGCGTTTCTGGCGCTGCCTTTAGCCCTGCGCCCTAGGCAGCTGCCTAGTTGGCCTAATGGTAGCACCGGCACTGAATCATGGTCAGATCACTACCTGCTGAGATTTAGGCTAATAGCGGCTTTTCCCCTCTGCAAGGGTGAGGGACCTATTAAGATGGTCCGCCCCCGGAGGTTGATGGATCTGGATGGTTTCCAGAGGGCCCTTGGGGGGTTTCCGGTTGATATGGCTGGTGGTCCTGTCGAATCCCTGGTTGATCTCTGGAATAGAGAGATGGCCCGGGTGGTTGACATGATCGCTCCTGAGCGCCCTCTCTAGTAGAGCCCGTATGGCTCCGTGGTATACCCCAGAGCTGAGAGTGATGAAACAAAACAGGAGACGGCTTGAGTGCAGGTGGAGGAAAACTCCTAGTGAATGCAATCGAGCCCTGGTACGTACCTATAGCCAGGTATACCTAGAGGCAGTGAGGGTGGCAAAGAGACAACATCTCACTGCTTCTATCCAATCATCTCTTTGCCGCCCAGCAGAGCTCTTTAGGGTCGTCCGGAGCCTGTTATATGCCGGCCCTGGGGGACATCATCTATCCATCTGATGCCCGCTGCAATATATTCGCTAGGCACTTCCAGGAAAAAATCTCTTGCATCCGCAGGGACTTAGACTCCAATGTTATAGCAGTAGAAACAGGAGAGGTACCCAGAGCACAGCCTGGTCTAGTTATTTTGGATGAGTTTCAATTGGTACAGCTCGAGGATGTTGACATGGTGCTTGGACAGGTTCGTACAACCACGTCTGTTCTGGATCCTTGCCCCTCTTGGCTTATAAAAACTAGCAGGGAGGGAACGGCTGGCTGGAC
This sequence comes from Shinisaurus crocodilurus, assembly GCA_021292165.1. NCBI lineage: Eukaryota > Metazoa > Chordata > Lepidosauria > Squamata > Shinisauridae > Shinisaurus > Shinisaurus crocodilurus. The sequence goes on from CM037882.1 coordinate 13,280,702, forward strand.
CAGAGAGGTGATCAATGCCTCCTTGCAAGAGGGAGTGGTCCCATGCCACCTGAAACAGGCAGTGGTGAGACCACTGCTGAAGAAACCCTCTCTGGACCCGGAAGATCTTAACAACTTTAGGCCGGTGGCGAATGTTCCTTTCCTGGGCAAGGTCCTTGAGTGGGTGGTGGCCAACCAGCTCCAGGCGCTCTTGGATGAGACTGATTATCTGAATCCATTTCAGTCGGGGTTCAGGCCTGGTTTTGGCACGGAAACAGCTTTGGTCACCCTGTATGATGACCTATGTTGGGAGAGAGACAGGGGAAGTGCGACCCTGTTGATACTCCTGGATCTCTCGGCGGCTTTCGATACCATCGACCATGGTATCCTTCTGGGGCGGCTGTCTGAGTTGGGGGTGGGGGCACTGCATTGCAGTGGTTCCGCTCCTACTTGGATGGCCGGCTCCAGAGGGTGGTGCTTGGAGAATGTTGCTTGGCCCCATGGACTCTCCAGTACGGGGTTCCTCAGGGGTCGGTCTTATCCCCCATGCTATTTAATATCTACATGAAACCACTGAGTGGGGTCATCTGGAGTTTTGGAGTGCGTTGCCATCAGTACACTGATGACACGCAGCTCTATTTCTCCTTTTCATCTTCAGCAGGTGAGGCTGTGGATGCGCTGAACCGGTGCCTGGCTGAGACAATGGGCTGGATGAGGGCTAACAAACTGAGGCTCAATCCAGACAAGACTGTGATGCTGTTAGTGGGTGGTTCCTTTGACCGGATGGAGGGTGTTCAACCTGTTCTGGATGGGGTTGCACTCCCCTTGAAGGAGAAGGTTCGTAGTTTGGTGGTGCTCCTGGAGCCATCTTTGTCACAAGGAGTGCCTTCTACCAGCTTCAGCTGGTGGCCCAGCTACACCCCTATCTGGACAGGGATAGCCTGGTCTCAGTAATCTACGCTCTGGTAATCTCTAAACTAGACTACTGCAATGCACTCTATGTGAGGGTGCCTTTGAAGACTGTTCGGAAGCTGCAGCTTGTGCAAAATGTGGCAGCCAGGCTTATTGCGGGGACCGGAAGGTCCGAGCACATTACACCAGTTCCGGCCCATTTGCACTGGCTGCCAATATGCTTCCAAGCCGAATTCAAGGTGCTGGTTCTAACCTATAAAGCCCTACACAGCTTAGAACCACAATACCTGACGGAACGTCTCTCCCAACCACAATCTACCTGGACACTATGCTCAACATCTGGGGCTCTCCTCCGACTGCCACCTCCAAGAGAGGCTCGGTTGGTGGCAACAAGGAGGAGGGCCTTCTCAATGGTAGCCCCCCAATTATGGAATAAGCTCCCCACTGAGACCCGCCTGGCGCCAATCTTACTATCTTTTTGGCGCCAGGTTAAGACTTCCCTCTATGCCAATGCATTCAATAGTTAAGAGCTCAAAATGGCACGGGGGGGGGGAGGGGATTGTCACAAGTAGGCTTAGTTTTATTAATTTTTGGATTGTTATTTTAAACTGTGCTTTTAAATTTGGTTTTTAATCTTTTTAACTATATTGTATGTATTTATTGTTGTTTTTATTGTATAAACTGTTGTGAACCGCCCAGAGAGCTTTGGCTGTGGGGCAGTATAGAAATGAAATAAATGAAAATGAAATGAAATAGGAGGGCATTTGATTTCAGCAAAAAAAAACCTCAGGTGAAAAGATTCGGGGGGGGGCAGCAGTAGGGGAAGTGCATGTGGGCAAAAAGGCAGCTAACCCAGGGGGATCAGATGCAACAGAGATCACCGGGGGCCCTGTGCCTTTATTTCAGCACATGCCCATGGACAGCAGGGTGGTGGGGCAAATGGTCTCCCAGAGGCTCGGGGCTCCAGCCCTAGAGGGCTGCCCCCTAACACCCCCTCTGTCAGGCGGTGATCCTTGGGGTGAAGTGAGAGATTTTGTGAAGTGAGAGATGTTTGGAATGCAGATGTTCTGAGTACAGCACCTTCCCTGTTTGGGGTGGAACTGTAGTGCACTGGTGGAGCCTCCGTTTTGCATGCAGAAGGTCTCTAGGGTCAATCGCTAGCCTCTCAAGTCCAAAACCATCAGGTAGCAGAAGACCCCTCTCCATCTGGGACTCTGGAAACCCACTGCCGCCAGTCAGTGGACCAAGAGGCTGACTTGCTGTAAAACATCCTCATATGTTTCTTCGTGAAATGTTGGAGGGGATATGCCAGTTTGGGACTATTTCCTCCCTCTCCGATAGGATAGGCAAAGACAGAGAGCAAACCCAGGCCCTATTCCTGCTTCTTGCTTTGGTGGCACTGACCATGTGCAGTGCGCATGAAGGGACACTGTGGAGTGAGGGGAATGGGCAGAGAATACGGCCTTGCCCTTCAAAGTCTCCCATTGCCGGACTGCATTCTTTCTGTTTTTAGGCATGGAGACCCGTGGCAGAGGTCAGTCCCCCCACGCCGGAGCAGGATCTGTTGGAGGCAGTGAAAATGCAGCTCTCTGCAGAGGCCAAGCAAGAGGGAGACTTCCTGGGTAAGGGCTATTGGGAGCGCGAATCCAGGGATGTCGCAAAACTCCTGCAGTGCTTCCAGCATGTTTATGGATCTTCCTTTCTTTGTCATCATCACTGTCTTCATTATTTATTTGTCTGCCGCATTTCCACAAAATTGTGCCCAAAGTGGCTCGCAACTTAACAAATGAATAACGGTAACTATAATTTTCAAGATATCAAATCTCTCCAAATTAAACCTCTCTGTCCCAGAGCCCACTGAGGGTGTTGAGGTTACCTGATAGTGATACTCCAGTGGTGGCTAAAGCTGCCGTTTTAATTTCCTGCAGTGTCCCGGAGCTCCTGATCTTGTGTCACTCCGGGGCACCGTGGGTGATTTAAAATACCGCAGCATCTGACGGAGCTCTCAGTATGAACCCACCCATATACTACCATCAGCATCTGAGGCCCTCCTCCAAGTGCCTTCTTCAAGGGAGGCTCAGAGGATGGCAACAAGGGAGAGGGCCTTTTCACTTTTTCGGAGTGGTGGCCCCCCAGTTCTGGAACACTCTTCCCAGTGAGGTCCACCTGGTGCCAGCATTGTTATCTTTTCGGTGCCAGGTTAAGTCATTCGTACTCCCAGACATTTGACAGCATATGATAAGGTTTTTAATGGGACCTAGGATTTATTGTTGATTGTTAAAAATGGTTATATTTTTGTACGTAACTGGTTTTATCTTGTATTATCATATTGTATTGTTTTAATCTTTGTTATTCTCCCCAAGATCTTTAGCTATTGAGTGGTATAGAAATGGAATAAATGAAAATAGAGGCTTGCAGACACCAGGCCTGATTAATCAAGTAAACACTGCAGTCCTGGTTTCAGATCAATTATAAAAAAATCAAATGCTCCTTTTCTCTCTCTCTCTCTCTCTCTCTCTCGTCATTGTTTCTCTCCGTTTCAGGAAACGGTAACCAAGCATTGGAATCCAAGGAGCCCTTTTGGCCAGAAAGACCCGAACAAAAGAGTGCCAGTACAATATCGCTGGAAAAAGCCACTAGGAAATGTTTGCAGAGCCCCAAAGTGGAGGAGGCTCCTAGAGTTAAACAGGAGATAGAAACCCAGCAAGAGAGTAAGCCTGAATTAGCCTTGCTTTGTGAGGACAGCGCTACAAATGTACACAGGTGGACTTTCCACGGGGGACTCTTGAGCAGCTACGAAGGAAGGAAGGGAGGCCCGGAACGTGTGAGAAGCCCTGAGCTTGTGGAGAATCGGAGCGCACAAACAGGCGGGAAAAAAACCTACAAGTGCTCCTACTGTGGGAAGTGTTTCGACGAGAGCTTAGACTTGGTCGCCCACGAGAGAACCCACATTCGGGAGAAAATCTATCATTGCTCGCATTGCGAAAAGCGGTTCTCTCATCACAGTGACCTCCTGACCCACAAGAAAAACCACCAGGACGAGAAGCCGCACCAGTGCAATTTGGATTGTGGCAAATGCTCCCGGCAGAGGGCTTTCCCAGCAGCGCACCAAAGAGCCCACTCCAAAGAGCAGGTTTGCCAGTGCCCTGTGTGCGGGGAACACTTCAGTTGGAGGTCGAACCTTATTAGACACCGGAGAACCCACACGGGCGAGAAGCCCTATCGGTGCTTCGAGTGCAGGAAAAGTTACACACGGAAAACGGCCCTCGAAAGACACAAGAAAATCCATGTGGGGGAGAGACCCTGTGATGGCGATGCCCCAAGTGTGGGTCAAGCTTCAGTATAGGTTCTCCTCGTATGATTCGTAAGGGGCTGACAATGGAGGCAGGGGGAATTCGTATTGGTGTTCATGCTGTGGGAATAGCTTCTCAGCCAAAGATCATGTTTTGTTAAATGTTGGATGGAGCTGTAAAATACACTCACAGTGTGGAAACTGTTTCCCCCAATGCTGTGCCTTTTTTCTCCTATAAGGAAATGCATTCAGGAACGGAACCATCAAAGTGTGGCCATAATATCAGTCTGCAATTATCCCTTTGAGTATCACACAAGAGAACTCAACATGGGAGAGAATCTCTTTAAAATCCTTGTGCGTGGGGAAACTCCAGAAAGTTTCTCCATGCACGGAGCATTTTAAAGAGATTCTCTTTTTAAAGAGGGTATAAAACTGTGGCAAATAGAAGCATGAAATTTTCAGACTGCAGGTGTGCCTTGCCACTTTTAACATCTCCCAAACATTAAATAAACTTTTTTTTAAACACTTAATTTTTTTAAAAAAATCTCCCTGCAGGTAGAAATCTAGAAACTTCAAGGAGAAAGGTCCTAGCTCAGCTTGCTCCCTGAGTTTTCTGCTTGGAGAGATTTGTTCATGGGAGGGAGCTTTCAAAAGTGCAACTTGCTATCTACTGTCTGAAGTGGTAACATCCATTCCACTATTTTGTGGCACCTGAGGCAGGCCTCTGAAAATGGATTTCCTTCTCTGCACCAGTTTTGGTAAGCATCCAAAAATCTACACTAGAATGGACTTCTCTAGAAAGATTCAGAAAGTTGGGAGTGCAAGTGAAGGATGGTCCTAAGAGATATATTTTTTAAGGTAGTAACAAAAATCTTCAATTGGAGCTCAGATTCTCATGTGAGAAACCGCCCATGAAAATTTCACTTGTTGATAAAACAGGTGGGCGTGTCCCGCATTATTAAAAAAAAAAAGCTTCTAAATTATATATATTATTTATTTATTTATTACATTTATACCCCGCCTTTTTTACTGCAAGGAACTCAATGTAATGATCATCGGATTTTTAACAGAAGAACAAGGAGAGCTCTGCTGCTTCAAACCAAGGGTCCCTCTGGTCCAGCATTCTGTTCACACAGTGGCCAACAAGCTGCCCATGGGATCCCACAAGCAGGACAGGAGTACAGTAGCACCCTCCCACCTACGTTCCCCAGCACCTGGTGTACGTAGGCATACTGCCTCTGATACTGGAGGTAGCATATAGCCAGCAGGACTAGTAGCCATAGATAGCCGCCTCCTCCAGGAATATGTCCAATCCCCTTTTAAAGCCCTCCAAATTGGTGGCCACCACTACATCTTGTGGAAGTGAATTCCATATTTTAACTCCACGCCGTGTGAAGAAGTCCTTCCTTTTATCTGTCCTGAATCTCCCCCCAGTAAGCTTCATGGGATGACCCCTTTGGGTTCTAGTATAATGAGAGCGGGAGAAAAATGCTCTCATTAAACTCGGCTTTTCAAGATGTCCCGTCCGTATACAGGACGTATAGTGCCATTCACTATCTGAATGGGTGGAAACATCCTTGTGAGGGTTGAATTTCTGTCTCTCTGCATCTTTGCTTGCAGACTGAGATGGGTTCCACTGACCAGCTGTTATTATGGACAGTTGTTTTGATGCAGTGAGTGTGTGTACGTGTGTATGTGTGTCACACACACATGGGGAGCAGGGGAAGAGGGGCTTGAGTACCACAATTCCTCTGGGATGTACTGTATCCCTGTGCGCTTCACGAACAGCCACACACGGTCCCCCTCCGCCATGTAGACTGGGCCCAGCACTGACACTCATACCTTAAGTTCCCCTGAAAAGATGAATAGCAGCCTGTGATAGGAAATAGAAATGTTATAAAGGTTTGCCTTAAAAATAACTAGCCCCAGCCCTCTAATTTCTGTGACTTGAGAAGTCAGAGTGTCTAAGCATTGCCTCCAGCAATGCTCAAGCTGTACATTTGTAAATAAACTCAGATGTTATGAAAAGTCAGTTGACCAAGAGGCTGACCTGTTGTAAAACAACCTCATATGTTTCTTCATGAAATGTTGGAGGGGATATGCCAGTGTGAGACTATTTCCTCCCTCTCCGATAGGATAGGCAAGGACAGAGAGCAAACCCAGGCCCTATTCCTGCTTCTTGCTTTGGTGGCACTGACCATGCGCAGTGCGCATGAAGGGACACTGTGGAGTGAGGGGAATGGGCAGAGAATACGGCCTTGCCCTTCGAAGTCTCCCATTGCCGGATTGCATTCTTTCTGTTTTTAGGTATGGAGGCCTGGGGCAGAGGTCAGTCCCCCCACGCGGGAGCAGGATCCATTAGACGCAGTGAAAATGCAGCTCTCTGTAGAGGCCAAGCAAGAGGGAAACTTCCTGGGTAAGGGCTATTGGGAGCGCGAATCCGGGGATGTCGCAAAACTCCTGCAGTGCTTCCAGCATGTTTATGGATCTTCCTTTCTTTGTCATCATCACTGTCTTCATTATTTATTTGTCTGCCGCTGTCCCACAAAATTGTGCCCAAAGTGGCTCGCAACATAACAAATGAATAACGGTAACTATAATTTTCAAGATATCAAACCTCTCCAAATTAAACCTCTCTGTCACAGAGCCCACTGAGGACGTTGAGGTTACCTGGTAGTGATACTCCAGTGGTGGCTAAAGCTGCCGTTTTAATTTCCTGCAGTGTCCCGGAGCTCCTGATCTTGTGTCACTCTGGGGCACCGTGGGTGATTTAAAATACCGCAGCATCTGACGGAGCTCTCAGTATGAACCCACCCATATACTACCATCAGCATCTGAGGCCCTCCTCCAAGTGCCTTCTTCAAGGGAGGCTCAGAGGATGGCAACAAGGGAAGAGGGCCTTTTCACTTTTTCAGAGTGGTGGCCCCCCAATTCTGGAACACTCTTCCCAGTGAGGTCCACCTGGTGCCAGCATTGTTATCTTTTCGGTGCCAGGTTAAGTCATTCGTACTCCCAGACATTTGACAGCATATGATAAGGTTTTTAATGGGACCTAGGATTTATTGTTGATTGTTAAAAATGGTTATATTTTTGTACGTAACTGGTTTTATCTTGTGTTATCATATTGTATTGTTTTAATCTTTGTTACTCTCCCCAAGATCTTTAGCTATTGAGTGGTATAGAAATGGAATGAATGAAAATAGAGGCTTGCAGACACCAGGCCTGATTAAACGCTGCAGTCCTGGTTTTAGATCAATTTTTAAAAATCAAATGCTCCTTTTCTCTCCCTCTCTCATCATTGTTTCTCTCCATTCCAGGAAACGGTAACCAAGCATTGGAGTCCAAGGAGCCCTTTTGGCCAGAAAGACCCGAACAAAAGAGTGCCAGTACAATATCGCTGGAAAAAGCCACTAGGAAATGTTTTCAGAGCCCCAAAGTGGAGGAGGCTCCTAGAGTTAAACAGGAGATAGAAACCCTGCAGGAGAATAAGCCTGAATTAGCCTTGCTCTGCGAGGACAGTGCTACAAATGTACATAGGTGGACTTTCCATGGGGGACTCTTGAGCAGCCATGAAGGAAGGAAGAGAGGCCCGGAACGTGTGAGAAGCCCTGAGCTTGTGAAGAATCGGAGCACACCAACAGGCGGGGAAAAAACCTACAAGTGCTCCTACTGTGGGAAGTGTTTCGACGAGAGCTTAGACTTGGTCGCCCACGAGAGAACCCACATTCGGGAGAAAATCTATCATTGCTCGCATTGCGAAAAGCGGTTCTCTCATCACAGTGACCTCCTGACCCACAAGAAAAACCTCCAGGACGAGAAGCCGCACCAGTGCAATTTGGATTGTGGCAAATGCTCCCGGCAGAGAGCTTTCCCAGTAGCGCACCAAAGAGCCCACTCCAAAGAGCAGGTTTGCCAGTGCTCTGTGTGCAGGGAACACTTCAGTTGGAGGTTGAACCTTATTAGACACCGGAGAACCCACATGGGTGAGAAGCCCTATCGGTGCTTCAAGTGCTGGAAAAGTTACATGCAGAAAACGGCCCTCGAAAGACACAAGAAAATCCATGTGGGGGAGAGACCCTGTGATGGCGATGCCCCAAGTGTGGGTCAAGCTTCAGTATAGGTTCTCCTCGTATGATTCGTAAGGGACTGACAATGGAGGCAGGGGGAATTTGTATTGGCGTTCATGCTGTGGGAATAGCTTCTCAGCCAAAGATCATGTTTTGTTAAATGTTGGATGGAGCTGTAAAAAACACAGTGTGGAAACTGTGTTCCCCCAATGCTCTGCCTTTTTTCTCCTGTAAGAAAATGCATTCAGGAACGGAACCATCAAAGTGTGGCCATAACATCAGTCTGTAAGTATCCCTTTGAGTTTCACACAAGAGAACTCAACATGGGAGAGAATCTCTTTAAAATCCTTGTGCATGGGGAAACTCCAGAAAGTTTCTCCATGCACGGAGCATTTTAAAGAGATTCCCTTTTTAAAGAGGGTATAAAACTGGCAAATAGAAGCATGAACTTTTCAGACTGCAGGTGTGCCTTGCCACTTTTAAAATCTCCCAAATATTAAATAAACTTTTTTTTAAACACTTAATTGTTTTTTAAAAATCTGCCTGCAAGTAGAAATCTAGAAACTTCAAGGAGAAAGGTCCTAGCTCAGCTTGTTCCCTGAGTTTTCTGCTTGGAGAGATTTGTTCATGGGAGGGAGCTTTCAAAAGTGCAACTTGCTATGTACTGTCTAAAGTGGTAACATCCATTCCACTATTTTGTGGCACCTGAGGCCAGGCCTCTGAAAATGGATTTCCTTCTCTGCACCAGTTTTGGTAAGTGTCCAAAAATCCACACTAGAATGGACGTCTCTAGAAAGATTCAGAAAGTTGGGAGTGCAAATGAAGGATGGTCCTATACACAAGAAGCATTGTGTATAGGATGTTACTATATTTTTTTAAGGTAGTGACAAAAATCTTCAATTGGAGCTCAGATTCTCATGTGAGAAACCGCCCATGAAAATTTCACTTGTTGATAAAACAGGTGGGCGTGTCCCGCATTATTAAAAAAAAAGCTTCTAAATTATATATGTAATGATCATCGGATTTTTAACAGAAGAACAAGAAGAGCTCTGCTGCTTCAAACCAAGGGTCCATCTGGTCCAGCATTCTGTTCACACAGTGGCCAACAAGCTGCCCATGGGATCCCACAAGCAGGACAGGAGTACAGTAGCACCCTCCCACCCACGTTCCCCAGCACCTGGTGTACGTAGGCATACTGCCTCTGATACTGGAGGTAGCATATAGCCAGCAGGACTAGTAGCCATTGATAGCCGCCTCCTCCAGGAATATGTCCAATCCCCTTTTAAAGCCCTCCAAATTGGTGGCCACCACTACATCTTGTGGAAGTGAATTCCATATTTTAACTCCACGCCGTGTGAAGAAGTCCTTCCTTTTATCTGTCCTGAATCTCCCCCCAGTAAGCTTCATGGGATGACCCCTTTGGGTTCTAGTATAATGAGAGCGGGAGAAAAATGCTCTCATTAAACTCGGCTTTTCAAGATGTCCCGTCTGTATACCATTCACTATCTGAATGGGTGGAAACATCCTTGTGAGGGTTGAATTTCTGTCTCTCTGCATCTTTGCTTGCAGACTGAGATGGGTTCCACTGACCAGCTGTTATTATCGACAGTTGTTTTGATGCAGTGAGTGTGTGTATGTGTGTCACACACACATGGGGAGCAGGGGAAGAGGGGCTTGAGTACCACAATTCCTCTGGGATGCACTGTATCCCTGTGCGCTTCACGAACAGCCACACACGGTCCCTCTCCGCCATGTAGACTGGGCCCAGCACTGACACTCATACCTTAAGTTCCCCTGAAAAGATGAATAGCAGCCTGTGATAGGAAATAGAAATGTTATAAAGGTTTGCCTTAAAAATAACTAGCCCCAGCCCTCTAATTTCTGTGACTTGAGAAGTCAGAGTGTCTAAGCATTGCTTCCAGCAATGCTCAAGCTGTACATTTGTAAATAAACTCAAATATTACAAAAAGCCTCCAGTGTCTTCCTTGGAATACAGATGAATCTACTGTGCCGTTGCAACTTCTCGTCACTTGTAGATACAGGGTGAGTATAGCAGGAGACTGGAGAGGCAGCTCTGCCCATGTTTCTGTGACGCAATGGGTCACCACATCTGACTTAACCAGGAGGAGGATGGTTCAAGCCCACCCAGGGACGGCTGTGGGTGCCCCGCCCTGGATGAGGTGGCCGAGTGGTGAAGGCGATGGACTGCTAATCCATTGTGCTCTGCACACGTGGGTTTGAATCCCACCCTCGTCGACCCTTTTCCCCACTAGCTGGAGGCCCCAAGGCAAAACGTTTGGCTGGCTTTGCCATCTTTACTTCTGGGAATGGAAAAGGACAGAGTATGTCATCCACCAGCCAGGACTTGAATCTGGGTCACAAGATTGGGAATCTCACATGATGCTGCGACGTCACCGTCCTTACACTCTAGGACCAGCCACATGAACCCTTCTCGGGCTAAGCACCTAAAAACCTGAGGGGAGGGTCCAGTGAAACCTTTCCCCTACCTATGAGGAAAAAGATCAATAAAGTCTCTTAAGGATCTATTTTAAATATATAGTGGGTATAAAGATGTGTGTGCGCAGGTCCAACAGTAATGCAGGTTAATGATGCCAAGCTGACACGTAGAATTTGGGTAGCAAACAAAATAAGTTTATTTTAGTTCACAAAATCTTAGTTCAAGAAGATACCTTTAAACCTGCCTACACCAAACACTCTGTAATGACAGACTACACGAGAAGCATTGCTATGACTAAAAAACCTCTGACATCACACACTCCTTATATCAGTGCTTCCCAAACTTGTGTCCCCAGATATTTTTGGCCTACAACTCCCAGCATGCCTGGCTGGGGCATGCTGGGAGTTGTAGGCCAAAAACATCTGGGGACACAAGTTTGGGAAGCACTGCCTTATATACTCATCCCCCACCCTTTCTAAGACATCACAAACCACACCCACTCAGTTCAACCTTCTATTCTCAGTAAACACCAGACACACTAGGGAACTGAATTGTGGGGTTATGCCACAGATGCCTTTACACCACTGGCACAGCTGACAAAGGCTTTGCAGAACATGGCAAGAGGCTCTCCAGATTTCCTCATGAGTTCAGGTACTTCAGAGTGGCTGCCAATGGAAAGTCTACCCTGGGAACCATTCAGTGCAGGGGGGATAACTGGTCCTGGGCCTGTTTTCAGAGAAGGGGGAGGGCTACATGTTTATATATTTTCTAGCACAAAGCATACCGGCTGGCAGTGAGAAGGGAGGCCTTTTGTTTTGTGCAGTGTCGGAGGCAAAAGGAAGAGACAGCAGCTACCTAGCAGAGGATGGTTTCGATCCATCGACCTCTGGGTTATGGGCCCAGCACGCTCCCGCTGCGCCACTCTGCTGATTGGTATGGCTTGTTAGCTCATGTGTCACCTAGCCAACCCTTGGCATGAAACTGCAGACCAAAGGAGCTGGAGGGGCAGCATTGCCCCCGTTTCTGTGGTGCAACTTGGCCAGTGGGCTTGAATCCCACCTTCATCGACCCTTTCCCCCACTGGCTAGAAGCCCCGGGGCAAAACGTTTGGCTCTCTTTGCTATCTCTACCCCTAGGAATGCAAAAGGCAGAGGAAGGCATGCACCAGCTGGGACTCGAACCCGGGTAACAAGATTTGGAACCTTGCAGGATGCCCCTACACCACTAGCACAGCTGATGAGTGGCTTGCAAAAGATGTCAAGAGGCTCTCCAGATTCCCTCAGGAGTTTGGGCGCTTCACAGTGGTTGAGGATTTGGCCCGCCAAAGGGAAGTCTGTCATGGGGTTGCCTGGCTAGGAACCATTTGGTGCGGAGCATATAACTGGTTTTTGGCCTGCTTCTAGAGAACAGCACTGGGAGACCCATCTGTATATTTATAGCACAAAGCCTCCTGGCCAATGGCTGGAATGGACCCCCTTTCCTTTGTGGGGTGTCGGAGGCAAAAGGATAAGAGCAGTCAGTGTAGAGAGGATAACTGGTCCTGGGCCAGTTTTCAGAGAAAGGGAGGGGCAGGCTACATGTTTATATATATATTTTAGCACAAAGCATACTGGCCAGCAGCGGGAAGGGAGGTCTCTTGTTTTGCATGGTGTCGGAGGCAAAAGGAAGAGACAGCAGCCACCTAGCAGAGGATGGTTTTGATCTATCAGCCTCTGGGTTATGGGCCCAGCACGCTTCTGCTGCGCCACTCTGCTGAATGGGGAAAGGGAGCTGGTGTGCCTTGTCTTGTTCCTCCCAGCCATGAAACCTCAGGCCAAGGGAGTCTGAAGGGGAGCACTGCCCAGGCCTTGGACCTCCAATCTTCTGACTTGCAAATATCAAATTGAGGAGCAGCACTGCCCAGGACTCTGTGGTGCAACCAGCGGTCAGCGCATCTGGCTGTTAACCAGAAGAATGGTGGTTTGAACCCACCCAGGGATGGCTGCGGGTGCCCCGCCCTTGATGAGGTGGGCAAGTGGTGAAGATGATGGACTGCTAATCCATTGAGTTCTGCATATGTGGGTTCAAATCCCACCTTCCTCCGCCCTTTTCCCCAGATCATCATCATCATCATCATCATCATCATCATCATCATCATCATCATCATCATACTTTTGGATGCCTTTGCTTTCTTTAGCTCTTGGAATACAAAAGGAGAGAGGAAGGCATGAGCCAGCAGGGACCCGAACCCAGGTCACAAGATTGGGAACCTTGCATGATGCCTCTACACCACTGGCGCAGCTGACAAGGGCCTTGAAGAGCAGAAATATGCCAGTACTAAGCTTGTTGATGGAGGAAAATGGGGGTCCGTAGCTTTAGAATTTTTTTTCAAAAGAGTGTCATAACCCAAAGCAATCTTTATTACTTTGCTGTTTTACTGTAGTATTATTTTTACAAAGTTTTCGTTGAAAGCCCCCTTGGGAGGACTCACCCTAATAGATGGGGAATAAATAAATATGGACAAACAAAGAATGTGTTGATGTACCTTTTTAAGGACATTTCTCTTTTAGGTTTGGGAAGTGTCATAGCGGGACTAGGGCTTGCAGGGTCGAAGCACTGGGAGTTTTTTTAATTCGCAGGGTCGAAGCACTGGGACTTTTTTTTAATTAGCAGGGACACTTACTTCATCCCCCACCGCCCTCAGACTACCCGGTTCCCTCTGAGCTTCTCTGCAATCTTCACAGTAGCTGGATTTTCCCCAGCAACAATATATTGTTGTGAGCTATCTCTGTTGTAATGCACAGTGTTTTGCCATGGCTTAGTCTTGAATGGGCAATGAAGGTCCATTAGCTTTACAAAAGACCCGCTCCTGGTAGACATGAAAACTGCTTGAACTGGTTTGTTCATCTGGATCAACCCAGCTGCCTGCATTTTTGGCCTGCTCTTGGGGGCATGGCTATGGAGCCTGCGCTTCAAAAATGTAGCACTACACTGCTGGGTTGGAGGGAGCTATGCAGGTTTTGGTGGGTCCACTGCCATGTTCACCAGCTGCTATTGTTTCTCATCCTCTTCCTCATCATTGCTTCCACTTGCTTGACGGACAGGGAGCAAGGAGGCAGTGCCATCTGCTCACCACCACCACCACTGTTGTCTGGGCCAGAGCGAGAGGAAGTTAAATGAACAGGTTTCAGAGGTGAAGAGGAGCAACTCCAGGGGACTCTTGTCAGTGGTCCCCTGCCGGGGTGTGGGCCCTTGGCAGTTGCCTGACCATACCGACCTTTGACGCTGGCCCAAGATTCAACCCTTGGTGGGTCCAGGCAGTAGAACAGGGAACGGATGTTACTAGTTCTTTATAAAGACCAGTTAGATGTAGGCCTAGCAGTTGCCTCTTTCCTGGATTGTTCACTGAATAATGCATTTCCCCCAGGGCCGGCGCTACCGCTAGGCAGACCCAGGCGGCTGCCTAGGGCGCGTGGCGGAAGAGGGCGCAGAGTTTCTGCGCCCCTTCCTCACCTCCGGCGCGCTCCTGCCCTGCCTGCCGCCTCCGCCGCGCCTCCCCGCCCACCCGCTTGCCGCCCGCCGCCGCCCCCCCCCCGCGCGCTGCCGCCCGCCCGCCAACCACCTACCTACCTTCCCGTCGTAAAGCGCGGGGGTCCCATCGCGGAGGAGGAGGAGGAGGCGGCGGCAGCAGCAGCCAGCAGCAGCCAGCAGCGGGGGCGGGGGGAAGGTAGGTGGTGGTGGTGGCGGCGGCGGCGGCGGCGGCGCGCGGGGGGGTGCAGAGCAGGGCTGCTTTGCTCCGGAGGGCCCCCCCACGGCACGAGGGGGGGCGCTAAATATAATTTGGCCTAGGGCGCCAAACAGCCCTGCACCGTTCCTGATTTCCCCCCCAAGTGAAATTAGTGCAGCATGCAATAGAACCTTCAACAGGGTGTAATGCCAGGTGGGTTGTGTGGCTGGGATAGTGATTTGCTGAGATGCTGGGCTGCAAAAGCTTTTCCCTCCATGGCTTTCTCCCTGGTGGTCTAGACTCTAGTGGTCAGGATTTGGCGCTTTCACTGCCACGGCCCGGGTTCGATTCCCGGTCAGGGAATTATTTTGTCTTGACGGGAGGAGCAGCATCCTGGCTGTTGCCTCCATTGAATGGGTGGTGCTGAGTAATTTATTTATTCACGCCGTATGTGCACTGTTTTGATTAAAGGTTTTTAACCTGCTTTTCAGGGCGCACTGTCCTCACAAAGCAGCTTTAAACCCAGCACTGATGAGGCCATATGTAACTCTCTGAGAAAGCAGTTCCGAAGGGTCACCACTGAGAAAGCCCTGTCCCTAAGACCTGCCAGCTGAATGGCTCTTTCTGGTGGGCTAGAGACTAGGGCCCCCTTAACGCTGATCTTAATGTTTGGACGGGCTCATACAGTTGTAGACGACTCTTCACCTGACAATTTGGTGAGAAGCAGGCAGTAGAGGGTTCCGCCGCACCATTCTCCTTGGTGTTCTAGAGTCAGGAAGCAGCCATGTTATATTCCCTTAAGGTGAGCTCATGTATTATTGTGTAAGCCACCTTGTGAGGGCTGGCCTTTAAAGGCAGGGTACAAATAGATATATCATTAAATGTGTTGATTAATCTTTTAAGGGTGGCTCCCTTTTAGGTCTGAGGGAGCCAGGCTCAATGTTCAAGGGGGCTGGCCTTCAGTGGGCCCAAGCAGTGGGAGAGAGAGCTATGAGTATTACTAGTTCTTAATTTTTAAAAACCCATTTTATTTATTTATTTGAAGTATTTTTATCCTGCTCCTCAGCCAAAAAGGCTCCCAGAGCGGCTTACAAGAAGACAGTTCCTGCCTACAGGCTTACAATCTAAAGACACAGCACACAAGGAAAAAGGAATGGGGAGGGAAGAGGTGGGGAAATCAAGTCTTTCAGCAGGTTTGGTTGAATGTCCCTGCTTCCAGGGCCGGTGCAAGGCAGTTTGGTGCCCTAGGCAAGATCAGGTATTTAGCGCCCCCCCCCCCCACTTGAGCCCTCCCTCCCTCCAGCCCTATGCCCATTATGAAATAAAGGTCAATTGGCAAACCTCAGCATATTTACTTGGAAGTAAGCCCCATGGAAATGAATAGTATAATCTTTTCAGTAGATTTGGCTGCAGGGCCGGCGCTACCGCTAGGCAAACTAGGCAGCTGCCTAGGGTGCGTGGCTGAAGCGGGCGCAGAAACACTCCGTTCCTGCCGGCCAACTCTTCCTTGCCACCCCCGGGACTGCTGGGCGGTGCACTGCCCACTTGCCGCTCGCGGAGCCCGGATCTGTCGGCGAGGCGGCCGGGCGGAGCAGCCACGGAGACGCCACCGGCCATGGGCGACAAAGGCACCACCAGGTCAGAGAGAGAGAGAGATGGAGGGGGAGGACAAGGTGGGAGGGATACTAAAGTTTTGAGAGAGATTTTAGAAAGGCGTTTGAGACAAGATCCAAGTAAAGTTAGGTGTGTGCCTCAGGCTGCGATCCTGAATATTTTTCTTTATAAGAAGGACCCCTTCAAATCAATCGGACTTACTCTACACACACACACACACACACATGTTAGGGAATCACTGGGGTTGCGCTCGGCTTTCTTCGGCGGGGGGCGCCTCTTCCCGAGCTAGGCTGGGTCAGGAGCGTGCGTGGCGGCGGCGACCGGAGTGCGGAGCCTCCGCATGGTGGGTACGGTCGGCGAGGCTGGCTTGGCAGCGGGGAAAGCGGCTGCCTGGAAACGGGTGCCGGAGGCGGCGGCGCTGCCAGGCCCGCGGAGGACTGTTGGCCCCGGTGGCGGGGCCAGGGTGGGGTGGGGCGCTGGGCGAGTAGGCGTTTCTCGACACGAGAGGGGGGGACGCTAAATATAATTTTGCCTAGGGCGCCAAACTGCCTTGCACCGATCCTGTTTGGCTGAGCGGTGGCTCAGCTGCTCCGCTTCCCCGGGCTAACCTTCGCCGCCTGGCTCTTGCTGCACCACCTTGGACCCCCCCATGGCTCTGGCGTCCTCTTTCTTGACAGGTAAGGATGGGCACGGGGATGTTGAGGGCGGGGGTATGTGGGTTCAGGCAAATGCACATTATGCAAGGATTGTCTGTGATAAAGGGGATCTGTAGAACTTCTCCCTCATTTTCACATTTGGCAACAGAGCCTGTATGAGAATTTAAAATGATAAATTCATTTTCCATTGTGGACAGAGTGAGGAAAAAGTATTAATTTTTAATATCCCCATGCCCATCCTTACCTGTCAAGAAGGAGGACTCCAGAGCCATGGGGGGTCCAAGGTGGTGCAGCAAGAGCCAGGCTGCGAAGGTTAGCCCGGGGAAGCGGAGCAGCTGAGCCACCACTCGGAAGCTGCCGGAGAGCCAGAGCATCGTCCCCTGGAGACGAGCGCTCGGGTTGTTGCTATTGCTGTAGCTGCTGCTGCTGCTGCTGCTGCTGAGGGAGAGAGAGCAGGGCTGAGCGGCGCGTGGAAGAGGAGGAGGAGGAGACCGGGCAGGGAAGTTGCTGCTTGTTGCTGCTGGGGATGCAGAGGAAGGAGGGACGGACGGAGGGCAGAGAAGGTGGGAGGGCTTCGCTGGCTGCTCTTCCTCGCAGTCCGGGCCGAGCTTTGAGGTGCTCTCCTGGTCCACTGGCCCCTCCTGAGTGGGATATGGGTGGGCGGCGAGAGGGTGGGGGGAGACGCTTTTTTTCCAAGGCATTTCTGGCGCCCCCTTTAGCCCGGCGCCCTAGGCAGCTGCCTAGTTTGCCTAATGGTAGCACCGGCCCTGCCTGCTTCCCCTCCCTCATTACAGCCTAAATTTAAATGTAGACCTAGTGATGACTCCTGGAGTGACCATCGGAGAACACCTTATTTCTTTTTCATGATAAATGAGTGCAGTGTGAAACAGAAACTTGTAACCATGTTGGATTTCCATAGGAAAGATGCAGATACTGCTTTTCCCCATGCCTTTTTTCAGTGCTTTCCCCCCTTAGCGCAGTTGGCAATGCATCCATCTCATAATCTGAAGGGCCTCAGAGCAATAGGCTTGGGGTGCCGCTTGTAGCAGCTTCAAGGAGGCACAGAGATGAATTTAGGAATGTACAGTACAAGAACTTGGTTTTTGCTCGCAAAACATGCAAGCATGCCCTGTTTGCAACCCCATTCTCGAACATGTGCTCATGTTCAATTCCTGCAAATGTCCCCAGTCAATTTTGCACAGATTTCAAAAATGCATGTTTAAATCAACCATGCTTTAGTCTATGAGGAAATTTGTACAACTTTGGAAATTTGTGCAATGGGGGGGGGGCACAACGTTCACATTTGACAGCTGTTTGTTTTGCACAATTTTCCCGTTTGCAGAAAACAAATAGCAATTGCAAATGCGAGCGCAAATTGAGGAGATACATGCAGGAAGCTCATGTTCTGAGAATCTTGGCAAGCTTGAACATCGCTTGCGCGCCCATCCCTAGCACTGTGATCACCTGCCAGACAAAGCTCTCTCAGCTAGGAGGTGGGCATGGGGGCTCCTGTCAAGGAACAGTTTCTGTAGTGTAGCGGTGATCACATTTGCCTGACACGCAAAAGGTCCCCGGTTCGAAACTGGGCAGAAACACCATCCTTTTCTGGTGGGGTGGGGAGTGGATATCCTCTCTTGCCCCTTTTGAGTCTCATTCTGGGGACATGTGGGGGGGTGCCCCCCTGGGCAGCCAAAGTAGCTCAGCTGGGAGAGCTTTAGACTGAAGATCTAAAGGTCCCTGGTTTGATCCTGGGCTTTGGCAAAGCTAGTGTGGCTCTCTCTCTTTTTTTTTTTTTGCAAATTAGCTCACTTTGAAGGGCACTGCCCCCCAAAATGCACCCCTCACCATGTGGAACTCTGGCAAAAGTGAACTCTCTTTTGAGCCGGAATTGAGCTAGTAGCCTAAGTGTGCTTGAGTCACGGTGCTCTGGCTGGCTGGTGATTACAATTCTGTGCCTCCCAGAAGGTGCTGCAAGCCTAAAGTCTTGAGGCCCTTCAGATAGTGAGGCTCATGCGCTGCTCTCACTGGGCTAAGGCGACCTTGGAAAATGCAGCAGGTGCATCTTTCCAGTGGAAATCCGGCTCAAACACTGCTAGAAGACAACACCTTGTTAAGTGCTTCAACTCCTGAATGGCAGAGAGGGAAGAAACACCTTCCCTGGCTAGAAATGAAACTCGCGCTGCAGTGGCGAGAGCACCAAATCTGGACCACAAGGCCATCAAGAATGTGTAACGCTTGCCTTTGTTCCTTCACCTGATGGGCCTCATATCAAATATGTACAAAATAATGCAAACCTCCATTGACCTCCTTTTGAAAGAAGATTAAAACCAGGTGAATCCACTGTGCCTCTGGAACTTCTCACTGCTTGGAGAAATGAGGTGAGTATAACAGGAGTTCGAAGGAGCAGCACTGCTCAGGTCTCTGTGGCGCAATTGGTCAGCGCGTCTGGCTGTTAACCAGAAGGATGGTGGTTCAAGCCCACCCAGGGACGGCTGTGGGTGCCCCACCCTTGATGAGGTGGCCGAGTGGTAAAGGCGATGGACTGCTAATCCATTGTGCTCTGCACACGTGGGTTCGAATCCCACCCTTGTCGAGTCTTTTCCCCACTGGCTGGAGGCCCCAGGGCAAAATGTTTGGCTGCCTTTGCTAACTTTAGCTCTTGGAATACAAAAGGAGAGAGGAAGGCATGTGCCAGCCGGGACTCGAACCCGGGTCACAAGATTGGGAACCTCGCATCATCGCATGATGCCCCTACACCACTGGCACAGCTGACAAGATCCAGGGCAGAGAAGGGGAAGGGAAGGAGCAGGCGGCTCTCTGCATTCCCTCAGGAGTTGCAGCACTTCTCACCAGCTGAGGGAGCATTTGGCCTGCCAAAGAACAGCTTCCCGTGTGGCTGGAATGTTATGAGTTCTAGGCTTGCTAGTGGAGGAAAACAGAGGTTTTGGCAAATTGCAGCCTGTCCAAATGCACTTTTCTTTTGCAAGGTGTCATGGCCCTCCGTTATGCACGAGCTGGTTACATCCAGACTAGACTACTGAAATGGTCTTTTTGTCGGGCTACCTTGAAAGACAAACCAGAAATGTCAGCTTGTGCAAGATTCAGCTGCCAGCATGTTTCTAGGAACTTGGTAGCCTGGTCATAATATACCAATTCTGCATTGGTGTTGTTGTCTACCCATTCATGTATAGGCTCAATATCAAGTGGTGGTACTAATCATTAAAGTTGTCAACAGTTTGGGCCCAGGTTACTCTCTGTACCGCTATAGGAACATCGATCCCCATGGGTGATCATGTGATCAGCCTTGGAAGCTCTGCTCTCTGCCCCACCATGACAGTCGATTAGGTTGCTAGGTAACTCAGAAAGGACCTCCTTTGTGGTGGCCCCACATCTGGAATTTCCTCACCTGAGCACTCTGTTTGGCTCTCTCTCTTGTGGCTTTAAGCAGATCCTAAAGACCTTTTTATTCTATCAAGCTTTTTTTCTATCATCATCATCATCATCATCATCATCATCATCATCATCAATAATAATATAATCATTGTGATGTTGCTGTTTATTCTACATATTATTTTTAAGGGGGGGTTGGTTTTTTGGGGGGGTAATCTGCTTTGTGAGGGATGACTCTAATTTATTGACTTCCACTCCATCTTTTAATCAAGTGAATTTATTTATTTATTATATTTATACCCCGCCTTTTTTCCTGCATGGAACCCAAGGCCGCTTACATAATCCTCATCCTCCTCGCCATTTAATCCTCACAACAACCCTGTGAGGTAGGTTAGGCTGAGAGTCAGTGACTGGCCCAAGGTCACCCAGTGAGTTTCATGGTGGAGCGGGTCCCAGGAAGGAGCCTAGCTCAGGGTTCAAAGGGGCTGGATGGCACAAGGCCAAGGCAGTAGGAGAGAGGACAGCGAGTGTTACTCATTCTCTATAAAGGCCATTTAAGCGTAGGCCTAAATGTAGGTCTAGGGGTGGCCCTTTCCTGGATTGACCATTGGACAACCCGTTATATAATGCCAGGTGGCTTACGTGGCTGGGAAAATGATCTGCTGAGATGCTGCGCTGCAGAAGCACTTCCCCCTTGCTTTTCTCACTCCCTTTTCCTCCCCCCACCCTGGTCGCCTCCTTAAGGAAGCAGCGGCGTTTCAGTCTCATAGTCTGAAGCCCTGAGGTGGCACCTCAGAGGGGGCAGTTTATGGCATCCTGCTTTTGCAAGAGACTGTAGTGGCATTGCAGAAGAATATTGTATCCCGAGGAGTAATTAGCGGTGTGCCACAGTCCCTTCATTGTGTGCTAGCCCCATTAGTGTTGCAGTGGCAGACCAAGCCTGAAAGTCCTTCCTCTTAATTCCTATCTGCTAATGTAAAGTTCTGTTGTCTTTCACTTCAGTGTTCATCTGTTTAAATCATGGTGTCAGGGGGGTGTTTAGATTATCACCTGGCATGGGAGCTTTAGGGAGGCCAGGAGCTTCGTCCTTCGACAATTACCAGGCGGAAGGCTTATCGGTCGTGCGTGTTCATTGCCTCCAAATCCAGAAAGAACCTTTTGCCCCTTTGTAAAACAGAGATGTAGAAGGGGAGCCAGACTCTACCAGCCTACACTTCCTCAGAGGGGCAAAGCGGAGGCTCTGTGGCCTAGGCCAGGGGTGCAAGACCTTAGGCCCGGGGTCCAAATGCAGCCCTCTTGGGGTCCCTAGATGACCATGCCCCAATTCCCCCAGCCTCACCCCTTTCCCCTGACCACCGAACAGTTTGTGGTTTCCTGGCTTTTGTGCAGTTTTCCCTCCATTCTAAAAGGGGGTAGAAATTTATTATTATTATTATTATTATTATTATTATTATTATTATTATTATTATTAAATATTTTATTTATTTTTCAAAACAAATTATAACACAGAAAATATATTTAGCAAAATACAAAATTATCACACAAATATAACATAATCAACATACAATAAATCATAAAGTGCTCCCCCCCACCCTCCAAGGGACCAATTAATATACTTCTATCCTCTTGATCAAATAGTCTAAATTCCAAAAATATAACATATCCTGACAAGGCATGTTACCCTTCCCCTTTATTAATACATAGTCTAGTAATTAATTCCATATCTCCATAAAATTATTCTTCTTTAGCAATCCTTTTTTGCATTTGATACTACTAGTTAGTTTATCATTTAGGGCTATGTCCCAAACTTCCTTATACCAGTCTGTTATTAGGAAAACATGTTGTACTTTCCAATTTCTCGCTATCATTAGCCTGGCCGCAGTTAACAAGTTTACAATTAACTCCTTCGTATTTTGATCACAAATAAGCTTCTCAGTTATTGATAACAATGCTAATTTTGGACAGACCTCTAAATTAGTACCAATAATTTTCGATATTTCTGTAAAAACCTCTTGCCAAAACACCAATACATTTTTACAACTCCACCACATATGAGCATATGTCCCTTTTTCCTGACATCCTCTCCAACATAATGCAGAACAATTATTATCTATTCTATTTAATCTTACTGGAGTTAAATACCATCTCCAAATTAGTTTATAAAAATTTTCCTTTATCCTAATTGACATCATTTTCACAATCCGTCTATCCAGAAATTTATTATTTTATCATTTATTATATTTATACCCCACCCTTTTTCCTGCAAGAAACCCAAGGCGGCTTACATAATCCTCCTCCTCCACTCCTCCATTTTATGTCTCTCCTAAATGTCTCTCCTAAGACTTTGTTACCCAGCAGTAAGAGCATTAAGCTAAAATATGATGGTATTTTTGTTATTTTGGCCTGATCCCTTTTGGCTTCAGCCCCCACCCACCACTGGAATGCTGGGAGCCCCCAAGAGCTCCTCCGGAATGGAATTTGGCCCTCAGGCTAAAAGACATTCAGTACCCCTGGTCTTTGGTTTGAGAAGACTTTGGTTCAAGTCCTGGACAAACCCACGTGAATAGAGAAAGCAGAGCTGCACATTTAAAAAATAAAATAAATCCCCTTCCCCCCAAGTTGCTTTTCCCCACAGCTTTCCAAGTGGAGCAGGCAGCACAAGGGAGGGGGGAGCATACCTCTCAAATATCCCCCCCCCTTGCATCATCTGCTGGTGGAGGCGAGGCCTGTCAAGTGAAAGAACAGAAGGGCCAAAAATAGCCTCATATATCCCTGGTGGTCTAGTGGTCAGGATTTGCCAAAGGATGGGCTTCCACGTAGCTCTGGGGGCAGTGCTAGGTACCGAAAAGATCTGGGGCTCAGGCCCACAGGATAATTAATGCACAAATTTGTATATGCTAATTTACCTATGCTCTAAAGCCTCTCTGTGTGTGTGTCTTTAAAGGACCCTGTCTCCTAAGGACCCTGCTATTTGTAAAAAGGCATGTATGGACAGTGGAGAGGAGGGCATTTGTTTCCAGAAAATAACCTCAGACAGAAAGATTCAAGGGGGGGGGGGCAGCAGGAGGCAAATCAAATGTGGGCAAAAACCCAGCTAACCCAGGGGGATCAGATGCAACAGAGATCATC
The DNA here is from genome assembly GCA_021292165.1 of Shinisaurus crocodilurus. Taxonomy (NCBI): domain Eukaryota; kingdom Metazoa; phylum Chordata; class Lepidosauria; order Squamata; family Shinisauridae; genus Shinisaurus; species Shinisaurus crocodilurus. The sequence continues at coordinate 13,303,905 of CM037882.1, forward strand.
AGGGCCCCTGGACCTTTATTTCAGCATGTGCCCATGGACAGCAGAGTAGTGGGGCAGATGATCTACTGGAGATTTGGGGCTCCAAATGAAAGATTTGGGGCTCCAGCCTTGGTGGGCTGCCCCCTATCACAGACTCTGATGTAGCTGATGGGATGGCTGTCTAAGAGCCATTAGTTCTGGAGCAGAAGGTGTCCATTTCCAGACCTATTGCCAGCGGACAGGTGTACATTTAGAAATAATTATTCCCATTAGTGCCATGTATAGTCAGATGAGAGGCCCATGAGCTGAAGGGACAAAGGACAGACTCACACACATCCCTGGTGGTCTAGTGGTCAGGATTCAGCTCACTCACCACTGTGGCTCGGGTTTGATTCCCAGTCAGGGAAGCTTTTTGCTCATTCCCCGCCTTCCGAGAGCTCAAGTTCTTGCAGAGGTGCGTTCTTCTGGCCAATTTTGGGTCGGAATTGTATGGGAAAGGCACCCATACTTCTTTCCCTCACAACCCTTTTAGGGCATAAGCATCACTTCAGTCTCATTGAAGATCCTGAGTTGGAGTCCAAAAGAAGGAAGATTATGGCATCCTGTTTTTGCAATAGAAATGGAAGGGGGGTTAGGCTGCACACACCTGCATTTTCTCAGAGGGGCAAAGAGTGGGGCTCCATGCAGGGCCAGTGCAAGGCAGTTTGGTGCCCTAGGCAAGATCAGATATTTAGTGCGCCCCCTTCCCACTTGAGCCCTCCAGCCCTATGCTCCCGGCGCCCCCTTTAGCCCTGCGCCCTAGGCAGCTGCCTAGTTGGCCTAATGGTAGCACCGGCCCTGGCTCCATGTGTCCTCTTTGTACACATGCAGAAGTGGGGAACCTCAGGCCTTGGGGCCAAATCCAGCCCTTCAAAGCCCCCCAGATGGCCCTATCCCCTTCCCTTGGCCCCAGCCACTTTTCCCCAACCACCAATCATTTGGTGGGTTCCTGGCTTTTGTGCAGTCCCTCCCCTACTCAAAAATGCCTCTCCTGAGGCTTAGTTACTGGCAGTAAGAGCGTTAAGCTAAAATATGGAGGTATTTTGCCCTGCTCCTTTTGCCTTCAGCCCCACCCACCACTGGAATGTGCCCCCCCCCCAAGAGATTCTCTTAAATGAATATTTGGCTCTTGGACTGAAAGAGGTTCTGTGTGAATGGTCTAGGCCAGTTCAGTAGAGGATTGGGAGCCCTTAGTTATCGTATAATATATTAAAAAGTACCTTTTTAAACGGAGTGGATGGGGAATTCCCTGGATCATCCAACCCCATTGGTTTTCTTTCTGTCCCCCCACCCCTATTTTTCTTTTCTCTTTCTATTTTACTATGTTTTAAATAATGGTGTCCTCAGGGTGTGGGGGGCTGTGATAAGAGCCCTCCCAACGTCTTTCTGTTTTTCCAAATTTTAGCTCCCCTCCAATTTTTTCTATACTTCAGCCTGCTTTGTAATCGTAGGCTCCTAGCTGAGGCTATTATGACACCCTCACCTGCCTCATTCACGAATGTTTACAGGGAAACTAGACCACAACGTCTTCTACTAACAACACTCCCGTGTCTCTGGGGTTATTGGCCTGGGTGTTGCTTGCAGCAGCTTCCAGAAAACGGAAAACTGTGATCACCAGCCTGACAGAGCGCTCAGCTGGGGGTGTGGGGAGAAGGGTCCTGGCCCATGTGCAGTTTCTGTAGTGTAGTGGTTATCACATTCGCCTCACATGCGAAAGGTCCCCAGTTCGAAACCGGGCAGAAACATCATCCTTTTCTTGTGCAGTGTGGAGGGGACATCCTCTCTTGCCCTTTTAGAGTCTCATTCTGGGGACTTATGGGGTGTGCTGGTCCCCCTGAGCAGCCAAAGTACCTCAGCTGGGGGAGCGTTAGACTGAAGAGCTAAAGGTCCCTGGTTCGATCCGGGGCTTTGGCAAAGCTCCCACGTCATGCTCCTTTTGCCAAATCAGCTCTTTGGCAGGAGCTGCCTGAAAGGATGCTGCTCTTGCTCTGTTGAATTTTGACAAAAGGGGAGCTCTCCTTGCAGCTGGAGACCTAAGGATGCCTTGAATCACACGCTACAGTTTCCCACTGTACCAGCTGAGCTATCAAAAGGCGTGCTGAACTATGACACCTCTGAGCTTCAGAATCGCCCCGTGGCCGCCCATTCCATTGTCCCCTGGCGTCCAATCATGGAAATGGACAAGCTACACCTGTGTTTCTGTATTGTGGTCCCCAGATGGATACTGGGCAGAAACATAACTTTTTTTTTCTACAGCTGGAACCAAAACAGCCGCCAGCCAAAGAAAAGTGTGGGGGAAATCCTGTGTCATGCCAGGCAAAACATCACAGCTGCATATCAGAGAATGGGATCTATCAGGAGACCTCTGAGTTATGGGCCCAGCACAGTCCTGCTGCTCCACTCTGCTAGGTGGGGGAAAGGGGCACAATTGCTGTTGCCCGGGCTGTCTGCCCCACACTTCAGTGGGCTAAGGATGCCTTGAATGGCCCACTGCCGCCTGCTGCTCCACCAGCTGATGAGCTACCAATGGGCACTTTGTCTCTGGCATCCCCACCCCTGAGCTCCACAGCCCTTCCACCAGACTCTGATGGTCAACAGGATGCCAACGTTAAAAAAAACATAGAAAAAGAGAGAGAGGGAAAAATGGGGTTGGGAGGATTGGAAAAAAAAAACAGCAATGGGGCTGACGCTCCAGGCGATGTCCCAACCCACCCCCAATTTCAACATGTACCTTTTAAAAAATTAAAAGATAGCTCGGGACTCCGAATCCTCTGCTCAGCGGCCCCAAACCCAAATCCGATACTCATAATTCAACACTCACGAAAGACGGAGGAAAGAAGGAAGGACATACCTTCCACCTGCTGCTGCTTCCTTAACTCCCTCCAATTCGGGTCTGTGTCTGTCTGTCTGCCTCTCGTGGGCCCAGCAGGCACAGGAAGGAATTTGAAACATCCACGCGAGCCGACCGATTGGCTGCGGACATCTGAGGGGCTGCCGGGATCAGGCGCAAATTCCTGGGTCCTGATTGGTCCTGAGTGAGGATATCTGACAGAGCAGTGCGGTTGGACACTCGCCCCGCCTGCTGCCGCCTTAGAGGAGTTCCACTGGAAGGCAAGGGCGGAGGAAGAGGGGGAGGAGGAGGTGGTGTTTGTTGAAGAGTGGGGGGGGGGGGGGCTTAGCCCTCCAACCAACACCGCATACGGTGAACGGATCGCTTTCTGCCCAAATCCTGCAAATCGTTCAAGGCAGGCTTTCCCCCAAGCTGTTTTGTTTTGGCTGGGGTATCTATTTTGGGTCTTGCTGCTGGGGAAAAGCCATGTTTGTGCCCGGTTTGGATCCGGGGACCTTTTGCATGTTAGGCAAACGTGATAGCGGCTACACTACAGAAACACAATTCCCCCCTAGGCCAGTTTCCCCACGAGTCCAATGGAAAAGGCTGCTGTGGGACCATCCTGCAGTTCAGGGGTATCGGATTTGGAGCTACACAAATCAGACATTCACTGTCCCAAGAGTGAAGAAGCAGAACAGCTGGAGACAGCCCCACTCATCACTGCTGGTCTCTAGTGGTCAGGGTGGCACATTTACCTCCGCAACCTGGATGTGCTTCCAGCGGGGGTCCTTTTTGCCAGATGAGAGCAGTGGCATTCCGGCTGAAGGTCCTCTAGAATGGTCTAGTGGTCAGGATTCGGTGCTCTCACCACCGCGGCTCCGGGTTCGATTCCCGGCCAGGGAAAGCTTTTGCTTCCTCCCTGCATTCCAGAGGGTTGAGCTCTTGCTGAGTGTTGTCTTCTGGGGTTGGATTTGCACAGGGGAAGGGACCCAGTCTGCCTTCTTCCGGCAGCCTTCTTAGTGCAGTAGACAGTGACTCAGTCTCATACTCTGAAGGTCCTAAGTTCGAGACTCAGAGAAGGCAGCTTTTGTGATGGGCGTGGGAAGGGAGCTGCCCCCCCCCCCGCACTTTCTCAAAGGAGTGGAAGTGAAGGAACGCTGCTTTTGCAATGCTGCCATGTTTGCAGAGCACATGAGTGGGAAGTGCAGGGTTGTACCTTTCCAGTCTTAAATTTCCCTTCACACTACCTGCAGTTGGATACATGGCCTGTGGAGTGAAGGAATGAAGGGGCAGTGATTAACATGTTTCCCCCACAAAAACAAGCTTGCAAGGGGTGTGCCAACGTGTGGATGGAGCGCTGCCGCTGTCAGTCACAGGGCAGGACCAATCGCTCTGACTAATGTGCAGTTTCTGTAGTGTGGTAGTCATCAAATTTGCCTCACACATGAAAGGTCCTTGGTTGGAAAATGGGCAGAAACACAGTCATTTTCTTGTAGGGTGGGGGATTGGCATCCTCTTTCCTCCTTTTGAAGCTTCTTTTGAGGGACCAGGGACACACCCTCATATGCGCACACAAACACACACACTCTTCTCTCACATATCTGCATGCAGGGCAGGGAGGCTGAGATCTCCCCTCCCGGCTTACTGAGATCCAGGAAGGTGGAGGCAGGTGCACAATTTAAATGGAGAAGGCAGTGGGCACGAATGGCTCTCCCCGTGGGCCATCTTCCTCACTTAAATTGTACTCCCTTCAGCCCGCAAGCAACTGTTTGGCTGGCTGTTGGGAGCTTGATTGTTCTGGGGGATGTTGGTGCATGAGGAGAGTCCTGGTTAAGCCCTCGCAAGCAGGAAGAGCAACACTACACCTTAAAAAAAGAAAACCAAGTTTTACCCTTCGTACCACCTGAGGTCAGATAGCGGATAGAGAGGTGGTGATTATTACATTCCCACTGACACAAAAGGCTCACAAAGGTGTGACCACGTGCCAGACATAGTGCCTTCAGGTGGATGGCAAGAAAGAGGGCTCCGGCTAAGGAGCAGTTTCTGTAGTGAGGTGGCTGCCTCATTTGCCTCACACTCACATGGGCCCTAGTTTGAAATAGGACAGAAACACTCTCCTATTCCTGGAGTCTGCAATGTTGTGTCTACTGGTCCCCCCCCCCTTTTGGGGGGTGTAATTTTAAAATAAATACCTCCACTGAGGTAAAAACATTTTTTTTTTTAACCTGAGGCGATTGAAAAGCAGCAGAACTCCAGCCTCCGCCTACCACGCCCTCCTGCTCCCCCTTGCCCAGAATGCCTCTGGGGCTGTGCCCCATGGGAGCCCAGAGCATTCTTCAGAGAGAAGGAAGAGGGGAGGGAAGAGGTCTGCTTCCAACCAGCCAGACCAGAGGGAAAGAAGAAAGGCAGGAAAATGCAACCTGGGAAAAGTTTGAATGACCAGGGGAAGCAATGGGGAGCAACCCAGAGGAGGCAGAGGAAGGCTAGCAGTGGAGGGGAGCCACTTAACGTAGTTGGGGAGTGACCTTGAGGCGAAGGTTGTGTGTATTTGTGCTATGGATGAACAAGGTGTGTGGTTATGTTTCATTTCGATTTTGACACCTGTGGGGAGGGTGCGGCCCACAGATGGGTCCAGGGGGCAAAAATGGCCCCTGGACCTCCTGAACTTGCCCACCCCTGACCTAGAGCTACCCCAGTTTGGATCCAGCGTTCACCTCTCAGCTGATGCACACTGTTTTCTTATTTTGGCCCCTTTGGTTTGATCCTGGACTTTGGTAGAGCTTGCATGTTGCACATCTTTTGCCAAGTTGGCTTTCTTTGACAGGCGTTGCCCAAAAGAACGCTTCCCTTGCAGTGTGGAACTCTTAGGGTGGGTGGGAAGCTCTGGCAAAAGGGGAGCTCTCCTTTGGGCTGGAGTTGAGCTGGCAGCCTAAGAATGCCCTGAATCATACCCTACAATTCTCCACTCACCAGCTGAGCTATCCAAGGATCCGCTGAGCTTAGCGCTGGCACCTGAGCTGTGGGTTGGCTCCAGGGCTGACTTTCACTGGGCGCTGGTGCCTGACTATGGAAATATGCAATCTTCTGAAGGGGAAACCCCATGCTTGTAACATAATGGCTATCACTTTTCAATGGCCAGAACAAAAAAGGAGGGCTCAGGCAAAGAAAAGGGAGCAGAACGCCTATGTCCAGAAAGGAGCCCCTTTTATGTGGTGCCTGAGGCAAAGGCAAAATGCATCAACTGCCTACCAGAGGACCGTTTCAATCACTTGATCTCTGGCTTCTGGGCACTTCCAGAAAAAGATGGCCGAGGGAGGCTCAGCCATAGTCTCCAACTGCACCCAAAATGCTGGGACTTTCACGAAAACCCATATTCCTCAGCAGTGTGGCCACTCACCCTGGCTGAGGATTTGGCCTGACAAAGGAAGGTCTGCCATGGGGCTGCCTGGCCACGATCCATTATTGGTAGTGCAGAAGCTTCCTTGTTTTGAGACTGTTGCCAGAAAAAGGAGGGGGCTGCATGTTTAGACATTTTTAGTGCAGAGAATGCTGGCCAGGAGTAGGAAGGGATCCCTTTTTGGGGCATGGTATCAGAGGCAAAAGGAAGAGGCAACAGCCACCTAGTAGAGAATGGCTTTGATCCATCGACCTCTGGGTTATGAGCCCAGCACATTCCCACTGCATCACCCTGCTCAATGGAGGAAAGGGAGCTGGTGTGCCTTGTCTAGTTCCTCCCAGTCATGAAACCTCAGGCCAAGGGAGTCTCTGAAGGGGAGCACTGCCCAGGCCTTGGACCTCCGATCTTCTGACTTGCAAATATCAGATTGAGGAGCAGCACTGCCCAGGTCTCTGTGGTGCAACCGGTCAACGCATCTGGCTGTTAACCAGAAGGATGGTGGCTTGAGCCCACCCAGGGATGGCTGTGGGTGACCCGCCCTTGATGAGGTGGCAGAGTGGTGAAGGCGATGGACTGCTAATCCATTGTGCTCTGCATACATGGAACCTTTTGCCCCACTGGATTGAGACCTCGGTGCAAATCTGTGCTGTCTTTACTTCTTGGAATGCAAAAGTGTGGAGAAAAGAGCCTCTGGGGGTTCCTACACACACACTCACACGCCTGCACACACACACACACACACACACACACACACACCTCATGTGTGAACCGGCTGGAGGCTGGGGGTGTGGGGTGTGCATAGTTCCTCTGGATGGCGTCCCAAGGTCTACCAGGCTTTTGAGATGCAAAATGCAAATGTCATGAGTCATGAATCATCCCTCTCCTGCCTGGCCAGGTGAAGTGCATCCTGATTGGCTAGAGGCAGCGGAGCTACAGAAAGGAGGAGGGGAGGGGGGAAAGATATATTGCCAAGGTGTGGCTTTTGTCTTTGGTCATCGCGTGGTTGCTGTGGGTCAATGGTGGCAGCTACGCAGAGGTCCAAGCCTTCGGACGGCCTCAGGATCCGGCCCCAGGTAGCTCCTGGTGAAATTAGCTGAATGAGGGCTTTGGCAAAGGCAAGCCCAAGAGGAGGGCTACCCATCTCGGACCTTAGGGTAGGTGTAGTAGTCTCCTCGGGTGGCAGGGCTGTGCTGAAATCAACCCTGAAGAGAACTGGCCCCCAGGTAACTAGCTGTGTGCCTGGGAGATATAAGGAATCAGTAGGTTTTGTTATTTTGCAGCTTTACTCTGTGTACCAAAGCGTGTCTCTCTATTTTTTGTGTCCTTCCCTCATTTCCCAACTTTTGTTGTAATATGCTACCTGAATAAACCTTCTTGGTTTTTACCCCACATGGCGTTTGTGATTGCTCTGTTGGTCCAGCAGCTAAATCCAGGTTATAGTCAAGGGCAAGTCCCTGAACAGAGATTCAAGTAGGATTGCATAGCTGAGGCTGGCAGTCTGGCACCTTGAGATCTCTGGGGGTCTTGGGCCTTTGGGTAGGAAAGGGTGGGTTGTGGTCGGTCAGCCAGCCCCCCTTCCTCCACAAAAAGGGAGTGGAAGGCATGTGTCAGTGGGGACTCGAACCCGGGTCACAAGATTGGGAACCTCACATGATGCCCCTACACTACTAGTGCAGCTGATGAGTGCCTCTTCCTCCCTGGCAGCCCCTTGTGGAGAAGCAAAAGATGGAAGGGAGGCTGTCTAGGTTCCCTCAAGGGGTTGGTTACTTCACAGTGGTAGGGATTTGGCTTGCCAAAAGGAGGTCTGCCACAGGGCTGCCTCACCAGGAGACATTCATTGCAGAGCAGATAACTGGTTCTGGGCCCGTTGCCAGAGAAAAGGAGGGGACTGGATGCTCAGATGTTTTTGGCACAAAGCATACCAGCCAGCAGCGGGAAGGGAAGCCTTTTGTTTTGCGTGGTGTTGGAGGCAAAAGGAAGAGGCAGCAGCCACCTAGCAGAGGATGGTTTCAATCCACCGGCCTCTGGGTTATGGGCCCAGCACGTTCCCGCTGCACCACTCTGCTCAATGGAGGAAAGTGAGCTGGTGTGCCTTGTGAACTCATTTCTCACCAAGCTGTCCTCAGCCATAAAACCTCAAGCTAAGGGAGTCTGAGAGGCACATATTTAAATACTAATCCATGAGATATGGGGCTGGCTCATCAAGTGAAGGGGGAGGAAAATAATGTTTTATTCAGGGAAAGAAAAAAGTTCCAACTAATTTCGGACCACATGCAGGTCTTTCTTCAGGGAAATCTAAACAATACAGTATAGAACATTTATAGACTTTCACTATTCCCTGTGTCCACAATTCCATGTTTGATATTACTAAGATGTTCTCCTGTTCTATTACCAATTTCTCTTACCAGGATCGAGACCTCCAGTAGGAGATTTTACTCCTGGACACTGTAAATATTGTGAATATTGTTTAATATTGAAACAGTTTGTGAATCCCACAAATAAGAATATATGCTGAGAGATTTCACAACATGTAATATTAAGTTCATGGTGTATGCAATACTTAATATTGCATGTTGACGCTGTAACAAATTGTATATGAGACTGCACTGCAGGCCCCACAGAACAACAATTTATAAGGACCGTGTTTTTTTAATTTACGTTTTGAGTAGCAGCGTTCTGAACCAATCAAACCCTGCCTTTCTGAAGGATATGGTCAGTGAGGGAACATACAGGACAGTCTTCACCAAGTGATGAAGCAATACTCTGCTAATCTACTGTACTCTGCACGTGAGGGTTCCAATCTCACCCTCCCTATTCACGTCCCCCACTGGGACAAAGGATCTGGGGCAAAAGAAAAGAAAGATGATTGTACTCCCTTTCATTCTCAGAAGGGAAAAGGCAGAGGACGGGAGGCGAGGCACCAGCCGGGACTCTAACCCAGGCAACAATACTGGAAACCTTGCATGAGGCCCCTATGCCACTGGCACAGCTGACGAGAGCCTTGCAGAAGATGGCAAGAGGCTCTCTAGACTTCCTCAGGAGTTTGGATCCTTCACGACGGCTGAGGATTTGGCCGGCCACTAAAAGTCTTCTGCAAGGAAAGTCTGCCATGGGGCTGCCTAGCCAGGAGCCAATCAGTGCAGAGTAGATAACTGGTTCTTGACCTTTTGCCAGCAAGGGTCCTTTCAAAAGTGGGCCTCTTCCTGCAAGGACGAGACAGACTGAAGATGGTTCCCCGGGACGGAGTGACACGCAGGAGTGAAGATTTTGGCCTGCACAAGGAAAGGCTCTTGCCTGGCAGCATAGTGGGTGAGAGTTCCGGAAGAGAAGGTTGCCAGTTCTAGCCTTGTTGCAGGAGGATAACACAGGACTATACCTTTAAGTATGAATCCAAGAGATATGGGGCCGGCCCACTGAGTGAAGGAACAGAGGGGACAGCCTCACCTGTCCCTGGTGGCATGTCCATTACTACACCCTGGGTCTGAAGCTGTCATGGAGTTGTTTGGGGCGGCAGTGGCATTCCGGCGGAAGCGTCTGTCGAATGGGTGGTGCTGAGCCATTTGCTGAGAAGCTGGCCTGGCAAGGCTTTGGCCTCGCCTTTCTCCCTGGTGGTCTAGTGGTCAGGATTTGGTGCTCTCACCACCACGGCCAGGGAAGGGTTTTGCTTCCTCCCTGTCTTCTGGGAGGTTGAACTCTTCCCAAGGTGTCCTCTTCTTACGTCATTGGGGCTGGATTTGCACACCAAAGGCACCCAGGGCTGTTTCCCCTGCAGTCTTCTTCATGTAGCAGGCAGTGCGTCAGTCTCATTATGTGCAGGTCCTGCACCCTTCGCCAAGACTCTACTTGTCAGGTGCTGCATAAAAGAGCACTCTCTTTGCCGTAGGGAACTGTTGGTGACATAGAACAGGAGGACGGGCCACTACACAAATTTGGCAAAATGCATCTTGGGCAGCAGCAGGAAGGGACCGCTTTCATTCTGTGCTATGCCAGACGTGATTTATAGTGAAAATCATACCAGACAGTGGTATGAAGGGACCCCTCTCCTTTTGCATCGTGTCTAAAGGAAAAGGCTGCAGCCAGCTAGCCAAGTTTGGTTTCAGTCATTGTCCTCTGGAAATGGTCCCAGCACGCTCCTGCTGTGCCACTCTGTTGGAACAGGGAAAGTGGGCTGCAAGGCTTGTCAGCCCATTTGTCATCCACCGTCCCCAGCAGTGAAACCTCAGGCCAAGGGAGGCTGAGAGGCAGCTCTGCCCAGGTCTCTGTGGTGCAATTGGTCAGCGCGTCTGGCTGTTAACCAGAAGGATGGTGGTTCGAGCCCACCCAGGGATGGCTGTGGGTGGCCCGCCCTGGACGAGGTGGCCGAGTGGTGAAGGCGATGGACTGCTAATCCATTGTGCTCTGCACGCGTGGGTTCGAATCCCACCCTCGTCGACCCTTTTCCCCACTGGCTGGAGGCCTCGTGGCAGAATGTTTGGCTGCCTTTGCTTTCTTTATCTCTGGGAATGCAAAAGGCAGAGGAAGGCATGCAGCAGCCGGGACTCGAACCCGGTTCACAAGATTGGCAACCTCAGGTGATGCCTCTGCACCACTGGCACAGCTGATGAAGGCCTTGCAGAAGATGGCAAAAGGCTCTCCAAATCCCTCATGAGTGGCTGCCAAGGAAAATCTACCACAGGAGCCATTCAGTGTAGAGCGGATAACTGGTCCTGGGCCTGTTTTCAGGGAAAAGGAGGGGGCTGCATGTTTAGACATTTTTAGCACAAAGCATACCGGCCAGCAGTGGGAAGGGAGGCCTTTTGTTTTGCGCAGTGTCGGAGGCAAAAGGAAGAGACAGCAGCCACGTAGCAGAGGATGGTTTCGATCCATCGACCTCTGGGTTATGGGCCCAGCACGCTCCCGCTGCGCCACTCTGCTGATTGGTATGGCTTGTCAGCACATGTGTCACCAAGCCAACCCTTGGCATGAAACCTCAGACCAAAGGAGGTGGAGGGGCAGCATTGCCCCCCCCCTCTCTGTGGTGCAATCAGCCAGTCCATCTGACTTAACAGAAGAAAGTTATTCAAGCCTGGTCAGAAGTGGCTACAGATGCCCCTCCCTCGATGAGGTGGCTAAGTGGTGAATGTGATGGACCTTCACCACTTGGCCACTTGCATGGGTTTTCATGGGATGTATTTTCCCTACGTGGGTTTGAATCCCACTGTCATAGACATTTCCCCCCACTGTTTATGCTCTTTCTAACTCAGGTCTCTTTTTATGTATGAAAAGGTTTGAGTTTTTTCTGTTTTTTGACAGCCTTGCAGTGTAGTCCACTGTAAATATTGGAGGTGTTACAAATTGCATTTTTATCCCACCCTTTCCATCAAGTTGCTCAAAACAGCAGACATGGTTCTTCACCACAGTCTTTTACCCTCACAACAACCCTGCGAGGTAGGTTAGGCTGAGCAAGAGTGACTGACTCAAGGTCACCTAGAGAGGTTCAGGGCTGAGGGGAAATCTGAACCTGGGTCTCCCCAGTCCTAGTTCAATGCTCTAACTACACTTGGTTCTAGAGGCTGGCTGAGTGTTGATGTGGAATTCCAACCAAAAATACTGCACACAAAACACTCCCCACCCAGTTTGCAATGAAGGTAAATTGACCCCAGTTACTGTCTCAGGATTATGTTGACCAGTGCTGAATTGGATGTAGAGGTCTCACGCTCCATTAACTTGTATACACACAGGTTGCACTCAGGCCCGGTGCAAGGCAATTTGGTGCCCTAGGCAAGATCAGATATTTAGCGCCCCCCCTTCCCACTTGAGCCCTCCCTCTCTCCAGCTCTATGCCCATTATGAAATAAATTTCCCTCCCTGGGAACTGCCGAGCCCCATAGAAAAACTTTGTGGACTTTGAGACTTTTCCTTTGTGTTCACGAGGAAAGCAAAGAGGCAACATCAGCCCAGCTATGCCAGGAACTCCCAAGGGCCTTCTCCTACTCCATATATATGTAAAAGCCTGTCTCCTCCTGCAGGCAGCACAAGGGATATGAAAAAAGGATGTGAGAGAGGTGTGGTGGCGCTACCTGTGAGGAATAGAGACAAAAGGGTGTCTTGCAGCCTGTCCTACCTCGCAGGGTGGAGGTGCAGAGACACCGGTTTGACTCGTACACCTTCTGGGTTGCAGGGGGGGGGGATGCATGTAGTAGAAACATAGCAAAGAGAGAGCCCGTGGATCATCTGGTTCAAATTTAGGAGGGGATTTACGAAACTTGCTGCTTCCCCTCCTCTCTCTATCACTTTGTTGCAATATTTCTTTATCAGAATAATGTATATTATCCTGTCTTTCCCTTTACAAGCCTAGTACTCAAGGCAGACAACAATATTCAAAGTACAGTAAAGAAAACATCAACAGCTCAGGGCACAATCCTAAACACGTTGAGGCAGAAAAAAGCCCCGCAACTCCCAGCATTCACCAGCCAGCATGGCTGGCTGTTGGAACGCTGGGAGTTGTGGGGCTTTTTTCTACCTCAACGTGCATAGGATTGCACATGGCTGGCTGGGGAATGCTGGGAGTTGTAGGATTTCCCCCCCCCTCCAAACACGCATAGGATTGCATCCTAAAACCATTTAAAACCAAAACACAGAAACAGCATGGTAAATAATTAAAACATTGGAGCCCCAGCTAGCTTAAAATACCTTTCCCTCCCTTCCTGGTTGCTGGAAATAACTGCTTTCAGGGGACCTTGAGCTGAGGAACCTGAGGCTCGAGCGAGGGAGGGAAGGCGAAGGAGGTGTTTGCAGGTGCATCCTTGAGAGGGAAGGCGAAGGAGGTGTTTGCAGGTGCATCATTGGCCCCTGCCCGCCTCCCCGCCTCCAGTCTGTAGCCTTCTCTGCCTCTTTTGATGCTGGTTGTGAGGAGGAGCCTGCCTGCTGCTGTTCCTGGTAACGAGCTGGAGGAGAGAGAGGGAGGGGTGCGCTTCTTTCCCCTTCCCTTCCCCGCCACAGGACATGATTGGTAAAACAAGCTTGGTAAAATACATGATGTATTTTTTTTTCCCCAAGGCATTTCTGGCGCCTCCTTTAGCCCAGCGCCCTAGGCAGCCGCCTAGTTGGCCTAATGGTAGCACCGGCCCTGGTTGCACTTCCACCATCAATCAACCATTTTATGCAAAATTAGAGTTACAGCATGAACTCTTATCTTTTGCTGCTGCTTCTTGTTTGAGGGCAGAAACACTTGTGCCTACTCACACCGATGCTAAAATCCTGAATTTCTCTATTGTTTTCTATAGCAGGGGTGAGCAACTTGTGGGCCTCCACAAGTCCTACAATCTCCATCAGCCCCAGCCAGCATGGCCAATGAGGGATGATGGGAGTTATAGGTCAGAACCTCTGGAGGGCCACAAGTTGCCCACCCTTGTTCTATAGGCAACTGTCACTTCTGCACCAGGGGACACCCCCCAAAATGTGACACTTCTTTGAAAAACCATTTGTCTTTCTAACTAAAAGGCAAAAGGTTGGATTTCAGCTGGCCGAAGATCTTTTGTTAAAACTCAATGTGTTTGACAAGTTGAACATCTGCAGTCAGAAGTAAGCATCACAGAGTTCAGTTAAGCTTACTCCCAGGGAAGTGCTTCGTTTCTTTGTTAGTTTTGAATGCTTGTGTTTTATGAAGATATTTTTAATCAAAGTCCTTTTGAACATAAATAATAGAAAAACAGTGTGTGTATAGCTATAGAGGCTCTTATGATGAGCTCCTGGATATCAAAGTTTACCATTACACCACGTTTTTCCTATACCCTTAAAACACACACACACACACAAACATTTTTTATGGCATAATTGTAAGAATGGAAATTTTGACCAGAGTGGGTTAATGGATCCAGGAGTACTGCTGGAGCTGCCTCAATAGCACTGGCCAAGTGGCCAGATATCTTCCTTTAGTTAGGGAGATTGGCTGATTGCTCTCAAGAGCTGGCCTTCTGAATGGCTAGGAAATACCTGAAAGGAGAATATTTAGGGCACAATCCATGTTTAGACAGAAAAAAGCCCTCCAACTCCCAGCATGGCTGGCTGGGGAATGCTGCAAGCATGCATAGGACTGCGCCCTTATTTATTTAGGGTGTTGTGGGCGATGAGAATGGTGCCTGGCCAGCACTGAGCGGAGAAGTACCACCACTGCCATCCGCCTCCGCCTCCGCCTCCTCCTCCTCTAATCCTGCCCTCCCATCCAACAGAAGTAAAAAAGGGAGAGAAGGGAAGAACTGCTCCCCAAAGGGTGGGGGGGTGGCACCAGTGAGCCCCCCATCTGACCTGGAGCTGGCCCTGCTGAAGAGGCATGATACCTGCTTTCTCTCGGCCAGATCCTACAATGTTCCTCTACCATTGGAATGATGAAATTACATGAGACAGGTGGATTGTTGGATTTATTTATTTATTATATTTATACCCCACCTTTTTTCCTGCAAGGAACCCAAGGCGGCTTATATAATCCTCCTCCTCTCCATTTTACTCTCACAACAACCCTGTGAGGTAGGTTAGGCTGAGAGTCCGTGACTGACCCAAAGTCACCCAGTGAGCTTCGTAGCGGGGACTAGAACCCAGATCTCCCAAGTCCCAATCCAACACTCTCACCACTACGCCACACTGGCTCTATATAATAATAATAATAATAATAATAATAATAATAATAATAATAATAATAATAATAATAATACAACAACAACAACAACAATAATAGTGTTCAAAGTGTGTATGTGAGATCACATACATGATCTCAACAGCCCTTAAATCAGCATTGTAGGGTAGGCCATTATTATAATCCCCAAATTCTAGATTGGAGAGTAGACAATTTCGAAAAAGCAGCAGCTGAACTGCTCCGTAATGCAGCCTTCCCCAATTTGCCAACCTCCAGATGTGTTGGATTCTTATAAGGGATTATTTTTACTTGTATTGGACAATTGGAGACCCTACACTGACTAACTTTTTATTTTGCTTTTTAATAAAGTCTCCATCTTAAAATGATGTGTGTGCGTTTGTTTAAAGGTTGGGCTGCTACACCAGTTTGGTGTACGGGACCCTTGGGAGGTGGGTGCCAGTCCAGGGAACATTGGGGCTGTGGCCTACCTTGTAGGGCTGGCGTAGTCCAGTTTTCCTTCACAGTAACCACATCTCTTCTCAATCATCCCAGATTGCAGGACACGGAATAATGGGCTCAAGTTACAGGAACCCAGATTCCACCTGAACATCAGGAAAAATTTCCTGACTGTTAGAGCAATAAGACAATGGAACCAACTACCTAGGGAGGTTGTGGGCTCTCCCACACTGGAGGCATTCAAGGTGCAGCTAGACAGCCATCTGTCAGGGATACTTTAACTTGGGTTCCTGCATTGAGCAGGGGGTTGGGCTCAATGGCCTTCTAGGCCCCTTCCAACTCAACTATTCTATGATTAAAGTTTGTGTACCGATGAACAACATTAATACTCTACAGCTTGTTAAAAAGTTTCTTGCAAATTGCACAGTTCTGTATTTCTTCAACCAAAGTAACCAGGACCTCATCCGGCCCTCAAATAGACCCAGTACCCTGGGTAGTCATGAACAAGTGGGAGGGAGCAACAATGGAGAAACAATCCAGAGTTAGAATCCATCGTTTGTTGTTGGGTTCAAACTCTAGGTTGCCTCTCCCTGAATAACCCACAATTCTGGGTTTGGATGTCACGAACAACAACCCAGGGATTCAGTTCCACCCGGCTGCAGTGGGAGCAAGAGAGCTAGCACACTCGCTCGCTCCTGCTTCCTTCGCAACAACCCTGGGTTGTTGTGACGTGGAAACTGGGTCAATAATTCTTTGCTGCTGCACATTGCAGAGGATTCTGCAGCATGTAACTTAGGGCATGCGTACAGCTCATGCAAAGCATTGAGCTGGCCTCTTGGGTCTCACTATTTCATAGAAACATACAACAAGGGACTATGTTTAAAATCCTGACAGAAACAAAGCATAGAAACTTAAAAGTCAAGAAAAATGTATATATAAAATATAACCATGAAAATATAGTAAAATGGACTAAATTTTATAATGTAATATAAAAATTTCCAGAAATATTTTTTAAAAATTATATATATAAAACATGTATAAGACAGAAACAATTAGACCTGTAAAATACAACTTCTCTATGGCTGAAGATGATAATAATGTCTTTCCAGACTTGAGGACCTCTATCTCTAGACGAAGTATTATTAATGCCAAAGTTTTTTTTGTTTGATGCTTCCAGAGAAATGTCCTCACAGCATGTAAGCTTTCTTACTCTCTTGTGTAGAAGCCAAATGCGTTTCGGCCCAAAGGCCTTCTTCAGTGGCCCTGTAGTTTTCACTTAATTCAATATACAAGCTATTGCTCTGTATTTCTCCATTCAAAGTTGGTTTCATTTACCAAGCTCCTGAGGCAGTGCACTTCGTCTAGAGATAGAGGTCCTCAAGTCTGGAAGGACATTATTATCATCTTCAGCCCTAGAGAAGTTGTATTTTACAGGTCTAATTGTTTCTGTCTTATACATATTTAATATATATAATTTTAAAAAAATATTTCTGGAAATTTTTATATTACATCATAAAATTTAGTCTATTTTACTATATTTTCATGGTTATATTTTATATATACATCTTTCTTGACTTTTAAGTTTCTATACTCTCACTATTTCATAGATCATAGAGTTGGAAGGAGCCTACATGGCTATTGAGTCCAACCCCCTGCTCAATGCAGGAAACTAGAGGAGGGGTCTCCCATCCAAGTAATAACCAGGCCTGACCCTGCTTAGCTTTCCACGCTCAGACAATGCTGAGCCAGCGTGAGCCACAGGCCTGTATATTTCTCACATGTGAACTAGAAATGCACCCTAGGGCACCCCAAACACTTTCTTGTGGGTGCAGGTTGAGGGGAAGAAGATAAGTAGTGGTGAGAAATCTGTCTTCCAGGGAAGCATGTCTGCCAATACTTGATCTTCTCATTGAGGGACTCTTTATTAGCTTCTGAGGAGCCACTGGTATTCTCCACAACACAGCTAGAAAACTATTCTTAGGTTGGAGCAAATCAGATAAGCACAACTGTAGCTTTTCCAACTTTCCCCGCCCTGCACCAGCTTGAACTTTTAGATGGTCCTTTTCTCTCCTGAGTGGGTTCTTTCGTGTGATGTCAGGCTGCTCTTCTGACTGAATCTCCTCCCGCAGTCTGTACACTGGTACGGCTTCTCTCCCGTGTGGATTCGCACATGTGTCATGAGGTTTCCCTTCTGACGGAAGCGTTTCCCACAGTGCGAGCACGGATACGGATTCTCGTCGGTGTGGATCCTCTCATGTATCACCAGGTTGGACTTCTGAGAGAAGCTTTTCCCACAATGTAAGCACTTATATGGGTCTTCCTCCGTGTGGATTCTCTCATGTGCAATGAGATCACATTTCCGACTGAAGCTTCTCCCACAGCCAGAACACTTAAAGGGTCTCTCTCCTGTGTGGGTTTTCTCATGGATTCTAAGATTGCACCTTTGAGAGAAACTTTTCCCACAGTCAGGACACTTGAAAGGCTTCTCTCCTGTGTGGATCCTCATGTGTTTCCTAAAGACTGAGCTACGCGTGAAGACTTTCTCACAGTGCGGGCATCTATGTACATTCTCCCCCGTGTGAATTCTCTCATGTGCTGAAAGGCTTGAGCTGTGATAGAAGGTCTGCCCGCAGTCTGCACATGCATACAGCTTGTCTCCTGTGTGGATTTTCTCATGCGCCCTAAGGTTTGAGCTGTGTGTGAAGGTCCTCCCGCAATTGGAACACTCGTACGGTTTCTCTCCTGTGTGGGTTCTTTCATGCACCAGAAGGTTGGTGCTTCGACGAAAGGTTTTCCCACACTCTGAGCACCTATACTCTCCTGTACACATCATCTGGTGTTGATTATTTGAGTTCTGTTGGAAGCTTCCTTTGACATCAGTGCATGGGTTTAGGTCTCTGGCTTCTTCTCTATCCAAATTATCATCTGAACAAGTGGCAGCTTCATTCATACTCTTTCCTGGGTCATTTTTCCTCTCGCTCTCCAATGCCTGCTGATACCCTAGCCTTGTTCTCTCCTCCTTGTAACACTGGAGAGTGTTACTTCTTCCCAATGATGGGTCATTTGCTTCCACTTGCTCAGTAGCTTCCTTTAGAAGGTTCATCTTCTTATTCTCCATCGCCTTCCCATCACCTGCAAGATGAAAAGAGAATCATACCATGACTCACATCGTGCTCTGGACACTTATTACAAAGACTTATTAACCTACCCATCAATCCAAAGCCTTTCAGAATGGCTTACACCAGTTTGAAAACAGCAAAAAGCAGCTACATAAGATGAAAGAGTCCTCTCTAAAAAGGCAAATAAAAGGGCCCTTGTCTGGCTTCAGAAAGACATCAAGCACAGGACCAGGTGAGCCTCCCTTATTTATTTATTTATTTATTTACAGTAATGCCTTGGATTGCAAGCATAATTTGTTCCGGAACCGTACTTGTAATCCAAAACACTCTTATATCAAAGCGAGTCTCAGGCAGGCATGAGCGGGGCCGATTTCGGCCCGCTACGCCCGCTCGAGGCGAGCAGTACATCCTTGTCTTGCAAGACCTTGCTTGTTTATCAAGTCAGTTTCCGCAAGAGGAGGGAGAAGACAGCATATCCTATCTGGGGGCAGGGGTAGGTTTAAACATGGAAATGGTCCCTACATATTGAATACTAAGAAGAGAAGGATCCTGAAGGGGCAAAGCCATCTCAAGGACATGGCAGGCAGCTTCAAAGAATTCAGGCGCAACAAAGCTGTACCCACTGTGACGCCTTCATCGGGCTCCTGCTCGGCTACGCAGAAGAATTTGCTGTTGCAGGAGTCAGAGGAACTCACACCCACCTCCCCCAAAGTCCTCAGCACCTGAGATGGCAGTAAGAAAACCATGCATGGATGAGTTAGAGCCTGCCCTACAGCACAAGTTTTTTGTGGGAGTTCTTAAGGCTCTTTTGATTGATTTCTTTAAATTATTCTGTGGCTTTTCTCACTGTTAAGATATTCATGACCATAGTTCAATGTGGTTGGATTTTGATTTTGTTTTTACTGTTATTATTAGCTCTTAGTGTGGCGGATCAGGCAAATCTTTCATATTTGCATCATCTAACCCCTGCTGCCCAACTAGGAAATTCTATAATCCAGTGTTCTCCAACCTTGGGTCCCCAGATGTTTTTGGCCTACAACTCCCAGCATGCCCCAGCCAGGAGAACACTGCTATAATCAAATGCCTCCAAGAGAATTCTGGATTTAAAAATGGGATTCCAATGGCTAATGTAACTTAGCTTGGCCTCCCAGCCTGAGAGTAATAAATGTGCCTCATCTCAGAGGTTTGCCTCTGTATATACACAAGCACTGTATATAGTATTTATGCTGATATTTTTTATCAAATTTCATCTGAGTGTTTCCTGGAAATAAAAATTCTGTATTACCCATATTGACTGGATTTGCATGACACGACAACCCATCATGGGTAAGCCAATTCAGCTCGCTGCTGGGTTTTTTCCCTTTTTCAGCTCACTGCTGGGGTTCCCCCCCCTTTTTTTCTTCCAGAGATCGCAAAAGCTGGCTTGACAGCCAGTGATCAAAATCCTCGTTTTGACAGCCACTGACAACCCCTTCCTTAGAATCACAATGTATTCTAAAATTTAAAAACGTGGTGGTGATTCCCCACAGTGGATGGCAAAAAAAGGACGGTTTTAAAATTCTGTGTATTGTAAAGACCTTTGGCTATGCACAATGAAATTTATGATCTGACAGCCCCTTCAAAGTGCCCAAGCGGCACCTTGGAGGGGCTATCAGTGTGTGGCAGAACTTTTTTGTTTTTTGCTGAATTTTTTTTTACGCAAATAGGTTTGTTCTTTTTATTATTATTATTTTTATCCACACTTGCACAGCTGCAGAGGTTCGCAGTTGCATGACTGTGGGAATTTGAAGCCTCAGCTGGGGCAATGTGCAGCAGTTACCAACCCTGGACATTGTCCCAAACAAGCTCCAAATAGGCTTTTCCCCCTTTGGTTTCTCTTGACAGCTGTCAAAAGGCAAACTGTCAAGAGAAACCAAAGGTGTGAGTGATCTTTGCTTGTGAAAAGGGGGGTGGTGTGATTTAGATCCCCTTTGCAGCAAGATCCTCGACTTCTTTTTTCACCCTGACAGTCCTCAGGGTGAGGCACATTTTGCACTCCTTCCCCCCCGAGACTCTAGGTGCTCAGGAAAGTGCAAAGAACATCTCACACTCTTTTTCTGTGGAAAAGTAGTTTTGACTGCTTTGACAGCTAGCTGTCAAAACTCCAGGTCACTTTAAAAGGGGTTTTTGAGAGGGCAGTGGGTTTTGTGTGCTGGGACATATGGCTGTATATGTCTGGAATATCCATGGGAGGACTGTGGGGGAGGGAGGTTGCCAACAACCCACAGTGAGCCCGATCGTCTGTCAGACACTCCGTGGGTTGTTCGCACAACAACCAACCCATCGAGGCTGATTGCCAGGGTGGGTTGTTGTGCCGTGCGAACACACATTAGAAGTGAATTATTACGCTTGCTCTATGATGGTATCCGGTTTTGTGAGGAATCTAAATATATATACAGTAAAATCAAGGGTTGCCAACGTACTGCCAATATATTTTGAGAGAACCTCTGAACCAGGGCAAAATTCCAGATTAGGTTTTGTACCTTGGGTACAAACTAGAAAAAAGACTGTTTAGAAACATGAAAAATCAATGACATAAATGGACCTTAAAAAAAAAAGAAAAAAGGATGGTAGCAGAACAGCCTAAAGCACTGATAGTGTCTTCAAGCTGACTTTATTTTTCCAGAGGGCTCCCGAGTTCTACAGGCCTGCTAGGATTCTCCCCTAAGGCCTGGCAGGGTTATGGTCAGCCCTTCTGTTCAGTGTTCCTTCCAGCCGGCCATGTCCTCTTTCAAAATACTCCATTACATTCTTCCTCTGTTTTCTATTCCCCCCTCCAGTAGACTCTCCATTCTGTTGCCACAGTTTTCCCCTCTCTAAAGATCGTTTGTAGTTCCGGAAATGCTTGGAATTCCCTGAAGCTGGCTGATAGCTCTTTCTTGTGCGTGGCCCATGCTGGTTTTGGCTACATAAAGGTTGGCATTCAAAGGATGAGCTTGCAAGTCATAAATAGGATTGTAAACATTGTGTTACCTGAGAGGTTTGTCTGGCTGCTCCTGCTATTGCCTTCCATGCTTTGGAATTTGGTGGGTTCCGCTTTTTTACTTCCAGAGTTGGGGGGCAGCTGCTGCTGCTGCCTCCCTCTCATTTTCTTCCATTTTTGTTCTCAAGTCCACCATATCTTAGTGTATGTATGACGGACCATCCAGTCTTCAGCAGAAGACGCCTTTTCTTATAACAGCTCTCTCTGCAGGGGGCAGAGTAAGAGGTTCTCTAGTCAAATAGCAAGAACATGGAGATGTTCACAATTAGTGTGTGATGGACATTCCCTGGTAGGAAAAAGAGACATACATGAAAATGAGAAAGAACTCACATGTTTTCTGGCATAAGCTTTCATGGACACTGTCCACTTCATCAGCTGCACGGGTCAGATACGGGTCTGAAGGTACGGATCTTCATCAGATCAGATACTCTGCCCTCTTGCATCTGACAAAGTGGACTGTGCCAACGAAAACTTATACCAGAAGAAAAATGTTAGGTGCCACAAGGATCTCTGTAGTTTTCATTGCAACAGACTAACACGGCTACCCCTCTGGAAATTGTTGTTATTAAGAAGGCTTCTCCCAAATCTTTCCCAAAGGCACAATAATTTTACTAGGGATAAATGCTAGGAAATACGGACAGTCTATGCCTCTTTTCCTCCGGTTCAGGCTCTCCCCCCCCTTCTCTCGCAACCAGCTCTGCAGCTGTCCAACATGCTGGGTCTCCCTTTTAAAACATCCGTCCTTTTTTAACTCACCCCTCCTTGCAAGCTAAGCTTCGTAATGGGAAATCCCTTCGCCTGGGAAATCTCCTGGAAGGTGCAACACCCCCCCCCCTTTCTTTTAAAACTGGGGAAGGAAAACAATTCCAAGCCCCCGCCCCGCCAGGGCTAAAGTGAGGACTGATAATGAAGCGGTTTCCCTGGTTCATCTGACATTCTCCTTCTAGGAATCACAGCTCCACTCAGTGGATTTAACTGTTTCAGCAATGAAAAAAGCTTTCAGCTTCTTTTCTCTTGTACCATCAGAAGGGAGGGAGAGCAGGAGGGGTCTTGAAGTTGCCCACCCACAGTTAGCACCTGGACAGCAGACCGAGTAGGCAGGCACACAGGTCCCCAGTCCGTCTTCTCCACTATGGTGAGATGTCTTGTAGTTCTTCTGTACTGTATAAATCTGCCAAGATCATAGTCCCCTTATACAAATCTATGGTGCGACCACACTTGGAACACACTGTGTACAGTTCTGGTCACTGCACCTAAAAAAAAAGGATATTGTAGAGTTGGGGAAAGTGCAGAAAAGGGCAACTAAAATGATCTAGGGACTGGAGCAAGTCCCCTATGGGGAAAGGTTACAGCAGCTGGGACTGTTTAGCTTAGAGAAAAGGCAAGTGAGGAGAGACATGACAGAGGTGTACAAAATTATGCATGGGGTGGAGAAAGTGGACACGGGGACATTTTTCTCCCTCATAATACTAGAAACCAAAGGGTTCATCCCATGAAGCTGATTGGTGGGAGATTTAGGACAGATAAAAGGACTTCTTCACACAATGCAGTTAAACTATGGAATTCACTTCCCCAAGATGCAGAGATGACCACCAATTTGGAGGGCTTTAAAAGGGGACTGGACAAATTCATGGAGGAGGAGGCTATCAGCAGCTACTAGTCCGGATGGCTATATGCTATATCCAGTATCAGAGGCAATATGCTGGGAAACTTGGGCAGGCAGGTGCTGTTGCACTCATGTCCTGCTTCTGGGTTTCCCATGGGCAGCTGCTTGGCCACTTTGAGAACAGAATGCTGGACTAGATGGACTCTTGGTCGAATCCATCATGGCTCTTATGATGTTATTTAAATTATAAATATTTCTAAAGTTGAACTGATACATATAAATTTGCATATGCAAACGTTATGCAAACTGGTGTCTTCTTTTTGTGCATACTTCCTTGGGGGGAAATGCAAAATATAAATGAATAAGAATAAGAAAATAAGTAGTTGTCAGATAAACCTCAAGTCCAACCCTCTTGCCAAAAGGTTTCTGCCAACAGCCGAAGGAACATTTCCAAGTTGGTATTTATTTATTTATTTATTATATTTATTAATCGCCCATCTGGCTGGCCACCTGGCCACCCTGGGCGATGTACAATTTAAAATAATACAATAAAATATAATAATTAAAACAGTATAAAAAATTCTTTAAAATCCTAACCCACCCCATATTCCCGCCTGAAATACCATGTTTTTAATGCACAGCGGAAGCTCATCACAGAGGGGGCATGGCGAAGGTCACTACTAGGGAGGGAGTTCCATAACGTGGGGGTCGCCACAGAGAAGGCCCTCTTCCTAGTCCCCACCAGCCTGGCTGCTCTGGCTGATGGGATAAGAAGGCCGCCCGTGGCAGATCTTGTTGAGCGGCCTACTTGATGTTGCTGGAGGCGCTCCTTAAGATAACTGGGCCGGAGCCCTGTAGGGTTTTAAAGGTCAAAACCAATACCTTGAATTCGGCTCGGCAAGCAACTGGTAGCCAGTGCAACTCCTTAAGCACTGGCGTGATGTGATCATGCCGGCGGCTGCCCTTAATCAGGCGAGCTGCCGCGTTCTGTACCAGCTGAAGCTTCCGAACCGTCTTCCAGGGTAACCCCATATAGAGCGCATTACAGTAGTCTAGGCGAGAGGAGACCAAGGCATGAACCACTGATGGGAGCAGATGATTAGGAAGGTAGGGGCACAGCTGCCGTATCAGATGGAGTTGATACAGCGCTGCCCGGTATGTCTGCTTGTGTCTCGGTGGGCATATTTTAAAGTGTATTATTGCATAAAGAAGCCTTCCCCAACCCAGCATCCACACTGGCTAGGGATGATAGCCATGCTGGCTGGGGATGATGGGAATTGTAGCCCAACCCATCTGAAGGACTCCGGGTTGAGGAAGGCTGACATAAAGACATGTACAACTGTCCATATCTTACTGTCTTCTTTACTAAACTAAAGTTTGCTTTTCTATGCAGCGGAGTTGCAAAACAGCTTACAGAGTTTAATCAGTCATCACACTTTTTATTAATAATAATAATGTTTACAATAGAGACAGAGACATATATCAATGAGCTTAAACTGAAAAAAGCATATATTATTCTATATATGACAATTCAAAATAAAGTCAAACACATACTCTCTCTCTACATTCATTTTTTTACAGGTGGGGGTGGGATTTCTTGTGTCCAGTTTCTCCAAAAATAAATAAATGAAAGGCCACCATATTGTTGCAAAATTGTCAAGAGAGATATGGCTCCAGCTAAGGCCTGGTTATCACAGATGGGGTCAATCTGTGTCCAAGATATACTACTTCAGACTGACTGCTTGTTTGTCTGAACGCTCCTCTATCCAAACAATATTTTTTTTAAAAATAACAGAACATGGGCGGGAGGGTGCTGTTGCACTCACGTCCTGCTTGTGGTTTTCCCGTGGGCAGCTGGTTGGCTACTGTGTGAACAGAACTCTGGACTAGAGGGACCCTTGGTCTGATCCAGCGGGGCTCTTCTTACGTTCTTAAGAGTGTTTTTCTATCACAAATGCCTGGTTGCTCCTTCCTACACCTTATTGTAGCCTTCTCCAACCTGGTGACCTCCAGTGGTTGGATGCAGATTTAAGCTAGATCAACTGCTCTGGCAGAAGGGGACTTTCCCACCCCTCCTTCCCACAGCAGCCCCTCCTGGCCCCTAAAAATGAAATGCAGAGTGGCAGGAGACCCTGCTGAATGGGGTGAGCTGGTGTATATGGGGGGGGGGAGAACAAGGATCCCCCAAAATCGGGCAGAGAGGGCCCTTCCTCTCACAGAAAGCGGATCCTGGATGATCCAACTTCTGCTGTTTTAGACTACAGCTCACAGAATGCCTGACCATTCGCCATGCTGGCTCTGGCTGATGGGAGTTGAAGTTCAACACATGACTCAGCTTGTCTGAGTGTGGAAAGCTAAGCAGGGTCAGGCCTGGTTATTACTTGGATGGGAGACCCCTCCCTTAGTTTCCTTCATTGAGCAGGGGGTTGGACTCGATGGCCTTGTAGGCCCCTTCCAATTCTATAATCTATGAATACATCTGGAGGGCACCAGGTTGGGGAAAGCTGTTTTGGTGGTTAGCATGTCTGCCTAGGACCATAGAGACCCAAGTTCAAATCTGTACTTAACCATGAAGTTCACTGGCAGTGGCTTTGGGCAGGTCACTGTTTCTTAGCCTAACTTACACCACAGGGCTGTTATCAGGATAAAATGTGGAGAGCAGGAGGTGGGGAGGGGACACGTCTGCTGCCTTGAGCTCCTTGGGAGAAAAGGTGGCTATTAATCTAATAAATATAAATTGTGACTATGCCCGAGAGATACTGTATGAACTTACAACCTGCCTTCCTTAACCACTTGCTGAATATCACCCACTAATATGATCCTGGTATTTCCACACCGCCGACACCCCCCACGTAACTTGCACCATCATAATTATTTTTATATCTAATAGTTCTTGCCAAAAGGCTTTAACCTAGGGGTGCAGAACCTCTTTCAACATGAAGAAGCTCTCGGGGGCTGCCACCTCCCAAAGACAAACTCTTTCTTCCCCTGGCCACATTTTAAAAGGTTTTGCTCTCTTGTGTCATCACCCAGGGTGGCCGGGTGACCGGCCAGATGGGCAATTAATAAATGTAATAAATAAATAAATAAGGTAATTCTGTACTCCGTGTAAGGGCCCCTTTCCATGATTATCAGGACTGCATAGGACATGCTCATACTGGACTGTACCACCCCATTGCAGGTGGGGGAATCACATACTTGATTTCTCTCTGATATTCTAGCTTATTTTTTCTAAATGCTCCCTGCACATAGTAAGCTAGCATGTCGGGGAAAAGGCCAAGCTAGAAATGTTCTCTCTGACATGCTAGGTTTCTATGTGATGGGGTGTGTGTGTCTCTCTCCCCCCCGCAAATGGGGAGCAATCAAATATGAGGAGTCTAATGTGATATAGTCAAGCAAGGGCAACACCACAAAATCCCACTGATCATGTAGTTGGGGGCAAAGCATTTATGATCCCAAGTTTTTAGGGCAGGAGTGTGCAACCTCTTTCAGCCTGAGGACCAAATTCTGCTTCAAAGAAGCTCTCATTGGTCGCATTCCAGTGGTGGGCGGTGCCAAAGGCAAAAGGGGTGGGGCCAAAATACAAAAAATGCCAGCATATTTTAGCTGTAAGCTCTTACTGCCAGTAACTCAGCATTAGGAGAGGCATTTCTACCTTTAAGAATGGATTTAAAATGGCACAAAAGCTGGGAAACTACCGAACAATTGGTGGTCATGAAAAGGGGGCAGGGCCAAGGGAAGGGAAGGGGCCATCTATGAAAACCTGGAGGTCAGACTGGATTTGGTCCCTGGGAACTGAAGTCCTACACCCTGTTTTAGGGTGTTCCAAGGCTGTGCAGATTCATCAGTAGCTTTTCTCACAGTCAGAGCTTTTCCACGGTTCTCCTTCCTGAATGGATTCTCTGGTGTACCCGAAGGCCTGAGCTATGCCCAAAGTTCTTTCCACAGTCAGAGCATGTATACAACTTCTCCCCTTTGTGGCTGATCTCGTGGGCCAGAAGACACGACTTCTGAATGAAGCTTCTCCCACAGTCCGAACACTTATAGGGCTTCTCTCCTGTGTGGATTCTCTCGTGGGTTAGGAGGCCCGATCTAGTCGTAAACCTTTTCCCACACGTCGAGCACATGTACGGCTTCTCTCCGGTGTGAGTCCTTACATGCACCCGGAGCGTCGAACTCTTGCCGAAGCTTCTCCCACAGTCCGAACACTTATGTGGTCTCTCTCCAGTGTGGGTTCTCTCGTGAGCCTTAAGGTTGCAGCGGTGCTTAAAGCTCCTTCCACAGTGGCAGTGATGGAGCCTTTGGGGCCTTTGCTTTCTTCCCACCCAAAATTACCTCCCTTACTGGGAAGAACTCCATCAGTGTTCCTCTCTGGCTTGGTTCCTTGCTGACCTCCAAGCCTCACTGCCTCTTCGCAATACCAAAGAACTTTGCCTCTTCTCAGTGATGCATCTCTTAGCTCCAGTTGCACTGGTGTTTCTGGCTGAAGGCAATATCCCTCATTTTCAAACACTCCTATATATATATATATATATATATATATTTTGAGAGAGAGAGAGAGGAAGAGGTGACATGAAATCCTTGCTCTAGGAGCTGCCAATTTACACTTGGGGTTTGAACCTCTTTCAGCCGGAGGGCCAAATTCAATTTCAGAGAAGCTCTCTGAGGCTGCATTCTAGTGGTGGACAAGGCCAAAGGCAAAGGGATGGGCCAAAATACCAGCACATTGTAGCTTAAAGGCGCAATCCTATGCAAGTTTAGATAGAAAAAAGGGCTACGACTCCCAGCATGCCCCAGCCAGCATAGCTGGGAGGTGGAGGCTTTTTCGGTCTAAACTTGCATAGGATTGTGCCCTAAAGCTCTTACTGCCATGAACTAAGCCTTAGGAGAGGCATTCCAACTGTTTGGAATGGGGGGAAACCCATGCAATAGCCAGGAAACCACCAAATGATGGAAAGGGGTGTGGCCAACTGGGAAACCCCAGAAGGCAGGATTTCACCTGTAGGCCTGAGGTTCAGCACACCCTGATCTACACCATCCAGGGGTCAGTGCTTGCAGGGCAATCTCTTACCATCATAAATAAAACATGATAGAAACAATAGTAAAACTGGATTAAAATACAAAACACAGCAGTAACAGCAGGCCTGCTTGAATAAAAGTTACTAGCCAAAGTCCCAGACGCATTGTTGGGGAGCAGCCCACCAGGGCTGGAGCCCCAAATCTTTCATTTGGAGGTCCGAATCTCTGGGAGGCCATCTGCCCCACCACCCTGCGATCCGTGGGCACTTGCTCAAATAAAGGTCCAGGGGCCCTAATGATCTCTGCTGCATCTGATCCCCCTGGGTTAACTGGCTTTTTGCCCACATGTGCTTCAGCTTCACCTCCTGCTGCCCTCCTCCCCTTTAATCTTTCTGCCTGAGGTTGTTTTCTGAAATCAAATGACCTCCTCTCCCCTGTTCATACATCCCTTTGTACAAATAGGGGTGTCCTTAGGAGACAGGGTCCTTTAAAGACACACGCGCGCGCGCGCGCGCGCACACACACACACACACACACACACACTTTAGAGCACATGTAGATTAGCATATGCAAATTCGTGCATTTTTTTTGTCCTGTGGGCCTGTTTTTCCTGTAAGTATTTTTTTCAGTACCTAGCACTGTCCCTGCAAAGGTCTGCTTGGCACACCAAAGGCCTGCTTGGATTCCATCTTTTTCTTTAAGGCAAAACATCTGCTAAGTAAAAAAAGATGGAGTTGCTGCAGTGTGGTAGCAGCGCTAGGAGATCTCTGCATGGCACTATCCTCTAACTGGCAGTGGCTCAGCCATGGCATGTTTCCCAGGACTCCAGATCCTTTTAACTGGAGTCACCAGGGACTGAAACTGTGAACCATCTGCTCCTATTGCTCCTATTGAGTTATGGTCTCTTTCCTGCCTTCAGTTCAACCTCCCCCCCCCATCCACTTAAACCAGGGGTGCACAACTTCTTTCAGCCCAGGGGCCAAATTCCATTTCGGAGAAGCTCTCGGGGGCCGCATTCCAGTGGTGGGCGGGACCAAAGGCAGAAGGGGCAGGGCCAAAGATACCAGCATATTTTAGCTTAAAGCGTTTACTGCCAGTAACTCAGCCTTAGGAGAAGCATTCCAATCTTTTAGAATAGAGGTGGAAGATCTGCACAAAAGCTGGGAAACCACCAAATGATTGTTGGTTGAGGGAAATGAGGTGTGGTCATCCCAGAGGGCCAGGCTGGGACCTCTGGCAGGCTGGATTTGGCTCCCAGACCTGAGGTTCTGCACCCCTGGCATAAACACTATGGAACCCACCCACCCCCGCTCAGCATGTACATCTTGACATGTTTTCTCACCTGTGTGGATCCTCTCATGTGCTGTGAGGCTTGCGCTATGACAGAAGCTTCTCCCACAATAGGAGCTTCCCTCCCAGGTGGATTCTCCCATTTGCATCAAGGTTTGAGCTTTTGCCGGAGGTTTCCTCTTCGTATGACACTTCCCCTGTTTTTTTCACAGTGTGCATGATCTTAATATCAGAGTTCCACCTGGAGCAACCTCCAAGGTCACCGTGCATCATTTCTCCTTCACCATGCAGGATATTCTCCTGGGCTTTGGTCGCATTTCTTTGAGAGCCTCCTTCCCAATAGGAAAGGGGTTCAGTCACACTCTGATCCACAACCTTTCCTTGTTCCTTCTCTGACTCTTGCTGAATCCCATGTCTTGTGGCTTCCTCATAATACTGGAAGATGTTGCCTCTTTCCAGTAACAACTCCTTTGTTGCCACCAGCTCAGAATCTCCCTGGTGAAGATTCTCCACCTTGTTTTCCTGTTTCTGCCTGTCACCTGAAGAGATAAGCAGAGTGCTTTAAGAACTGGGTGGTTTTTGTAGTACTTTTAGTACTCTATTCTGCTGTTGGTTTTAATTTGGTTTCATTAAGTTGTAATGGCTTTATTCTTTGCTGCTGGTTTTACCTTGATTTTATTCTGCATTGTTTATTTTTCTGTTTTAATGTTTGTATTCTGTTTTTAATCTATTGGACACCCAGAGACCTTTGGTTCTTGGGCAGTTTAAAAAGTACAGTAAATAAAAATAGATAAATTAAATATAGTGTCATGCCTTAATCTCTTTTTTCACACTTAATAATCAAGGGATGTTAAAAGAAAAAAACAATGACAACCGTGATCAGCATAAGATAAAAGGTTGCCCAGTACAGTAAGAGCACAATCCTATGCATGTTTAGACAGAAAAAAAGGCCAGTGGAAAAGGAAAACCGAGGATGAGAGAGATTTAACCAAATTTGAAAAGATATGTCTAGAGATGGTTTAGAAGGGAACACGTCTACAAGAGGTATAACAAGGGATTTATACAGATTGATTCAAAAAGCAGAAGAATAAGATGACCATCTAAAGACAGTATGGGATAATGAATTTGAAGAGGTGACCTCGAAGGTGGGCTGGATAGACGGATGGGATAGACGGATAGACGGATTGTGAAAGTTATGTCAACTAGGATAAAGGAGAATTTCTATAAAATAATATGGAGATGGTACCTAACTCCAGTAAGATTAAATAGAATAGATAACAATTGCTCCGCACTTTGCTGGAGAGGATGTCAGGAAATAGGTACATATGCTCATATGTGGTGGAGTTGTAAAAATGTTCTGGAAGAGGTTTTTACAGAAATATCGGAAATTATTGGTACAGTATTAATCTAGAGGTCTGTCCTAAACTTGCTTTGTTATCAATAACCGATAAAATCACTTGTGACCAAAATACGAAGGAACTAATTGTAAACTTGTTAACTGTGGCTAGGTTAATGATAGCGAGCAAATGGAAAGTACAACATGTTTTTCTAATAACTGATTGGTATAAGGAAGTTTGGGATATAGCCCTAAATGATAAACTAAGTTGTAGTATCAAATGCAAAAAAGGACAGTTACAGAAGAATAATTTTATGGATATATGGAATCAATTATTAGACTATGTATTAATAAAGGGGAAGGGGAGTATGCCTTGTTAGGATATGTTATATTTTTGGAATGTGGAATTTAATTGATTAAGGGGATGGATCTATATTAGTTGGTCCCTAGGTGGGTGGGGGGGGGTGCACCTTATGATTTATTTTAGTTGTATGTTTGTGTTTTATAGTTTTGTATGTAGTTTATAATAACTAAATAAAATGTATTTTAAAAAAGAAAAGGGGAAAAAAGGCCTACAACTCCCAGCATGCCCCAGCCAGCTATGCTGGCTGGGGCATGCTGGGAGTTGTTGGCCTTTTTTTTTGTCTAAACATGCATAGAATTGCACCTTAAGACAACGTAAATAAGAATTTGAAAAGAAATACAATAAAATGATGAACACCTGTCATTATTTACCAAACAGACGAACCCAATAGAAAACATAGAAGTTTGTGGGGTTTTTTGGCAAGAGAATCCAGGGCTTGGTGTAAGGCACAAAGTGCAGCCACTTGGCTGAAGCTAAGCAGGTTCATGTTTGGTCAGTGCCTGGATGGGAGACCACCAAGGAATCATGTGCGTGATGCCAGTGCTAGCTCCAGGTTTTGAGGGCCCTTTGGCAAGACAGAACCCGTCCCTCAGTGAGTCTACCTTCTCACCCCCATTGACACCAGCTACTATTGCTCCTACTTTTCTTCTTCCTCATCACCCCCACTTACTTGCTTGACAGGCAGAGAGCCAGCGAGCAAGTAGGGAGAAGCATCTACTGCTCCTCACCACCACCACCACCACCACCACCACCACCTGGGCCAGAGAGAGAGGCAGGTGAAGAACCAGGTTGCCATGGTGAAGAAAAGGAGCAACTCTAGGGGGCTCTTCTCAGTGGGCCCCTCCTGGGGTGTGGGGCCTTGTCAGGTGCCCAACCATGCCTACCCTTAAAGCCAGCTCTGCATGCTGCCTCTAGAATCCCACCAGAAAAGAAAGGTGGATTATAAATATCACAAATACATGGGATTGGATCCAGACTTAGTCATACATAGAATGGAGCGGGGTGGGAAACCTCTTTCCGTCTGAGAGCCAAATTCCATTTCAGAGCAGCTCTCGGGGGGCTTCAAGGGTGGGTGGGGCCAAAGGCAAAAGTGGTGGGTTCAAAAATACAAAATAATTATTTATAATTATTTATTTATTATATTTATACCCCGCCTTTTTTCTTGCAAGGAACCCAAGGCGGCTTACATAATCCTCCTCCTCCTGCCTCCTCCTCTCCATTTTATCCTCACAGCAGCTCTGTGAGGTAGGTTAGGCTGAGAGGCAGTGACTGGCCCAAAGTCACCCAGTGTCCAGTGAGTTTCCTGGTCGAGCGGGGAATAGAACCCGGATCTCCTGAGTCCCAGTCCAACACTCTCACCACTATGCCACACTGGCTAATATAATACTGGCTAAAATAATACCACCTTATTGTACCCTACAGCTCTTACTGCCAGTAAGGAAGCCCTTAGGAGAGGCATTTCAATCTTTGAGAGTGAGGGAAAAACAGCAGGGAAAAGGCATACTTTAGAGAGCGATAGAAATAGAAATGGTCCTATTTTAAAATGTTGGAATTTTTTTTAAAAAAAACACCACGTTTTCATAACCTTCAACAGTTCCAATGTAATATATCCTTACCCACTGACTTTGCATGTCCTTCCCTCACTTCCTTGGCTGCCTTGCAGAACTGCCTCTTCCAGGTGTCCAAGGATCGAACCTGGCCTGCCTCAGAGGAATTCACGGCTGCCACAGTGCCCAACAGCCGTGGCTCCTGAAGTCGCAGTAAAAACAAGCAAACAAAAATGCAAGGCAAATGAAAATCCAAAACATTTAAGATCTACTCCTATAATCACAGAAAGGGCAGCTTCCCACAATCCGTTATCTCCCCATGGCAACTTTACCCAGCCTGATTCCACCATAATCCCACTTCAGACTAGCTACAAAAATCTAAAATGGTGATGTCAACAGAGCCTCCTGGGCATTGGCCCCCCTTCAGACAACTAAGCTCCACAGGGTTCTCACCAATCCAGAAATGCAAAAGTTGGGGAATCAAGGGTCTCCTCAATCCACCTTCAGGAGCCCTCACCTCTCCTTCCTCTTTCACCACGTTCTGCTTGACCAGGAAGTCCTCTGCCAGGAGCACGCCCGGGCGCAGGACTCTGGGCCCCGTTCCCGGACCCAGCCCTGCATTTCCTGGGGCAGGATAGTCAGGAACTGCTCCAGGATCAGCAGCTCCAGGATCTCCTCCTTCGAGTGTCTCTCAGCTCTCAGCCACAGGCAGCAAAGTTCCCGGAGTCGATTGTAAACGCCTCTCGGCCCCTCTGTGTCCCGGTAGCAGAACTGCCTAAAATGTTGGCGCTGCCTCTCCCTCAAGATGGCCTCCCCTTCCAAGATGGCCGCCTTCACCTTCCCATAGTCTCCCCTGTCTTGGGCACTGAGGCCGTTGAAGGCCTGCTCAGCCTCTCCACTGAGGGCCGGCAGAAGGAGGGTCACCCACTTGTCCTGAGGCCACCGGCATGCTGATGCAACTTGCTCAAAGGAGGCCAGAAAAGCCTTTGCGTCATCCCAGGGCGTAGGCTCCTCAGACCTCCGTGTGTTCCCCCATCCTGAGTGAGGGTCCTTCAGCATCCTCAGGAACTCCTGCCACTGGGCTTCCCAGCGTTCCTGTAGCCACTCTTGAGGTTCACATTTCACCTGCCATGGAGATGCTGCAGTCTGTAATTCTCCAATTCCCTTTACATGTATTCCACATGGGGCTTTTGGTCCCTCCAGGCCTGCCCACAATTTGATGGTGGAAGTGTTCTGCTCCCCACTTTTCAGCTCTGTGGTCTGTACTTCTTCCACAGACTTGTTCACATCCACACTCAAGGTCTCCATCACTCAGTTCAAACCCAAAGAGGAGCCGTCCAGCCTTTGAGGGACTTTCTTCAAGTTAAGTCACTCCCCACGTTCAGTCCATGGATCTCTTGTTAAATGTCAGCCCTCTAGAAAAAATCAGGAGGTAAAGATATTCCCATTAAGTGAGAAAGGCTTTTCCTAAGGAGAAGATATATATATATGGGAGAGAATATTCAGACGAGAATGTTGCATTTCAGCTGAAGCAACCAATATTCCTGCCTTCACAGTGCTTTCCAAGTGCAGGGAGCTTAGAGCATGTGAGCGCCAAATACTCTTTAAACCAAGGGTGGGGAATCAGTGGCCTTTCAGATGTTGCTGGACTCCATCTCCCATCAGCTCCAGCCAGTATGTCCAATTGTCAGGGACAGGACCGGTGCAAGGCAGTTTGGTGCCCTAGGCAAGATCAGATATTTAGCGCCCCCCCTTCCCACTTGAGAGCACTGTATTTTTTTTTCAAGGCGTTTCTGGCGCCCCCTTTAGCCCTGCGCCCTAGGCAGCTGCCTAGTTGGCCTAATGGTAGCACCGGCCCTGGTCAGGGACAACGGGAGTTAAGAGTGTAGCAACTCTTGCTCTAAAGAAAACAGTACAGTACAAAGAGGCAGCTCTTGCCTTATAAACTTAAAATGTATGGTGTACTCTTAAAGTGCTCAAAAGGGTTCACAGACATTATCTCAGGAATCCTTTCGACAGCCCTGTAAAGGAGGCCAGCATTAACATATTGCAGGCAGAAGCATGAGGGCAGGCATGGGGCACTGCTGTCATTTTTATTCTTGTTATTACAACTACTTCACTTTATATTGCACTATTTGACCAACAGTCCTTAAAGCAGCTAACGAGGCTTAACAACAACACGACAATAGCATTAAAAACACCAAATACAATGCAGTCATTGGTATAACTATATGAAATGCAGATGGCATAATTCATAAACTCAAGCCCCTTAAACTCAAGACTCAAAGGCCTGGAGAAACAGCAAGGTATTTCCTGCCATTTAAAAGGGATAGTGACATGGATCTGGCAGGTTTTCCTGGGCTGGGGAATTCCTGAAACAGGGAGCCACCTCCCAAAAGGCCCTGTCTGTGGTGGATGAAAATCTTACTTCTGAGGATGGTGACACCTGTAATAATCAGGCCTCTGAACTTCATTGGAACTCCCAGGAGACGAGCTCATACAAAAAAAGTAATTCTCTCAAATATTAGATTCCCCCCTTAGGGCAAAATTGTTCCTTGAAGTGCACCTAAGGTCACCAATATATTTCTCTAGTTAGCCTTCTGTGCCAGGAACCGCCACATGACAAGCAGGTATTCAACAGATGAGGTTTATTCTGATAGGGAGATCTGGGGATGGAGAAAGCTTCACCTGCTAAATTGTCAAGAAGCTTAAAGCATAGGATCCCTGCTAGGATATTTTTTTTAAACGTGGCAACCTAAGCTTGCCAACTGACTAGTAAGGGGAAAAAACTCCCAGCATGCTCCTGAGCATTTAATATCCAAAAACAGCACGTGAAGCATTTCATTACATGGAGATCAATGGCTAATTGCTAGTTGTAGCTGCCATCTACAGGGTCAGTTTTATGGTTTGCAACCAATGATATTTGAATTACTTCTGTTTGCAAGAGGGGTTGTTTTGAGAAGCACACTGCCTTACTGTTCTCATGATTTGGCAATGCTTCTTCAGCAATTCATTTCCTAGCACTCCCACAATTTTATTCTCTCCCTATCAACATGGAACTCCCCTCCCCTCTTAAAAAATGTCCCTTTAAACTCACCTTTCCCTGCAGGGCACTGCACCACCCTGCCTGGCCTGACACAATCTGCCGTTCATAGTTCCTATCCTCGCTGCTGCTAAAAAAAAAAAAAAAAAAAAAAAGGCATTAAAAGCCACTTTCCCACCAGTGGTAAAAGAAGGGGTAGCAGGACGCGGATTCTCTCAACTGTCCGCTGCAAAGAGGTTATTTAGAAAGGAAGAGCCTTCATTTCCGGTTCTGATTAGAATTCCTCATCTGCGGGTAAAGAGTGGTGGGAGTACATAGGAATCACTGGGTAAAATAACCACAGGCTCCTCTCAGAAACACACATGCCCTGCCTGGGGGCTTATTTCAGAGTAAGCATTCCTATGACTCCAAGTTCCATATACTGCAATATCTTTACTACGGCCAATTCAAAGATCACCCCAAAAAGGGGCACACAAGCTTTCGAGACCTCCAGATCTCTTTATCTGGCAGGAGTTAGTGCGGAAGGGAGAGCATGTTTGGGAGGGACCGGTAGTAGTATGGGGGCATGTTATGGAGGGAAGGGGGGCTTTCCCCTCTCCCCCTCCACCTGCCAATGAGTGGCTCAGTGCTCCTTCTTTTGCAATCAGAAAGTGGATTTCTGTCTGATGTCTCTCCTGCGATTGTTCCCCCTCCATCTCCCTGCCACCTGCCTTTCCCCACTCTTGAAGGTGCCCTCTTCTTACTCACCTCTCCCTGCAGGGCTTAGAAACCTACCTCCCCCTTCGCTGGGGGCGAGGAAGACATTCAAAAGTTAATTTCCCACCAGTTATTGGCAAGGGAACAGATTGGCTTCTCTAATCTGTTTGCCAGTACATCCTTTCCCACATTTCCTAGTCTCTCTAGGACTCAGAGGCAAACTCTGTGGATTTAACCTTTGCGGGCACCTTGCAACTGCGACAGGAAATACGGGAGGGTCGCTGGCTTCCTCTCCCTCTTCATACTATTTGGGGGATGGGATGTTATTATTATTACTTACCGGTATGTATGTATGTATGTGTGGAGAAAGCCAACCTAAGCCCCCTGCCTGACACACACACACTCACCAAGGAGGGGGGAAGGAGACCCGGGGGGGGGGGGGAGACAGCAAGTCTCCACAGATGACAAAGGGGACAAACAACATCTGCATAGAATCACCCCAGGGGGGAAGGCAGGAAGCATCCCCAGGTTTGTCAATGCTCTCGCATATCAGCCCCATCTACATAAGACTTGAATACCTCTCCAGAGCAGACACCTCGGCACCCCTAAGAAATGGCCAGGGATGGGGACTCGGACTCGAGGACTCGACTCGTGAGTCGGACTGAGTCCCCCCTCTGACTCGACTCGGACTCGAGTCCCAATATTTTTAATGGGACTCGAGACTCGACTCGGGACTCGAGACCAAGGACTCGTCAACATCCCTGGGCTGTTGACGAGTCTTCTGGCTGTGCCAGAAGGAGCGCGATCACCGGTGAAGAGCGCATGGAAGCGAGGCGCGCCGCTGCTCAGCCACTATGGACAGCTACCAGGAGCACAGCCCCAACGATGTGTTGAGATTTATTTTGATTGATGTGTTGTTGTGGGGGGTTTGGGTTAGGGTCAGACATTTTGGGTTTGGCTGCCTCTGCCTGCCTGTTTGGGGTTCCCAGCCTCCTCTGCCTGCCTGGTCTCTTCTTGACCTGTTCAACAGTTGAATTGTCCAAGACAAAGGCCTCTGCCTGCCTGCTTTGGGGTTCCTTGCCTCCTCTGCCTGCCTGGTTATTTTGGGTTTGTCTGCCTGGTCTGTTCTTGCCAAAATCAGTTGCAGAGTTTTGAAATAAAAAGGCACACTTGTGCCTAGAATTTATTTAAGCCACACATCTGAAGTAGCCTTATTTTGTTGGGGGGAAACCCCATTGATTTTAATAGGGACTCGTGGAGTCAGTTTTGGGAGTGACTCGTGACTCGTGAGTCACCATTTTGGACCAAGGACTCGGACTCGAGTCCAAAGACTTGTGACGTGACTCGAGACCAAGGACTCTTCAACATCCCTGGAAATGGCCACTCAACACCATAGGATGGGACCATTAAGCAAGGGGCTTCAAAGAGACCCCATCCCACGGGGGGAGGGCGTCACCCCACCTGACCCAAAAGGCCGCCCCTCAGGGAGGGTGTCAACCCACCTGATCACGGAGGGAGGGGCTACCTGAAACACCAAGGTATAAAACACCCTGCGCAAGGGAACTGGGTTGTTGGACCTGATCAGCAATCTTGCCCATGCCTGGGGTAAGGGAACGAAGGATCGGCAACCCCGGGTAGCCACACCCGGCACGCTCCAGCTAGCTGAAATCACTGGTCGCTTGGGTTGACCGGACCCCCGGGAAACCAAGCTGAAATCACTCGCAAGCCGCTTGGGTAGACCAGGCCTCCGCCGGGAACCCAGCTAGCCGCTTGGGTAGACCGGGCCTCCGCCGGGAACCCAGCTAGCCGCTTGGGTAGACCGGGCCTCCGCCGGGAACCCAGCTAGCAGCGTGCGGTTGACCGGGCCTCTGCCGGGACCCGAGCTGATCTAACTTGCTGAGAGCCCTGAAATCACGGTGTCCTTGAGACTTCTTGCTTGCTACTTTGTACCGTACTGATAAGCTGTATTGCTGGCGTGTGTCTGGGTTTGTGAAGGTAATGTTGTAAATAAACTTGTTTTCTAAAAGATACTTCTGTGGCTATAAGTTATCCCTTTGTTCTGGGCTAAGGGTGATAGTCGCTGGGGATCTCGGAGAAGGCCGCCCCAGGACTCGCTACCCCCTTAGCATTGAACCCACGCAGAAGACCAGGTTGTCGGTCTTCCACTGTATGTATCTCGCTCAACAGCGGAAACACTCTGGGTGGTTCACAACAATTCATAAAACACAATACAATAAAAATAGCACAAAACATTTTCCCCCAATATACAAAACTTAAAAAACAATTTAGCAGCTAAAACAATTTCAGTACAACTAGACCTGTTAAAAGCAGCTGACATAAGTGTCCCATCATGCAATTAAATACCCTTAAGTGCCATTAAATGCCTGGGAGAAGGGCAGTCTTAACCTGGCATTGAAAAGATGGCAGAGTTGGCATCAGGCAGGCTTCAGTGCAGAGATTGTTCCAGAATTGGGGGGCTAACAGAGGTGGCACTTGGAGGAAGACCTCAGATTTTGACTGTAATGTCTGGGTAGATGCAGGTTGGGAGAGGCACTCCATCAGGTATTGCGGTCCCAGACCGTGTAAGGCTTGGCTTCTCTATTCAACATATGGTTGCTACCTTCGTTTGTTCCAAAAATTCAGGCATCTCTGAACATGTGCAGAGTGTCGTCCGCTTGGCACCCTTTAAAAAAGGGAGGACAACGTGTCTCTGCGGACGTTGCAGAGTGACTGGCTAATTCATTCAGACTGCAAATCTCCCATTTTGAGACTGGGTCTATCTATACTGCAGACCTTATGGCCGTAACAGCTGGCCATTTTTTGGACTGTTTCTTCCCCCATCCTCTGCCTTTTGTACCACCGAGCCTGATTAAGGGTTCTGGAGAACTCAAATGCTTGCGCATTCTTGTGGAATTTTGTTTGGTCCTAATAAAGGTATTGCCCAACTGTGGATATTAAATAATGTTACGCTGGCCAGGGCAGCATGTGCCACTGAGCAGTGAATTTTTCGGCTCAAACTCCCCCCAGCCAGGAGAGTAACTTTGTTGATCAGGGAAGAGGATCAGGAGACGAACATGCTCCTGGTATTTATCCACAGCTTGGCCAATCCACAGGCTTCACATTGCCTGCCAATCACAGAAGCCAATACTGTACATCTTTTCTGTGGCTGGATAGGCAGTGAGGCCTTTGCCCACACTTTCTAGAGCAGGGCTGGGCAGAAAGTAGATCTCCAGATGTTTTGGACTTCAACTTCCAGCACGCCATAAATAAATTGTCCATGCAAGCAGGGGCTTCTGGGAGTTGAAGTCCAAAACATCTGGAGATCTACCTTCTGCCCACCCCTGGACTAGGGTAGCTCACAAGTCTCAGCTCCAACCTCAGACGGTTCAGGATCTCTGAATCCCCAGGCAAAGATCTGCAGTCTGTTTTTCTAAACAAGACAAGACAAGAATAACAAGACAAGACAAGTTTCGAAAGAGAGGAAGACAGGGGTGTTCCTTGTAACCCTTTATTTTCATATATTGGTATCCTGATTTCCCCCTATATTTTATATTCAAAGCGGCTAACCACCTGGTTAACAAACCCACCATGAAACATAAACATCAAAATCAATACAGGGTCACAATTAAAACTCACATAATAAAACCTACACAGCAACAAACTCTTTACAATATCAACCAAACTGTTGAAAGCTTCAAACGCGGCAACTGCCAGCCTCCCCCAATATATGGGTCTTAAGAAGCGCCCATCCAAATAAGATCATAGAGTCCCCCTGCTCAATGCAGGAAACTAGAGTAGGGGTCTCCCATCCAAGTAATAACCAGGCCTGACCTTGCTTAGCTTTCCAGCATGAGCCACAGGCAGAATCAGCCTGGTGGAGCACTTCCAGGGAGGGCATCCCATAATTTAGGCCTCCCACACACACATACTCATGGAAAAGGCCCTGTAGGACGGTGCAGGATAACGGCTGTCAACCCTCAGAACAAGAATCTGGGTCACACACTCCCTCAGACGTGTGCCACTATAAATACGTGGGTTACAATGACAACATAATTTTTCATGGACAAGAGCAGGGG
This sequence comes from Shinisaurus crocodilurus, assembly GCA_021292165.1. NCBI lineage: Eukaryota > Metazoa > Chordata > Lepidosauria > Squamata > Shinisauridae > Shinisaurus > Shinisaurus crocodilurus. Next base: position 13,344,335 of record CM037882.1, read on the forward strand.
TGTTGGACGTCAGGCGGATATGTGGAATCCAGCCCACCTGGGGTCAAATACATCCCTCTGAGGTTCTCCAGATGGCCATGCCTCCTTCCCACCTAACTACTGACAGTTGGTGGTTTCCTGGATCTTCTGCACTGCAGTCCCCACCCCCATTCTAAAAGGTTGAAATGCCTCTTCTAAGCCTTAGTTATTAGCAGTAAGAGCTTTAGGGTGCAATCCTATGCAGGTTTAGACAGAAAAAAAGACCTGGGGCATGCTGAGAATTGTAGGTCTTTTTTCTGCCTAAACTTGCATAGGATAACGCCTTTCAGCTAAAATATAGTGGCCTTTGGGGTATTTTGGCCCTGCCACCTTTTGCCTTCAGCCCTGTCCACCACTGGAATGCAGCCCCTGAGATCTTCTCCAAAACCGAATTCGGGCCTCGGGCTGAAAAAGGTTCAACACCCCTGGACTAGAGTCTGCTTCATGAAAGTTTATGCTATGAGGATAAGGGAACCCTTCCCACATTGGGTCAACTGCAAGCAACCACTGCATGTGTACTGTGGAACCCCAGTGCCTGGCAGAGGATTCTGGGGGCGCCCAGACAGTGCATTTGAGGCTCACCCACCAAACTGAGAGCCTGGCTCTGAACACATCCAACTCTCTCTTGAGTCTAGACAGTGTTGCATGGAAAGAGGAGAGTACTAGAAGAGGGAACCTTGTTGGCCCATTGTTGATATTCTCATGAGGAACCCTGATAACCTTCCTTTCCATCAAGGCACGGGGAACACATGTCTGGGCTCTGACTCACTTCGGGGTTGAAAGAAAAATTCAGGTACATAGAAAGCTAGCATGTCAGGGTGAGGGGCTACGGCAGAACACTTCTCCCTCAGACGCTAGTTTTCTCTGTGGAGGGATTTTCATTTTTATATTTTATTTTGGAAGGAGGAATATTTGGTCGACTTGCAGTTTGAAGTGGGACAAGTCCAGACACAGGTTTACTACCTCCGTGAGAACTGGGTCTATGCAGGGAACACTATTTGAAAAGCACTGTCTGAGGCTATGCCTAGAAGCCAGAGACAACAACATTGCTTTCTTAACTTCAGTGAATTTACTTGAATAATAACAACAACAACAACAACAACCTGCCTTTTCCCCAATACTGGGACTCAGTATTGGGAAAAATACTGAGTAATATTTTTATTTTTAATGAAGTAAAAATACTTCATTAAAAATAATGAAGGAAACGTTGGCCGAGACTAAGTTGTATTTATTACAAAGGTTTTAAAATACACAAAAGGAAATCAGACACAATGGTTCCGCATTTGAGACCTGCCATCTTTGCCAGAAATTCAGGGTGAGGTGGCGGGGGGGGGGTGTAAGTGAGTGGGGTAAGCGTTCTCCAGCTACTGCAACAAGCACTGGCTGTGGTGGGAGGGAGGGAGCCTTCTTCTTTCCTCTGGAGGCCAACACAGGCGGCCGTGTGTGTTTCAATATACACAGTTCCCTGCTAAGAAGATAACGTGTGCATGGGAGATTGCAGAGTGTTCCGGCTAACCTTTCTGCCAGATCCTCCTAAATACGCATTGTCCCATCATGCCAGCCCTCCCACTGAACTTTAGTCACAGTCTTAAAGTTCCTCTTGGGTAAGTGCACATGCTTCAGCAACATTCCGTAGTCAGGCCAAAGCCTGTCCCATCGCAAGTGTTTAAGGCAGGGGAGTGGGGCAACCGGTGGCCCTCAGCCTAATTTCAAAAGCCCTCCGCAGGCGATCAGTTCAGCTCTCTGGCAAGAGCGATCTGTTCCTCCTCCAGCAGTCCACTGTAGGGGCGGTCATAGGTACCAAAAAGATCCAGGGCTCAGGCCCACAGCACACAAAAAATTGCACAAATTTGAATTTGCTAATTTACATATGCTCTAAAGTCTGTGTGTGTGTGTGTGTGTGTGTTTGTAAAGGAGCCTGTCTCCTAAGGAGACATTTGTAAAATGGGATGTATGGACAGGGGAGAGGAGGGCATTTGATTTCAGCAAAAAAAAACCTCAGGCAGAAAGATTCAGGGGGGGGGGGGCAGCAGGAGGTGAAGCACATATGGGCAAAAAGCCAGCTCATCCAGGGGGATCAGATGCAACAGAGATCATCAGGGCCCCTGTGCCTTTATTTCAGCAAGTGCCCATGGACAGCAGGGTGGTGGGGCAGATGTCTTCCCAGAGATTTGGGGCTCCCAATGAAAGATTTGGGGCTCCAGCCCTAGTGGGCTGCCCCCTAACACTGCCTCTGGTCCACTGAGTGGAGAAGAAGAGGGAGGGAGGGAGGGAGGGAGGGAGGGAGAGAGAGAAGGGGGTGACAGAGAGAGAGAGGGGGGAATGTCAGAGAAAGAAAAGGGGTGGCCCCACCCACTTTTGGCTCTGGCCCCACCCATCACTGGCTATGAGCCCACCCACAGCCAACATGCAGCCCCTGACAAATGGCCCTTGATTTAAGGGCTCCATGCTTGTTAGAGATTCACCACAATTTTTTATAAAATCTAATCTCCATCACCAGGCTTCCTCAGTGTTAGCTTCCAATAAGTGCTAGTCCCTCCAGAACAGGGACTCCTGCATACCCCAGGGCTGACCTATGCCAGAAGATTCCCACCCCCCACCCCCAGCCTGGAAACTCCAAGATGACTTCTCAGATGGCCAAGGCGCAAGCCTTGTGGTCTAAGATTTTTTCCCAAAGTCGTAACACATACAGTGTGGGCTGCCTCCTGCGTCAGAAAGAATAAGCCCCACCCAAACCCCACTCCTGTGAACTCATAACGGTGGCTCTCCCATGATATGAGGCTTCTCTCCTCTCCTTTCCCTACATCAGATTTCAGGCTTGCAGGATCTACTTTTGCTTTAAACTAGAACCCCAGGAGTCACCCTCAAGAGCCAGTTGCAAAAGACATGCACCTAGAATTAAAGGCTCCTGAGTCAAGGAATTTTTGAGTACCAGAACTAAACTGAGTCCACGGTCCTTCCACTCAAAAATCCATTCCTAGTTACCACAAGCTTTCTTCATTTCAGCAGTTTCATTGTGTATGTGTGTGGAAGAACCTTTTTGTTGTTGCTATAGTTAAACAATTGGGAGACAGAAACTCCTGCCAATTTACTGCACATCACCTAGAGATCTACCAGTAGATCCAGAGTTACTTTCTGCCCAACCCTGCCTTACATGCCCACTGACACTTTCCCCAGAATCAGCACTCGTGTGCAACTTCTCTCCTGGCTTCGTTTCCTCTTTTGCACTGAGGTTTGAGCCATCATCAGCTAAACCCTTACGAGGCGCCGAGTGCCTGTAGGGGTTAACTCCTGTGTGAACACGTTCGTGAGTCATCAGGCCCGACTTCTGACAGAAGCTTTTCCCACAGCGCATGCACCGATATGGTTTCACTCCCGTGTGAATTCGCTCATGGGTTATGAGATTTGAGCCGTCAGTGAAACTTTTCTGGCACACAGAGCACTGATACGGTTTCACTCCGGTGTGGATCCGTTCATGCACTCTCAGGTCCGCAGAGGTGCGGAAGTTTTTCCCACAGTCTGAACACTTGTACGGCTTCTCGCCCAGGTGGATCTTTTCGTGCGTGGTAAGGGTTCCTTTCTGACGGAAGTTCTTCCCACACACCGAACATTTAAAAGGTTTCTCTCCAATGTGGATTTTCTCATGCGTTGTGAGGGTTCCCTTCTGGCGGAAGCTTTTCCCACAGTACGTACACCGATACGGCTTCTCTCCAGTATGGATTCTCTCATGGGCTAGTAGGTTGGAGCTACTGGTGAAACTTTTCTGACACATGGAACAGCGAAAGGGGACCTCTCCGGTGTGAATGCCCTCATGGGCCTTGAGTTGTGCGGATTTACGGAAACTGATGCCACATTCTGAACACTTGTACGGCTTCTCACCAGTGTGAATTCTCTCATGGACCCTAAAGTTGGAGCTCCACCGGAAGCTCTTCCCGCAGTGACAACGATGGATTTTTTGGCCAGCCCGGGTCTCCTCCTGGTCAGAATCACCTTTGCCAACAGGGCCGGCTTCATCTGCACGTTTCCTTTTCGGGGTTCTCCACTTGCTCTCCAAGCCCTCCGGACTTCCAAGCCTTGTTTCCTCCTTGCAATCCGGGGATGTGATGTCCCTTTCTGGTGCCTCAGGACTGCCCCGATGAAGGTTATTATCCATCTGGGACAAGTACAGCTGCCCATCACCTGAGGGAATAAACAGAGTCATGTGTCCTGCTTTGTGTAATTTTCTAAACAGACATATCAAAGAAATTCAATAATATGGAGTTCAGGAGGGATTTGTGAAAGAAGATCGTGCCTCTGAGCATTTATGCCCTACTTTTCCATTAACAGTGAGTAACCAAATCCACCTCGTCCATGTTGGGGTTTGTTTTCAGTACCAGAACTGAAGGCTGCACACAAATCCTTTCACACAGCAATCTACTCCTGTTTCCACCCCCACCAGCCAAGCTTTCTTGATTTTAGCAGCCCAAGTGTGGAGAGAAAGGGGCCCCAGGGCAGTGCCAAGGGTAGGCATGGTTGGGCACCTGCCGAGGTCCCACGGCCCAGTAAGCTGACAAGAAACCCCCGGGAGTTGCTCCTTTTCTTCACCATGGCAACCTTGTGCTTGTTCACCTGCCTCTCACTCTAGTGCAGACAATGGCGGTGGTGAGGAAGAGGAGGAGAAGATGCCAAGGCCAAGCAAGCAAGTGGTAGCAATGAGGAGAAAAGGGAGCAAGAGCAGCTGATGACAAGGGCAGTGGGAAGGTAGACTCACTGAGGGAAGGGGTCCATGGAGGATGTCTTGCCCAAAGGCCCTCAAAACCTGGAGTCGGCACTGAAGGGGCCTTTTGTTTTCACTACTGCTAAACATTTGGGAGTTGGCAATTGTGGAGAAAAGAGCCTCTGGGGGTTCCTACACACACACTCACACACACGCGCACACCTCCTCATGTGTGAACCGGGACGGCTAGAGGCTGGGGTGTGTGTGTGCATAGTACCTCTGGATGGCGTCCCAAGGTCTACCAGGCTTTTGAGATGCAAAATGCAAATGTCATGAGTCATGAATCATCCCTCCCCTGCCTGGCCAGGTGAAGTGCATCCTGATTGGCTAGAGGCAGCGGAGCTACAGAAAGGAGGAGGGGAGGGGGAAAAGATATATTGCCAAGGTGTGGCTTTTGTCTTTTGTCTTTGGTCGTCGCGTGATTGCTGTGGATCAATGGTAGCAAGCCAAGCAGAGGTCCAAGCCTTCGGACGGCCTCAGGATCCGGCCCCAGGTAGCTCCTGGTGAAATTAGCTGAATGAGGGCTTTGGCAAAGGCAAGCCCAAGAGGAGGGCTACCCATCTCGGACCTTAGGGTAGGTGTGGTAGTCTCCTCGAGTGGCAGGGCTGTGCTGAAACCAACCCAGAAGAGAACCGGCCCCCAGGTAACTAGCTGTGTGCCTGGGAGATATAAGGAATCAGGTTTTGTTATTTTGCAGCTTTACTCTGTGTACCAAAGCGTCTCTCTCTATTTTTGTGTCCTTCCCTCATTTCCCAACTTTTGTTGTAATATGCTACCTGAATAAACCTTCTTGGTTTTTACTCCACATGGTGTTTGTGGTTGCTCTGTGGCTTCAGCATCTAAATCCAGGTTACAGTCAAAGGCAAGTCCCTGGCAGAGATTCAAGTAGGATTGCAGAGAGCTGAGGCTGGCAGTCTGGTACCTTGAGATCTCTGGGGGTCTTGGGCCTTTGGGTAGGAAAGGGTGGGTTGTGGCGGGTCAGCCAGCCCCCCTTCCTTCACAGCAATCCTTGCTGATCTACTGCAAACCACCCAGAGATCTACCAGCAGATCCAGATCTCCTTTCTGATCTCTTCCTGACCATCACTAAGTCTTGGAATGCCTTACCAAAAAGAAGAAACAAAAGAAAGAAAGAAACAAACACAACAACAAGTAAGCTCTTAAAAATAGTAGAATGGAACGTCATCAAAATTAGATTGCCCCCATTAAGGGACACTGTTGGCAAGAAGGGGAGGAAATCTCTGGCTGTTTTTTAATGGGCCTTAAAGGAACTGGATGTTTCAGACTGCTTTTAGTTGAATTATGGCGCTGGTCCACATTCTATGAGTTGTCATTTTTTAAAAAGTCACATATATTTTTTATTTGTTGGAATGGAATGTTGTTAAATTACACATTATTAAACGACTTAAACAATAATGATAATAATAATAAAATAATAATAATTAACAAATATTATTAAAGAACAAAATAATTATTAAATAAAAATTAATCAATAGGCCAGGTCTTGGCAGCTGGGGTTTCAGTCGCCACCAGCTGCACATTCATCAGCCTCCTTCTTTGTTAGTGTCCACCCCCAGTGGGCTTACCCAGCAGCAGCAGCGTTCCAAAAATCTGTGACCCTGGGCAGCTGCCATGTTAATTTCCCAGAATGCCCCAGTGTTGCTGTGGGGCTTAGTGGAAAACATGGAAGCCCCATATTCAGAAGCATTGTACTTCTGAAGGCCAGCTACTGGGAGACACAGATTTTTATAGGGATGCATGAGAATTTTGTTTCAGTTCGCAAACAGCTTGAAAATGCCCTGTTTGCAACCCCAAACGCAAGTGCATGTCCTCCGAAAATGCTTGCAAATTTCAGAACTTGCGTTTACAGAATGCATACCTGAAAAATGCACAACTTTCGAAAAATGCAACTTTTCCCATTAAACTGTGGAGGAAGGGGGGGCTGGCTGACCCGCCACACCCCCACCCTTTCCTACCCAAAAGACCCAAGACCCCCAGAGATCTCAAGGTACCAGATTGCCAGCCTCAGCTGTCTGCAATCCTACTTGAATCTCTGTTCAGGGACTTGCCTTTGTCTATAACCTGGATTTAGTTACTGAACCAAGCAGAGCAATCCACAAACACCGTGTGGGGTAAAACCAAGAAAGGTTTATTCTGGTAGCATTTTACGACAAGAATAGGGAAATGAGAGAAGCCCAAAATGGAGAGACACTTTGGTACAAAGTAAAGCTGCAAAATAACAAAACCTGATTCCTTAATATCTCCCAGGCACACAACTCTGTTACCTGGGGGTCAGTTCTCTTCCAGGGTTAGATCCAGCACAGCCTCGCTGCTCAGGAGGACTACTTCACCTACCCGAAGGTCCGAGATGGGTAGCCTTCCACAAGGCGTGCCTTTCCAGAGTCCTCATTCAGCTAATTTCACCAAGAGCTACCTGGGGTCGTATCCTGAGGCCCCCCGAAGGCTTGGACCTCTGCCTGGCTTGCTGCCATTGCTCCACAGCCAGCAACCATGCGACGAACAAAGACAAAGACCAAAACCCACACGTTGGGAAATATACCTTTTCCCCCCCTCCCCTCCTTTCTGTAGCTCTGCTGCCTTTTAGCCAATCATGATGCACTTCACCTGGCCAGGCAGGGGAGGGAGACTCATGACTCATGACATTTGCATCTGAATGCCGGGTCACTGTAGACTTTGGGACGCTGGCATACACCCCCCCCCCCCAGCCTTTAGCCGGTTCACACATGAGGGTTTGTGTGTGTGTGTGTGTGTGTGCATGTAGGAACCCCCAAAGGCTCCTTCCTTCACACAAACAAACTGAGAAACAGGATGCAAACAAGAACCAGAGCCAACCCAAGCTTTGAAGTAAAGTCCAGAAAATTTCAGCGAGCCCGAACATTTCTGGTTCTCCCACCCCTATTAAGGGGAATACTGTCACCTGTTTGGAGCACTGACACTTTCATACTGGATCATGTCCTACATTTTTTTTCTATTTCATGCATGATGGTTGAAGTCAGCACTGCGGTACAAAAGCAATAAAAACACACAAGGTTGCATATTATTATTTTCAGGGATCTCTGCAAGCTGTTTACTAATTTTAAGTAAGTACAGTACACATAGACCTGGTTCGGACGACATGACAACTCTCCTACGATAACATTCAAGGGTGGGTTGTTGTGTCTTCTGAACAGGGACCACTTCACCAAGGGTGGCTTGTTTTTACAAACAAGCCACCCTGAGGTGCTCATGGACTGTTTTAGGGTAGTTCTCACCCACGGTGGGTTGTCCTGTCCTCTGAACGCACCATAGGTGAGTCCCAACAGCTAGCAAGCCACTTGGCAAAAGCGGCAAAAATCCCTTGCCACTCTCACCAAGCGGCTGCCGCGCACCACTGACAGCTGCCTCCAAAGTGCCCAAGCAGCACTTGGGGGCAGCTGTCAGAAGCTTTCCCCATGCCCTGTGCTGCCGCCAGCCAAAAGGGCTGGCGGTGCAGGTCAGGCGAAACCTCAAGTCAGCCAACCCTATGGTGGCTCCTCCTGTCCCATGCCACCGCCACTTGGGGTGGTGCTGCACAGAGCCTACATCTCTGCTGGCAGCTCCTGAGGTTTCCTCAGGAGCCTCTGGCAGAGAAGCCTGGGATCTGCTCCTGTTTGCTGAGGAGGCGGGCACACTGCCTCAGCTAACAGGAGCGACATCTCTGGCAAGGATCCCCCCCCTCCTCCCGCCTCCTGCTCAAGAATAGACCTCTTGGGGCAGGAAGCAGGAGGAGGCGATCCACTCCGTGGCGCTGCCCCGAGAATGGGACAGCAAGTGTGGAGTGGATCAGGTACCTGATCGGTGGGTGCCCGATCAGCTCCCCCTGTCCTCCTCCATCTTCCCCGTTGCACTTCAGGGCGTGAGGCCTGTTTGAGCTACGGGGACAAAGAATAATTTTTTGTTTTATTCTTCTTTGTCCCCGTAGCGCAAACAGGCTTGTGCCCTGGAGCGCAACGGGATCGATTTCCAGCCTCGGCTGGGGCAACGTGCAGGGGGGTGCCTGCTGCAAGCCCCTGCACATTGTCCCAGCTGAGGCTGGAAGTTGACCCCGTTGCGCTTCGGGGCACGAACCCTGTTTGCACTACGGGGACTCTCTGACAGCCACGGTGAGCTGTCAGAGAGAGGGGACTTGTTCCTCCCCATGGTGTCCCCTGGGATACCGCCTGGAGGAACGAAGGGGAAGGAGGGAGAGAAGTACCCATGATGAGCCTGATAATCTGTTGGGCTCATTGTGGGTACTTTGCAGAACAACCCACCCACCGTGGCTTATTGCCAGGGTGGGTTGTTGTGTCATGTGAACCAGGCCATAGACATAGTATTAACATGTTTATGCAGTCTAATATATTTTTAAAATGTTAATCTATAGAAACGCATATTAATGTATTGTATTGTCCATACTTTTATAGCCCCTGAAGAAGGCCCAGAAATATATGCCACAGGGCCGAAACCCACTGGGCTACTTTGAAGAATAAAACTTTATTTTCCTACGTTCTGAGACTTGTTCTTTCTTTTCTATTGTGTGCATATGATTATGTCAGAAAAGGAAAAGGGGAAGATAAGCAGAGTGAAACGGCCAAGAAAGGAAGGCATACTTTGCCAGTGGTTGAATACAATTAGGAAAATTGTTAAAAAGCTGAAGTTTTTTAAAAAAAGAAGTGTCGTGACATCCAGCAATAGAGGTGCAATTCATCCTTACCCAATGAGCTCGCCTCTTCAACTTGCTCCTGCTTGGGCTCTTTACCCAGCTTCCTTTGCCAGGCATCGGGTGGCGGAAACTGGTCTCCCTCAGAAGGATTCACAGCCATCGCCATCCCCAAAGGCCACAGACTCTGGAACGGCAACAAGAAAACCATTCAGGGCCAGCAATGTTCTCCCGTCATGCAGAAACTTAGAATCTCCTCTACAGTGGAGAATTCACACAAATAAAGCTAGTTGTAGATTTCAGGGGCCGACAGGAGACATGGAGTGCTCCCCCCGCACCCACCACACACACATGTGGGGGCAGCCAGGTGGGCTGGCCTAGGGCTCACTCCTCTCCTGGCTGAGCAACCATGGAAACAGTCAGTAGTAGTGCTGAGGTGGCCAGGTGTCCTACGTTACAGAGGACAGTCCTCTATTTTGGAGAGTGGGCAGAGGACAGTCCTCTATTTGAAGGTACCCTCTATTTGATGGGCTGTCCGGTCCAAGTCTGGTTTAAAGTCAAAGACCTATAAGAAGGAAGCGTAGGCCAGGGCCTTGAAGTCACCCATCTACAGTTAGCACCCGAACAGGAGACTGAGAAAGCCCAACACAGGTCACCTAGTCAGCGTTCTCCACTATGGCGAGATGGCTTGTATTTCTATTTAAATAATAGCTCTTATTTCCAAATTTGCACCGAGACATATACATTTGCATATGCAAATGTTATGCAAATTGGCACCATCTTTTTCTCCCCATGATGCATTTTCTCTTTTGGGGTGATGCGTAAGTGACCACCTTACTTTACTGTCCACTCACTTGCCCACTTTCTCCTGCTGGGCTGAAGGAGAAAAAGCGAGAGAGCTGGAAGCGACTACTGCTTCCAGCACAAACAGCTGTCACTGGCTCAGTCCCAAAGGAGTGGAGAGGGCAGGAAGGGAGCTGGCAAATAGAAGGAGAAGCTGCAGCTCCCATCAGGGCCGGTGTCAGCACCTGGAATCTATGGCAACTGCTAGGGCCCCAGTAACCTGGCAGCGGCCTGCTGATGCCTGGCCTAGGCCCCCTTTACATCTCCCCCCAAGCCCAGTACTCTGAACCAGCAGTAGGAGGCAGAGTCTAGCTGCCATTTTAATTCCCACAATCCTACTGAAGTCACGGCGCTCTGGAGCATGATGGGAAATGAAAATGGACACCCTCAGCCACATAACACTTCCACTGGCTGCCACCACCAGGTGCCGGGTAAGCCCCCAAAGGCCCATCAAAGTGCACTGTGCAGAGGGCTCTCTCACGTCAGGGGCGGTGCTAGGTACCGGAAAGATCCGGACCAAAAAAAAAAAAAATAGCACAAATTTGCATAGGCTAATTTACATATGTGAATTTTAGGGTTTCAGGAGGGGAATTGGGACCACAGATTCAAACTGTTGGAATACTGGTCTTTCTACAAATTACAATTCTACAGATTGTAATCTATAGGATATATCACACCTTATTGTATGGCACAGATTAAGTCAATCTTGGGAAGGGGGGAATGACATTCTGACATACGGTGAAAGGGGTGCATGGGGCAAAAAAGGTTGAGAACCACTGTCCTAAAGTGTCTCTGTGTGTGTGTGTCTGTAAAGGACCCTGTCTCCTGAGGGCACCCCTATTTGTAAAAAGGGATGAACAGGGAAGAGGAGGGCATTTGACTTCAGGAAAAAACCTCAGGCAGAAAGTTTCAAGGATGGGGGGCAGCAGGAGGGGAAGCACATGTGGGCAAAAGCCAGCTAATCCGGGGGACCAGATGCAACAGAGATCCTCAGGGCCCCTGTGCCTTTATTTCAGCAAGTGCCCACGGACAGCAGGGCGGTGGGGCAGACGGGGGCCTCCCGGAGATTCGGGGCTCCTAGTGGGCCGCCCCTTAACACTGCCTCTGCCTCACGCCCAGAGTCAGCCTGCTGCCCTCAGTAGTCATTTGGGGGGCTTGGGTCAACAATGAGCCCTAATGAGCATGGCCCGCCCAACAATGCCAGCCAGGAGGAAAAAAGGAGGGAGTCACCAAAATGGAAATAGTAGGAGAAACTACCTTAAAAGGTGCCCTGAAAAGGCATTATTTAGTAATTAAGCCCAATCTGTTTCAGGAAGACTCCTAGTCCTTTCCGAGGGCGTGGTATTCTATATTCTAAATAACTCTGCTATATGGAATATAGAACACAAAGTCCCTGTAAAGGATTCTTCTCCTTTTAATTAATATTTTTTAGTGCACCTTACAGGACAACACTGCTAGGCCAACTTTAGAAAGCAAATCTGGTACTGGCCTGTGGCAACATTACCTCAGCAGTACATGATAATCCCATTTCAGACTAGCTAAAAAAAATATCTAGGCTAATATGGTGCTCACAATGGAGCTTCTTGGGCATTGGCCTCCTCCAGTCAACGGAGCTCCATGGGGTTCTCAATCCAGAAACACAAAAGTTGGGGACTCAATGGTCTCCTCAATCCACCTTCAGGAGCCCTCACCTCTCCTTCCTTTTTTACCGCATTCTGCTTGACCAGGAAGTCCTCTGCCAGGAGCACAGCCCGGGCGCAGGACTCTGGGCCCCGTTCCCGGACCCAGCCCTGCATTTCCTGGGGCAGGATGGTCAGGAACTGCTCCAGGATCAGCAGCTCCAGGATCTCCTCCTTCGAGTGTCTCTCAGCTCTCAGCCACAGGCAGCAAAGTTCCCGGAGTCGATTGTAAACGCCTCTCGGCCCCTCTGTGTCCCGGTAGCAGAACTGCCTAAAATGTTGGCGCTGCCTCTCCCTCAAGATGGCCTCCCCTTCCAAGATAGCCACCTTCACCTTGCCATAGTCTCCCCTGTCTTGGGCACTGAGGCCGCTGAAGGCCTGCTCAGCCTCTCCACTGAGGGACGGCAGAAGGAGGGTCACCCACTTGTCCCGGGGCCACCGGCATGCTGACGCAACTTGCTCGAAGGAGGCCAGGAAAGCCTTTGCGTCATCCCAGGGCGTAGGCTCCTCAGACCTCTGTGTGTTCCCCCATCCTGAGTGAGGGCCCTGCAGCATCCTCAGGAACTCCTGCCACTGGGCTTCCCAGCGTTCCTGCAGCCCCTCTTCAGGTTCACATTTCACCTGCTGTGGAGATGCTGCAGTCTGTAATTCTCCAATACTGGCTACATGTACCACCTGTGGGGCTTTTGGTCCCTCCAGGCCTGCCCACAGTTTGACGGTGGGAGTGTTCTGCTCCCCGCTTTTCAGCTCTGTGGTCTGTACTTCTTCCACCGACATGTTCACCTCCACACTCAAGGTCTCCATCGCTCAGCTCAAACCCAAGGAGGAGCCGTCCAGCCTCTGAGGGATTCCCTTCGAGTCAAGTCACTCCCCATGTTCAGTCCATGGATCTCTTGCCAAATGACAGCTCCCTAAGCAACAGCAGGCTGGATTCTCCTAAGTTTTAGGACCTAAGAGAAGAAAAATAGATATACAACATAGTATTCAGAAGAGAATATTGCAGCTCAGCCAAAATAACCAATATTTGTGCATCTGCAAAGCCTGCAACGTCCTGATGGGCTAGATATCCAAGTTCAAGTAGCTTGGAGGAAGAGGGGATTTAAAACTCTCTGAATGGTATAGTCCGGGGGAATAGCTCCCTGCTAATGGACTTAAAATGTACAGAGTATTTTTCTAAGCAGTTCATTGCATAATCCTATCAACCCACAGTCTTCGATGTGGCTAATAATACTTAAAAACAAAAACACTGCAATTTGGCTTGTAATACAACGTAATTAAAAAAAAAATTGTGAAAAACTATAAACATTAGAATTAATGACATAATTCATTCTTTTTAAAAAAAACAACAGACAAACCCAGCTACTTTATGCTGCAACCCTATACAGATTTACAGGGGAGTAAGCCCCGCTGAACCCAAAGGCCAGTCTGAGCATGGTTTTTGGTGCCCTCTTAAAAGGTCCAATGGCACAGACACCACAAATTTCTCTTGGGAAGGAAATCTGGAAACTGGGGGGCACCACCAAAAAGGCTTTGTTTTGAGTAAGTGAAAAGTTTCCCTGAAATACTAGGTAATCTGGCCTTCAAACTTAAACTCAGTTTCCCAGGGATCCGGGGTGGGGTGGGGTGTCATTTGGGAAAAGATATCCCATAGATATAGAATACCCCTTCAATGCAAAACCATGCCTTCAGATTTTACGCTCTACTTTTCCACTATCCTTTTGTGCCCTTAACAGCCAGACGGGGAGCAGAAATTCAGTGGATGATTGCCACCCCACCCCTGCTCCACCCCGCCCAGCATGCAGATTCAGAGTTGTGGGAAGCATCTCCTGCAGAATCCCTGTTCTTTTAAAGCACAGGAGCCCTGGCAAGAAAATAGGACGGTGGCAACCTAGGTTTGCAACTGACCACTAAAGAAAAACTTTAACAGCAGGTTGATCCATAACAAGAGAAACTTTTCACCACATGGAGATCAGGACGATCTACCTACTAACTGCTATGGTGGGGGCCACTGTTAAAGGCACAGCTGCTGGGGTCAGTTCAAAGGTTGGCAACCCTATAAGCAAACTTAAATGTATATGTTTGAATTGCTTTAAGATTTGGAAGAGAGGGTATTTTGGGAAGCAGGCTGGTTGGTTGATCTCTCGTGATTTAGCCACCTTGCTTCAGTCCATCCATCCAGGAGTTTCCTAGCCCTTCTGCAATGTTAGTCTCCCCACCCACCCCATGTCTCTGCAACTTGGAGAGCCGGTGTGGCATAGTGGTTAGAGCAGTGGTTCTCAACCTTTTTTGTCCCATGCACCCTTTTCACCATATGTCAGAATGTCATTCCCCCCTTTCCAAGATTGTCTGACTCAAAAGTTACATTCCAAATAATATGTATATAATATTAAAAACCTTTTTTTCTCTCTCTCCCTATATTGGTACATATACATTTACTTGGATTATTTTTATAGTGGAGTTTTACAAATTTAACAGCAATGTTGATGGATTTTAAAACTTGAATAAAACTAGTTTTTTACATTCATAACTAATTACTTAGCAGACTAAGTAATGCTCAGGAATAAGCCATCAAGGCTTCCCCCTTTGTTATGCAAAGTCCCGAATTTTTCAGTGCCTCCCTCAAACTGCTTTAAACTTTTAGCTTAGCTGCAATTTTGCAGATGGATGGCCCCTTTAAGAAACGGTAAGCAGGGAGGGAACAGATGCTAAGATGAGCCCCAAAAGAAAAGGAGGTGGCTGTTGCCTCTAACAGGTAAGTTTACAGTGTCAGAAGGAAATGCAAGAAAGTTTCTCTTCTCTCTGAAGCTCCGTGTTTGGGGGTTTGAGGTGGGTGGGTGGGTAAACTTCACCTCTTGAATTTGTGCCAATCCTGACAATTTTAAAACAGAAAGGGATTGCCCTGCAAGCACTGACCACCCCCCATGTATTCACACCTTCCTATGAGTAAGTCCCATTGAACGTAATAGGACTTACTTCTGAGTACACGTGCATAGGATTGCACTGTTACTCTGTTTTCAGAGCAGTGGTGAATTTTACTTGGCTCTACCTGTGTACCCCACCTAGAAAGCTCTCTACAGTAATGATTATTATTATTCTGCAAGGATTGTGGACTGTTTTTTTAATGCATTAGAAATTTTAAAAAATTATTTTTTTTAGCAGAAAACACACACCCCTCAAGAGAAAGAAAGAAAAAATCCCAACTACCTCAAATAGCATCAACAAACATCATCATCATTCCATTTTGCATTATTGTTCAATCACAGTGTTGTTGTTCTTGTTTTTTAATAAAGTACAATAGAGCCCACATGTGTGTGTTTTTCTGAGTGGAGAAAAGAGGAGCTTGCAGGGTGGGTCTGTGAACCACTTTGCACACTCAGAGATATCTAAATGTTAAATATCATTATTTCTTTGGCAAACTACTAATGAGAACAAAGCCACCATGGAGGGAGTTGATCCATTTTTAAAGTGGGAGGGAGATCTTTAAAACAAGAAGTTTCCTGCACAATGTGGAGAAAGTAGGCTGAAAGTTATGTTTGTCTGAAATAATGGCATATTCCTCCCCGGTTTACCCCTTCCTACCATTTGTTGTCGCCTCTATTACATTTTAGGTTGTAAGCTCTTTGGTGCATGGAACTGTCCTCTTATACTTGGTAAAGCACCATGCACATTGATGGTACAATAATAATAATAATGACAACAACAGCAATCACCATCATCATCATGGGTCTGGATGATGGTGGCTTCAGAGTGGTCAGAGCCCTTAAATGGTTAGAGCATCCTGGGGTGGGTGGCTATACCCTTGGCCACACCCTCTTGATGACACCTTCATGTTGCTTAATCATACCTCTTACAAATTCACATGTGATGTGTGTCCCTATTTTCCTCTGTGAAATGTTGGAGGGTATGTGGTGGATGTGAATCCATACTGAATATATGAATAACCATATCCTCTTTTTTTGACACTCATGATGGGCTCCAAAATCTGTGACTAAAAACCAAGAAAAAGTCAAATATAACTATAAATGGAATACAGTAATACCTTGGATTGCAAGTAACTTGGTCTGAGAGCGTTTTGCAAGACAAGCAAATTTTTAAATAAATTTTGACTTGATAAACAAGCGACAAGTTGTATCTTGCAATACAAGTCGTAGGGATGTAACCGCTTGCCTCAAGCAGGCGTAGCGGGCCAAAATCAGCCCCACTCATGCCCGTCAGAGACTCGCTTTGATATAAGAGTGTTTTGGATTGCAAGCACAGTTCCGGAACAAATTATGTTTGCAATCCAAGGTATTACTGTATTTCCACAGATAACAAGTGAAATATTTATCTTTATTTTTCATTTAATCTGTGCCATACAATAAGGTGTGATGTCCTGTAGATTATGTACAATCTGTAGAATTGTAATTTGTAGAAAGATCAGTATTCCAACAGTTTGCGTCTGTGGTCCCAATTCCCCCCCTGAAACCCTAAAATTCCCCCGCTGGGGGGAATTCCCCCCTGGTTGAGAGCCCCTGGGTTAGAGCATTGGACTGGGACTCGGGAGATCGGGCTTCTAGTCCCCACGTGGCCATGAAGCTCACTGGGTGACTTTGCACCAGTCACTCTCAGCCTAACCTACCTCACAGGGTTGTTGCAAGGATAAAATGGAGAAGAGGAGCAGCAGTATGTAAGCTGCCTTGCCTTGGGTTCCTTGCAAAAGCAAAAAAGGCAGGATATAAATGTGTGTGTGTGCATATCTCTCTGCCTCACCCTTCTTAACAAAACCCCTTTCTTTAACTCACCTCTCCCCTGCAGGCTTCATGCTGCAGTAATTTCCTCTGCCTATGCATCTGTGGCTTGCAGCTCCCCCAAAGCTAAAACAAATATATTCAAGAGAGTCAGTTTCCTCCAGAGGGACTACCGGAAGTGGATTCTCTAATCTAGTCGCACAGCAAAGAGGTATTGGAAAAAAACAAGGGTTCCACCTAACCCTCATTTCAGGTTCTCGTTAGAATTCTCCATTAGCAAGAAAAGAGTGATGGTACCCGTTGAATTTCACCCTGCTATACAGCCTTTAAAGGCATAGGAGCCTTTTCTGTTCTTTTTGTAACCCTGGCCCTTTGTAATTTGTTTTCTGCTATATATTTTTATGGGGGGGGGGGACGGACAGAATGCTGTCAGAGCACTGAAACTCAAAGATGCCTGTAAACTACAAACCTGTGCCTTTAAAATGCAGGTGACAAATTTTTACAAAATCAACAGGTGAAGTCTTTCCCCTCACTGCATCTGCTGAATTTCTGCTCATCATGAGGCAATTTAGAAACACAGGAGCCCTGGAGGACTTGGAATCCTCCTTCTCTAGCTTCTTTTTCTACTTAGTTGGAGAATGAGATCATTTCAAAAGCACTGCATAGAAAGCGTCTGCTTTATTTCATTTTTTATACCAAGGACTGGCAGAAGGTCGATCTGGATTTACTGATAGATCTCTGGGCAACTCAGCCAGGGTTTCTGACTCTCAGCAGTTTTAAAATAGTGCCAACAAGATAATAATTATAAAATACGGTAATAGCCCCTCTCCGAACTATACTGCTGAACTGAAGAGGAGGGGCCATGGCTCAGTGACCCAGTCCCTGTTTTGCATGCACAAGGTCCCGGGTTTGATCCCCGCTACCTCCAGGTAGGCCCGGAAAAACGCCTGCCTGAAATGCTGCAGAGTAGCTGCCAGTCAGTGGGGCGGGGTCATGTAACAGAAACCCATTGTGGAGATTTACCACAATGGGTTGGTGGAACCCCCCAAGTTCCCACCAAGAGCCCAGGGAGGCCGATGATGCCTATTTCGCTGGGGCTCCTTTTCCATTACAGGTTTTGCAGCTTTTATTTGGAGCTTCGTGGGAGCTATCCATGGTGCTGAACTACACCTCCAAAATAGCTTCACCACTGTGGAGCACCATGGGTAGCTCCTCTGATGCTCCACAAAAAAAGCTGAAAAACCTGTAATGGAAAAGGAGCCCCACCGAAATAGGGGTTGCCTCAGCGTGGATGCTTTGCCCTCTCCCCCTCCTCCTTCCCCCTTGTTTGCTCCTCACTCTGACATCCATCCGGGATCGCAAACTGATTACAGCTCACCACAGCTGTCAGAGGGTCCCCACTGTGCAAACAGGGCTCGTGCCCCGACGCACAATGGGATCAACTTCCCACCTCGGCCCACTGTGGGCAGCCCCCTGCATGTTGCCCCAGCCAAGGCTGGAAGTTGACCCTAGAATCATAGAATAGAATCATAGATCATCATCAGGCGATCACTCGTGACCGAGTAAGATTGTCTTCCGGGATAAAAGGAGGAAATTCTAAAGAAGATTGTGTAGACTCTAGCGATGGGTCCGTAAGTGACTGTGGAGGCCAATTCTAGATCCACACAGCTTCCCACAGTGAGGACACAGGTTACCAGATAGAAGATGGTCCTGTAAAGGATTCATTTGACGTGCTTTTCGCTTAGCACGTTTCTCCCTTTCACCTTGCACTCGGGCTTCTTCAAAGTCCATGGAACCTTTGTGAAAGGCCAACCTCCATTTAGATCGTTCATGGGCCAGAGCTTCCCAGTTTTCGATGTTTATATTGCATTTTTTTAGATTAGCCTTATGAACATCTTTAAACCTCTTATATTGACCACCGATATTCCGCTTTCCATCCTTGAGTTGGGAGTAAAGTAACTGCTTTGGGAGACGGCAGTCAGGCATTCGAACAACATGACCGGTCCACTGAAGTTGGCGTTGAAGGATCATTTTTTCAATGCTAGTAGTCTTTGCTTCTTCCAGTACACTGACATTTGTTCGCCTATCTTCCCAAGTAATTTGCAGGATTTTCCGGAGGCATCGTTGATGAAACCTTTCAAGGAGGTGGAAGTGACGTTTATAGATAGTCCATGTTTCGCAGGCATACAATAAAGTTGGTAATACAATGGCTTCATAAACCAGTGTTTTGGTCTTCTTACAAATATCCCGATCCTCGAACACTCTATGTTTCATTCGAGAAAATGCGACACTTGCGGAGCTCAGACGATGCTGGATTTCACTGTCGATGTTAGCTGTAACAGAAAGATAGCTGCCAAGATAGAGAAAATGATCGACATTTTCCAGTATTGTCCCGTCAAGCTGGATAGATGGCATCACCAAAGGATTGGCTTGCACTTGCTGATGAAGCACTTTGGTTTTTTTGATGTTAAGTGAGAGACCAAGTTTTTCGTATGCTTCTGCAAAAGCATTTAGGATAGTTTGGAGATCATCCTCTGAATGTGCAGAGACCACATTATCATCAGCATACTGAAGTTCCACAACGGAGGTTGTAATTACCTTACTTTTTGCTTTCAGCCTGCTGAGATTAAAAAGCTTTCCATCTGTTCGATATATAATTCCCACACCGGTGGGAAGTTTCCCCTTGACAAGATGTAAAACCATGGCGATGAAAATGGCAAATAATGTTGGGGCGATAACACATCCCTGTTTAACACCTGATCCCACTTTAAATGGAGCACCATGAGAGCCGTTGTTGTCCAAAACTGTTGCCGTCATGTTGTCATGGAGAAGTCGCAAGATATTCACAAATTTATTGGGGCATCCAATTTTCATAAGGATAGTCCAGAGAGCTGGACTATCATAGAAAAGTAGAGTTGGAAGGGGTCTACCAGGCCATCGAGTCCAACCCCCTGCTCAATGCAGGAATCCAGGTAAAAGCATCCCCGACTGATGGCTGTCCAGCCGCACCTTGAATGCCTCCAGAGTGGGAGAGCTCACCACCTCCCTAGGTGGTAGTTGGTTCCATTGTCTTATTGCTCTGACAGTCAGGAAATTTTTCTGATGTTTAGGTGGAATCTGGGTTCCTGTAACTTGAGCCCATTATTCCGTGTCCTGCAAACTGGGATGATGGAGAAGAGATCCTGGCCCTCCTCTGTGTGACAACCCTTTAAGTACTGGAAGAGTGCGATCATATCTCCCCTCAGTCTCCTCTTCTCAAGGCTAAACATGCCCAGTTCTTTCAGTCTCTCCTCATAGGGCCTTGTTGCCAGTCCCTTTATCATCCTTGTTGCCCTCCTCTGAACCCGCTCCAGTTTGTCTACGTCCTTCTGAAAATGTGGTGCCCAGAACTGGACGCAGTACTCAAGATGAGGCCTAACCAGTGCAGAGTAAAGGGGAATTATCACTTCACGCGATTTGGAAGCTATACTTCTATTAATGCAGCCCAAAATAGCATTTGCCTTCTTTGCAGCCACATCACATTGCTGGCTCATATTCAGTTTGTGATCTACAACAATTCCAAGATCCTTCTCACTTGTAGTATTGTTGAGCCAAGTGTCCCCCATTCTGTAACTCTGCATTTGGTTTCCTTTCCCTAGGTGCAGCACTTGGCATTTATCCCTATTAAATTTCATTCTGTTGTTTTTGGCCCAGCACTCCAGCCTATCGAGATTGCTTTGAATTTTGTTTCTGTCTTCCAGAGTATTAGCTGTTCCACCCAACTTTGTGTCATCTGCAAATTTGATAAGCATTCCTTGCACCTCCTCATCCAAGTCATTAATAAAAATGTTGAAGAGCACTGGGCCCAGGACCAGCCCTGTTGCACTTCGGGGCACGAGCCCTGTTTGAGCAACAGGGACAAAGAAGAATATATATATATATTTTAATTCTTCTTTCTCCCCAATGTGCAAACCAGGGATGGGGACTCGGACTCCAGGACTCGACTCGTGAGTCGGACTGAGTCCCCCCTCTGACTCGAGTCAGACTTGAGTCCCAATATTTTTAATGGGACTCGAGACTCGACTCGGGACTCGAGACCAAGGACTCGTGTTCCAAAATCGTGTTCCTCAAATGCAACATGGATAGGTTTTAGGAAGTACAGCAAGTTTATTTTTTAAAATCATTTTCCTAAAATGCAACCTTTCAGACATTTTGGGTTTGGCTGCCTCTGCCTGCCTGTTTGGGGTTCCCTGCCTCCTCTGCCTGTCTGGTTATTTTGGGTTTGTCTGCCTGGTCTGTTCTTGCCAAAATCAGTTGCAGTGTTTTGAAATAAAAAGGCACACTTGTGCCTAGAATTTATTTAAGCCACACATCTGAAATAGCCTTATTTTGTTGGGGAAAAAACCCATTGATTTTAATAGGGACTCGTGGAGTCAGCTTTGGGAGTGACTCGTGACTCGTGACTTGTGAGTCACCATTTTGGACCAAGGACTCGGACTCGAGTCCAAAGACTCGTGACTTGACTCGTGACTCGAAACCAAGGACTCTTCAACATCCCTGGTGCAAACAGGGCTCATGCCCTGAAGCACAGTAGGGAGGAAGCGCAACAAGGAGACCTCTCGAGCAGCAGGCGGGAATGACATCTCCTCTCTGTGCCGCTGTCCTGAGCACAGGGCGGTGGCGTGGCATGGAGATCGGGGATGCCCCTGATAGCCGTCCCCAAACGCCACTTGGGCACTTTGGGGGCAGCTGTCAGCCACGCTCCCTGGCTAGCCGCTTGGCAAGAGCGGCAAAGGGATGTTACCACTCTTGCAAAGTGGTTTGCTGATTGTGGGGCTTGACCCACGACAATCCACCATGGGGCAAACAAACCCTACAACAAACCATTGGTTCTTATTCTGGTTGCCAACCACAATAAGAACCAACGGTTGCTAACCATGACTGGGTTCGCATGACACGATGAGCAACTATTGTGTATTAGCATTGGTTGCTTGTCATGTTGTGCGAACTCAGTCATTGTCAACAATACTGGTCTTGATGGACCAAGGGTCTGTTTCAATATAAGGCAGCTTCTGGTGTTCCTATGGAGAAAGCCTGGGCTAACCAGGGGTGGATTTTTCTGTTGAAGGTCTGTAAGCTCTGTTCAGTTCTGGCACTCAAAAACAAATTTCTGCGCTCAAAATTCTCAATTCTAAGTGCATGTCTTTTGTAGCAGGCTGAGGCTCTAGCTGGTGGTGGATCTCAGGGTTCTAATAAAAGACATTTCAACTCCCTCCAACAGCACTGTTTACATTTCTCTCCTACCCCAGTCCCCAGCATGTGTGTGTACATAAATCTGGCAATTTGAGGTTAATACCGGTACTTCATGCATTTGATGAAGTGGGTTAAAGTCCACAAAAGCTTATGCCAGAATAAATGTGTTAGTCTTTCAGGTGCCACAAGACTCTGTGTTGTTTTAACAATGTAGATCCCGCATTCTTGAAATGTGCCTTATAGTAGTTCCTATAATTACCACTTCCACACACACTGCAACCAGGAACCAGAAGTCTGGCTAGAGAATAATAATCTAAAAAAATGCAATATAAACATCGAAAACTGGGAAGCTCTGGCCCATGAACGATCTAAATGGAGGTTGGCCTTTCACAAAGGTTCCATGGACTTTGAAGAAGCCCGAGTGCAAGGTGAAAGGGAGAAACGTGCTAAGCGAAAAGCACGTCAAATGAATCCTTTACAGGACCATCTTCTATCTGGTAACCTGTGTCCTCACTGTGGGAAGCTGTGTGGATCTAGAATTGGCCTCCACAGTCACTTACGGACCCATCGCTAGAGTCTACACAATCTTCTTTAGAATTTCCTCCTTTTATCCCGGAAGACAATCTTACTCGGTCACGAGTGATCGCCTGATGAGAGTACAGGCTCCCTTACTTGCATATCCTGGCCTCTCTAGGAATCAGAGCAGAACTCAGTGATTTTAACCTTTTGCTCTGGTATATACGGTATGTTATTTATTTATTTCATTTATTAGTTGCCTGATGCTCTCAGTGCGACATACATAATAAAAACAAAGACAATAAAATTAATGATAAGACACATTAAAGTAATTTAAAAGCAGCAACAATGATGATTTAAAATAATTTTAAAAGGAGGTGTGTCAAAGCTGCTAAAACATGGAAAAAGAACCTTTGAAAAATGCAACTTTAAACATATCATTGGAAATAAAACATGTAGCAGTTAAGAAGTTGTTTTTAAAAAGGCTTGGGAGAATGAAGAGGTCTTTCCCTGGCGCCAAAAAGCAGGCACCAGGCAGATCTCTAGAGAACACATTCCACAATTTGGGGTCCACCACAGGAAAGGCCCACTCACAAGCAGCTATTGACTGAATCTCAATATGGGAGGCTCTTGGAGCAGGGCCTCAGATGATGAATTCAAGGCACATATGGGAAGAGGTGGTCCTCTCTGCTGTCTTCCAGGAAGAGGGACTAATGTCTCTTGATCAGAGGCAGTATGCCTATGTACACCAGTTGCTGGGGAACATGGGCGGGAGGGTGCTGCTGCACTCATGTCCTGCTTGTGGGATCCTGTGGGCAGCTGGTTGGCCACTGTGTGAACAGAATGCTGGACTAGGCGGACGCTTGGTTTGACCCAGCAGGGCTCCTCTTAAGTCCTTATGCTCACGGCCATGTTGTCCCTATTGTTCTCTTATTGTTTTCTGTTCTGGCCACCCAGATTGGCTATGGACAGAAGGTTTGGGGGAATGGGGCACTGCTCACTGGTTTTGCTGCTCTGTGTGGTGTTGTTTTGTGATGTTTCTGAGAAGATTGGGATCAAATCAGACCTATTGTCAACGCTGTGCTGGTTTCATTTCTTCATAAAAGATTGGCTGTGGTTCAAGTGGAATTCTCTTCATTCTTTCTATTATTGTAGCCTGCTCCTCTGTATGTGTCAGACTACATCAACCCCCAGCCAGCAGGGCCATCCAGGAAGACTGAATTGTACAGTCCTATCAATTATGCCGTGTTCTCCCTGCACTATTTTTCAACAAACCCCATTAGTAATGCAAAGTTGCCAGGCACATGACCCAAATTCCACAAATGGTTGTTGGATCATTAATGTTTTAACCAGCTGTGGAAAAACAGTAAGAGAGGGGACCAAAGGGAACTCATAGAGTGAGGTACTCAACACACTTTGCGCAGCCTTTTACCAGAGATAAAGACAGCACAGGCAACCAATCGATTTGCCCCGGGGCCTCCAGCCAGTGGCAAAAAGGGTCTATGAGGGTGGGATTCAAACCCACACATGCAGAGCACAATGGATTAGCAGTCCATCACCATCACCACTCGGCCACCTCATCCAGGGCGGGGCACCCACAGCCATCCCTGGGTGGGATCAAACCACCATCCTTCTGGTTAACAGCCAGATGTACTGACCAGTTGCACCACAGAGACCTGGGCAGTGCTGCTCCTCAATCTCATATTTGCAAGTCAGAAGATTGGAGGTCCAAGGCCTGGGCAGTGCTCCCCTTCAGACCCCTTGGCTTGAGGTTTCATGGCTGGGAGAAGCTAGACAAGGCACACCAGCTCCCTTTCCCCCATCTAGCAGAGTGGCGCAGAAGAAGTGTGCTGGCCCCATAACCCAGAGGTTGATGGATTGAAACCATCTTCTGCTAGGTGGCTGTTGCTGCCCTTTGCTTTTACCTCGGACACCCCATGAAGGAACGGGGATCCCTTCCTGCCATTGGCCTTTGTGCTAAAAACGTATGTGTGGAGGAAGAGGGGGGGCGGGCTGGCCCGCCACCACCCCACCCTTTCCTACCTCAAAGGAACCAAGACCCTCTGAGATCTCAAGATACCAGACTGCCAGCCTCAGCTGTCTGCAATCCTACTTGGATCTCTGTTTAGGGACTCGCCTTCCATTTCTGTAACCTGGATTTAGATACTGAACTCACAGAGCACTACAAAACCCATGTGGGGTAAAACCAAACAGGTTTATTCTGGTAGCATCTTACAACAAGATTAGGGAAATGAGAG
Source organism: Shinisaurus crocodilurus (assembly GCA_021292165.1). NCBI lineage: Eukaryota > Metazoa > Chordata > Lepidosauria > Squamata > Shinisauridae > Shinisaurus > Shinisaurus crocodilurus. The sequence goes on from CM037882.1 coordinate 13,369,041, forward strand.
AAGCACACAAAATAAAGAGAGAGACACTTTAGTACACAGTAAAGCTAAAACACAATAGAACCTGATTCCTTAAGATCTCTCAGGCACACACCTGTTACCTGAGGGTGTCTTCTTCAAGGGTTAGATCCAGCACAGCCTTGCCGCAAGGCTGGCAGTTTTGCACCTTTGATCTCTGATCTTGAGTAAAGGACCGGTTGGCAGTCCTTCAAATGGTGGCAGAGGTGGGATCCGACACTGAACCACAGAGTGGGCATGCATGGGCAAAAAGGGAAGATTTGGGGAGACTTTGGTAAGCTGAGTAGAGGTTTGTTGTTGTTTTTTAGAGATAGGGTGAGATGGAGCCTCAGGGAAAACGCTCAGACAGCTTGGAAGGGGCTGCCCAGGTAATGGGAGCCAAATTGCCAGTGGGAGCGTTGGGAGCTCAAGAGATCTCAACTATTGAGTGGGTAGGCAAGGAGTTGCCTGCAGAAAGTGCCAGAGCAGTCAGGTCGAGGCAGAGAAGCGAAGACCACGGGTCTGTGGACTGGCGGAGAGAAGCTGACATGCTGGACAACTGGATGGGGTTGTACTGGTGGAAAAAGGCGGGGCAGGGCGAGCCCCCTTTCCCAGTCGTAGGGAGGCCAAGGGGGCAAGCAAAAGAGCGCTGGCAAAGAGCAAAGAAAGCGAGCGCCCGGAAAGGGGGGCATGGAACGGAAGCCTCAGGCAGGCTCTACTTCGGCAGCAGGTGCTACCATTGTAAGGAGCCAGGGCACCTCAAGAGAAATTGTCCCAAACTCCTGGGCAGAGACCGTGAGCAGCGGCTGCAAGTGAGTAAGCTGAGGCACGTCTTAGCATCCTCATTGAGCTCAAGAGCGGAGAGCAACACAGAAGATCGAGGGCTGTGGCTATGTGAAAGCGACCTGTATCCCTGTGTGCCCCAGCAAGTGAGCAGATGGTGGCAAGTGTGTGATTCAAAAGAACCGGAGCTGGAGGAGCCCTTGGCAAGGAGAGGAGGGCCAGAAGCAAGAGATGGGCTGCGTGCGCGCCTTTCCAGAGGCAGGAGCAGAAGACCCAAGAAAGCCTCTCTTAAGAGACTTGTGTGCAAAGAGCTGAATTGGTGGAGCCAACAGCAATTTGGTGAGTCTGATTGTATTAACAATGTGCCCCAAATATGTTATCGAGACTCAGGGGGGAGGACACATCCTGCCCTGCATCTCTCCCACGGGAGAGGGACTCAAATTTTGAACTTGGACTATCCAGTTGCTAAGAGGAGGGCCATAATGAGTGGCCAGGCTAAGCAGCAGCAGGCAGAATTTGGGCAAGTAGGGGAGCCAGGCGTAGTTTCAGGCATTAAAAGAGACTGCTCCCCTGCCCCCACATCAGAAAACTGTTCCTTCCTGGGAAGGAGAGACTTTGTTCCCTGCTGTGCCGCCCAAAGATTCAAGTCTACTGGAGAGGAAGAGCGAAGACCACCAGATGCACGGAACAGAAAGTTTCCCCTCAAGGCGTCTAGTGCTACAAAGCTGGAGGAGGGGAGAAGGGTTACTCTCCTTCACAAAAGACTGTCAGAGGCCAAGCAAATCAGAGCAAGAGATTGGGTGCTGATATTAAAGTCAAAAAGGACTGATAAATTAGCGCTGGAGTGGGAGGGGCCTGGGACTGTGATCCATTGGGTGGGCAAATTGACACTTGGATGAAGCCGATTTTTTAGATCCGTGCCAGTCGGGCTTCAGGTCTGGACATGGGACGGAGATGGCCTTGGTCGCCTTGGTGGATGATATGAGGAGGGCTTTGGATAGGGGCGAATGCTCCTTTCTAGTCCTCCTCGATCTCTCAGCAGCTTTTGATACCGTTGACCACGGTATCCTCCTGGACCGCCTGGAGGGCTTGGGCTTGGGAGGCACTGTATTGCAGTGGTTCCGGTCCTTCCTCTCTGGAAGGTATCAGAGGGTAGTTCTCGGGGAGGAGGCTTCGGACCCTCGGCCGCTCACTTGTGGAGTGCCGCAGGGTTCCATCCTCTCCCCGATGTTATTTAACATCTACCTGAAGCCGCTGGGAGCTATCATCAGGAGGTTTGGGGTACGGTGTCATCAGTATGCGGATGACATGCAGCTCTACCTCTGTTTCAAGTCCTCACTGAGGTTGGCCGTTGAGACCCTGTCCAAGTGCCTAGAGGCAGTGGCTGGCTGGATGGGAAGGAACATGCTGAAACTGAACCCCGACAAGACCGAGGTACTTCTGGTGGCGGACAAGGGGAGGTTAGGGGATGTTGACCTGGTGCTGAATGGGGTACATCTTCCCCTGAAGGACCAGGTCCGCAGCTTGGGGGTCATTTTAGACTCCCAGCTGTCCATGGAGGCTCAGGTGGCAGCTGTGAGCCGGGCGGCGCTGTATCAACTCCATCTGATACGGCAGCTGCGCCCCTACCTTCCTAATCACCTGCTCCCATCAGTGGTTCATGCCTTGGTCTCCTCTCACCTAGACTACTGTAATGCGGTCTACGTGGGGTTACCCTTGAAGACGGTTCGGAAGCTACAGCTGGTACAGAACGCGGCGGCTCGCCTGGTTAAAGGCAGCCGCCGGCGGGATCACATCACACCAGTGCTGAAGGATTTGCACTGGCTACCAGTTGCTTGCCGAGCCGAATTCAAGGTGTTGGTTTTGACCTTTAAAACCCTATACGGCTCCGGTCCAGTCTATCTCAAGGAGCGTCTCCAGCAACACCAATTGGGCCGCTCAACAAGATCTGCCACGGATGGCCTTCTCCTTGTCCCTTCAGCCAGAGCAGCTAGACTGGTGGGGACGAGGAAGAGGGCCTTTTCTGTGGCGGCCCCCGTACTGTGGAACTCTCTCCCGAGTAACCTCCGCCATGCCTCCTCTCTGCTGAGCTTCCGTCGCTCATTAAAAACCTGGTTATTCAGGCGGGAATATGGGGTGGGTTAAGATTTTAAAATTTTTATATTGTGTTAAATGTATTTTTGTGGAGAAAGCCAACCTAAAACCCCTTTCTGACACACACACACTCACCAAGGTGGGGGGAAGGAGACCCAGGGGGCAGAGACAGCCAGTCTCCACAGAGACCAACGGGGACAAACAACATCTGCATAGAATCACCCCAGGGGGGAAGGCAGGAAGCATCCCCAGGTTCGTCAATGCTCTCGTATATCAGCCCCATCTACATAAGACTTGAATACCTTGCCAGAGCAGACATTTCGGCACCCATAAGAAAGGGCCATTCAACACCACAGGATGGGACCATTAAGCAGGTGGCTTCAAGGGGACCCCACCCACCTGAGGAGGGTGCCAACCCACCTGATTGGCCGCCCACCTGAGGAGGGTGGCAACCCACCTGATTGGCCACCCACCTGATTGCAGAGGGAGGGGCTACCTGAAACCCAAGGTATAAAACACCCTGCGCAAGGGAACTGAGTTGTTGGACCTGATCAGCAGTCTTGCCCCATGCTTGGGGTAAGGGAACGAAGGGATCGGCAACCCCGGGTAGCAGCACCCGGCGTGCTCCAGCTAGCTGAAATCACTGGCCGCTTGGGTTGACCGGACCTCCGGGAAACCAAGTTGAAATCACTGGCCGCTTGGGTTGACCGGACCCCCGGGAAACCAAGCTGAAATCACTGGCCGCTTGGGTTGACCGGACCCCCGGGCAACCAAGCTGAAATCACTCACTAGCCGCTTGGGTAGACCGGACCTCCGCCGGGAACCCAGCTAGCCGCTTGGGTAGACCGGACCTCCGCCGGGAACCCAGCTAGCAGCATGCGGTTGACCGGGCCTCTGCTGGAGCCCGAGCTGAACTAACTAGCTGAGAGCCCTGAAATCACGGTGTCCTTGAGACTTCTTGCTTGCTACTTTGTGCTGTACTGATGAGCTGTATTGCTGGCGTGTGTCTGGGTTTGTGAAGGTCATTTTGTAAATAAACTTGTTTTATAAAAGATACTTTTGTGGCTATAAGTTATCCCTTTGTTCTAGGCTAAGGGTGATAGTCGCTGGGGGGCCTCGGAGAAGGCCCGCCCCCAGGACTCGCTACCCCCTTAGTATTGAACCCGCGCAGAAGACCAGGTTGGCGGTCTTCCACTATTTTATTGTTTTTATTCTATGTAATCGCCCAGGGTGGCTGGTGGCCGGCCAGATGGGCGATAAATAAATATAAATAATAATAATAATTGTTGTCTCTTCCCGAATGCAAAAGTCAGCCCAAACTGTACCACGCCAATTTGTATGTAAACAAGTGTATGCAAAAAACCTGCATGTCCTGTTGTCAAAGTGCCTCAAGGGAAGATTTGCCAGAGAGAAATCTGTTAGAGGCGTGGAAACAAAGCAGGGGGTTAGAAGAAATTTTAAGAGTTGTCTCTTTTCCTGACTCAGGCTCAGCGAGCCAAGTCTGGGAGGTTGGAGGATTGCTGGGCTGTGTTTTCTGGCATTGGGTGGAGGACAGAGACAGTCACGAACTCAGGCAATTGGTAAAAAAGGTGGTGTGTTTATGTCATTGGGTGGAGGGCAGCAGAACCAAGCCTTTAGAAGCTAAAATAAAAGCAATTTGAAAAGTTGTTCCACATTTCAGTCAGCTATCTGCCCCCTAACAGACTTGTGTAAAAAGCGGCAACCCTGAAAAGCTTGTCAGACAAAGAGTTCCTGTCAGGCAGCCAAAGGGTTAAAGCTCCCATTTGAATTGTAAATGTCTCTTGTATATGCAAACCTAGCCTTGTAGGCTTTTTGATTTTTTGTTGTGAGTGAGAGAAGGTGTGCTGGTGGTGAGGGGCTGTCAAAAGCTTTTTCTTCTGCGTTAGTGTAGATGAAATGGGGAGGATTCAGACTCCCCAATTTCATCTTTTCCAATGGGGGAGATGTGGAGAAAAAGCGTCAGAGTTCCCTGCACCACACACACACACTCACACACACCTCCACACATGTAAACGAGTATAATCCCAGCTGGGGGCTGGGAAATGCAAAATGTACATAGTTTCTCTTATGGTTCCTGACGCCGCAGACTCTATCTTTGATGGCTGGTGCCACAGCTAATTCCATGCAAATGTGGCAAAGAGCCACCCCTCCCCTGCCTGGCCCAGATGAAGTTCATTCTGATTAGCTAAAGACACCTGGGCTACTGAAAGGAAGGGTGGCGGGGAAGAATCTATACAGCTGCTGTGGCTTCTGGGTTGTGTTGTTGTCTGCACGCTTTCGTGAGAGTAGGGTTTTGCTAAGGTACACCCTGAGAAGACCAACCCCTAGGTAAGAAGATGAGTGCCTAGGTATTTATATGGTAAAGTGTGAAGAAACAAGCCTTTGGGGGTTCCTGCATGCACACACGCACGCACACACGCACGCACACACGCACGCACGCACGCCTCCTCATGTGTAAACCAAGTAAGGCCAGTTGGGGGGGGCTGGGAGGAGGCAAAAGGTACATAAAGCATAGGATGGGGCATGGCGCCTGAGAGTCCGGTCTAGGGCTTTTATATGTAAATGTAGTTCAGGCCCAGTAAGCCATGAGTCATGAGTTCCCTTCCCCCTGCCTGGCCAGGTGAAGTTTAATCTAATTGGCTGAAAGCAGGAAAGCTACAGAAAGGGGGAGGGGGGAAGAGCTTTTTCCCAAAGCGTGGGTTTTGGTCTTTGTTCTTGGTCTTGGATCGCATGGCTACCCAGCTGTGGAGTGATGGCGGTAAGCCAAGGACCCCAGGTAGCTCCTGGTGAAATTAGCTGGATGAGGGCTCTAGTGAAGGCAAGTCTTGTGGGAGTTTTACCCATCTCGGACCTTCGGGTAGGTGTGGTAATTCTCCATCGGGCGGCAGGGCTGTGCTGGATCTAACCCTTGAAGAGAATACCCTCAGGTAATAGTGTGCCTGAGAGATATTAAGAATCAGGTTTTATTGTTTTGCAGCTTTACTGTGTACTAAAGTGTCTTTATTTTGTGTGCTTACCTCATTTCCCTAATCTTGTTGTAAAATGGTACCAGAATAAACCTGTCTTGGTTTTACCCCACATGGGTTTTGTAGTTGCTCTGTGGCTTCAGTATCTAAATCCAGGTTACAGAATTAAAGGCAAGTCCCTGAACAGAGATTCAAGTAGGATTGCAGACAGCTGAGGCTGGCAGTCTGGTACCTTGAGATCTCTGGGGGTCTTGGTTCCTTTGGAGTAGGAAAGGGTGGGGGTGTGGCGGGCCAGCCAGCCCCCCCCCCTCCTCCACATAAAGGAACTAGTTTTGTTTTATAGCTCTACTTGTATGTACCAAAGTGTCTCTCCACCTTTCTCCCTCTTCCCTCATTCCTCACCTTTTATTGTACCATCTGTTTATCTTGAATAAACTTTCCTGGTTTTACCTCCACACGGTGTGTGTGTGGTTCCTCTGTGGTTCAGTGCTAAATCCAGTGTATAGACCCAGGGCAAGGCCCTGAGAGAATCAGGTCGAGACGGCAGAGCTAAGGCTGGCAGTTTTGCACCTTTGATCTCTGGTCTTGAGTAAAGGACTGGTTGACAGTCTTTCACAGAGAGGCCAGGACCTTCCTGGGCCTATATGACAGTACTGGTTATGGGGGACAATGGTTCAGTTAAGTTGTTTTCACTCCTCCTACAAGTCAAAAATGTTTGCTCTGTGTTTCTGCAAGTTATAGTAAATCGCTGTTGAGTTTGAAGACATCTGGTATGAGTTGCTGTTTCCCATATACCGAAACGGTCTTGAGCAGGATCATGGAGTGGGTGGGAAGGAAGCGGGAGAGGCTTTAATCTTGCCCTCCCACCCAGCAATCTTGCTCAAGATCGCTTTTCCCCCACTGCTATTAGTGAGCAGGGAAATGGGGATCTTCAGATCTGTTTGCTCCCCAGAAGGCTGATCAGCTGGGCAGCGAGGGAAAGTGGGCAGGGTAACTGAGGATTATGGGGCCACGTGGAGAACAGCTGGGGGCCCACTGATTTAGGGCACACTCCTACACATGTTTAGAGAGAGAGAAAATCCTGCAGCTCCCAGCATTCCCCAGACAGCATGGCTGGCAGGAGAATGCTGGAAGCTGTAGGCCTTTCTCCTGTCTAAACAGACAAAGGATTGTGCCCTTGAGGTATTTCTGGGCTATCCCATGACCGAAGTTCTCTTGACAGTGTTGCCTGACACCAGGGAGGGAGCAAAAGGCTTCCCTGGCTGGGAATTGAACCTGGGCCGTGGCAGTGAAAGTGCCAAATCCTGACCACTAGACCACCAGGGATGGACATGCAGTTTCCCATCTCCTCTGTCCCTTCATGTCATGCTTCTCGTGTAGGACTGTATGGGGTGTGAAGAGGGATTGTTTAAAAAAAAAAAAAAAAAAGAGGCATGCCCTCCAAATTCACCATGCCTGGAACTTGAACCTGACTCTTCCCACACGTTAAGTGAGCACCATGACCCCAGACCAGGGGTGGAAAATTTGTGGCCTTCTAGATGTTTGGACAACTCCAATCACCCCAACTAGCGCAGCCAATGGTGAGTGGTAAGGGGAGTGGTAGGGCAAACCATCTGGAGAGGCAGCTAACAGACTGTTGGAAGATATGGGAAGGAGTCTGTCCTATACTGGTTAGGACAAGCAGAGTTTTCCCGCATCTGCTCCTCTTTTGATTCCCAAATCCGCATGCACAGATATTTTTGCAGTGATTTCTGTTCTCCATGTCTTCACTTAATTGCAGCTCCTTTAATTGCCTAATGATCCCCCCCACCCCACTTTTAAAAAACTTTCTGGGGCCTGTGCCCGTCTAGTGGTTTTTTTCTTTTAAAAAACTGATGATGGAGACTGTGCCTAGTAATTTGCTTTTTTTGTTTGTTTAAATGTTTTTGAGAGAGGCTGTGTTTCCGTATATTTGAAACAAAAACCAACACACACACCCAAACCGCTTGGAGGACCATCATCATCTTGTGCTTTGCATTCGTGCTCTAGAATTTTGTATGCCTGAACACTGAACAAAGGAAGCAGGAGCTGCTTATACATTTCTAGTATTTGCACTTTAGCTAAGCTATACATCATAGCTACTAGGCCTTGAAGCTGACAGTCAAGCACAACAATATTGCTAGGCTGATTGGTAGGGTGAGGGTTCTCCTCATAGCCAACCATTGGGGTTGGTGCACCTGGTATGTTGGTTCTCAGCATAGTAGGCCCAAACACAGATAAGCGCAGCTCGCTTAGCTGCCAAGAACCAATTAAAGCCTGCCTGAGTCCTTTGGGCCATCTCTCGTTCCCACGAGGGAGGGCTGTATCAAAGGAGCAGGCAGTCAGCTCAAGCAAGACAGAGACACAGGAAATGTTCTCAGAGGCCTAACATGGCTGCTCTTTGGTCGAGGGCCTAGCATGAATATTTTCAGGCCTGACACAGCCTCGATGAGGGAGTAAAAACTTCCTACATGCCACAAACTACTGTCCCAAACTAATGCCTCTAATTATGTTCCCCATCTCAGCCAGACATTTCCCGCTCAATTCCATTCTTGAAGCTATTCTATTATGTATATATATAGAGAGATGGAATCTTGGGATACAAAGAGGAAACGGGTTTCTGTCGCAAGGAACTGGTCAGCATGCAGTATTGAGGGTTGCCTCTTTTGCGACAAGGGCTGCAAAATGCAGGGAGAAGTATTTAAACTCCATTGCTGTAAATTGCCAGGGAGATGCCGAAATATGAGCAATGTGTTGTAATTGTATGTCATGTTATTCTGGGAATGTGTTTTAATTCTAACAATTGTAATTATTAATTTTAACTAGTGATTGTTATATTATATTTTATGTATGTTTATCTAACAACATAACCAGACAATTGGTTAGCTGATCGCCTGTGGATCAAGTCTTAATTTTTACCCACCTCAGTAGTAGGAGATGGTTTTGTGTCCGTATAGATACCTGCAACTGTTATTTCTTAAGAATATGTTTTTAATTATAATAATTTTAAAGATAAAACCCAATTGGTGCTTATTATATGTTGGTGTATTCTAACGATTAACTTGAAATGATTTTGAAACAGGTGTGTTTTTGAAGCAAGTTGACCTCCTCCCTTAGTACAGCAGGTGTCTTTAATCTGGGTAAGCCTGAGGGAGGTGTTCTTCTTGTTGCCTGGCTCAATGACTCTCTCTCTCTCTCTAGCTGCAGGGAGCAGAGAGGAAAGAATGCTCTGTATATAGTTTTTTGGAAAGGACCTGGATGGTGACCTGGTGAGGCATTTATTCTTTCATGGGAGTTCACCAATAAAACGCTAAGCTGCTGCTGCTGCGGTCTCTGGTGTGAGACAATAAAGAAGCCTTAAAGAAATAAGACAACAACAACAACAACAACAACATTATATTGTCATGTACATTTATGTAATTCCTGGTTTTTAAATCTTGTGCTGCTGTGTTCTAAGGAATAATGCAATAAATGTATATATATATATTCTATTCTGTACTCATCCTGTCTGTCTCCTATGTGACATATTCCTACCATTCCTTTAATTCCTGGCATACCCTCTGGTCCTCCACCCTCCAGTATGTATCCCTTCAAACCCTAGACTTCCTCTTACACTGTAATTAACATTTTATTTTCATCATGACAGGCCATCCACCTTTCACAATTCCATGCATTTCCTCCTTCCAGGACCAAGAGGTTACTCCAGGTCATATTTGTTCATTTCCCCATCAACCTTCACAATGCTTCAGGCCTGCACGGATGCTTGTCTCTCTCAACTGAGGAAATTTATTATTTCATATTCAGCATCCATTGTAACAGGGTGTATGGACTTATTAAAAATTGTTCTTTTGTAAACCACGTTGGGATTTTTTCCCCAAATGACAATCAGTACATAAAATATGGGTCATGAATGAGAATACATCATAACGATAATGTGAAGAGAAAGCCAGAACCAGCGCACGCGCACACACACCTTGGGACAGCATCTCTCTCAGGCAGGCCAGGCACCTTTCAACTGGGGGAGGTGCAGCAGCCACCTTGCACTTCAAAGGCAGCCACACTAGAGTCATCAGCATGCCCCCTGGCAGTTCCCGGTCTAGCAGCCAAATGAGCTGTGAAGTATCCCCAACCAACAAGAGGGGCCCCAAGGTGCCTGGTGGTCGGAAGAGTGGCAAGTACTCTTGAGCACCCTAAAGCATCTGGACAAACAGGTATTCCCAGCTGTTTACAACCGGCCGGGCGGGGAGGGGGCACAAGAGGAAGGAGGGAGCCAAGCAGAAGGTATAAAGCCAGGGGTCCGTGGCGGGAAAGAGTTGTTGGTCGTGGGCAGCAAGCTGCATGGGGGTCCAAGGCTTCGGTCCGGCCCCAGGACTCAGCCCCAGGAAGCTCCCGGTGAAACAAGCTGTATTTGCCTAGTTGCCAAGCTAAGCGGCTTTTGAGGAACGAGGTCATTCCAGGTAACTGCTGTCTGTATTGCTACTGCAGCTCGCTCGTATACCAATGTCAATTGCAGGCGTGTGCCTGGCGTATTGCTGTGTCTGTTTTGATACGCTCAATTAAACTCTGTTTACCTATAAACACTGTAGTAGCATCCGTTCATAAAATTGGTCCTCTCACTCTCCTAGAGTTCAAATTGGTCGTGGTTCCTGTCTGAGAGCCACGTATAAAGGGCTAACACTGCTCCAGTAAACCCCTGAGTGCCCAAACCCGTGCAAAGGACCAGTTCTGGTCCTTTTCCACAGATAATAATCTACTTCGATCATCGTGTTGGCAGTGAACAGGTAGTCCCCTTTCACTATTGAGACTTTGGGCCAGTCACTTACTCTCAGCCTAACCTACCTCACAGGGTTGTTGTGAGGATAAAATGGAGGATTATGTAAGCTGCCTTGGGTTCCTTGCAGGAAAAAAAGGCGGGGTATAAATATAATAAATAAATAAATAAAATCTTGGCAATGGGCGTGGCCTTTTCAGACTGTGTACAAATAAACACTCCCCAAGGTCCAAGAATCTTATCGTAGTTGGCAGACTTCAGTCCACAGGCTAGCTCTCCCCCTTCAGCTCGCGGCTCAGACCAGCACAGGCCTCAGATACCTTCCAACACCAAGACCACTGGCTCACTGATCTAGTCGCTCGGCCGCTACTCCTCGAGCCTCTACAGCGGCGGCCAGTACAGCCAAGTGATTCATACCAAGGCGCGGTGGGAGAAAGCTGCAGCAGGCCTGTGCCAAACAGCGATGATGGCAGCGGGGCGCGAGCTTTTCCTCAGCAAAATCCAACCTGACTTACTGGGGGGGGCGGGGCGGGGGAGATAGCATGCCTGGGCCAGCCGCAGACGCAACCACTCTCGCTCCTCCTCCCCCAACTCAACACTTTTCACCCACGGACCTTTCCCAGCCCTGGACTCTCTTCCAGCAGCGGCGGCAGCAACTCCAACTCATTCCACAGATAACTCTGTGCAGTTTCTCCAGCAACAGGCCTCTGCCGTGGCAGGTTAGTCAAACATCAACATTTTCCCTTGGCTCATAATTCTGATCCAAACGTGTTCGACATGCAGAATTGATTTAATTCCTGTAGTTATGATCCCCCTCCATGCCAATCCTCCGGTCTCCCGACGCCACAGTGTTAACTTACATTCTTCACTGGGCTACCTACCAGGAAGCCCTTGGAGTTTGTCTTCTATTCCAGTTTTTCTGTTCTCTGCTTTTCCTTTCTCTTGGTCTTTTCTTCTTTTGCTACACGATGGCTCTAACAAATATGAAAAGCTCCAAATCAGCAAGGAACAGAAGTTACCGTAATTCGGGGCTGAAACTCCTACGGGTGGCGAAGATAACAGGACACACAAAGACGAAACAGACTTCCTGTGATCAGGACCGGTGCAGGGCAGTTTGGCGCCCCAGGCGAAAAAATATTTAGCGCCCCCCCCTCTCCAAAGCAGAAAAAAAAAAAACCCTGCGCCGCCACCACCACCCTACCTTCCCCCCCTCCCTGGCTGCGGCGGCGGCTGCTGCTGCGGCTGCTGCCTCCTCCTCCTCCTCCTCCTCCTCCTGAAGTGACGCGACGCGACGGGACCCCCGGGGAAACCATGGCAACAGGGCTGTTTAAGCCCTGTTGCCCTGGTTCCTCCCGCCAAAATAACGCGGGCGGGGCTCCGGAAGCGACGCGACACGGAGAAGGTAGGTGACGGGGGTTGGGGGGGTGACGGGGGGGTTGGGGGGGTGGCGATGGCGGTGGGAGGCGCAGCGGCAGCGAGCGGGAGGGCGGCGGGAGGCGCAGCGGCGAGCGAGCGAGCGGGTGGGCAGGGGGAGGCGCAGCGGCGAGCGAGCGGGCGGGCGGGGGGAGGCGCGGCGGCGGCGGCAGGCAGGAGGGTGGGGAGGCGGAGGCCTGGCGGGGGCGGCGCAGCGGCGGCGGAGGCCTGGCGGGGGCGGCACAGCGGCAGCGAAGAGGAGCGCAGCATTTCCACGCCCTCTTCAGCCGCGCGCCCTAGGCAACCGCCTAGTTGGCCTAGCGGTAGCGCCGGCCCTGCCTGTGATGTAATTCTTTGTTGTTGTTCTCCGGTACTACAAGCACTAAAAATGTTTTTTTTTTTAAAGATAACTAAATCTTGAAGATAAAAACTTCAAGGTTAAAACAAGGCAGATAAAAAGGACTTAAAAGGGAGCGTCTAAAAGTCTGTATACATTTAAATAGTTTCTGTCCTCTATGCGTTCTTTCTGTTGGTGTTGAAAGAAAAACAGTAGCCTGTGTGCTAGCCTGCTTTCAGTTGCAGCATGTGGCTTTCCACACACAGCAGCAGAGATTTCCCCCAAACCACGCAGCAGTGTTCAGCTCTCCCAGTTGTAGATTAATCCAGGACTCAGGAACCACTCTGTAGACACAAGCAGGTCTATTCTACCTGTTTATTTACTTATTCAAAGTAATCACTACAGAGTATGCATTCCATATACACAGTCCATGTGCAGAGTACAAAGCACAGCAAGCAAAGTCCAGTGCTATATACATCCAGAAAGGATAAGTCCAGTAGAGAGAAAGAAGTAGAAGTACTCCCCACCTGACATGAACAAAGCAGTACATCTAACATGGCAGCTGCCAGATCCAGCACAACACCCGTCATGAGAAATGTGCATGACACTGGTTCACACAAGATTGTTTCTCACGCTTCAGCAGAAGCTACCAAGAATAGCTAAGGTAAACACAGTGAAACCCAAACATCCTGCCTAGCAATGCCAGATAGCTGACCAACTGTGCTGTAAATAAAAGAACATAGCATCTTGTTGATACTATACACCAACTTTCATGTAAAATAAGAACTCTTCTCTGATTAACCTTTTTCTACAATTCAGATTTGTATGGCTTCATTGCTGTGTAAGTACTTTCAGGCTGAGTAAAGGTTCATGGATGAATGAAGGTTTCCCAATATAAAACATTTGATATATGGTAATACTACTTAAGCTAAAGCTCTTTCCACACTCCATTCATTTCTATGGTTTCTCCCGTGTGGATTCTTTGATGTCTACTTACGACTATCCCTCACACTGAAGCCCTTTCCACATTCCAAGCATTGATATGGTTTCTCCCTTGTATGAGTTCTTTGGTGTGTACTAAGGTGACTGCTCTGACTGAAGGTCATTCCACACTCCATGCATTGATATGGTTTCTCCCCTGTATGAGTCCTTTGATGTATACTAAGTTGACGGCTCAGACTGAAGCTCTTGCCACACTCCATGCATTTATATGGTTGCTCCCGTGTGGATTTTTTCATGCATACTTTGACTATGGGCCGGTTCGAACGACCCAGGCTGCGGGCGGGGGAGGCACCATGGGGTCGTCTGTGCGAGTGGGCAGACCCCGCACCACAGGCCTCCCGGGGCTAAGGGGCGGGGCCCCGGGATGCCCAGAGGGGCCGTTTGCCCCTACAGGATGGAGCGGTGGCAGCTCCAGCCACTCTAGGCAGTCACCTCTGTGCAGACCCCGTGGGACGGCCTCCTGCTGTTCGCACGGCACGGTGGCCACACACGATAGGGGCTTACCCCTCTACCGACCATGGTCACTTTGCGTGCGTCCCACATGTGGCTGTCCCGCGGGGGCACCCCCGGTCAGCGTTCACACGACACGGGAACCGTGGGGGAATTCTGCTCCCCCGCGGTTCCCGTGTCGTGTGAACAAGCCCTATTCCTCACACTGAAGCCCTTTCCACATTCCAAGCATTGTTATGGTTTCTCCCTTGTATGGGTTCTTTGGTGTCTAGTAAGATTGGCCCTCTTACTGAAACTCTTTCCACACTCCATGCATTTATATGGTTTCTCCCCTGTGTGGGTTCTTTGATGCATACTAAGTTGACCACTGTGGCTGAAGCACTTTCCACACTCCATGCATTTATATGGTTTCTCCCCTGTGTGGGTTCTTTGATGTATACTAAGTTGACCACGGTGACTGAAGCTCTTGCCACATTCCAAGCATTGATATGGTTTCTCCCCTGTATGGATTCTTTGATGTATACTTAGTTGACCGCTCTGACTGAAGCTCTTTCCACACTCCAGGCACTTACATGGTTTCTCCCCTGTGTGGATTCTTTGATGTCTACTAAGTTGACCACTCTGACTGAAGTTCTTTCCACACTCCATGCATTTATGTGGTTTCTCCCCTGTGTGGGTTCTTTGATGTCTACTAAGTTGACCACTCTCACTGAAGCCCTTTCCACACTCCATGCATTTATATGGCTTCTCCCCTGTGTGGGTTATTTGATGTCTGGTAAGATTAGCCCTCACATTGAAACTCTTTCCACACTCCACGCATTTATATGGTTTCTCCCCTTTATGAGTCCTTTGATGTATACTAAGTTGATGGCTCCGACTGAAGCTCTTCCCACACCCCAGGCATTTATATGGTTTCTCCCCTGTGTGGATTCTTTGATGCATACTTAGACTATCCCTCACACTGACGCCCTTTCCACATTCCAAGCATTTACATGGTTTCTCCCTTGTATGGGTTCTTTAATGTATACTAAGTTGACCACGGTGACTGAAGCTCTTGCCACATTCCAAGCATTTATATGGTTTCTCCCCTGTGTGGGTTCTCTGATGCATACTAAATTGACCACGGTGACAGAAGCTCTTGCCACACTCCATGCATTTATATGGTTTCTCCCGTGTGGATTCTTTGATGCATACTTAGACTATCCCTCACACTGACGCCCTTTCCACATTCCAAGCATTGACTTGGTTTCTCCCTTGTATGGGTTCTTTAATGTATACTAAGTTGACCACGGTGACTGAAGCTTCTTGCCCACATCCAAGCATTTATATGGTTTCTCCCCTGTGTGGGTTCTCTGATGCATACTAAATTGACCACGGTGACTGAAGCTCTTTCCACACTCCATGCATTTATATGGTTTCTCCCCTGTGTGGGTTCTCTGATGCATACTAAATTGACCACGGTGACTGAAGCCCTTTCCACACTCCATGCATTTATATGGTTTCTCCCCTGTGTGGGTTCTTTGATGTATAGTGAGAGCGCTATTCACACTGAAGCCCTTTCCTCACTCCATGCATTTATACGGTTTCTCCCTGGGGGTGTTCTTTGATGTGTAACAAGCTGCTTGCTCCACCTGAACATCTTTCCACATTCCATACATTTAAATGGTGTGTGCCCTGTATGGATTCTTTCATGGTCAGTAAGTTTTCCACTATCACTAAAGTTCTTTCCACACGCAATGCACTGACAGGGTTTCTTCCCTGTGTGGGTTCTGCAATATCTTTCTAATTTTAATTCATCTTCAAGTATTTCTCCCCACACTTGACACTTTCTCCTTCGGTTTTCTTTGTAATTCTGTAGGATCCGGGGTTCAGGGAAATCAGGACTCTGAGAAGCAGATGGTCTCTTCTTCCGATCCCTTGACTGATTCCCTATGTGCCGGTTTGCTTCTCCTGCATTCCCAAAGGTCACTTTTTCTGTTTCCTGCCTGATTGCTTCGAAGGACACTACAGATGGCTCCTTATTATTCCCATTGTCCTTCGCATCACCTGCTTGGGAAAAGAAACAGAAAATTCAGTTGCTACCCAAGTCCTATATTCCGGTCTTTGGAGTGACTGGGGGGGGGACGGACCTATAAATAAGAAGCCATGGAACAGGAAAACCTTGTTCAAGAAAACTCTGGTCCAGAACCTAAGTCTGGTCATTTGGCAACAGTTCTTTACATTGGTTAGCAAGGTCAAGACAAAAGGGGGCTGCTTTAGGGGAGGGGGATTTCTTTACAAGGAGACAGGAGGATGATCTTACAATCAAGCAGCTGGTAGGTATTATCTGATCTTGGTCACGTAGGCAGGGTGAGACAGCAAAACACCTCAACCCTTTTGAATCAACATAGCCATTGTCGGCCATTGTCAGTCATTGCCACAGTCATTACCCTGGCAATCTGTCTACATGCTTGGCTAGAATCTCTTGTAAGATTTTATTTTAACTATTTCGTTTCCTTCACTCCTCCCCTTGAAACTTCAACACCTATCTGGAGTTTCACCCTGGGGGATGGGACGATACTCTCACACAGCCAGGACCTGGGCAGCCGCCCTTTTTCTGCCTTTCTTTTGGTCTGGCGCGTTCCTCTTTTCTGGGCCAGGGCAGGGTCTCTTTCCAGGCAATCATGTGTGCTGCCCCCATCTTGCACTCCTTTTAGAACTGTGGATCAGAGTTTAATTCACAGAGCAGACCTGACTGCTTCTCCCGAAGGGTGGGAGATTCTCACTGTCTGGATCCTGAAATTTCAGAAAAGGCAGATAAAGGGTGGCTATGGTGATTAGAGCAGGGTCTCTGTACCCCACGAAGACTCTGGGCCCCACCTCATCTCCACTGGATTTTGAAGGCTTTTTAAGCCTCTTTGCTTAGCTGCAGCTTCCCTGGCTTTTTCTTGCTTTCCCTGGAATCTTTTTGGGAATCCCCGCATTTTTGCCTTCCTTTTGAGAGCAGAAGGAACTTGGCTTTTAGCACTTCCCCTTGTAGCTTTCCCCCTGAACTAAGCTTCTTGTGCTGACTCTTGCTCAGGAAGAGCCCTGGCTCCATTAACCTTTCTTCCTTTCCTTCCCTCCTCTTTCTAGAATAAGGAAGAGGGAGAAACAGCAGTGCCCCCTACGTTGTGCCGAGATCCAGCTCCTGCTGAGAACCCCCCTCCCTACAGCTGAGTCTGCTAGAGCGAGAGGAAGAAGTAACCGTTGGCCCAGATCCAGCTCTATAGCCTCCTGTTTCCCTACATGCTGAACTTTGAAACTAAAAACTTAGTGTATGAATTTTTTTTCCTCCTCCTTCCCAATCCCTTTTCCTTTAGAGTTGTGTCTTTTAGATGTAAGCCTGGGGGAAGGGACTGTCTTATTTCTGATCTTGGGAAGCTGCTCTGGGAACCCTCTTTGGCTGAAGACCAGGGGAAAAATAAATAATTATTGTTTCTCTTTATATTATATTATGTTATATTATTTCTCTTCCACTTTTTGCTGTAGTTTTATTTCCTTGTGAGTTTTTAGACTTCGCCATTTTATTTTTAAACATTCTCCTTAATTTTTAACTGGATTCATTTCTCCCGGACACCGGACTGATGCTTATTCTCTGCTGGAACCCCCTGAGGCTGTCTCCTCTGCTTTCGAGGCACGGGGATACCTTTCCTCTGTGACTTGATCTTTACACTACCCTGCATACAAGCAGGACAGCTGGAAACCAAGAAGCTGCTTTGCAGTAACTCGGCTGATGACAGGATAGGTGGAGCCAACACAGTGTTACATTTTAGCTAGGACTGCATGCTGTGAACCTTGCGTGTGACAGCTGCTCCACCTTCTTTCTTTCTTTACACTGGGTGGCGGGAGGGATCAGCAAAGGGGCAATTAACAAATGGAAACTGGGGGGGGGGGGAGGCTGCAAAAGAAAATCACAGGGTTTTGCTCTATGTCGTAGAAATAATTCAGTTCAATTCATACCAGACACTGCCACTGATAAATTAGCAGGGAAAATAACTATGAGTTAATTAACAAAGTGGGGTAATTAAGTTGGGGGAATACAACCACAGCATGTTATCCTATTGCATAGCAATAGATGAACAATTAATAGTGGCCCCTGCCAACGAAAAATTAAGAATAGGGAATGGTA
This sequence comes from Shinisaurus crocodilurus, assembly GCA_021292165.1. Lineage (NCBI taxonomy): Eukaryota > Metazoa > Chordata > Lepidosauria > Squamata > Shinisauridae > Shinisaurus > Shinisaurus crocodilurus. Next base: position 13,387,040 of record CM037882.1, read on the forward strand.
AGGATCAGGGTTGAGTAGAGAATATGGAAGGTTTTAGGAGGTAGAGCTGAAAGTCTCTCTGTGTGTGTGCATGCGCGCGTGTGTGTGTGTGTGAATTAAAAATTTCCTTCCCAAAATTAAACATCTACAGTAATACCTTGGATTGCAAGTAACTTGGTTTCAGAGCGTTTTGCAAGACAAGCAAATGTTTAAATATTTAATTTTTTTTTACTTGATATACAAGCGACGTCTTGCAATACAAGTACTCTGGTACAACTTAAATTAAAAATCTCTGTACAATTTTTTTGGGGTTTCGTTTTGATATAAGAGTGTTTTGGATTACAAGCACATTTCCGGAACGAATTATGCTCTCAATCCAAGGCATGACTGTATATGCTTCCAAACTGAATTGTTTTGCAACATTCTCCAAAGAGGGCTGTTTGCTGTTCATTTAGCTCTTCAAGGGTTTCTACTACCCCCCCCCTTTTATTTACTGTGTATATTAATGATATAGTTGCCTCCTTATCAGGTTCAGCAACCTATTTTGACGGTGGAATAGCGAATGAATGAACTTACTTTTTAAAAAAAATATTATTATTATTATTTCAAACATTATATAAAGCAAAAAAAAAAAAAGAAGTACATACATATAACGCCAAAGGTGCACCCCTCACCACGGGACCAAGAAGTAATACATAGATTTCATAGATCATAGAGTTGGAAGGAGCCTACAAGGCTATCGAGTCCAACCCCCTGCTCAATGCAGGAAACTAGAGGAGGGGTCTCCCATCCAAGTAACAACCAGGCTTGACCCTGCTTAGCTTTCCACACTCAGACAAGCTGAGCCAGCGTAAGTCACAGGCCTGTATATATCATATCTCGACATGACTTACTCCCCTTTCCCTTACTAAAACATAATCTAGGAATGGCCCCCATATATCCTTAAAATTATTTTTCTTTAATTGTCCCTTTTTACATTTGATACTACTTGTTAATTTATCATTTAGAGCAATATACCACACCGCTTTGTACCAGTCTATAATTAAATACTGATGTTGAACTTTCCATTTCCTTGCTATCAATAATCTCCCCGCAGTTAACAAACTTACAATTAGTTCCTTTATCTCTTGAGAGCAGAGAAGTTTCTCTGTTATTGATAACAATGCTAATTTTGGACAGACCTCCAAGTTAATACCAATAATTTCTGAAATGTCTACAAAAATTTTGTTCCAAAAATTCAGAATGCTTTTACAACTCCACCACATATAAGCATAAGTACCAAGTTCCTGACATCCTCTCCAACACGATGGAGAACAATTACTATCTATTTTATTTACGGTAATCTTACCGGAGTCAGATACCATCTCCAAATAATTTTATTAAAAAATTATTTTATCCTTACTGACATATTTCTTAATATACGTCTGCCCCAAATATTTTTCCACCCCTCATTCGAAGTCTCCTCCCCAAATTCCATATCCCATACCATCTTGAGATTATCTTTTTGCACTTCAGTTTTTTGAATCATTTTATATATTTCCTTTGTTAACCCTCTTGAAGAGATGTTCCCTTCTACAAGTTCTCTAGACACTGCTTTCTTTTCAAATCCGGTAAGTTCCCTCTCAAGCTCATTTCTCCTCTTCCATTTCTTGGTCCACTGATCTAATTGCATTAAATTTAACCACGAAATTCTGCCTGGCCAAAACATTTCAATTATTTGTTGTCTATACTCAGTTTTTTCCATCCAATCCATTAATTTAATAACCCCCCCCCCCCAATAAGTCTTCCAAATGCTGTGCATTTTCTGGAAAGTCCTCCATTGCTACCACTGGGGTTAACGGGGATATCCCTGGTATAAAAATTTGCCTTACTATTCAAAATCTCTAACAAATTTTTCAACAAGGGATTTTCTATTCTTTTTATCATGCTATTACTTTTCTTTAAATAGAAATTTTTTTCCATCCCATTTCCTAATTCCTGTGCTTCTAACTCCAACTACATAATATCCTTCTTAACTATAATATCCATTATATATCTTAATTGGTTAACTATAGAATACCACCTAATATTAGGAAGGCCAAGCCCACCTCCTTTTTGGGATTTATACCACTTACTCTTTGTAATCCTCGCTTTCCCCCTCCTCCCATTACAAAAATTATTAATTATTACTTGCCATTCCTTAATTTCCTTCTCTGTTAAACGCATTGGTATCATTCTAAATAAAAAAATTATCTTTGGTAAACTCTTCATTTTTATAAGCTATTCTACCAAACCATGAAAGTCCAATTTTTTAAATATTCCTCTATCTTATTTTTAACCTCATTCTTTAACTTTCTAAAATTCTGTTCTCCTATTTTTTCTAAATCTTTTGAAATATCTATACCTAAATATTTAATTAATTTTTATCTTAATATTTGATATTTTTTAATCCCTTCTAACTCCTATATTTTACTATAATTAAACAACATAATCTCAGATTTATCCCAATTTACTTGTAACCCCGTAAAATCCCTAAACTCATTCAGATGTTTCTCTAGCCTATTCATCATTTCCATGGGATTTTCAATTGTTAACAGAGTATCATCTGCAAAAAGGTTAATTTTTATCTTATCCTTTATCCCCATCCCTTGTAAATTTCTTTTTTTTTTTAATTAAATTTTTAATTTTTCACATCTTACAACTACTAATGAATACAACAACAAAAAAGACAACATAAACATTGTGCACCCCCCCACCTCTTGGGACCAAGTTATATTTCTCACCCCAATTTTGTGTGTGTGTGTGTGTGTGTGTGTGTGTGTGTATATACAAGATATTATTCTATATTCCAAAAATATAACAAATCTTGACAAGGTTTGTTCCCCCTCCCCTTTACCAACACATAATCCAAAAATTTGCCCCAAATGTTCACAAAGGTGTCTTTCTCCAATTGTCCTTTTTGACACTTAATATTACAAGTTAATTTATCATTTAACGTGATATCCCATACCTCTGTATACCATTCATTAATTGTAAACACATGTTGAACCTTCCAATTCCTAGCTATCATTAATTTTGCTGCTGTTAACAAATTCACAATCAATTCTTTTGTATTTTTTAAACAAACTAACTTTTCTGTAATTGTTAACAATGCTAATTTTGGGCAGACTTCTAATTCCATTCCAATTATTTCTGATATTTCTGCAAATACTTTCTGCCAAAATTCCAGAACATTTTTACAGCTCCACCACATGTGGGCATACGTACCTTTTACATTACATCCTCTCCAACACAATGCGGAGCAATTTTTATCTATCCGATTTAATCTTACTGGAGTTAAATACCATCTCCATACCACTTTATAAAAGTTCTCTTTTATCCTAGTTGACATAACTCTTACAATACGTCTATCCCAAATATTTTTCCAACTTTGTTTCGATATTTCCTCATCAAATTCATTATCCCATAACACTTTAAGAGAATCTTTATGCTCTTCTTCTTTTTGTAACATCGTATATAAAGCCTTTGTTGTGCCTCTTGTTGAAACATTACCTTCTGTAGTTTCTCTAGTCAAAACTATCTTTTCAAAATTGGTTAGTTCTCTTTCGCTGTCCATTCTTGTCCTCCACTTCTTTAACCACAGTTCCAATTGCATTGAATTTAACCATGATATTCTCTCTCTTCCTACTATTCCTATTATATGTTCTCTAGTCTTCAATTTTTCCACCCAATCCATTAATTTAATCACCTTTTTTCTCCTTAATATAGCTTCTAGATGTCTTACATTTTCTGGAAAGTCCTCCATGGCCACTACCGGAGTTAACGGGGATACCTCTGGTGTAAAAAGTTTCCTCGTGCTATTCCAACTCTCTAACATACTCCTCAAAAAGGGATTTTCTAGTCCTTTTATAATATTGTTTATATTTTTCTTAAATAATATATTCACCATCATGTTTCCTAATTCTCGTGATTCTAGTTCCAACCACATTTTCTCTTTCCCTGCTATAATGTCCAAAATATGTCTTACTTGGTTGGCTAAATAATACCACTTTATATTAGGAAGACCTAAAACCACCTATTTTTTGCGCTTTATACCAACTATATTTATTAATCCTTGATCTTTTCCTTCCATTACAATATTCATTAATAATTGATTGCCAATCTTTAATTTCTTTTTCTATAATCTTTACTGGTAACATCCTAAACAAAAAGTTTATTTTAGGCAATATCTTCATTTTTACCAACGCTATTCTGCCAAACCAAGAAAGTCCAATTTTTTTTATACTCCTCTATTTTATTTTTAACCTCTATCTTTAACTTTCTAAAGTTTTGTTCTCCTACTTTATCAATATCTTGTGTAATTTCTATTCCTAAATATTTAATTACGGTACATTTGTAATTTTAATGTTATATTTTTTCTTTAACATTTCACTCTCCTCTTTTTTACTATAATTAAACAGTAAAATCTTGGATTTACCCCAATTCATCTGTAACCCAGTTATTTCTCCAAATTCTTTCAAGTGGTTCTCCAACCTATCCATTGTTTCAATTGGATTTTTAATTGTTAATAAAGTATCATCTGCAAATAAATTTATTTTAATTTGATCTCCAACCCCCATCCCTATAATATTTCTATCTTCTCTTACTACATTTGCTAGTATTTCCATCACTAATGCAAACAAAATAGGGGAAAGGGGACATCCTTGTCTAGTTCCTCGGTCTAAGGAAATTTGTTCCGTAATACCATCATTTACCACTACATTTGTAATATTATGGGCATATAATTGATTAATTACTCCTTTAAATCTTGCGCCAAACCCCATATTTTTAATTATCATTTTTAACGTAGGCCATTCCACGCAATCAAAAGCCTTGAAAATATCTAATGCTAATACACCCGCTTTAACATTATTTTTCTTTATACTATATATTATATTTAATACTCTTCTAGTTAAGTCGGCCATTTGTCAACCTGCAATAAATCCACATTGGTCCATCCCTACATATTTACTCATAAACCTATTCATTCGTCATAAACCTATTCATTAGTATTGCAGTAAATAATTTTGCATCTTGATTTATTAACGAAATGGGTCTATATGAATCTGGTTCTGTTAAATCCTTTCCTGGTTTTGGAATTACTATAATCATAGATTGTTTCCATGAGGGGGGAATTTCTCCCCCTTCCATTATATTATTATATAATAACTTCAACCTTGGAATTAACATATGTTTAAAAACCTTGTAATATTCCACCCCTAATCCATCTACTCCTGGGGTCTTGCCTTCTTTTAATTTATTTATAGCAAAATCTATCTCCAAATCTGAGAATGGTTGCTCCATCGTCTCTCTATCTTCTTCTTGTATTCTTATTTTCATGTTTTTCAATATATTCTTTAATCCTATCTTCCTCACCTATTCCTGCTTTATATAATTCTGAATAAAATTCTTGAAAATTTTTTAATTTTTCCTTCATCAAATTATGCCCTTTCCCTTTTTTATCCTTTATTATTCCAACTATATTTTCCCCCGTTTTTTTTGTGTGGATCTAGTTAACATTTTAGAATTCTTGTTACTATTTTCAAAGTAAGCTCTTTTCATATAAATCAAATTTCTCTGTGTCCTTTCAATATCCTTGTTTTCTCTTTCCTCTTAGCTTGTAGTTCTGCATAAATCTGCTTTCCCCTTTCCTTTAAAAATGTAGCTTCTAACTCCTTTATCTCCTCTTCAAGCTTTTTATTAAATACCTCCTATTGTTTCCATAATATACATGCTTCTCTTATACTAATGCCCCTCATAACAGCTTTCATTGTGTCCCAAACTACTGCATCGCTACAAACTCCTGTATCATTAATCTCCCAAATCTCTCTTACTTCCTTCTCTATCTTGTCTCTTATATGTTTGTACTGAAAGATATTACCGCTCAGCCTCCATCTTTTAGCTTCTTTATAATCCTTATTTATCTTAACATCCATATTATGTATTGCATGATCCGACACTTTTATAATACCTATTTCCATGTTCATTACTCTTGAAATCAAATTTTTAGAAACAAATAGTGGAAGACCGACAACCTGGTCTTCTGCGCGGGTTCAATGCTAAGGGGGTAGCGAGTCCTGGGGGCGGGCCTTCTCCGAGGTCCCCCAGCGACTATCACCCTTAGCCCAGAACAAAGGGATAACTTATAGCCACAAAAGTATCTTTTATAAAACAAGTTTATTTACAAAATTACCTTCACCAACCCAGACACACGCCAGCAATACAGCTTATCAGTACAGCACAAAGTAGCAAGCAAGAAATCTCAAGGACACCGTGATTTCAGGGCTCTCAGCTAGTTAGTTCAGCTCGGGCTCCAGCAGAGGCCCGGTCAACCGCATGCTGCTAGCTGGGTTCCCGGCGGAGGTCCGGTCTACCCAAGCGGCTAGCTGGGTTCCCTGGCGGAGGTCCGGTCTACCCAAGCGGCTTGTGAGTGATTTCAGCTTGGTTTCCCGGGGGTCCGGTCAACCCAAGCGGCCAGTGATTTCAGCTTGGTTTCCCGGGGGTCCGGTCAGTGATTTCAGTGATTTCAGCTAGCTGGAGCACGCCGGGTGCTGCTAGCCGGGGTTGCCGATCCCCTCGTTCCCTTACCCCAAGCATGGGGCAAGATTGCTGATCAGGTCCAACAACTCAGTTCCCTTGCGCAGGGTGTTTTATACCTTGGGTTTCAGGTAGCCCCTCCCTCTGCAATCAGGTGGGTGGCCAATCAGGTGGGTTGCCACCCTCCTCAGGTGGGCGGCCAATCAGGTGGGTTGCCACCCTCCTCAGGTGGGTGGCCAATCAGGTGGGTTGCCACCCTCCTCAGGTGGGCGGCCAATCAGGTGGGTTGCCACCCCCCTCAGGTGGGTGGCCAATCAGGTGGGTTGCCACCTTCCCCCTGTGGGGTGGGGTCCCTTTGAAGCCACTTGCTTAATGGTCCCATCTTGTGGTGTTGAATGGTCCTTTCTTATGGGTGCCGAAGTGTCTGCTCTGGCAAGGCATTCAAGTCTTATGTAGATGGGGCTGATATATGAGAGCATCGACGAACCTGGGGATGCTTCCTGCCTTCCCCCCTGGGGTGATTCTATGCAGATGTTGTTTGTCCCCTTTGGTCTCTGTGGAGACTGGCTGTCTCCCCCACCCCCGGGTTTCCTTCCCCCCTCCTTGGTGAGTGTGTGTGTGTCAGAAAGGAGTTTTAGGTTGGCTTTCTCCACACAAATATATAGTCAATCCTAGAAAAATTCTTTGTAACAGGTGAATAATATGTATAACTTCTTTCATCTCCTTTTACACCCCTCCATACATCTACCATTCCCTCTTTGTTAATTACTGTATTTAATGCCGTTATATTATTTTTCCTCTCTTCTACCGTGGGATTAGATCTATCTATCTTTTTTGTCCATCACCATGTTGAAATCACCAGCTATAATAACTAACTCATTTTGTTTTGAACCCATTTCCTTTAATACTTCTTGATAAAATTCTGCTTGATTTACATTTGGGGCATATACATTAACTAATATATATTCTTCCCCTCCTAATGCCCCATATACCATTATATATCTCCCCCTAGTATCCTTTTTAACTTTACTCACAATAAAACCACATTTTTTAGAAATAATAATTGCCACACCTCTTGACTTGGTGGAGCCATATACTTTCTCGTATATCATAGACCATCTTAGTTTAAGTTCGTTTACTCCCTCTTTTGATTGATGTGTTTCTTGTAAAAATATTATGTCCGCCTTATCTTTATTTAGAAGTGCTTCAATCCGTCTTCTTTTCAGAATAGATCCCAGACCTTTGACATTCAACGTTGAAACTCTTAACTTAGGGTCCATCTTATTTTATTGTTGCTCAACCAACTTTGGTCCCTGTGCATAAACATAAATATCACCACAACCCCCCACCCCCCACCCACACATTTAATTCCATTCCCCCCTCTCTTATCCCAGGGATAATCACCCCGCACACAGCTTCTGGAGCCTTTGAAGGGGGGGGGGAGGTTGAGACTTCCGCCTACGAACTCCAATCATTTACTTCCTTCCGGTCTCTTTTTACCAAAACAAAAACAAAACAAAACCAAAAAACAACAACAATAACAAAAAACCACTGTCTCCCCTTTTCTTCAGCCTAGCAGGAAATAAAAAAAAACCAACCAAACAAAGAAAAACTACATAAAATAAAATTAAATTAAAAAGGGAGAAAAAAAATAGTAATTATAAAGAGAGAAAGAGAAAGATTTTATAAAAGAATAAGAGACAAAGGAAAAGAGTTATTTGTCCTTTCCTCCAAATTCCCTTGTAAATTTCTATCCTCTCTGATTACATTTGCCAAGATCTCCATTACTAAGGCAAATAATATTGGAGAAAGGGGACAGCCCTGTCTAGTACCTCGGCCTAGGAATATTTGTTCTGTTATACTATCATTTACCACTACTGACATCATATTTTGAGCATATAATTGATTAATAATTCCTCGAAACTTTTCACCAAACCCCATAGTTTTTATTATCCTCTTTAGTGCTGGCCATTCCACGCAATCAAAAGCCTTGAAAATATCTAATGCTAAAACCCCTGCTTCCAAATTATTTTTCTTAATTAGATATATTATATTTAGCACTCTTCTAGTCAGGTCTGCCATTTGTCTACCTTGTATAAAGCCACATTGATCTCACCCAACATACTTACTAACAAACCTATTCATTCTTCTCGCTAATATTGCAGACATTAATTTTGCATCTTGATTAATTAATGAAATCGGTCTATAAGATCCTGGGGCCGACGGATCTTTATTTGGTTTCAGGATTAAGATAGTCAAAGATTGTTTCCAAGACGGGGGGGGATCTCTCCCCACTGTAATATATCATTAAACAACCTTTTTAATTTAGGGTTTAACATTTTCTTAAAAATCTTATAATATTCAGCCCCTAGGCCATCTATTCCTGGAGTTTTACCATCTTTTAGTTTATTTGTAGCATACTCTATTTCTAACTCTGTGAAAGGTTGTTCCATAATCTCTCTATCTTCTTCCTGTATTCTTATTTTTAAATTTTTTTCAATATTTCCAATATTTTGGAACATGTACCCGCCTTATATAATTCAGAATAAAATTCATGAAATATTTTTAATTTATCCTTCATCAGATTATATCCCTTACCCTTCTTATCTTTAATCACTCCAACTAAATTTTTTCCCTTTTTTTGTGTGCAGATCTAGCTAACATTTGAGTTTTTGTTACTATTCTCAAAAAACTCTTTTCATATATATCAAATTCCTTTGTACTTTATATCTTTATTTTCAAATTCTTTCCTCTTAGCTTGTAATTCAACAAAAACCTTCTTATCCCTATTCTTAAAAAAAAATATCTTCTAACTCCCTAATCTCTTCTTCTGTTTATTGAAAGCATCCTGTTGTTTTCTTAAGTTAACTCCCTCTCTTATTCCTATTCCTCTCTCATTACACTTTTCATAGTATCCCATATTACAGCTTGACTAGTCAGCTGTTTCATTAAATTCCCAAATTTCCCTCATTTTCTCTATCTTTTCTGTTATATGTTTTGCTTGGAAAATGTTACAGTTCAGCCTCCAGCTTCTAGCTGCTCTATAATCCTTACAAATCTTAATACCCATATTAACCAACGCATGATCCAAAACTTTTATAGTACCTATCTCAGTGCCCATAACCCTAGACACCAAGATCCTGGACACAAATATGTAATCTATTCTAGAAAAATTCTTAGAGGCTGATGTGTAATACGTATATCTTCTTTCTTCTCCTTTAACCCCTCTCCAAACATCCACCAACCCTTCCTTTGTAATCACCTTATTCAAAACAGTTAAATTATTCCTCGCATCCCCACCCATAGGGTTTGATTTATCTTTCCTTTTATCCATCACCATATTAAAATCACCCGCCATAATAACCCTCTGATTCTGTAAAACCCCCATTTCCTTAAAGACCATTTGATAAAATTCTCCTTGATTCTGATTTGGTGCATAAACATTTACTAATACAAATTCTTCTCCTCCTATGGGTCCATAAATTATAATATATCTCCCTCTGGCATCCTTCTTAACCTTTAATACATTCAAACCACAATTTTTAGAAATAGTAATTGCCATCCCTCTTGAATTGGAAGATCCAAATGCCATTTCGTAAATTCTGGACAGCCTTAGTTCATTTACCCCCTTCTTTGACTAATGTGCTTCTTGCAAGAATATAATGTCCACCTTGTCTTTCTTTAGGAGTGCTTCAATATGTCTTCTTTTTATCACCGATCCAAGGCCTTTAACACCCAATGTGGAAATTCTTAACTTAGGATCCATCAGGTACTAAAACAAATATAAATCTTGCGCCCCCTCTAGTGAAAACACTAAAAAAATCAAAAACCCACCCACCTAACCCACATCTATATAGTAAAAAAAAAAACCCTTACCATGCCAGGGCATCATGCCCCGCTCAAATCCTAACCACCTACTGGGGGGGGGGGGGGAGAGAAACCAAACCCTTCAGATCAACAACCTCCCACACCCTCCCCCAAATTTGTCACTCAATCACCTTCCTAAAAAATAAAAACTTAAGAGAGAAGTGGGAAATATGAAAAGGGAGAGGAAAATAGAATTTAAAAATCTATATATTCTCCCTTAAAAAAAAAAAAAGAGAAGAAAAAGATTAAATAAAATATTTTTTTAAAAAAAGGGGAAAATAGAAAAACGACAACAAAATATTAAAAAGACAAAGGGGAAAAGAAAAGAGAGACAGAGAGAAAGAGAAAAAGAGAGAAAAATTTGAAACAATAATAATAATAATTTTAAAAAACCCAACAACAACAATGAGAAAGACAAACAACTCCAGCTCTTCTTTCTTCTCTGCCACCATCACTTGCACCACTTCTCTTGCTGCAAAAACCCTGACTTAGATAAATCCTCCCACAGCTCCAAGTACTTTCTCTGGCTTCTTCGAATCTGAAGGCTGACCATCATCCAACAGTCCCAGCTCTGCCAGCAAGCCCATGCCTTGCTTGCACGATGTTATCTTGCATCTCTCGTTGTCCAGCATGAATGTCAAAAATACTGGGTAGCCCCAATTATATTTGATTCCTTTCTTTTTCAGCACTGCAGTGCAAGGCTTCACACTGTGCCTCCAAGCAATTGTTTGAGGGCATAAGTCATTATAAACTTGTAAAGAAGCTCCCCTGTAAACTATTTGATCTGATTTCTGTCTCAAAGCTTGCATTCCAATATCCTTCTTATAAAAACTGGAGAAGCATACTATAATATCTCTATTTGTTATTCCTCTCCGGAAGGCACACACTCGATGTACTCTTGCTACATCTTCATTCACCCATTTTAGTTCAGGGGCAACTGACTTCAACCATTCCAGAATTAAATCTCTCAAACTGCTTCCAGTCTCCCCTGCCTCTCTTGGGAGACCTTGAATCTGGATGTTGAGACAGCGCTGTCTGTCCTGCAGATTAATAATCTGTATCTCCATTTCATTAAATCTCATCTCGTGCTGGTCTGACTTTTTCTCCAACACCCCCTGACCTTTCTCCAAATCCTCCACTCTATCATTCAGGATTTTTATTTCACTCATCGCACCATCAATAGATTTCTGCATTAAGTCCATCCGAGCCATCAACTGATCACTCTTTTTATCCATTTTCTCTGAAAGTGCCACATTTCCATCGCTAATAAAATCTTTCAGCTGCGAAAATATCTTATCTATTTGTGGTGAAATACGCTGTGTTTTGCTAGGAGACGCAACGGGTATTTTTGGTTTCGCTCCTGGCAGTTTGCCAGATGGATCTGCCATACTATTTCCCGTAGTCTTACTAGCTTCAGCCTGTGACGCAGCTTTTTTTTTTTTTTTTTGCGGCTTAAAAAGCTTTAAACTGTGATTGATTAACGTCTTCAGCAGTTTCTCCTGAAGCCCAGAGGGAGACTGTAACTCATTTATAATTGCTTCTTTCTCCACTTAAGTCTTCCCCCACAAACCCCATTAAAAGAATACTTCAATGTTTATAGGTAAACAGATTTAATGAGGTGTATCAAAACAAACAGATAATGAGGCTTGCAAGCCTCTAGTTACTTTTGCAAGAGCTGAGCCGAGACAGAGCAATACAAGGGTTACCTTAAATGAACCAAATTCCTCGAAAGCCGCAGCTTGCTGGCGATTGGATATCAACCTTATTCACTGGGAGAGCTTCCCGGGGTTGAGTCCTCGTGTCCGGACCGGAGCCCTGGACATCCGTGCAGCCTTGCACCAACTGACCAACAACCACCTGGGCTTGGAGACCCATACTTTACCTCCTGCCTCTGTCCCCCCTCCCCTCTTGCCTTCAGGGAGAAACCAGTTGTTCCAGTTGCCTTCCCTGTGCCCTAGAATCTTGGCGGTACTTGACAGCTCTTTGAGACTGCCCGGCACTTGGCAGCCTTCCTGTACCCGAGGGTTGTTGAGCTACTGGGGAATGTGCAGTTGGCCCCATGGAGGTGAATGTATAAAGATGGCCAGGCTACCCGGTGGCTGTGTCTGCCCTAGGCAGAGTCTTTGCTGATTGAGGTGGGTTGCCTGGGCTAGCTTTCTCTCCACGTATAACTTTTTCAAAAATTCATATACACATTTTAAACAATAGTTATAAATGAATTTGGATACGTTTTTGGTATAATTTGTTCTAGATTTGTAGTAAAGATGTCTTGTTTCTTGGGTGCTGGGGCATTATGTACTTAAATACTACTGATCATAAAGCAATAGCAAACATTTTCTTCATCGGTCATGAATATGATCCTGGGAAAGTAAACAATGCACTGGTGAAAATCAGAGACTCTGGTTGTAGATTTATGGGAATTGATACTAAAAGTAGTAAAACGTAAAAAGTGTCTGGTTGTTTGTTTGTGTTATGGTGCTATTCCCTTATACTGGTAGTATGTGAAAAACTTTTATGATCATAGTAGCTTCTTGTGTACCGCATTAGTAAGTATAAGGATTGTCCTGAGCATCTACTGTCCAGACACTCAGTAGCATTTAGCATTTCTCAGCATGGAAATGTAATGATGGAAATAGCTACTCCTGTTGAATTTCAACCTGTAATGCAGTGTTTAAAGCAGGAGTGGGGCACCTGTGGCCCTCCAGATGTTGGACTCCCATAATCCCTGCCCATAATCCCTGCCTCTTGGCAGTGCTGGCTGAGGCTAGTGGGAGTTGGAGTCCAACAACTTCCATCCCCTGTCCAGCCTGGCCTTGAAGACACAGTGCCCGTATATGGAACAATTATGGCAACCAGAATTATACATGGTTGCTTATGGCTAGTGTGGTGCTTGTTCCTTTCTATGTGATGTAGTTTGACAAGAGGTTAAAAAAAAGGGGGGGGGGGGACAGTGCCAAAAATGGCCAGAGAGGCAAAGAGAGAGGCAAACTCCAATCTGGTGCCTGCTGGTTGAAATACATGAGCTAAAGTATTTCAACAAAATGACAATCTGTCATTGCCTGTCTCAAAAGGTGCTTCCTCAGCTTCTGACATACCAGTGCTTTTTAAACTCTCATCAAAAATGGTTGTGTGTATATGAAGTTAGAGCATAAAAAGTGTCTGCACTCTAAAAGGCTTGCCACCTTTTCTGAGAGAGGCCCTTGTGTCTGAAATAGCTGTATGATTGGGGGAGGAATCAAACAGGTGCTGCTTTCCCAATTGTAGCTGCTCTATGACACCAAATGTGGCACAGTGCAGTCCTCAAAATGCTGTGGAGATTTGTTAAAAGTTGCAAGCATCTATGCCAGATAGTACGAATTAGTTGTGTGTTTTTCCCCAGAAGGTTTTCACCAAGTTTCATGTTTCTATCTTTTAAAATAAAGAAGTGAAAGACGTTTATTCCCCCAATGCAAGTCTATGGAAAAAACTAGGCGGAATCGATTCTGATACCGTAATCGATTCCGCGTAATCGTAATAGGATCGGGATGAAGATCGGATGGAATCATAATCTGGCCCAATCCCAATTTCATAGATCGGAATCGGAATCAGATCGGAGAGGCCGTGCACAGCTCCTACTGCAGACGGGAATGAAATTCATCTTACCTACTAGTCCTGTAAGTTACTGACGCAAGGTAAGATCTAGCATAACCACGCTAATCAGAAGTGCACATATTCAGAAAGTCTTTGGACAGGCAAACACAAAAAGTCACCTTGAGTTGCTGCAGGCTTAGCTCCTCATATACCGAGCACCTATCTCAAATCGCCCACTTTTACACTAGAGTTGGCTCTGGCGAGGAGTTCTACGCACCCCATTGTTTCCAGTCCGGAACAGCTCTTGTCACCACCTGGGAATCTTCCTGAGACTCCTCTGTGGTAGTATCGCTTGGTGCCATTGGAGCTTTTCATGGAAACCGGAGAAAAATCCAGAGTTCCATGCACTTTGTTTGCCAGCTTACTAGAATGGGTCCATTCAGCACCTCTGGACCAGAACCATCCTGGGTCCAAGCTACTGAAACCATCTGGGTCTCCTGCCAGGAATCCACCTGCTTTACAGAGTGTAGGGATCCCCTGAGTTCTGTTGTGCTCAGACACAGAGAAGCAGGTCTCTTTCCGATCCTCCCCCGCCCCACGGATACAGAGGTGTCTGGACGTCTGTGTGTGGAGAGAGACCTCAGTCCGAGAGGAGGAGACTAAGAGAGAAACAGCTCGCTGGGTTCTGTGAACTAGCTGCATTTTGGGGTTCAGGCTGACTCCCGAGAGGCCCCCTTCCCTGGCTGGATGGCCGGAAGAGAATTGTTCTTTTCATTATGTTGTAGTTTTCCAATATTTTGCATTGATGTCTCATCAGTATTAATTCCTCTATGGATCACTTTTTAATGGTAATGCAGGCTTAGATATGTTTTAGTAAATAAAAATAGACAAATCCTGGGAGCCTGGAAGAAAAGATCTGGAGGTGCTGAAATATGCAATCGAACTCCACATGGCCCCTGCAGGGCAGGCCTTCAATTACGCCATGAAAACATGCCTGTTTTGGACTGCCTTTTCCTAATCAGTGTTTTGGTGCTGGTGGTTTTGGAGACTCTCAGCTGTTTTAATGTGTCTTGTGAAAGTTTTTGTGGTTTGTTTGAGGCCTGTGACTTTTAGTTGCTGTCCTAAAATGGTGTTTCATCATTTTATGATTTTAATATAATGAAGGGCACAGTCCTATCAATTGAACCCTGATGTTTGTACGACTCCGAACCCGGAGGCAGACGCATATCCAGTGCAGAGCGGGAGGAACGCCGGTGGCTCCTGCCACTCTGTCTTGCAGCTGGATGGCCATTTTCAGCCATCTAGCTGCAGCACTTGGCAGCGGGAGGGAAGGAGGCTGGGGCGCAGGAATGCATTTGGATGATATAATAAAGCAGGAAAATAGGGATCCTTACCGAGAGAGGCCACGATCCCACAGATCTCCTCCATGATCTGGCTGTGCTGAGCTCTCTGGTCAGGATCCAGCAGTGCCCACTCCTCCTCAGTGAACCACACGGCAACCTCCTCAAGACTCAATGGACCCTGGATGAAAAAAGAAAATGCTTCCTTCTCAAGGAGAACATACTGTAAAAGTGAGGTGGTGGGCCATCGTACTACAGGATTTAGGCTTGCTTGCTGTGAAAACCAGTGGCTGGGGGAAGAACAGCAGGAAAGAGCCATGGCCCTCCTGTCATGATGGTGGGCGGCCCAAGAGGCACCTGGTTGGCCACTGTGAGACACAGGATGCTGGAACAGACAGGTCTTTGGTCCGATCCAGCAGGGCTCTCCTTTTGATGTATTCTGGCCCAAGAATGTGAGCAGGGCATGGAGGCATGCTGACTGCTCCCTGCCTGAATCCCCAGCGATCCTTCCCCCTACATGATCTGGTTCCACTCCATCACGAAGAAAATGAAGAGATGGCTGAGTACCTAATTCCAGCCTCATTCCAGACCCTGCAAGATACAAAGATGATGGAAAGCCAGTTTGTCTCAGAGATTTAGATTACAATGCTAGACTCCTGGGAATTCAGCCCCTTGGAACGCAAGAGGACTGACTTCCCAGTTAAATGCACAGAATTGCACTGGAAGCGATGCAAATCTAAGTACACGTGGGCGTTACAAGAAGCCTTATCCTTAATTTGCATTCTGAGAGTTCAGCTGGGGAAAAATGCGTGTTTCCCCCTTTGAGCTCATGGCCACAAATCAAACTGTTGGATTCCATGCATAAAGTCTCCAACTGTTGAAAATTAAACATACTCTGGAATTGTGGAAAAGCCTGGAGACTAGCCTCTCCCCCACAAAAACATGGTGGTACATAAAAGCAGGCCAGGGATCTCTTCCACACTCCAGAGAGCGAGAAGAGGTTGAAATACACACACCCAAATTAATCCTTACCTTGCAAGGTGGCACGTCCCTCCTGCCTGATCCCCTTTTGTGGGGGGCTCTGTCTGGTGTCTAATGGGGCCTCCTCTGCTGCAGGGAAATCAGGTCCCACTTCTGCAAACGGACTCTTTACCTGAAACAGCAATGAGGAACCAAGACACGGAACGACGAGTCGGATTAGAAAAGGAACGAGAGGCAAAAATGTTGGGGGCAAGGTATGGGACATCTCTCCTTGGAGGATTTCCAGAACAAGTTGGGCAATTTGTAGAGCGTTTTAGGATCTCCTCCCTCCCATTCTTGACCCCTTGCATGAAATGCTCTCACCTGCTGCTCTTCCTGCCTCTGGCCCGCTGTCTGGCTCAGGAGGAAGCCTTCCGCCAGGGCCACCGCCTAGAAACTGGTCTCTGCTCCGCATTCTCTCACCCAGCTCGCCATCTCCACTGGCACGATGGTCAGGAACTGCTCCAGGATCACCAGATCCAGGATTTGATTTTTTGATAGGTGCTCTGGCCTCAGCCACCCATGGGAAAGACCGCGGAGTTGGTTGCAAACCCCTCGGGGTCTCTCAGTAGCCTGGTAGCGGAATTGCCTAAAACGCTGCCAGTGTACATGTGAGCTGACCATGTCCTCACCCGGGTCCTCCTGCACTGTTCTTTCCCAGAATTCCCCACTGCTGCCCATCTTGACAGAATCAGAGTCTCTTTCTGCTCCAGAGTCTGCTGAGTCTTGCTCTGCCATCCTTCATCTGTGTTCCAAAAAAACTCCAAGGGGGAAAAAGAAACTCTTCCCTCTTCTGGATCCGGGCAAATATCACCTTCTGACACAGTGCTACTAAGGCTCTGAAAAGGCACAGCATTGTTTTGTTAAATAATTATTATAGTGTTAGCACATGATGAAATGTGCAGGACTCCGGCTAGTAAGCAGGTCTTGCCCCAGAAGGAAAGGCAGGTAAATGCCAAGACTCAAAGAGAAGCTAGAGACTCGGGGAGGATCTTTCACCTGAGAGCCACTGACCAAAGTCCTTCCCTTGCTTGAGAGTCAGAAGATGTCTCATCCCCCTCCCCCGGTCCATTCCTCCCTCTAAAATACATTCCCTCTCTTGGCCTTCTCTTCAGGCCAGATCCATTCTTCATCCAAGCCCCCAGCCACACAGCCTCCCAGCGACACCTTCTGCTGCTGCCATCTTCTCCTTAAGCATATGGAAAAAGGTCGCCTCCCAGTGGGGGAAACCTTGAGGGATTTGGGGAGAAAGCTACAGCCCCATCCTCTATGTGTCTGCTCAGAAGGAAGGCCTTTCAGTTCCATGGGGCTTACTCTGTAGTAAATGGGCAGAGCAGCCTTCCCCAAGGCTGACCCCGTCACAGCTGGAGCCCTCTTGGAGCCAATGTGGTTGAAGGCAGAGCCTGACTGGTCCCTTTTCACTCTGGGGCTAAAAGGCCTGATCCGAACCGGTGCTTGCAGTTACTGGCCTAAAAACCATCTTGAATTGCTGGTTCCTTGCTGTCTGAGTGAAATGCTTTGAACAACTAAAACAAAAGGACTTGTTAACTAGCAGGCCTTTCCTTCTGGCTAGAAACGGGATAAACATTTAAGACCTGATGGGGTCAGGGAGATATAGGAACTGACACTCAGCCTTGGCTTGGCTTTCTTTTGCAGCTTGTGAGAAAGAGAGGCCTTTTAAAATTTAAGTTTGCTGATAGCTAAATTTTTAGGACTCTCTGAGAGGAAGCTTTCTTTCTTTTTTTAAAGCCTAATTCAAGAGGGATGGTGGCTGCTGGGAGCAGAGGGTAGATCGTGGTCCACATGTAGCCCATGGGAATGTAACCCTAGTGGGGAAATCACCCCAAATTAACTCTTGAACTGCGGTAACAGTTGTGTGGCCACTGATGTAATGTTTCCAATGGATTTCTTCAGACATGCTGTCAGTGAGTACCAGCAAGAGTGCTCCTGGTCAGCTTCAATGTTCACATTACAATATTATGGGCTGGAGATTCCCGGTTCACATCTTTGCCTTGGCTGTGAGCTCTTTTGCTGGCCTTAAGGCACAACACCACCTCTTCACTGCAGTGAAACTTCCATTGCATATTAGGTTTAATAATAAAAATTAATAAACACACGAGTGTGTTATGGGGAGGCACCTTCTGTGTTCCCTATTGTGAGCAGTGCTGCTGTTTTAGTGTTAGTGTTAAATGTTTTTCTATTGCCATTATTGGGATTTGTATTTTTACCTTTTAAATTGTTTTATGGCTTTAGTGTCTACCACCTGAAAGGACGTTCTGCCCTGAAAGGCAGTATAGAAATACTGTGACTGGCTTAGGAAAAAAAAATCGAATCTAAACAAAGTGAAAGGCTTTTAGTGTCCCCTTTGCATCCCTGAAACTGAAGGAAAGGAGGTGACTTGTGTTATCTGCCTAACTCTCTTGTCTTAGAAGGTGCTTAACATTGGCTGGATTGTACCCTCAGGCAAGAGGGCCTCAGTGGGCCTCCCCCTCGGTGTGGGCCCACCTGCTTGCCGGCCTTCGCCCTCCCTTGCCCTCTCCCTCAGTAGGACAAGGGTACAGGGCAAGGGCAGGCGGCCGCTCCCTCCCTCTGCTCTTGGGGCTGCTCCACCCTTGGAAAGGGCTGGGGACTGGGCCCAACCAGGAAGATGAAAGATAGATGAGGAACAGGCCCAGAGGGCTTGGCGGGAGCCCCCTGACAGGGTGTGGGGTGGAGTCTTCTAGATGGGGTCAACCTGCTCCCCTGGAAGAGGAGGGGCCCAGCCTTGAAGGGCTCCTGTTCCCGTTCTTGCTGATTGAGGTGGGAGGGGGGTTGTCTGAGCTAGCTTTCTCTCCACACCTGTACTCTCAAGGAATTTCCCACTGAATCATGGAACTCTGCATTTCCTTGTATTTCCCAGTGGGGGAGACCTGGAATGGAGACCCCTGGAGCGGCAGCAGTCTGAGTCCTGCTACAGCATTGGCTGTCCGAAAGAACTGGATCGAAGGAGGAGAACAATGACGCAGAACACCAGGGGTGGGCAACTTGGGGTCCTCTGGATGTTCTGGCCTACAACTCCCATCATCCCTCACCATTGCCTGCGCTGGCTAGCACTGATGGGAGCTGTGGCCCTCCAGAGGTTTGGGCCTAGCAGTTGCCCACCCCTTCATTACACCCACGTGTGTTACCATGGACTGACTTTACAACATGACATCTCGAAAAATCACATCTGACGCTCTTCAAACGGGCAGCAGCCAAGCTCAGGTCCAGCACAGTGTGGCGGGAAAGGCACCTCCGGGGCACACAGCCCGGCCATCCGTTTCCGCACTGGAAATCCCTACTGCAGTCTCTTCCCCTCCCCGCCCACTGAAACGCCCTCTTTTTCCCCTCTCTGAGGTTGCGTCCCCGACCTTGGAGAGGCAGCCAACGCAGTTTTTTGTACAGAGTTCTGCCTCTATGCTCTGGGTTTGCTTTAAGAAAGTACCTAGGTTTGCTTTAAGAATCATCAACCGGCCTTGTCTACTTGGCTGCTTGCCAAGCTGATGCAATCAAGAGCAACTCACTCGGGAGGATTGGGAGGCAAGATGGCCCACACCGCTACCTCCCACCCTGCATAGGATGACCATAAGCCTCCGAATTTGGAAGCTTAGTATAATCAAGGGCGCAACCCACAGGATTGTACCCTTATTTAGTTATTTGTTCATCAGACCTTCCTCCAAGGAGCTCAGGGTGTGAAACATGGACCCCCCCCCTTATTTCTACAACAACCTAGGCTGAGAGATAGCTGAGCAGGGATTTGAACCTGGGTATTAGAGCATAGAAATATGACAACTTTCCTGAGCCTCTGCCAGCCTCCTCCCCTCCCCCTCCGAAACGGCTTCACTAGATGAGCAAAAAAGCCCATCTAACGAAAATACAGGGCGGGAGGATTGGGAGGCAAGATGGCCCACACCGCTACCTCCCACCCTGCATAGGATGACCGTAAGCCTCCGAATTTGGAAGCTTAGTATAATCAAGGGCACAACCCACAGGATTGTACCCTTATTTAGTTATTTGTTCATCAGACCTTCCTCCAAGGAGCTCAGGGTGTGAAACATGGACCCCCCCCCCTTATTTCTACAACAACCTAGGCTGAGAGATAGCTGAGCAGGGATTTGAACCTGGGTATTAGAGCATAGAAATATGACAACTTTGTCTAATCTACTATACAAATGTGAAAGTTTGTACGGTTGTTTGTGTGTTTGTGTGCGTCGCATAGGCTCCTACACGGTTTGACGGATCCCCACCAAACTTGGCACCCATACTCCTCAACACCCAAGGAAGATTACTGGTGGGCTTAAATCTCTGAAAAACCATAACTGCGCCTGTACAGCCCAATCTCAGATAGCCAATGGAGTCATTTAGAATGTTCATGTGAACCACAGGGGCCTATCAGGAGCTGTTTTGCCACAGGATCCCCAAGAGGGATTGGCAAAGGTTCTTTGAATGATTTTCTGACCATAATAAATACTCCTCCAGGAAGTCAAAGCCAAACATGTTTATTGTAAAGTTAAGCCACAAGTACAACAATGGTCTTCCCAGTTCCCTGATGGAAATCCCACCCCTTAGTTGCACAGTCACTGTTCAACCAACCCGAATGCTAGGTCCAGCAGCTCTCCGCCTGGGTATTGGCTCTCCACATTGGGCTTCTGCAAAGCTCTCTGCACAGCATCCTCTGCTCCTCCTCGCTCCTTCCAGTTCTTCAGTACTCCACACGCAACCGACCAACCGCCACTAACGACCACCGCACTCCTGCCAACAACCACCCCCCTCTCTGTCTGCACGTGCTCCTCTTAAATAGCACCAAGTTTCTTGGATTGCAGATCTCCTGAGCACCTGTGCTGTCCTTCTGGCCAGCAGCCCGGTCCCGCCCGAGTGAGTTGCTCTTGATTGCATCAGCTTGGCAAGCAGCCAAGTAGACAAGGCCGGTTGATGATTCTTAAAGCAAACCTACTTTCTTAAAGCAAACCCAGAGCATAGAGGCAGAACTCTGTACAACACTCCTGTACTCCTCGCCATCTTCCGCGACTCCCAGTACAGGAGCGGATATGCAAATCTCTCCTACATCATACAGAACGTTCATATGAACTGCAGCAGGGGCATACACGGTGGAGCTGGGATTTCATTGCGTAGTGACGGGGGAGGGAACTGGGATTTCATTGTTGTGTAGTCCCGGGGGGGGGGGGAGCAAGGATTTCATTGTTGTGTAGTCCCGGGGGGGGGAGCATGGATTTCATTGTGTAGCCCTGGGGGGGGGGCAGGGATTTCATTGTGTAGTCCGGGGGGGCAGGGATTTCATTGTGTAGTCCTGGGGGGGGGCAGGGATTTCATTGTGTAGTCCTGGGGGGGGGGGGGAAAGCAGGGATTTCATTGTGTAGTCCCAGGGGGGAAGCTGGGATTTCATTGTACAGTCCCGGAGGGGGGAGCTGGGATTTCATTGTTGTGTAGTCCCGGGGGGAGGAAACAGGGATTTCATTGTTGTGTAGTCCCGGGGGGGGGGGAGCAGGGATTTCACTGTTGTGTAGTACCGGGGAGGGAGCAAGGATTTCATTGTGTAGTCCCGGAGGGGGGGAGCAGGGATTTCATTGTGTAGTCCCGGAGGGGAAGCTGGGATTTCATTGTGTAGTCCTGGGGAAGCTGGGATTTCATTGTTGTGTAGTCCTGGGGGGAAGCAGGTACTTCATTGTTGTGTAGTACCAGGGAGGGATTAGGGATTTCATTG
Organism: Shinisaurus crocodilurus; assembly: GCA_021292165.1. NCBI lineage: Eukaryota > Metazoa > Chordata > Lepidosauria > Squamata > Shinisauridae > Shinisaurus > Shinisaurus crocodilurus. The sequence continues at coordinate 13,409,111 of CM037882.1, forward strand.
TTGTGTAGTACCGGGGAGGGAGCTGGGCTTTCACTGTTGTGTAGTCCCAGGGAAGCTGGGATTTCATTGCTGTGTAGTCCCGGGGAAGCAGGGATTTCATTGTTGTGTAGTCCCAGGGGGGGGGGGCAGGGATTTCATTGTTGTGTAGTCCGGGGGGGGGGGGGAGGCAGGGATTTCATTGTGTGGTCCAGGGGGGGGGGAAGCAGGGTTTGACTGTGTAGTCCCATTCCTTTCTTATGGAGCCATTCAAAAAAGTGGTCAGCTACCTTAAGGAATTTCGAACAAATACTGCCTGTAAGAAAATGACGACCCAGGCAATGCCGGGTAAAAAAGTTAGTAATAAGATAAATGCATATGCATGCAATCACAGATAGTAGATGTCCAAAATTCAGGAAATAAATATTAGATGAAGCAGGGAAGGGGCAAAGTGCATTTCAGGGTTGTGCAGCAAGCAAGAGGCTTGCCTGGCACCTGCATTATAGGTCTTTTTGGTGCTGGAGAAAGATCTTTTCATTCTCCAAGGATTTTTAGTCGTTCACTTTTAAAAGAAATGTGTTATCGCATTTTAGATCTTTATCCTGGTGCTGACAATTTAATCTGGCCCTCTTGTGCTCTTTTAAACTTTTAAAGGTTTTTAGATTATGTTTTATGATGTTGTTGTTGGTTTCAATTTCTGTGAATCATCCAGAGAGCTTTGGCTATTGAGTGGCACAGAAATGCAATAAATAGATAAATAGATAAAGTGAAAATGGCATTTCATTCAAGTAACCGCATGGGATCCAGCAATGAGTGGGGGGAGGGGGGACAATCTCCTAGTCTGGGGACTGCCTGCCCTCCCCCACTACAACCAATGCCAAAATTTGGAGAATAGAAGCCACACAAAAAACTCCAGGGCCAAAACCAGAAACAGAAGATTAAAAATAGAATGTATTAATGAAGGTTAACGTACCCAAAGACATCTGGGGTATTCCCAACATTTACCTGGGGTTGTCAGCTCTTTTGAATGTCAACATTCAACAACTTTTGATTATTCTGTGTAACATATACCAGAGAAATGAAGTGCTGGAAAAAATGAAAAATAATCCCTCTCTGTAATATGGGTCATGAAGAAGAGGAATTTCACTGGCTCCAACCCACCCCCTCCAAGGAGTTCAGGCTGACACACATGGCCCTCCCACCTTTATATTCACAACCACCCAGTGAGGTAGGATGAGCAGAGTGTAACTGGCCTAAGGGCAGCCAGTGAGCGCTGTAGTTGAGTGTGGACTTGAGTCTGGCTCTCTGGTCGAAGCCCAAATCTCTAACCACTACACCATCCAGGCTTTCACCCCAGCCTGCCTTAAAGGGTTGTCATGAGGCTTGCTCAGGCTTTGTACTTTGAACCCCCACAGCAGTCTGCGGAGATCCGGCTGTGGTTGCTCAAAGGCAAGTTGTGCAGCGAGTCAAGTTGTGCAGCCGGCACCAGCAGAGAACATAATGCAGCCTCTGCAACCCTGGACTGCTGGCCCTGCAGAAGAAGCAAGGTCGCTCATCTGGCTTTATCTTCATCTCCGCAGCAGAGTCCCACCAAATGCTCAGGAGGATGCCTGGCACAGCTGCCCCTCCCCCCACCCCTTGCCCAGCAGCAGCAAGCCAGCTGGGGGGCATTTCATGTTCTCCCCTCTCTGCCCTGAGACTTCAACCTGAAAAGGCAGCAAGGCTGTTTCCTCTGCATCGGAACATAAGAAGAGCCCTGCTGGGTCAGGCCAAGGGTCCACCTAGTCCAGCATTCTGTCCACACAGCCCCAAACCAGCTGCTCACGGGATCCTAGGAGCAGGACACGAGGGCAACAGAACCCACAGTCATTACCAGCCATTGACTACATTCTTTTAGTATTAGTCATGACCCTGGCAATCTGTCTACATGCTTGGCTAAGTTTTTCCTTTTTAACTATTTCGTTTCCTTCACTCTGCCCCCACTTCCCACAGAGACTGGAGAGAGCTCTCAGATGGGATGGCAGGAAAATCCTGCCATCGAAAAACAACGCAGTTTGCAGCCCATGCAGCCCATTTTACAGCTGGAAAGGCTTGGATTCTTCAGGGGGCTCTATGGCAAGATCCCTTTTGAACCTTGCAGATCCACCCACTCTCCATGGGATATGGATGGGGTGAGGGGGAAGGAAGGGTGCCCTGGTGAAGCTGAAACAGCTCTGTTTTGTGGGTGGGATATGGCAGAGGAGAAAGAGCTGTCTCTCACTCTCTCCAACCGCTCCCCACCCTCTCTTCTCCTTCAGCCCCCGCCCCGCCAGAAAGGCAGCTTCCTATGCAGGTACACACCTTGCCCCATATGCCAGTGAGGCTGGGTTGGTTTCTGATGGAGCGGGGAGGGGGGGCGAGGTGCTTCCGCGAGTAACAGAAACCATGCGGCAGTCTGGGCCAAATTTGCAGCTGGAGTGCATGGATCGCTCTCCCGCTCATTTCTGAGAAAGCCTTTTCTCCTCCGCCTCCACTCCCCATGCAAAAAAGCGAGGCTATTTCCTCTGCCGCCGCTCCCACACAATTCCTGGCCCTACACCCCCCCCCCCCCCATCATCATCTTGCACTTTTACCCCTCCGCCTTGTCTCCTCACGCATCAACCTCCGCGCCGCCGAACCTCCCCACGAGGCCGCTTTCCCTTCCGGGAACAGGGAGGCGCGATCACTCCCCCTCCCCCACCCCGGGCATTTGTAACATTTTCCTGCTGTCTGGGAAGCAGAGCTCAGTGCCCTTAACCCTTGGAGGACTGAGCCGCAGCAGCTCTCCCTTTCTCCCCGCCTACAAACCTTTACATGGCGCTCATTGCGTCTGAAGGATGCTCCTGCGGATTTCCTGGCGGCTGGCTTTTCTCTCCGAAATAGACTAGGAGGAAGCAGGGAGAGGAAACCCTCTGGCTGCTGTCAAGGCGGCTGTTTTTTATTGGTAAGTCTGGTTCTTAATTATTTTTAGGGCAATTTCAGTTTTTAATGGATTTTAGCGAAACATGTTTTTATTTTATTGCATCCACTTTGTGTGGTATTTATCTTCTTGTATGCTGCCTTATTTATTTACTTATTCTATTTATTTCCCGCCTTTTTTCCTCCAGCAACGAACCCAAGGCGGCCTACCTGGTGCTCCTCCACCTTTTCATTTCATCCACACAACAACCCTGAGAGGTAGGTCAGGCTGAGAGTCAGTGACTGGCCCAAAGGCACCCAGTGTGCTTCATGGCCGAGTGGGGACTAGAACCCAGATCTCCCCGGTCCCGCTCCAACGCTCTACCCGCTACACCACACTGGCTCTCAGTGTGGCCTTGAGAGGGTTGCACCCTGAAAGGCGACCTAGAAATAATTTTAGATAGATAGATGGATGGAAAGGGTAGCTGCATCTTTTCCCCTCTTTGCCTGGAAGACAATCAAACGTTTTGCTGGAAACTCCAGAACTTACTTATATACATCTCACCTTGGAACTTCATAGGTTCCCAGCTGCTCTCCGGATCCTGACCTGCTTAACTTCAGCCAGTGGTGAAGCTAGACAGTTTTAGATCCTGGACTGTAGGCACAATCCTGTCAATTAAGAACAAAAGAACAGAAGAAGAGACCTGCTGGATCAGACCAATGGTCCATCTAGTCCAGCATTCTCTTCACACAGTGGCCAATCAGCTGCCCACAGGATCCCACAAGCAGGAAATAAGTCAACAGCACCCTCCCACCCATGTTCCCCAGCAACTGCTGTACATAGGCATGCTGCCTCTGATACTGGAGAAAGCATAGAGCCAATCAGGACTAGTAGCCATTGATAGCCTTCTCCTCCATGAATTTTTCCAGTCCCCTTTTAAAGCCATCCAAATCGGTGGCCACCACTACAGCTTGTGGAAGTGAATTCCATAGTTTAACTCTGTGCTGTATGAAGTACTTCCATTTATCTGTCCTGAATCTCCCACCAATCAGCTTCATGGAACGACCCCTTTGGGTTCTAGTATTGTGAGAGAATCATAGAATAGTAGAGTTGGAAGGGGCCTATAATGCCATCAAGTCAACCCCCTGCTCAATGCAGGAATCCAAGTTAAAGCACTTTAAAAAAAAAAACCCTCTGAGGATCATCATCACCTTGTGCTTTGCATTCGTGCTCTAGAATTTCATATGCCCGATTTTCCTTTCTGTGGTATGGTTTCCTGGCTGCTGTGGCTTAAAAATGGTGTCATAGATTTCATAGATAGAGTTGGAAGGAGCCTACAAGGCTATCGAGTCCAACCCCCTGCTCTGTGTAGCTCTGAGGACATTATCCTCATTACTATTTGTATTAATATTATTGTTATAATCATCATTGTCATCTTGTACTGTGCATTCATGTTCTCAAATGTCATGTGCCCCATCTTTCTGCTTCTGTGGTGTCTTGCTAGCTGCTGGGGCTTAGGAATGGTTTCTGTGTTTCTCTGAGGACATCATCCTCATCACCATAATCATCCTCAGTGTAATCTTGAGCTTTGCATTCCTGATCTAAAAGTTCATGAGGTCCTCTGTCTCCTGTTGTATGGCTTACTGGTTGCTATGAGTTACAAGAACTTGTTTTCTGCTCTGCCTCTGGTGTCCCATCCTCAACCCTACTATCCCCACTGGACACCAGCCACCCCTGAGCTGGAAGGACAGAACGAAGAACATCAAGAAAGAAAGCTGTTTGGGAAAATATGAATTATTATTATTATTATTATTAATAATAATAATAATAATAATATATTTGTATCCCGCCTTTTTCCCAACACTGGGACCCAGGGCGCTCACAACCTTTAAAAACTCATACAATTAAAACAAATAAAAAAATACAAAAGTTAAAAATAGAATTAAACCATCATATATATATATATATATATATCATTACAAACAATACAATATACATAATATAATATACAGCCTGGAAAAGCTGAGAACTCGGCCAATAAGATATTGCTAGGAAGAAGATAGGGACCTAGTCTAGTTAAGCTAGCTGGATACGTTTACCCTGGTTATTTTCTTACCCTTTTGTTCTTCTGCTTCTGTTTTGTTTCTGTGTGTGCATGCTGTAACTATTCAGATGTTAAAACCTTTCCCTTAATAATAATACATTTTCAGTAAAGGTTTAAAATGTTGCTGTTTAAACTGTGTGGTTTCTTTTCTTGTTTGGTTACTCACTGCACACTTCCTAAAGGCGTGCTTGCCAGAGATCCAGAAGGTTTATAGGCTGTTTGGTGGAGGCAGCAAGGGTACATAAAGAATTCCACCTGGTGGCAGCAGAAAAGTCATTGGAAGGGAAGGGAAAACAGGACTGGGGCACTCTTTGGCCTGGTCTCCCTTCCAGTCCCATGACACCCCCATTTCTGTCTCTTCTCCCCCCCACACACACCCAAAGTTCAGACTGACCATTGTTTTCCAAGACTGCCCTCCCCCCCTCCCCCCCACGCACAATTTTCAACCATACCTTCCTGCAGGGAGAAGAGAGACCAGCATCCAGCAGCATCAAGCGCTCTTCCAGTACTTGAAGGGTTGTCACACAGAGGAGGGCCAGGATCTCTTCTCCATCATCCCAGTTTGCAGGACACGGAATAACGGGCTCAAGTTACAGGAACCCAGATTCCACCTAAACATCAGGAAAAATTTCTTGACTGTTAGAGCAATAAGACAATGGAACCAATTACCTAGGGAGGTGGTAAGCTCTCCCACTCTGGAGGCATTCAAGGTGCAGCTGGACGGCCATCTGTCAGGGATGCTTTGACCTGGATTCCTGCATTGAGGTTGCCCCTTCCTCCAACTCTACTTTTCTATGATTCCATGGCTGAGTTATATCTCCACCCACAGAGTGGGGGACCTTTTGCTATGCAGAGGCTCCTTGACTTAGCAAATCATTTCTATACCACCCAATACTGAAGCTCTCTGTGTGGTTCACATCAGTTCACAAAAACATAAACATAATAAAACGGCATAAAAATAGCATAAAATTGAGGAACAGCCATTTGCTGGATACTGTAATAGAACTGGCTGCTGAGGTGTCTCCCCCAGCTCCCACCTTCACAATGGTTTTCTGTGCCTCTCCTATTTGACACTCAAAAAAAAGCACAGTCTAACCGCTAAATATTGCCAGCATCTCCCCAGCATCCTCTCACGCCCCCATCAAGGTGTTAGCCTTTAAGGCTCCACAAGGCTCTTTGTCTTGCCTTTCGCTGCCGCAGACTAGCACGGCAGACTAGCACTAGCATTGCACCCACACACTCCACCCTGGGAATGTTAAATCTGCAGCCAGTAGCTCCAGTCCTGAGAAATCCTGAGTTCGTGGCCCCACCACCCAGGCTTGAACGGGATGACTGTCTCTGCCCTCCACCCGGTGGCAGAAAACACAGCCCAGCAATCCTCCAACCTCCCAGACCTGGCTCGCTGAGCCTGGGTCAGGAAAGGAGACAACTCTAAAATTTCTTCTAACCCCCTGCTTTGTTTCCACGCCTCTAACAGATTTCTCTCTGGCAAATCTTCCCTTTAGGCACCATGACAACATGACATGCAAGTTTTTTGCATACACTTGTTTACATACAAATTGGCATGGTACAGTTTGGGCTGACTTTTGCATTTGGGAAGAGACACCAAATAGTTTACTTTGCTCACGCACTGGATCACAGTCCCCAGGCCGCTCCCACTCCAGCACTAATTTATCAGTCCTTTTTTACTTTAATATAGTGGAAGACCGACAACCTGGTCTTCTGCGCGGGTTCAATGCTAAGGGGGTAGCGAGTCCTGGGGCGGGCCTTCTCCGAGGTCCCCAGCGACTATCACCCTTAGCCCAGAACAAAGGGATAAATTATAGCCACAAAAGTATCTTTTATAAAACAATTTAACCGTATTTACAAAATTACCTTCACAAACCCAGACACACGCCAGCAATACAGCTTATCAGTACGGTACAAAGTAGCAAGCAAGAAGTCTCAAGGACACCGTGATTTCAGGGCTCTCAGCTAGTTAGTTCAGCTCGGGCTCCAGCAGAGGCCCCGGTCAACCCCACGCTGCTAGCTGGGTTCCCGGCGGAGGTCTGGTCTACCCAAGCGGTTAGCTGGGTTCCCGGCGGAGGTCCAGTCTACCCAAGCGGCTTGTGAGTGATTTCAGCTTGGTTTCCCGGGGATCCGGTCAACCCAAGCGGCCAGTGATTTCAGCTAGCTGGAGCGCGCCGGGTGCTGCTACCCGGGGTTGCCGATCCTTCGTTCCCTTACCCCAAGCATGGGGCAAGATTGCTGATCAGGTCCAACAACTCAGTTCCCTTGCGCAGGGTGTTTTATACCTTGGTGTTTCAGGTAGCCCCTCCCTCCGTAGTCAGGTGGGTTGCCACCCTCCCTGAGGGGCGGCCTTTTGGGTCAGGTGGGGTGACGCCTTCCCCCCATGGGGTGGGGTCCCTTTGAAGCCACTTGCTTAATGGTCCCATCCTGTGGTGTTGAGTGGTCCTTTCTTATGGGTGCCGAAGTGTCTGCTCTGGCGAGGTATTCAAGTCTTATGTAGATGGGGCTGATATACGAGAGCATTGACAAACCTGGCGATGCTTCCTGTCTTCCCCCCTGGGGTGATTCTATGCAGATGTTGTTTGTCCCCTTTGGCCTCTGTGGAGACTGGCTGTCTCCCCCCCCCCCCGGGTCTCCTTCCCCCCACCTTGGTGTGTGTGTGTGTGTGTGTCAGAATGGGGGCTTAGGTTGACTTTCTCCACAAATATCAGCACCTAATCTCTTGCTCCTATCTGCTTTGCCTTTGACAGTCTTTTGTGAAGGAAAGTACCCCTTCTCCCTTCTTCTAGCTTTGCAGCACCAGACACCTTGAGGGGAAACTTCTTTTTCCCTGCATCTGGTGGTCTTCTTCGCGCTCCCTTGCCAGTAGACTTGAATCTTTGGGCGGCACAGCAGGGAACAAAGTCTCTCCTTCCTGGGAAGGAACAGTTTTCTGATGTGGGGGCAGGGGAGCAGTCTCTTTCAATGCCTGGAACTACGCCTGGCCCCCCTGCTTGCCCAAATTCTGCCTCCTGCTGCTTAGCCTGGCCACTCATTATGGCCCTCCTCTTAGCAACTGGATAGTCCAAGTTCAAAATTTGAGTCCCTCTCCCGTGGGAGAGATGCAGGGCAGGATGTGTCCTCCCCCCTGAGTCTTGATAACATATTTGGGACACATTGTTAATACAATCAGACTCACCAAATTGCTGTTGGCTCCACCAATTCAGCTCTTTGTGCACAAGTCTCTTAAGAGAGGCTTTCTTGGGTCTTCTGCTCCTGCCTCTGGAAAGGCGTGCACGCAGCCCATCTCTTGCTTCTGGCCCTCCTCTCCTTGCCAAGGGCTCCTCCAGCTCCGGTTCTTTTGAATCACACACTTGCCGCCATCTGCTCACTTGCTGGGGCACACAGGGATGCAGGTCGCTTTCACACAGCCACAGCCCTCAATCCTCTGTGTTGCTCTCTGCTCTTGAGCTCAATGGGGATGCTAAGATGTGCCTCAGCTTACTCACTTGCAGCCGCTGCTCACAGTCTCTACCCAGGAGTTTGGGACAATTTCTGTTGAGGTGTCCTGGCTCCTTACAATGGTAGCACCCGCTGTTAGCTCAAGTAGAGCCCGCCCGGGGCTTCCATGCCCCCCTCTCCGGGCGCTCGCCTTCTTTGCTCTTTGCCAGCGCTCTTTTGCTTGCCCCCTTGGCCTCCCCACGACTGGGAAAGGGGGCTCGCCCTGCCTTTTTCCACCGGTACAACCCCATCCAGTTGTCCAGCATGGCAGCTTCTCTCCGCCAGTCCACAGACCCGTGGTCTTCGCTTCTCTGCCTCGACCTGACTGCTCTGGCACTTTCTGCAGGCAACTCCTTGCCTACCCACTCAATAGTTGAGATCTCTTGAGCTACCAACGCTACCACTGGCAATTTGGCTCCCATTACCTGGGCAGTCCCTTCCAAGCTGTCTGAGCATTTCCCCTGAGGCTCCATCTCACCCTATCTCTAAAAAACAACAAACCTCTACTCAACGAACCAAGGTCTCCCCAAATCTTCCCTATGTGCCCACTCTGCGGTTCAGTGTCGGGATCCCACCGCTCTGCCACCATGTGAAGGACTGCCAACCAGTCCTTTACTCAAGACCAGAGAGATCAAAGGTGCAAAAGTGAAAGCCCTGCAACTCCCAGCATGGCTGGCTAGGGAATGCTGGGAGTTGTAGGGCTTTTTTTCTCCCCAGTCTAACCGTGCATAGGATTGCGCTCTAAATTATTGACAGTGGTCATTCACAGAATGCAGTTGTTGCTGATAACACAAACATCCTGGCACAAGGTAAGCCAGTTAACACATGTGTGATAAAACTCTTTTGTTCCAATTCAAGCCTCTAACAATAGAATTAAGCCTGTTGATGGAGTCTAATGTACCGTAGCTCTCATCTTCCTTTGAACCTGGGATTTTATTTTTTACATGCGAAGCTCCTGTTCTACCACTGAGCTACACTCCCTATTCAGCTGTTCCTGCAGCAAGCATACGGAACCTGAGCCCCTCCAGATGTTGTTGAACTCAAACTCCCATCAACCAGGAATGATAGGATTTGTAGTCCAAAAACACCTGGGAGACTGCAGGATCATCCACTCCTGTCCTCCAGGCTTGACGCTCCATTGTCTCTGCAGCTTGAGTATTTATAGCACTGCAGCCCCAGTTGCTACCCAAAACTCAAGGCAGGGACCCCACAGCCATTTTTCTTTAATGTGCTTGGGGTAGGTGGAAGCAATCTTGCCAACTGAGGCGGACAGGAAGTGGCATCACACCCTTCATAGAATCCTAGTTCCCCTCTAGGAACCGTAGTGGTACTCGATTGTGTTAACCCATTCAGATTTGCCTATTTCAAATGTCCCAGCTTTAGGGCGGGGGTTGGCGACATTTACCCCTGCAGATGCTTTGGCCTACAATTTCCATAATCCCCCACCCTCCCTAATCTAGCCCACTGCCTTTAGGTACGGTGGAAGGCACTGCCCGGTTTGCCAGTTTTGAAGTAAGATTCAGCTTTAACTCCATTTGTACTGTACATGTAACAATGACACCGTCTTTTCTTTCGCCGCAAGCAGGAAAATGTCTTGGGCTGTCCCTGCTTTGAAGCAACCTGCAGCCAGCATAACAAAGAAGCTTCCAAGGCACTTCCCCCCTGCATCTGGAAGACATCTGAGGGTAGCAAACGTTAAAACCATGGAGTGCTGTGATTCCTAGAGGGCCCTAGAAAGGGGGGAAATAGACTTCAAAGGGCTGCAGTTTTCCTGGTTCTCTAGTGGCACTTCCGTTGCTGTTTAGTGGAACAGCTGGTGGAAATGCATCGGGGTTTATATAAAAACTGGACGGTTTCTTTTTAAAAGGTAGGCGGAGAGGGTGTCTTTTCTCTCTCCTGGTGGTGCTTTAAAATGAAAGAGAACCTCTGAGCCTGCCTGCTTTTTCTTTGTAGCGTTGCACATGGATTCCTATGCCTTTCTGCCACTCTTGCCCCGCACGTGGAGAAGTCCAATGAGAACCGGAAATGGAGAGTGTGTGTGCGTGTAAGTGGAATGCTTGGTTTAAAAAAGATATACCTCTTTGTTGTAAACAGATTAGAGAAGCTCTTTCTCCACTCGCCTGGTTTTCATATCTGGTGGGTAATTTTTAAAAAAAATTATCATTATTGTTTCTTTGGGGGAGTGGGCTGAGGCTGAATACAGCAGGGTGGATGATAGCACAGTTTCATGTCTGCAGGGAGGGATGAATTAAATTGACGTTGTGTTTAATCTTTTAAAAGTGTCAAAACAAGGCACGATACGAAGTCATCGGAACATCAGAAGCTGCCTTATACTGAGAACAGGCCCTGGGTCCATCTAGCCCAGTATTGTTGGCACACTGACCTGCAGTAACTCTTCAGGGTTTCAGGCAGGAGTTTTTACAGTCCTACCTGGAGATGCCTAGGATCGAACTGGGGACCTTCTGCATGCAAAGCCAGGGCTCTATCACTGAGTTATTGTCCCTCACCTAGAAATAAAGATTCCAGTCCTCATGGTTCTGAATAAAGGGCTATATTAAACTGGAACACAGGAAGTTGCCTTATACTGAGTCAGACCCTTGGTCCATCTAGCCCAATATTGTCAAGGTTGACTGGCAGTGGCTCTCCAGGGTTTCAGGCAGGAATTTTCCCAGCCCTACCTGGAGATGCTGGGGATCGAACCTGGGACCTTCTGCATGCAAAGTAGGGGCTCTACCACCCAGCTACAGCCCCCGCCCTTCATGTCACCATGCTTCTTCACCAGCAGGTATGAAACCTGTGGCCTTCAAGATGTTATCGGACTCCATCTCCTATCAGCCACCATGGCCAATTCAGTGATGTTGGGAGTTGTAGTCCAGAATATCTGGAGGGCACCAGTTTGCCTACCCTTGGACTCTGGCCCAATAAGGCCTGGAAGACCACAGGTTTTCCCACACCTGTTTTCAAGAGATTCAAACATGCTCTTAGACAGAAGAAAAGAGAATGTCAGAGTTAGCAAGTGTTTCTTTCCCCTGGGTCTGGTACTCTTCAACATGTATAATGGGTGCAGAATCTCTTTCAGCCCAAGGGCCTGGAGATGCTTTGGGGGGCTGCATTGCAGTGGTAAGTGAGGCCAAAAGGGGTCAGCCAAAAATAACAAAAATATCAGCATATTGTAGCTTCAAGCTCTCCCTGCCAGTAGCTAAGCCTTCAAAGAGGCATTTCAACCTGTTAGAAGGGGGGGAGGGGACTGCACAAAAGCTGGGAAACCACCGAATGACTGGTGGTTAGAGGAAAGGGGGTGGTGCTGGTGAAAAGGGGTGGGGCCTTCTGGGAAAGCCTGGCAGCTTGGATTGGAACCTCTGGGCCTGAGGTTCCGCACCCCTTATGAACATCAATGACTTAGATCAGTCTCCTGCAACCCAATGTGGTTCATCATGTCGTGCAAACCTGAGTGCCATGTGAGGTTTAAACAATCCTCAGATTACCCTGGAACTTCCCATGTTTAATTCTCACATAACCCACAATGCCCAGGTTTGCACGCCATGGCATGCATCTGCTGTGGCTTGCATATTCAAAATGGTGGCCACCATGCACCGCAACCCACCATGGCTTAAACAACCTATGGTGGCCTGCGGTGATCATGTGAACCGGGTCACAGAGTACTGAAATCTTGCCCTGTGCATTCTTAACCTCTGCTAGGTCCACATACCATGAGGTTCGCTCCCCATGGGATGAGATTGAATGTAGATTGGTCTGTAAGCTACTGTGAAGTACTTCTTCACACAGCGCAGAGTTAAACTATGGAACTCATTTCCACAAGATGTAGTGGCCAGTTGCCGGCCAGATGGGCGATTAATAAATATAAATAAATAAATAAATAGAATAGTGATGGCCACCAATTTGGACAGCTTGAAAGGGGGATTGGACAAATTCATGGAGGAGAAGGCTATCCATGGCTACTAGTCCTCATGGCCATATGCTACTTCCAGTATCAGAGGCAGTATGCCAGTGTACTCCAGTTGCTCGGGAACATGGGCAGGAGGGTGCTGTTGCACTCATGTCCTGCTTACGGGATCCCGTGGGCAGCTGGTTGGCCTCTGTGTGAACAGAATGCTGGACTAGATGGACCCTTGGTCTGATCCAGCAGGGCTCTTCTTATGTTCTCTCAGCCTCATTTTCCTGCTCCTACACCCAGCCTTCAATCTGACAGGGCTGTGTCAAGGATTCCTTGCATAATGTGTACAAGCTACTTTGAAAAGCACTCTCTACCAGATGTGGGCAGACTTCAAACTTATGGTATGATGATGATGATGATGATTATACTAGAACCCCAAGGTCTACCAACCAGACTCAGGGGCAAAGGAGTGGCTGGGGGTGGGGGACAGAGCATAAACAGGCCTGTGGCTCACGCTGGCTCAGCTTGTCTGAGCGTGGAAAGCTAAGCAGGGTCAGGCCTGGCTATTACTTGGATGGGAGACCCCTCCTCTAGTTTCCTGCATTGAGCAGCGGGTTGGACTCGATGGCCTTGTAGGCTCCTTCCAACTCTATCTATGAAATCTATGACCTGCATCTAGAAAACTACACCTGAGTTGCTGTTGATCAGGGATTCTAACACAGCTCTAATATTGGCCAGCAGAGCTGCACAAAGACCTGGTCAAAGGCAAGAAAGGCGAAGAACATGAGTGACTGACACAAGGCCTGCCGAGCCAGGGAAATGTTTCTAGTTTTTACTTGATATCATTAAACCCATGGGAGTCAGAAATCCTTGCCTCTACTACAAATCAACCAGAGACCTACCTTCTCCCGATCTACCTTCTCCTTGCACCTGCTCTATGCACTTTCTGTTCATAAGCAGGATACTGTCTCCTGGGAATGTACCATTCAGAGCGTGGGTGGGTGGGATTAATAGAATAATAGAATAGTAGAGTTGGAAGGGGCCTACAAGTCCAACCCCCTGCTCAATGCAGGAATCCAGGTCAAAGCGTCCCTGACAGTAGTTGATTCCATTGTCTTATTCCTCTGACCGTCAGGAAATTTTTCTGATGTTTAGGTGGAATCTGGGTTCCTGTAACTTGAGCCCATTATTCCGTGTCCTGCAAACTGGGATGATGGAGAAGAGATCCTGGCCCTCCTCTGTGTGACAACCCTTTAAGTACTGGAAGAGTGCGATCATATCTCCCCTCAGTCTCCTCTTCTCAAGGCTAAACATGCCCAGTTCTTTCAGTCTCTCCTCATAGGGCCTTGTTGCCAGTCCCTTTATCATCCTTGTTGCCCTCCTCTGAACCCTCTCCTGTTCAAAAGCTCTCCTGCCTCAAAAACTCCCCATACTTTCCGGTCGGTCTCCTTGGTATGGAAGAAATATTATATTAGCAGATGTGGGATATTCCTTTTAACTGTTTTCTGTCATATACATTTGCCTGGTTCATTTATTTATTAATATTTATATTCCTCATTTGCTTTAAAAAAACACCGATCAAGGTTGTGTACAAAGTTTAAAATAATAAAACTTTAACACAATGAGGGCGCAATCCTATGCATGTTTAGACGGAAAAAAGTCCTGCAACTCTCAGCATTCCCCAGCCAACCATGCCTAGGATTGTGCCTTAAGAGAGCAATCCTATAGTCCCGGGAGAGCGTCTCAGGGACCACAGGAATTCTTTGGAGTCCCCCCTCTGAGGCCGTAGACACTCTTTGACCTCAGAAGGGGGACTTTGGTATCTGATTCCCCCCCCCCCTATAGCTGGCGCAGAAATAATATTTTAACAAAATAATAAAGAACCTAATAAAACATTAAACTAGATACTCACATTAAGTGCATGGAGGTGGTGTGTGTGTGGGTGAGTGAGTGAGTGTGAGACCTAATGAAGTGGAGTGCATTCCTGTTGTCCCTCCCCCAGGCTTCAATCAGCTTTCACTACTGAGACAGTTGTGGGGGGAGAGGGGAAAGTTCGCTCAACTCCTTCTGTAAGAAACTTCCATCGCCACCCCTGTTTCTATGTGCATCAGTCTCTCCATCCTTCACTAAGGCAGTCAGATGCACCTTGCAAAAGCGACCTCGGAGAAGTCTGAAAGGGGGTGTGCTGGTGGGCGGGGAGGTAAGGGAAGGGAACAGGAGAGGCCAGGATATGAAGAATCCTATGGTCTCTCCAGGCCAAGCTGTGCTCCCACCAGCACACCTCCTTTAGACACGCTCACAGGCCTGTCTAAAGTAAAAACACAAGAGGAGGAATGTGGAGAGGCGAAAATCACCACCATATCACTCCTCCTGCTGGCAGGGCATTAGATCTACAGAAGCCTCCAAGTTCAGAGGCTTCCATCTAACAAGGGCGCAACCCATAGGATTGCACCCTATGCTGGCTGGGGCATGCTGGGAGTTGTAGGCCTTTTTTCTGTCTAAACATGCCTAGGATTGGGCCTTAAAACAACTAGATAATTTAAAAGGCTAAATTACAAAGATGTGTGTTTATACCCTTTCTAAAGGCCAAGAGAATGGGGACCAATCATGGTTCTTGAGGCAGTGTGCTCCATAGTTTGGGAGCGGCACAGGAAGAAGGCCTTTCATGTGTGCCTGTCAATCAGGCCTCTGCAGGTCATGGCACCTCCATGTGGGCCTCCCCTGCAGATCTCAATAACTGGACAGGTTCAAAGCGAGACGGGCAGTCCCTTAGATAGCCAGCTCCTAAGCCATTGTTGCTGTTGTCTTGTTTCCTCATTCCTTCCCTCTGAGGAGCATCTTTTTTTACCTCACTGTCTCCTGCCACTTCCTAGACGACTAAAGAAAGGGACATGTGGACTGACACTGAGGAGAATTTAAGGTGCCATCCTGGCTGGATTGCATTTATCTGTACTATTTCTATACTGCTTAATATTAAGAAAAATCTTTAAACCGTTTCCATATAAACCGCTTTGTGCCTTAATCCCATGGCTGGTTGGGGCGTTGTAGGACTTCTTTTCTGTCTAAACACGCGTAGGATTGTGCCCTTAGCCATTTGGAGTGTTGAAACGTTCCCCTGCCTGAAAATCTCTTTCAACTTGAAAACTAGTGCCTCAGGCAGCACCAGATCTGTGCATGTAATGCACAAATATTGCTTGCTTCAGCTGGGATGGAATGTTCCCTTCTGAATATTATCTTGTATATCTATTTTTCTTTTCCCTTCTCTTAGAAGCCAGCCTGCTGTTTCTTAGGGTGCTGTCATTTGGCAAGAGATCCATGGACTGAACGTGGGGAGTGACTTAACTCAAATAAAGTCCCTCAGAGGCTGGACGGCTCCTCCTTGGGTTTGAGCTGAGTGATGGAGACCTTGAGTGTGGAGGTGAACATGTCGGTGGAAGAAGTACAGACCACAGAGCTGAAAAGCGGGGAGCAGAATGCTCCCACCGTCAAACTGTGGGCAGGCCTGGAGGGACCAAAAGCCCCACGCGTGGTACATGTAGCCAGTATTGGAGAATTACAGACTGAAGCATCTCCACAGCAGGTGAAATGCGAACCTCAAGAGAGGCTGCAAGAACGCTGGGAAGCCCAGTGGCAGGAGTTCCTGCGGAAGCTGCAGGCCCCTGACTTGATGTGGGGGAACCCTCAGTGGTCTGAGGAGCCCAAGCCCTGGGATGACGCAAAGGCTTTCCTGGCCTCCTTCGAGCAAGTTGCATCAGCGTGCCGGTTTCCTCAGGACAAGTGGGTGACCCTCCTCTTGCCAGCCCTCAGCGGAGAGGCCGAGCAGGCCTTCAGCGGCCTCAGTGCCCAAGACAGGAAAGACTATGGGAAAGTGAAGGCAGCCATCTTGGAAGGGGAGGCCATCTTGAGGGAGAGGCAGCGCCAGCATTTCCGGCAGCTCCGCTATCGGGACACAGAAGGGCCAAGAGGCGTTTATGGTCAGCTCCGGGAGCTTTGCTGCCAGTGGCTGAAAATAGAGAGACACACAAAAGACGAGATTTTGGAGCTGCTGATCCTGGAGCAGTTCCTGAGCATCTTGCCAGCAGCCATGCAGAGCTGGGTCAGGGATCGCCAGCCGGAGACCTGTGCCCAGGCGGTGGCCCTGGCGGAGGAGTTCCTGTTGAGGCAGCCCGAGGCTGAGAAACCGGAACCAAAGGTGAGAGTGTTTGAAGGTACGTGGCATCCTTCCCTAGCCGGATGCCCTCGAGATGTTTTGAACTTCAACTCCCAACATTCTTGACCTTTGCACTTTAGACCATAAGATGGATAAAGATTTTTACTGCTCTCTCCCTGTTGTGCTAGTTTTCTACTTGTGTGGAAAGGTTTTGTTTGTTTGTCTTGGTTTGTTTTATGTATAAGTGACCCTTCTACCTACCTACATTTCTGTCACCCATCTCATTCTGCTGCATGTAATGATCTAGCCTGGCTCTAGTACTATTTGGAATTTGTGGGTCCCTTGGTAGACAGGGAGCAGAAGTCAACACAAAACGTAATATAGTTCTTTATATGAGCAAACCTGAACGAAACATACTGGGCACAAACAATTCTGCACACCTTCACCTTCAGGCCCCAGCGTCCCTTTGAGGTAAGTTATGCTTCCATTTTACAGATGAGGAAACAGATCTTGGCTGCACAGTCACACTCTTCACATGAAATGTAATTCTGAAAGCTTCCTTGGAAATAGGCAGAGAAACTGGGGAGGGGATCATAGGGCACAGCCTCTGTCCACCTTTCTCTGACCTGGTTAGCACATAGTGACAACCCAGAGTATGGGTTGAATATGGGTTGTTGTTGAACCGTGGGTTGTCATTACCCACGAACCCTGCACTATGGTTTAACTATGGGTTGTTAAACACGAACAACCCAGAGTTTGCAACCCAACAAGAAACCATGGGTTCTCTTCCTGGGTTGTTCGTGGTTAACAACCCATAGTTAAACCATAGTACTGGGTTTGCATGTAACGACAACCCACATTTCAACAACAACCCATGATTCAACGACAACCCATATTCCACACGTTCTCTGAGTTGTTGTTAAGTGCAAACCAGGCCTCTTGTTTATCTCTGTTTTGCTTTTCTACCCTTCAGTGGCTAGCCGTCCCTGCTACTCCCGCTCTAAACCTCCAGGAACTACTACCTGTAGTGGGGAGAGAAATCGGCACAGATAAAGAGTAGATAAAGGTGGTCAGAGGTACTACAAACTACAATCCCTTCTCTGCCTGTCTCGGGGAGATTTCAGTTAAGAATTCTCAAGTAAATCTCAACCATCAGAGCCTAGCTACTTTTGACATGATGAATGTAATGCGTAGCCAGGGCCTGAGGTTGGGTGATTTGCCGAAGGCCGAACTTTCAGAACAGTGGCAAAGGTAGAAGTTGGCTAGGATCCAGGAGTCTTAGGTTCTGGGATCGTCTTTGAGCTCCTTGGCCCAAACTTGGCTCCCTCCTATATTCTCTTTAAGACATTAACCGGAATAGGAAAGATAGCCTCACCCTTGTTTCTACCCCATTTGTTTCAGTGGGGTCAGGGCACACTGGGCGCCGAATCTGACGCTCACTTGCGGTCCGCGAATGATCTCACCGCTGTTTCAGGTGCCAGCGCCATTTGTGGAGGTGGCTGTGGATTCTTCTGAGGCAGGGCAGGTTCTGCTGCTGGACACGTGGAACGGGCAACTCTGCAGGGAAGCCATGGAAGAGCGAGACAAAGAAGCAAGAATAATACTGAGTAAGGATCGGCGATTCTGGGATGTTCACAAGGCAGTTTCGCCTCCAGTTCCTTTTTGCTCTCGGGCAAATGCGCAGTTGTCTTTGTAATGCTGTCCGCAGGAGTAGCCATGTTAGTCTGTTGCAGCAAAAACAACAAAGTCCTGTAGTACTTTATTCCGGCATAAACTCTCATGGACTAGAATCCGCTTTATCAGCTGCAAGAAGTGAGTTGGCAAGTTGTGAGGTGCTGCTTGTGATTGACAGGTGCATTCTAAGGTTGTTAGACCAGGGGTGGGCAGAAAGTGGGGGCTTCTCTACAGGAAGCATTTATTATGCACTCATGATTCTTTACCCATGGCTTTCCACGACGTTGATGTCCTCCAGGGCCTCTCCCATGTTTTGCAGCCATTTTCTCGCCATTTTTTAGAAGGAAGATAATCAGTTATCTTTTAGCTAACATACTTTTTTTAAAAGCCTGTTTATTTTCGCAATACTGCTATACTCCAGTGCCACCTTGTGGTTGTATAATAGAACATATAAGAAGGCAGAGAAAGAAACCCCCCCAGAAAAAACCCACTGTAAAGGACACACTCTTCCTCCCGCAAAGAAAACAGAAAGATAAGCCTCAGTGAAGCACCTGGTTAAACGCCCCATGTAGAGAAGCACTGGATCTTCAGATGTTTTGGACTTCAACTCCCAGCCTAACCATTGCCCATGCAATGGCTGGGGCTTCTGGGAGTTGGACATCCAAAAAATCTGGAGATCTTCTTTCTGCCCACCCTTGTGTTTGAGAATCTGTTAGAAGTCAGTCAGGATCTGTAAGGGGCAGCAGCGGTGGGTGGTGGGTGGAGTGTCAGTTGGAATGAATGAAAGGCAATGAGGAGGATCCGAGTCTGTGGGGAGAAAAAGGGTTAGTCAGCATAGGGCAGGGGTGCAGAATCTCAGACCTGGGGACCAAATCCACAGGAGTTCTGCCTTACTTGCAATCTGCCCAGGGAACATTAGCAAATAAATAAATAAAATTAACATTGTCCATTTCCCATGTGAAAAATTGCTCCAGATCATTCATGGATATGATTCTCTGTTTTATTCCTGCAGGTAACGGGCAGGAGTGGGAGAATGAGATTAATTCCGTTCACCAGCAGTGCCCTGAGCAAGCGGAGCTGAATGACGCATCTCTGGGAAGAGACGATTTCCGGTACTATAAGAAGGGAGTGACATTTGGGAGTCAGCAGGAACAGATGAACAAGCAGGGAAACAACTATGAGAAGGTTGTGGACAGATCTGTTTTCTGTGCAGAAGATAAGCAAGGGGAGGGGAAATCTACAGAACAGCAAAGAGCCTGGTATGGTGAAACACAAAACACATCTTCTAACCAAGGAAGAAACATAGGACAGAGCTCGGACCCTATGAAACATCAGATCATATATACAGGAGAGAAACCATACATGTCTTCATATTGTGGAAACAGCTTCATTCAGGCACAGGACCTTATTGGAAAGGAGAGAACCTACCCTGGACTGCGAAATGCATATAAGTGCTCCCACTGTGGGAAAAGCTTCAGTTGCGGCTCAAGCTTTAAGGAACACCTGAGAATTCACACTGGAAAGTCTCCGTATAAATGCTCCCACTGTGGCAAAAACACTGGCCGTTGTTCAGTCTTACGGGAACACGTCAGAATGCACACAGGAGACAAACCGTATAGCTGCTCCGACTGCGCAAAAAGCTTCAACCAAAAGCACTACCTGACGGTATATGAGAAGATGCACAGAGGAGAGAACCCGTATAAATGCATCCAATGTGGGAAAAGCTTCCCCAAGAGGTCCAAACTTGTCATACATGAGAGAATCCACACGGGAGAGAATCCGTTCGTCTGCTCAGAATGTGGGAAGGGCTTCAACCAGAAGGGAAACCTCATGACACATATGCGCCTGCACACGGGAGAGAAGCCGTACAAATGCGCCCATTGTGGGAAGACGTTCAGTCAGAAGGCAGGCCTCAGTGCACATGAGAAAACCCACACAGGACGGAAAAGAACCATTTAACACAGGTGTAGAGATGTGAAGACCTGGGGGAAACCCCCCAGAAAAAAATGGGGAAAACAAAAAAAAAATGTGAAACTTTTTTCCAAATAAAAATTGGGAAAATCCCCCCCTCTCCCCCCCCCAGGGAGTTTTGGAAATTTTTGTTCTGTTTCCATTTCCCCCCAAGCCTTCACATCTCTACACAGGCTGCATAACTTGTGCCTGGGACTGATGAAACAGGCTTAGTCAAGAACATGGAAAGCCACAGTACGCTTTTATTTTATATATATATTCACATCTTGTGGACTGCTTTGAGATATATTTTTTTTTAAAGAAAGAACAAAAAGTGGTATAGAAATTTTCTCAAACAAATAAATATTACCTTTCTCTAGAAAATTACTTTGATTTTTTTAAAAAACCTCTTAAACACATTCCAAATGAAACAAATTAACAGAAACATTATGTAGCAGTCAAAAAGATTCCACAGTGGTGATGGTTCATAACCTTCGCTGCTCTACAACAAATGGTGCCATGCCTTAAAAAGCCCTGCCTGTTGTAACTGTCTAGCAGACCTCAGACAGTGTTGGGGAGATATACAGGAAGGAACAAATTCAGCAGACAAAAAGGGTCTTATTGCGCAAGAATGATCCCAGATGGAAGAGAACATCACACATAGATGCTCTAATTGTGGAAGTTCGCAGCTGGTGGGATCATGAATTCGGTTAGCCTGATGTAATATCTTGGATAGAAGGGGAAGACAGCATCGGTTATCTGCTTTTAGGGCTGTACCTGATGTCCATACCAGGACTGGTGAATGTGCTGTGAATCCACAACCATCCCTTCCAAGGCAGATGTACAAACTAATCAAGTGACTTGAGTCTAGGAACATCTGGTTCCTCCTGTTTCCAGTTGAAGCCTTCTGTGTCGACAGCTGACTGATTGGCTGGCCCTTATGGCCATCATGAAACAGTCTTCTACTACCTCCACCCAAAGTTTTATTTCTTAAGCCTCACACAAAGTGGACTGGGGTTTTTAAAGTGCTGAGTAAATGTTAAAATCGGGTGCACAACGTTATGAACTCCAAGGGCTGCATGTGATGCTGAGCCAGGGGCCGCACAAACATGTGCTCATATATACACAAGCAAACCACGCCAGTGATCTTGATTCAGCAGGGAAATAGTGATCTGTATGAGAATCTCCCCCCATGGCTAGGCTGTGCCACCGCCACCCCCCAGCTGAGCTGTGCCACCCCACCCCACATCTGGACTGAGAGGCAGTATCACCATTTCCTCTATTTCTAATGTTCAGGCTGTGAGTGCCGTTGCTTATGTAGGCAAACTGGCATCAGCCACATACAAGGTACCAGCGGGCTTGGGGAAATCCCAAGGTTTACACAAGTGCAAAACACATGGGGGGGACACACACTCAGAAACAGCCTAGTGAGGACTGAGCATACTCGGTGGCTACAGAACGCTAATTGACTGATGGGAGGAAATGGAAAGCTGGTGAATGGAATGGAATGGAATGGTGTGGCTGGAATCCTGAAGAGCAGCACCCCATACTGCAACATTTAGCTGTAGGTCCCTTGTATATACCAATTGCAAAATCAATACCAATAGTGAATTTGGCTCCTTATGTAGCCAAAACAGCACCGTTCACACACAAAAACAAAGTATCCGCGGACTCAGGGGAACTCCATAGTTTGCAGAAGTACTAAACCTTTAAGAAAAAAAACCCTAAAGGAGGGGGAACTCCAAAACAGTCCAGTGAGGAGTGAGCATGCCTGGTGGCTATGGAATGCTAACTGTTGGGAGGGTGGGGGAAATTGAACAGAAGACCAGGGGGTAAGGGAAATGGAAGTTTTCTGGGAGAGGGCAGGGCACCATCCACCCACCCACAAACAGGAGCAGTCTGCACTGCCACATTTCATTGCAGTTTCTACTTGTATCTTGCTGTGGGCTTCCTGGAGCATCTGGTTGGTCGCCCGTGTGAACTGCACACAGCAACGTGCCATTCCATTAAATATCAGGCCAAAGTGGTGGTGTGTGTGTGTGTGGGGGGATAATGATGTGGCTGTATAAATAGCATTTTATTTAATTTACTCTCTTAACTATTTGTATTGTACTTTATTCTTTTAACTGTTTGTGATCTGCCCAGACAACATTTGTTATTGGGTGGATTAAAAATATATTAAGGGTGCAATCCAATGGGGCTGCCTGTAAACCTCCAAACTGGGAGGATTATAGGCATCCATTGCAGGGTGGGAGGAGCGTGGAGGTGAAGGTTGCCTCTGCGCTCCTCCTGCACTGCAATTCAGGTAGACAGTGCTTCGGATGGGGAGGGAAGGAGGCTGGAGCGCCCCCCCCCCCCGATATGCTGCATCCTGGTGAACCTGCTCTTCTCCCCTCCCTGCCCCAGCCCCCGGAACGCCCTCTTCACCCCTTCTCCAAAGTTGCTCTTACAACCTCGGAGACGCAGCCGGCGCAGTTCTTTCCACACTCGCTGCAGGTGCGGGGAGGGCAATCCGAACGCAGAGCCCCAGCTCCGAGGTCGAAGCTCTTTTCCGACCGTGGAGCTGGGAATCTGAAAAATCCTATAGCCCCATTAGACGCTGTCTAGGGCCCATAGGATTGCTCTGGAAATAAATAAATGATTTAAATGGTAAGAACATAAGAGCCATGTTGGATCAGAGCAAGGGTCTGCATTCTGTTCACACGGCCAACCAGCTGCCCACAGGAAACCCACAAGCAGGACATGAGTGCAACAGCACCCTCTCGCCCATGTTCCCCCAGCAACTGGAGTACATAGGCACACTGCCTCTGATCCTGGAGGAAGCACATAGCCATCAGGACTAGTAGCCATTGATAGCCTTCTCCTCTAATGAGGAAAGCTTTCCCTCCCGAATCTCTGCCTGTCTGCGCTGTTAAATGCATAAAAGGCCTGCCATGAAAGAAAGAAAGATTAATGTTAGAATTGTGAAGATCCAAAGAACAGCCTTCTGTACGAATCTCTCATTCACGCACAGATCTCGTGTTGAAATATGTCCGAAATGGTTAAACTCACTGAGCTCAGCTGTGATTCCTAGAAGGGTGACAAGAGAACGCCTTCCTCTTCGTATGGAAGCACACCGTTACCCAGCAATGTCGTAAAGAAGTGCATCTGAAGCCACTTCCGGTCCCCTTCCCTCTTTCCCTGATGGGAATCTGGACTTTTGGAATTCCGCTTTCAGCTTCGTCAACAGATTTTCTCCTCTTCGGGGCAGGGGATGTTGCACTGCTAAACCTGCAGGGGGAAGGTGAGTTTGAAAGGGGAGCATTTTTGGAAGGGAGAGCTGCTAGTCGTCCCAGGGTGATGGGGAGAGGCGGAAAAAACCGCGAGAGGTAGGGAATAAGGTGTCCAAGTGCAATAGTAGAGAGGGCTCCTGCATCTTTAATAGTTGTATAGAAGAGGACATTTCAGCAGGAGCAGCTTGCATGACATTTCCTCTTCTGCACAACAATCGAAGGCACAGGAGCCCTGTCCTCTGCATGGAGCCAGGATACTGGGGAGCGAGAGTAAAGCCGCTTTACTTTAAAAACTAACTTCTCCCCTCCCCTGCCCCCCAAATGGAAGTCAGAAATACAAGTGAGTAAGAAAAAGGATGCTGGTGGTAGTTATGTACAGTTCAGATTTGAGTTATGCTCTTAATCATCTCCCTCCCCACCCCCACCCCGAAAGGTATGGTATGGTATGGACATGTCACCCCCAAATCAGTGCCTTTTTAGCTGCCTGCACTCAGACTATGCTGGAGCAGACCAGAGGTCTATCTAGGCTAGCTCTGTAAATATATTCATAGTCATACAGTTATTAGCCTGAATTTTATTTCTCCTAGCCTACTGGGGGTGACAGAGGAGGGACAGAGAGCTACATTTCTGTGCTGGGTGCAGAAGAAGGAACCACCAAACAATAGGTGGCGGGGGGGGGGATGGGGTGTGGCTATCTGAGGGACCCCAAAGGGCCAGATATGGTCCCCAGGTGTGAGGTTCTGCACCCGTGACTTAGATCAAAGAACCAGGGGACAGGGTAGTGGAATTTATTTTAAATGCTCCAAATTAAAAAAAAAATCCCGACCTATTTGTCTGAAATCTGATATGCTTCATTCCCTCAGAAGGGGCTACTACCCTGGCAGATTTCATCCAAATCTGTTTAAAAATGTAAAAGTTACAGGTGCATTGTGATTCTCCCAGCCCCCTTTTAAATTAGTGGGAAATGTAAATGAAGCTTCATTTATGAAACAAAGCAGCCCTATGAAGCAGGAACGAAACAAAGTGGTATATGTGAACTGAACATTTTAATTTTATTCTATTTGCACAGCCCTGCATATTTCGCATGAACTTGGATGGTTGGGAACTCTTCCGTGTTTGAGTCCAGATTGAAAAGTGGAAGGCAGCTGGAGAAGAAGGCGGGAGCAGCAACCCCACTTCTAGAAATGGTGGGCTCTAAAGTGTGGGATGGAGCAAAAGGTGTAGCAAAAGCCCCACAGGTGGTACATGTAGGCGCCGCTGGAGAGTTACAAACCGCAGCAGCTCCGCAGCATGTGAAGTGTGAACCAGAAGAAGGGCTGCAGGAACGCTGGGAAGTCCAGTGGCAGGAGTTCCTGCAGACGCTGCAGGACCCTGACTTGAGATGGGGGAACCCTCAGAGGTCTGAGGAGCCCGGGCCCTGGGATGATGCAAAGGCTTTCCTGGCCTCCTTCGAGCAAATTGCATTGGTGTGCCGCTGGCCTCAGGACAAGTGGGTGACCCTCCTCCTGCCAGCCCTTAATGGAGAGGCCGAGCAGGCCTTCAGCGGCCTCAGTGCCCAAGACAGGGGAGACTATGGCAAGGTGAAGGCAGCCATCTTGGAAGGGGAGGCCATCTTGAGGGAGAGGCAGCGCCAACATTTTAGGCAGTTCTGCTACCGGGACACAGAGGGGCCGAGAGGCGTTTACAATCGACTCCGGGAACTTTGCTGCCTGTGGCTGAGAGCCGAGAGACACTCGAAGGAGGAGATCCTGGAGCTGCTGATCCTGGAGCAGTTCCTGAGCATCTTGCCAACAGCCATGCAGAGCTGGGTCAGGGATCGCCAGCCGGAGACCTGTGCCCAGGCGGTGGCCCTGGCGGAGGAGTTCCTGTTGAGGCGGCCCGAGGCTGAGAAACCGGAACAAAAGGTGAGACAGTTTGATGGCATACAGTATGTATGATACAATGCTGAAGCGTATTGTAATAAGAAGTGTGTGTATTTGTCTGTATCAGTCCTTTCCATAGTGATTCAAGCCTTCCCATGCTTGTGTAGCCAAAACTGCACCAACTACACACAAGAGAGAGGTATCAGTAACCCAAGATCCTTTGCGGAACCTCAAAAAATATATTTTTTAAAACCCTAAGCCATGGGTGTTGAAGCTCTTTTACCCTGAGGGCTGGATTCCATTTTGGAGAAGCTGGAAGGGGGGGGGGGATTCCAGTGGTGGGTGGAGCCAAAGGCAAAGGGGATGGGTCCTAAGGCAAAGGGGGTGGGGTCGAAACACCCGCATATTTTAGCTTAAAGCTCTTCCTGCCAGCAACTAAGCCTCAGGAGAGACATTTCAACACTTTAGAATGGGGAAAGAAACTGCAGAAAAGCCAGGAAACTGCCAACTGATTGGTGGTTGGGGGAAAGGGGGCGGGCCAGGGGAAAGGGGGCATGGGGTACCTCGGTGGGTCTGATCTGACCCCCAGGCCCCTGATGTAAGTGCTTAGAATCCATGTCCCTGCTCGTCCTCTGCCAACCTTTGGGGATGATTAGAAGAAATAAGATCAGAGAAACATGGACAGAGGCTCTACTGTTTCCTCCAGCTTTCTCTGCCTGTCAGGAGCGGGGAGGCTTCAGAATTCTTGGGGCCACAAGAGCCTGACTCACACGTGGTTGTGGAATGCACTCCCCAGAGAGGCCCTCCTGGCACCTCCGTTGTGCTCTTTTCGGTGCCAGCCAGGTAAAGGCTTTCTTCTTTTCCCAGGCATTTTAGTCTTTTCCTGTTGTTTTAAATCTGTTACTGTATTTTACACCTTTGTACTGCTGCTAGGTTTTCTTTTGGTCCTTATTTTTCATTTTATACTGTAGCTTTAAACTTTTATATATTGTATTTTATCATACTGTATTTTATGGTTTTAATTGTTGTGAACTGCCCAGAGAGCTTCGGCTGTTGGGCGGTAGAGAAATTTAATAAAGAAAGAAAGAAGATGACTATTTCTGACATGAGGAACGGAACGTGTAGCTAGGATGCAGGGCTGAATGAATTGTCCGGGTCTTTTGCAGAACAATGGCAGAGGTGGAGCTTGAACCCCCAGACTCCTGAATCATGCTGGTCTCCTGCTGCTGCCCCCTTGGAGACACTAACCTGGATGAGAAAGATAGCCCAGCTTTTGGTTCTACCTGTTTGGTTTCGGATAGGTCATCTGACAGGGGAGAAAGCAGAGGCTGGCACAGGACCTGCTGCAGCACTGCCCGCTCCCTGAAGGATCTTCTTATTCCTGTTGTCAGGTGCCTGTACCACCTGTGGAGATGGCTGTGCCTGTGCCACCTGGGGAGATGGCTGTGGATCCTTCCGAGGCAGGCCAGGTTCCGCCACTGGGCGCTTGGATTGGACTACTTTGCCAGGATGCCAAGCAGGAGCGGGAGGATGAGACAAGATCACTGAGTAAGGATCCACAGTGCTTGTCATTTTGGGTGATTTATTTATATCCCATCTTTCTTCCATGAGAAACCATGACTATCTATTTGTCAACCTATTCATAAGAACATAAGAGCCATGATGGAGCAGACCAAGGGTCCATCTAGTCCAGGATTCTGTTCACGCAGTGGCCAACCAGCTGCCCACAGGAAGCCCACAAGCAGGACATGAGGGCAACAGCTCCCTCCCACCCATGTTCCCCAGCAACTGGTGTACATAGGTGTACTGCCTCTGATACTGGAGGCAGCTTAGAGCCATCAGGACTAGTAGCCACTGATAGCCTTCTCCTCCATGAATTTGTCCAATCCCCTTTTAAAGCCCTCCACATTGGTGGCCTTCACTACATATAAGATCCTAAAACAGTGATGGCGAACCTATGGCACGGGTGCCACAGCTGGCACGCAGGGACCTCTCTGTGGGCACTCGAGCCATTGGTCACCAGATCGCGAAAAGACTGTCCCCTTCTTGTTCTTTCTCACAGTGTGGAACAGAATGATTTTATTCTAGAATTCCTGTTACAGAATTCTTTTCTACATTGTTATCACATTTAAAAGATTTTGAAGAATGATGCACAGAGCATGGCTTGGATGTAAAGCCCTAACAGTTGACCTGAGTGCTGCTGCATGTGTTGCTCTCAAACTAACAGAGTATGAGCCAAGGTTTGACAAATTATCAGCATGCATGCAATAGCAAAAATCACATTAATTGTCCAAAAGCATGCCCAA
The DNA here is from genome assembly GCA_021292165.1 of Shinisaurus crocodilurus. Taxonomy (NCBI): domain Eukaryota; kingdom Metazoa; phylum Chordata; class Lepidosauria; order Squamata; family Shinisauridae; genus Shinisaurus; species Shinisaurus crocodilurus. The sequence goes on from CM037882.1 coordinate 13,436,706, forward strand.
TGCAAACTTTTACCTAATGCAGTGTTTGCAGTCCAAGACATAAAGTGTTTAAAATATGTTCAGCACGTTTAGTTTTCTTGTTTATCTTGCTCATCCTAGTACAGGTTGACTTTTACTTTTACTAATTCGACACCTGTAGAGGCAGGGAAAGGACCCGGAGTAAAGCTAGCCCCATACAATTTCAGTCTGGCATATAATCATATTACAAATTGAGAATCCCTTATCCAAAAATACATGTGCCTAATTATCTAAAAAGTTTGTACACATAGCCTGAAGGGAATTTATACAATGTAGTACTATAATAATTTTTTGAGTTGATTTTTTTTCAACAAAAAACTGTATCATTGAAAGCTCTGTTATTGTGTTTTTCTTTTAAGACAAAGTATGTTAATTAGTTCGGACAACTGTATGAGTTGTTTTTCTAAAACTAAAACCTCGGTATTCAGGTTTAATTGCAGTGTTGGCACTTTGAAATAAATAAGTTGGTTTTGTGTTGCAGTTTGGGCACTCGGGCTCAAAAAGGTTCGCCATCACTGTCCTAAAAGGACATAAGAACATACTCAGTCTTTTACACACTTCTTGAATTAGAGAGACACACAAAGTTTCTATGTAGATGGCCCCTCACTCCACAAAACAGAATTGATGGTATCAGCTATTTCAGCTGTTGGAAGGTCATGGAATTATAGAGCTAGAAGGAACCTCAAAGGTCATTTAGTCCAGCCCACTGCCATTGCAGGAAAACTGCACCCCTGATGGGTGGCCCTCCAGTCTCTCCATAAAAACCTCTTAGTGAAGGAAATCCACCACCTTCTGAGGTAGTGTGTTCCACTGTCGAGAATTAGTACCATCCTGGAAGTTCTTCCCAATGTTTAGTCAATATCCCCTTTCTTGTCATTTGAACCCTCTGGTTTGGGTCATAACCTCTGGAGCCAGAGAGAACAAATTTGCCCCGTCCTGTACACAGCAGCTCTTCAAATGCTGGAAGATGTCTATCCTCTCACCGGTAATCATCTCTTCTCTAGCCTAAATACGCCCAATCTCTTCAACCTTTCCTCACAGGACTTGGTCTGAGGCCTCTGCTCTCCATCATTGTAGCCCTCCCCTGGACATGTTCCCATTTGTCTATAGCCTTCTGGAACTTGTCCAGAGGAGCGCAACCTGAGATGCCAGTTTTATTTGTCCTGCTGCCTTTTAGCTCTTATGGCTTTTAGGATTGCTCTGATGTGTAAAATTTGTATTTTTAATTGTTTTTTGTATTTTATTTTATGCCAACCACCCTGGGAATTTTTATTGAAAGGCAATATAGAAATTCCGATGATGATGATGATGATGATGATGATGATAATAATAATAAATTTATTATTAATAATAATATATTTTAAAATGTGTAGCAGTGCAATCCCCCCCCCCCCCCGTTGTTGATGGTTGGAATGGGTAAGGAGGTAGAAGACCTGGTCCTCCGCCAGCTTCTGCCTATGGAGCAGGCAGCAAGATTGTTAATGGGGATTGGTCGATTCAATCATAGTTACACCAATGCTTTGTGGTCTGCACTGATTGCCAGTCCATTTCAATTCAGTCCATTTCAGTTCACTCTGAATTGGTTCAAAGCGCTGGCATTAACCTTTAAAGCCCTGAACGGCTTGGGGCCAGGTTACCTGAAGGATCATCTCCTCCCAAATATATCTGCCCAGACCCTAAGATCATCTTCAGTGGCCCTTCTGCAAGGGACCCCACCAAAGGAAGTTGGGGTGGGTGGCCTCTGCAGAGAGGGCCTTTTCAGTGGTGGCAGCCCAGTTGTGGAATGACCTCCCCATAGAGACACTCACCTGGTGCTTTTTACTTTGTAGAACACTTGCTGCTAATAACATTTCCAATTAGCGCTTTGCTAGGGTCATTTAAATAACCTACTACAATTAGGAATTGCAACATAATGTTGCAGCGTGGAGCATTGCTTTTCAGAGTTCCAGCCAGCCATGCCCTCTTCCAGGATATTCCTTTCCCCCTCCCAGCAGCTTTCCCGTTTTGCTATGAACAATCAGTCAGCATGCTGTACTCACTGAACATTCTTAGTCCTCATTTTGGGGATTTTTCCCTTCTCCCTTCGGGTTTTTCCCATATGTATTTTTGTTTCTGCAGACCCTAGGACTACCCAAAAGCTGTTGATACCTCCCCTCTTCTGCATGGGCCAGGGTGAAAAATGGTGTGTGTGTGTGTGTGTGTGTGTAGGGAGGTGATCCCTTTTTTACTACACCAGCTCCAGAACCCCTTCAGAATAGGGTTTCTTGGGGGGATCTGCAGCGCTTTGGATCCAGAGAATCCAAAGCCACTGGCATCATACTCCTGGGCCACCCATGAAATCTGTTTATCTGCAATCTTTTTGGCCTTGCCGCAAAATGCTATTGTGAAGGGCCGCCAGAAGTTCTGCATCTTTTTGACAGCTCAGAGCTCCCGCTTGCTATCCCTGGTTCAGCTCGGGTTGCGAACACTGGACTTTAGCACTGAGTTAAAGTGAAACTACACTTCAGTAAAAAATGAAAGCAAGTTTATTGGATAGTAAACAGAACAAATTGGAAAGGGAGATAAGGGAAGTGAAATTGACAAGAGAAAGTACCTTGTTACACAGTCAGAACTACAAAACAACAAAGAATCTAAGCTGTTTTAAGCTAACATCAAAGAATCTACCCTAGTCTAAAATTAGTAATCAGAAGGACTTACAGCAATGTACTCAGGTGCCCCCGCCAGAGGGTTGAATGTCCGGGCTGGCCTGAGCCGAGGTCCCGCACCGTGCTCCTTGGCACCTTGCTTCCAACAACCCCACAGAAGTCTCGGTTGTCATTTTTACCCCCTCTCTTGCCCCCCCTCTCGATCCCCCGACCCCCCCCTCTGCTGACAGGATGGACCAGTCCGCCCAGGCAGGAGGGGGTGTGGTAGTTTCGATGCCATCTTGCCCATAGCCCATCAAAGGTGCTCAGAAGGGCGATTGAGGGTGCTTGGCAAACTATTGAGGGTGCTTGAGGAAAACCATCTGTATGTAAATGTGTCACAGACTGAGCAATTCTGCCCCTGGCGAAGCTTATGCAGCAGGTGGAATGTGGGGCAAAGTGTGTGCTCTGTCAGGCTTCCTCTCCACAGCTATGTGTAGCACAAAGCCAACGGTGCTCATTGCCCTGAGAACACCATCCTAACAGTGAAGCATGGTGGTGGCAGCATCATGTTGTGGGGCTGCTTTTCCTCGGCAGGGACTGGGAAACTGGTCAGGATTGAGGGCAAGATGGACGGAGCCAAATACAGGGCAATTCTAGAGGAAAACCTGTTTCAGTCTGCAAGGGGACTGGGACTGGGGCGGAGGTTCACCTTCTAGCAGGACAATGACCCTGAACACACAGCCAAAGTAACACTGGAGTGGTTTAAAAACAAGAACCTGAAAGTCTTAGAATGACCCAGTAAAAGCCCAAACCTCAATCCAATAGAGTTGGAAGGAGCTTACAAGGCTATTGAGTCCAACCCCCTGCTCAATGCAGGAAACTAGAGGAGGGGTCTCCCATCCAAGTAATAACCAGGCCTGACCCTGCTTAGCTTTCCACGCTCAGAGAAGCTGAGCCAGCGTAAGCCACAGGCCTGCCTTGAAAGTTGCTGTTCACCAATGGTCCCCATCCAACCTGACAGAGCTGGAGAAATTTTGCCAGGAAGGATGGGCAAACACTGCAGGACCCAGATGCCCAAAGCTGGTAGAGATTTACCCAAGAAGACTCACAGCTGTAATTGCTGCCAAAGGTGCTTCCCCCTGTCAGGTATTGACTCAGGGCGGTGAATACTTAGGCAACCAACAAGTGCCTTGTTTTTGTTAACTTCACTTTTGTGCCACAATAACAATATTTTGCACTTCGCAGTGTTGAGTATCTTGCGTATATCAAGTAGTAACAGTGCCAATTGAATTTGTGAAGGACCGGCACCCGGGTCCTATGCGTGAGTTCGGCGCTTAACGGGTTAACCGGCACTGAGTTACAGCCGGTACAAGCAAGTGAAACCGACTAGGAGGTTTGCGTACACAAGAGGAAACTAGAGCCCTTTAAATGACCAAATAAGGCTTTATTTGTTTACACAAGATACGGAGCGGAACTAACAGCTTTCTAGGAATACTATAATGTCAACACAACCTGAGGTGACCTCTACGTTTATCAATGAAACAGGCTCCCAGGCTAGCACATTGGGATTAATCAGTTACCTTAGACTAAAGACTTTCTGCTAGTCAATTTCAGCCTGGCTCTGGGTCGGCTGATTCGGGGATGAGAACAGCTTACTCCAGCCGCCGCTTGGAGGATGAACCTTGTTCCAAAGCACCCTGTGTTCCCAACAACCCCTCACAGGAAGGGAGAGGGGTTTTCTACCCCTGGGTTTCCCGCTCTCCCCACCCTCCAGGTCAGGTGGGGGCTTATGCCTGCCCCTTCGTATCAGGTGGGCTTATTCCTGCCCGGGAAGAAGGTGACTACTGGGTACTTTACAGCTCTTTGAGACTGCCCTGATAGTTTGATGGTCTTGATGGTCCTTTCTTGGGTTTTGTGGAATTCAACCGAGACTCTCCATTGTTGGGGATGCCGGTCTGTCTGGCTGCTTCCCTGTAACTCAATCCCCCCTCCTCGCCCCCCTCCCTTGGACGGAGGCTGTGTATGTGTGTGTGTGTGTGTGCATGTGTGTGTGTGTGCATGCATACTCGTGTCAGGCTTTCTCCACAGAATTCATTTCAGTTCCCTCTTGTAACACAACAAAATGTGGAAAAGTCAAAGGGTATGTGTGAATACTTCTGCAAGGCACTGTAGAGGAAGAAAGCATTTCCTATATCAACTGTGTCACTTAGCTCTGTTACTTAATTCTGTTTGAACAATTTAAGAGGAACACAAATATGGCTCCCTGTTTTATTCCTGCAGGTAACGGGCAGGCGTGGGAGAATGAGATGAATACCGTTCACCAGCAAGGTCCTGAGCAACTGGAGCTGAATGACACATCTCTGGGAAGGGACAAGGATTTCCAGTACTATAAGAAGGAAATAGCATTTGGGAGCCGACAGGAACCAGGGATCAAGCAGGGAAACAACTATGAGAATGGTGTGGACAGATCCATTTTCTGTGCAGAAGGCAACAAAGAAGAGAGAGAATCCACAGAGCAGCCAAGAGTCCAGCACAGTGAGGCACAAAATGCCTCTCCTGACCGTGGAAGAAACTTTGGACAGAGCTCAGACCTTATAAAACATCAGAGCACACACACTGGAGAAAAACCGCATACATCTTCCTTCTGTGGGAACAGCTTCAGTCAGGCACAGGACCCCATTGTACAGGAGAGAATGCACACAGGAGAGAAGAAAAGACACAAATGCTCCCATTGTGGGAAAACCTTCAGTCGCGGTTCACTCGTTAAGGAACATATGAGAATCCACACTGGAGAGTCTCCGTACAGATGCCCATACTGTGGCCGTTACTTTGGCCGATGTTCGGTCTTGCAGGATCACATCAGGACTCACACGGGAGAGAGGCCGTACAAGTGCTCGGAGTGCGGCAAGACCTTCAACCAGAAGCACTACTTGACAGTACATGAGAGGATGCACACGGGAGAGAACCCGTACAAATGCGTCCACTGCGGGAAAAACTTCCCCAGGCGGTTCATACTCGTGAGACACGAGAGGATCCACACAGGCGAGAATCCATTCGTTTGTTCGGAATGTGGGAAGAGCTTCAACCAGAAGGGTAACCTCGTGACCCACATGCGGCTGCACACGGGAGAGAAGCCATACAAATGCACCCATTGCGGGAAGAGATTTCGTCAGAAGGCAAGCCTCAGTTCACATGAGAAAACCCACACAGCAGTGAAAAAACCCATCTAGTGCAGGCCTGTGCTTGTGTGTACCTGAAACTGATATAATGGGGTCCAAGCAATGTTTTGAAACATGGGTAGCAGGTTGCATTTGGCTTAAGCGGTTATCAATTGTGCTGATCTAATCCAATAATCTCAAAACAGAACAAATGACCAACGATAGCGCATCCAGTTTATAGATTTATACATTTAAAAGAATTATAAACAGATTTTTAAAATGTGAAATGTTTTGGCATAAAATGCCAGCTTCAGTCATAAATAAGAGCATGCTACAATTTGTGACTGATAATCTCAGGCAGTGGGAGAACCTAATGTTGGTTATCTCTTTCTTTTAGGGCTGAGGGAGACACATGTACCTTGAGGGGTGAGGACACTCGCCCCTTTTAGGACAAATTTACAATCTTCTAAATTGAACTCAGCCCAGGAACGACTGGCTCTTCTTGTTTCCAGCAAAAAGCTGGCTGTGTGGAGTGCTGATTGGCTGGCCCTTGTGACAATCAGGGAGCCACTCCCGCCTCCTCAAGTGCCCAGAGTTCTTCTGCAAAAGTAAAAACGAAAAACAAAACATATTAGGGTATTTATTTAAATGGATAGACATTCCAGGCACTGGGGTTGGGGTTGGGGTAGCTTTAAAAAAGAAGCATGCTTGAAGCAATGGGGGTGGGAGGATGGAAATGCAGGCTGGAGTTGAGCCAAGTAAATGTGTTGACAGAGGAGCAAAGGCAGGTGGAAGCTGAATGGGGAAAGCCACACTTGCTCCTGGAAGAAAGTACGTCGTTTTTTGGCCTTGTATAGGAAGAAACCAGTGCCAGCTCTAGGTTTTTGAGGATCCTTGGGCAAGACACCCTCAACGGGGGCCCTCCCTCAATGAGTCTACCTTCTCACTGCCATGGTCACCAGCTGCTGTAGCTCCTCATCTGCTTTCTCATCATTGCTCCCACTGGCTGCTTGACAGGCAGAGAGGTGGGGAGCAAGTGAGCGGTGGCATCTGCTGCTCTTCCTTCTCACTACCACCATTGCCTGGGCCACAGTGAGAGGCAGGGGAACAAGCAGGTTGCCATGGTGAAGAGGAGGAGGAGGAGCAACTCCAGGGGGTGCTTGTCAGTGGGCCCCTGCTGGGGCATGGCAGCCTTGGCGCTGGTCCTGGAACCATGTGAAAAATGTTGAATGAAACTCCAGTATGGCCTCAAAACCTGCCTTCGGGAAACCTTTTAGACCAGGGATGGGCAACAACTTCGGCTATTTGGCAGTATAGAAATAAAATTAATAATAATAACAACTTGTGGCCCTCCAGGTGTTTTGGCCTACAACTCCCATCAGCACCAGCCAGTATAGCCAGTGGTATAGCCAATGGTGAGGGATGATGGGAGTTGTAGGCCAAAACATTTGGAGGGCCACAAGTTGCCCACTTCTGTTTTCTGCTGTAGACAAGGGGCCTATGTCTATACAGCAAACTTGCAATGTACTCCTATGGAGTAAGCCCCATCAAGTTCAGTGGTGTTTACTCCCAAGTAAGTGCACATAGGATTGCAGCCTTCAGCAGGTCATTCTCTCTCCCCAAGGAATCCTGGGAAATGTCGTTCTGCGGGAGGTGGGTTGGTGGCTACTAGCTAGGGATCTCAAACAGTAAATTTGAACACAGGCCTGCACCTGTTTGTTCTGTGGTAAAATTCTCCTTATCATGTGGTTGGATGATGCAGAACAGCCAAGCCAACTCAGGGTGAAAAACCTTGCCCTGCAGAACTTTGCTCATCTGTATGGGCTACAAGCCATCTCCTGCCCTTCGGAAAGTATTTTCCTTAGTTAAAGCTGTGCTACCTGAGTGAGGAGATCTTAAAGCAGGGGTGGGCAACTGCAGGAGGTCCAGGGGCCATTTTTGCCCCCCAGGCCGTGCAGACATGCGCTCCTGCAGGTGCCGAAAAAATAATTGAAACATTTAAAATGGCATCTGTAGCACTATGGAGCACCAAAAAGGTCAAAATTAGCTTGTTTATAAGCTAAATTCGACCCCTTTGGCACTTCATAGCGCTACAGATGCCTCCTCCCCCCCTCGGCATGCTTGCATCCCAAAGGGCTGTGTGTTGCTCACCCCTGTCTTAAAGCTGTCCACTGTCTATTATTCGACACTTATCAAGGAGTGTACTGGAACACAGGCCTCCTTGTCTGTCTAGCCCAGAATTGTCTTCTAGGACTGGCAATGGCTGCCCACGGTCTTAGCAGAGGCCTCTTCCATCACCTCCTACCTGATCCTTTTACCTGGAGATGGAAGTGATTAAATATAGGACCTCCTGCATGCAAAGCATCTGCTCTAGCACTCTATGGACCCTGGTGTATGTATTTCACTCTCTTTCAAACACAAATGACATCTTTATCCTACTAAAGTCATGGTACCTTATCAGTAACACATGGGGTTTTGCAATTCCCTATCAAACTGAGGCAGTAATGCGGGGGGGGGGGGGAGTGTGATGATTTATGTTTCCTTTAATAAATTATTTAATATAAAATCTTGCGCTTTTGTTATTTTTGGCAGGGCATTGCCTGCTTCCAGAGTGCACTTTTGCAGCGGAAGTAATTCCTATTCTGTTGTCAGTTGTCTGACTTGCTTTAATGCAGGGCTGGGCAGCTTCTGGCCCTCCAGATATTGTTGGATTGCAACTCCCATCAGCCCTAGCCAGCATAGGGTGAGGGATAATGGGAGTTGCCATTCCAGCAGGCTGTATGGAGGGAGATGAGAGTTGGAAGCAGGGCCATTCCACCACCAGCCCTGTGGAAAGACTTAATTTCCCCCCCTCTTCCCTCCCCGTCCCTTTTTCCTTGCATGTCGTGTCTTTTCAGATTGTAAGTCTGCGGCCCAGGGACTGTCTTGTTTTACTACCAAATGGCCTCGTCCCTGCTCTCCCCCTCACTGTGTGAGGCATGAATGCCTGAAGAGGGCTACCATGGTTATTTTTTTTCTTTTTCCAGAGGGTTAGCTGTGTTAAGTCTATTGAAGCAAAAACAGCAAGACTGACACATTTATTGTTGCCTAACCTTTTGTGGACAATATTTATTTACTTATCTATTGTATTTATATCCCACCTTTTTTCCCGGGAAGAACCCAAGGCGGCTTACATAATCCTCCTCCTCCTCCTCCTCCTCCTCCTCCTCCTCCTCCTCCATTTTATCCTTAGAACAACCCTGTGAGGAAGGCTAGGCTGAGAGTCAGTACCTGGCCCAAAGTCACCTGGGGAGCTTCATGGCCGAGTGGGGACTAGAACCTGGGTCTCCCCAATCCCAGTCCAACACTCTAACCACGACACCACACTGGTTCTCTCCATGCAATATAGTCCACTTCATGCATCTGATAAAGTGGATTATACGTAGTCCACAGAAGCTTATGCCACAAATGTGGTAGTCCATATGGCAGGAGTACAAAACCTCTTTCAGCCTGAGGGCCGAATTCAATTTCAGAGAAGTTCTTGGGGGCCGTGTTCCAGTGGTGGGCGGGGCCAATGGCAAACAGGGCAGGGCCAAAATACAAAAAATACCAACATGTTTTAGCTTAAATCTATTGCTGCCAGCAACTAAGCCTGAGGAGAGGTATTTCAACCTTTTAGACTGGGGGGAAAGCTGCACAAAAGCAGGGAAACCAGATAACACGTGATTGGGGGAAAGGGGTGGAGCCAGAAGAAGGGGCGTGGCCATCTGGGGGCAGGTTTGGAATCTCAGATTAGCTGGATTTGTACCGTGGGGGCCTCAGGTTCTGCACCCTTTAAGGCAGTGTTCTCCAACGTTGGGTCCCCAGATGTTTTTGGCCTACAACTCCCAGCATGCTCCAGCCAGCTACGCTGGCTGGGGCATGCTGGGAGTTGTAGGCCAAAAGCATCTGGGGACCCAAGGTTGGAGAACACTGCTTTAAGGTGTCACAAGACTCTTGGTGTTTTTGTCTGTGAAATGTTCACAAGAAAGGGGTAAAGCATTTGGCGACATTTTAGTTTAAGGGGCGGGGGGGGAGTCAACAGGGGAGACAGAACAAAGATTTATATTTTATTCATTTATTCTATTTATATCCCACCCTTTTTGCTGCAAGGAACCCAAGGTGGTTTACATAATCCTCCTGCTGCTCTCCATTTTATCCTCACAACAACCCTGCGAGGTAGGTTAGGCAGAGAGACAGTGACAAGGAATGGCGGTTATTTCTACACTCGCTGTTTTCTCAAGAATTAACATTGCACCCTGTTATTGCAGCGGATCCTGATGACAACTCTGCCAGAGCGTTACATTCTGCTTTTTTCACGTCATCTTCCCATCTTCGCCCCCACACTGGTTTGCGGAGATTTTTCCCCCTGACTTTAAAAACAGTCAGATAGTAGTAGTGCTGTCCAGTGTGGACTGTCAAAGTGCTGTTGATGCAGCTGGTCGGAAGGAGTGGTCTGTGAGGCAGTCAGCAGCATGGCTGATGATTTCCAGGGGCCTTTCTGCATTGCTTGCCTGCCTTTTAAAAACAGCTCCTGCTCCTGGATATCCACCCATTAGCTCGTTGTAGGGCACCAGGAGAAGGGCCTTAACAGCAAAACTCGATTGGGGGGCAGGTCCATATCTAAGAAGGTGGCCCTCCAAGTAATGTACACATAGACCAGCCTTCCCCCATCTCGTGCCCTCCAGCTGTGTACGAACTACAATTCCCACAATTCTGAGTTAGCATGGGCAATGGCCATGATAGCTGAGAATGGTGGGAGTTGTAGTCCAACACAGCTGGAGGGCACCAGGTTGGGGAAGGCTGGCACAGACCATTTTAGGCCTTCTGAACTTTGACATAAGAGGACAGATTTGTCAAAACTCGACTTCAACAAGAATTCAGAACTGAATTTCGGCAGAATGTTTAGGCTGGACACGAAGGGTATAGAACATGATGTGCATTGTGGATAAAGAGATTTTCCTCCCTCTCTCATAACTAGAACCTGGAGTCACCCAATGGAGCTGAGTGGATGGAGATTCAGGATGGACAAAAGGAAGTACTTCATTAACACAGTGCAGAGTTAACTTACATAATCACTACAACCAATTTAGATGGTTTTAGATGAGAGCCAGTAGTAGTAGTAGGCGATCACTCATGACCGAGTAAGATTGTCTTCCAGGATAAAATTACAAAAAGAAAATTATAAAAGGAGGAAATTCTAAAAAATTGTGTAGACTCTAGCAATGGGTCCGTAAGTGACTGTGGAGGCCAATTCTAGATCCACACAGCTTCCCACAGTGAGGACACAGGTTACCAGATGGAAGATGGTCCTGTAAAAGATTCGTTTGACGTGCTTTTCGCTTAGCACGTTTCTCCCTTTCACCTTGCACTCGGGCTTCTCCAAAGTCCATGGAACCTTTGTGAAAGGCCAACCTCCAGTTAGATCGTTCATGGGCCAGAGCTTCCCAGTTTTCGATGTTTATATTGCATTTTTTTATATTAGTCTTAAGAACATCTTTAAACTTTTTATACTGACCACTGATATTCAGCTTTCCATCCTTGAGTTGGGAATAAAGTACTGTAACTGCTTTGGGAGACGGCAGTCAGACATTCGAAGAACATGACCGGTTCATTGAAGTTGGCGTTGAAGGATCATTTTTTCAACGCTAGTAGTCTTTGCTTCTTCCAGTCCACTGACATTTGTTCGCCTATCTTCCCAAGTAATTCGCAGGATTTTCTGGAGGCAACATTGATGAAATCTTTCAAGGAGGTGGAAATGACGTTTATAGATAGTCAATGTTTCGCAGGCATACAATAAAGTTGGTAATACAATGACTAGCGTTTTGGTCTTCTTACAGATATCCCAATCCTCGGACACTCTATGTTTCATTCGAGAAAATGCGGCACTTGCGGAGCTCAAACGATGCTGGATTTCACTGTCAATGTTAGATAGCTGCCAAGATAGAGAAAATGATCGACATTTTCCAGTATTGCCCCGCCAAGCTGGATAGATGGCATCACCAAAGGGTTAACTTGCACTGGTGATGAGCCAGTATGGCGTAGTGGTTGGACTGGGACTCGGGAGATCCTGGTTCTAGTCCCCACTCAGACATGAAGCTCACTAGGTGACTCTGGGCCAGTCACTGACGCTCAGCCTAACCTACCTCACAGGGTTGTTGTGGGGATAAAATGGAGAGGAGGAGGATTATGTAAGCCATGTTCATTTCATTGCAAGAGGAAAAAACGTGGGATATAAATATAATAAATAAATGGGTTAATAAATGTATGGAGGATAAGTATCAATGGGGACTAGTCATGATGGCGATATGGTACAGAGGGAGCATGTCTCCCTCTCCCCAGGAAATCTTGCGAATTATAGTTCTGTGGGAGGAGGAATAGGCACTTGGGCACCCCAAAGAACTATCAGTATCCTAGATACTAATAGCAAACTCAATTCTCTGAGTGGATCCTTCTGTATTCAAAATGGCACACACAAGAGGTATCAGCAGGTTTCGGAAAGCTTCAAGTGCCAATCCGAATTCATGGTGTTGGTTTTGACCTTTAAAACCCTACACGGCTCCGGACCAGATCTCAAGGAGCACCTCCAGCAACATCAAGTAGGCCGCTCAACAAGATCTGCCACGGACGGCCTTCTCCTTATCCCATCAGCCAGAGCAGCCAGGTTGGTGGGGACTAGGAAGAGGGCCTTCTCTGTGGTGGCCCCCAAGTTATGAACTCCATCCCTAGTGACCTTCGCCATGCCCCCTCCGTGATGAGCTTCCGCTGCGCATTAAAAACGTATTTCAGGCGGGAATATGGGGTGGGTTAGGATTTTAAAAGCATTTTTTATACTCTTGTCATGTTTTATTGCTGTGTTTTAATTGTACATCGCCCAGGGTGGCCGGGTGACTGGCCAGATGGGCGATTAACAAATGTATTAAATAAATAAATAAATGAATGAATGAATAAACACACTTGAGGAAAAAACTTGAGAGTCGGTGCGGCGTAGTGGTGAGAGTGTTGGACTGGGACTTGGGAGATCCGGGTTCTAGTCCCCATTGGCCATGAAACTCACTGGGTGACTTTGGGCCAGTCACTGACTCTCATCCTAACCTACCTCACAGGGTTGTTGTGAGAATAAAATGGAGAGGAGGAGGAGAATCTCATAAGCCGCCTTGGGGGCCTTGCAGGAGGAAAAAAGTCTGGATATAAATATAATAAATAAATAAATACGGGGGAAGTGGGCTCACGGAGCCCCAGCAGTTTGGCGGCCGGGAGCCCATCAGCAGCACCTTGCCTGAGTGTCTGCTGAAGTCAGACGTCAGCCCTGATAGATTTGATCTTCAGATATTTTCGCCTTGTGAAATGCCAAAAAGAAATAAAAAGAAAAAAGTTTGGCCTGAAAAATCCACCCCAGCACCATGCCTGAGTGTCTGCTGAAGTCAGACGTCAGCCCTGATAGATTTGATCTTCAGATATTTTCACCTTGTGAAATGCCAAAAAGAAATAAAAAGAAAAAAGTTTGGCCTGAAAAATCCACCCCAGCACTATAAATAAGTACTTTATTGTTTATTCCATAAACCTTAAAAGTGGCCATGGTGGAGCAAAGGACTGTCAAGATTAGAACAAGAGATTGCAGAGTTAGAATACATCAACAGGTTTAATTCTATCAAGAGTGGGTTGAAACAGGATAAAGGATTTTTATCACACTACATGTGTCAATTGGCTTACCTAGTGCCAAGGTGTTTCTCTTATCTGCAACCACTACACTGTGAATGACCACTCTTACAGGCCTGTGGCTCACGCTGGCTCAGCTTGTCTGAGCGTGGAAAGCTAAGCAGGGTCAGGCCTGGTTATTACTTGGATGGGAGACCCCTCGTCTAGTTTCCTGCATTGAGCAGGGGGTTGGACTCGATAGCCTTGTAGGCTCCTTCCAACTCTATGATCTATGAAATTGTGGAGAAAAAGAGCCTTTGGGGGTTCCTACATGCACACACATGCACACACACCCCCTCATGTGTGAACCGGCTAAAGGCTGGGGGGGGCGGGGTGTGGGCGTCCCAAAGTCTACAGCAGTGATGGCGAACCTATGGCACGGGTGCCACAGCTGGCACGCAGGGACCTCTCTGTGGGCACTCGAGCCATTGGTCGCCAGATGGCGAAAACACCATCCCCTTCTGCAAAACACTAATGATCTTGTTATTTCTCACAGTGTGGAACAGAATGATTTTATTCTAGAATTCCTGTTACAGAATTCTTTTCTACATTGTTATCACATTTAAAAGATTTTGAAGAATGATGCACAGAGCATGGCTTGGATGTAAAGCCCTAACAGTTGACCCGAGTGCTGCATGTGTTGCTCTCAAACTAATGGAGTATGAGCCAAGGTTTGACAAATTATCAGCATGCATGCAATAGCAAAAATCACATTAATTGTGCAAAAGCATGCCCAATGCAAACTTTTACCTAATGCAGTGTTTGCAGTCCAAGACATAAAGTGTTTAAAATGTGTTAAGCACGTTTAGTTTTCTTGTTTATCTTGCTCATCCTAGTATAGGTTTACTTTTACTTTTACTAATCCGACACCTGTAGAAGCAGGGAAAGGACCCGGAGTAAAGCTAGCCCCATACAATTTCGGTCTGGCATATAATCATATTACAAGTTGAGAATCCCTTATCCAAAAATACATGTGCCTAATTATTTTAAAAGTTTGTATAAATTCCCTTCAGGCTATGTGTACAATGTAGTACTATAATAATTTTTTGAGTTGATTTTTTTTTCCATCAAAAAACTGTATCATTGAAAGCTCTGTTACTGTGTTTTTCTTTAAAGACAAAGTATGTTAATTAGTTCGGACAACTGTATGAGTTGTTTTTCTAAAACTAAAACCTCGGTATTCAGGTTTAATTGCAGTGTTGGCACTTTGAAATAAATAAGTTGGTTTTGTGTTGCAGTTTGGGCACTCGGGCTCAAAAAGGTTTGCCATCACTGGTCTACAGTGACCCAGCTTTCAAATGCAAATGCCATGAGTCATGGGTCCCCCTCCCCTGCCTGGCCAGGTGAAGTGCATCCTGATTGGCTAAGAGGCAGCAGAGCTACAGGAAGGAGGAGGGGAGGGGGGAAAGGTATATTCCCAAAGTGTAGCCTTTGTGTCTTTGTCTTTGGGTCATCGCATGGTTGCTGTTGGAGCAATGGCGGCAAGCCAAGCAGAGGCCCAAGCCTTCGGGTAGCCTCAGGATCCGACCCCAGGTAGCTCCTGGTGAAATTAGCTGAATGAGGGCTTTGGTAAAGGCAAGCCTTGTGGAGGGCTACCCATCTCGGACCTTCGGGTAGGTGTGTAGTCTTCCCGGGCAGCAAGGCTGTGCTGGACCCAACCCTGAAAGAGAACTGACCCCCAGGTAACTAGTTGTGTGCCTGGGAGATATAAGGAATCAGTAGGTTTTGTTAATTTTGCAGCTCTATTACTTTGTACCAAAGCGTCTCTCTCATTTTTGTGTCCTTCCCTCATTTCCCACCTTTTGTGTACTATGCTACCTGAAATAAACCTTCTTTGGTTTTTTACCCCACATGGTGTTTGTGGATTGCTCTGTGGTTTCAGCAACTAAATCCAGGTTACAGTAATAAAGGCAAGTCCCTGAACAGAGATTCAAGTAGGATTGTAAACAGCAGAGGCTGGCAGTCTGGTACCTTGAGATCTCTGGGGGTCTTTGGGTCCTTTGGGGTAGGAAAGGGTGGGGGTGTGGCGGGTCAGCCAGCCCCCCCTTCCTCCACAGAAATCTATGTCATTATCACGAGCTGTACTTTCTGCACTGAATTTCCTTCTGACCTAATGGGTTAACATTTTCTCCCCTGTTGGACTGGGACTCAGGAGATCTGGGTTCTATTCCCCACTCGGCCATGAAACTCACTGGGTGACTTTGGGCCAGTCACTGACTCTCAGCCTAACATACCTCACAGGGGTGTTGTGAGGATAAAATGGAGAGGAGGAGGAGCCGCCTTGGGTTCCTTGCAGGAAAAAAGGTGGGGTATAAATAATAAATAAATAAATAAATATAAACCTGAAACTCTCTATAACACTCTATGCATCTAATGAAGCAGACTATAGTCCAGGAAAGCTTTTGCCAGAGTTAAGTTCTTAGAGCGCAATCATATTCATGTTCAGACAGAATAAAGTCCTACAGCTCGCAGCATTCCCCAGCCAGCCATGGCTAGCTGGGGCATGCTGGGAGTTGTAGGACTCCCCCCCCCATCTAAACATGCATAGGATTGCACCCTTAGTCTTTAAGGCAGCCTTCCGCACCTGATGTGGTGGACATCATCTCTCATCAGCCCCAGCCAGCATGGCCCATGGTCAGGAATCCTGGGAGTTGTAGTCCAAAACACCGTGAGGCTGCCAAGTTTAAGGTGCCCCAAGACTCTTTGTTGCTTTCGCTACAATAAACTTAACCTGGCTACCACCCCTTTGGAAAATTACATTATTGTTGTTCTCTTTCAGGGCGCAACAGGCCCATAGTCAGCCTAAAAGTTCTGCAGTGGGGAGGGTGCCAAAAAAAATAGTGTGGGTGGGCAATTTATTTTAAAGACAAAATTGTAAACTTTTTTTCATTATTTGTAAAAATAAATTAGGGGGCAGAGAAAATTTAGGAGGGCCGCCTGGCTAGAGACCCATGCAATCCTATGCAATGTTTAGACAGAAAAAAAGACCTACAACTCCCAGAATGCCCCAGCCTAGGAGTTGTAGGCCTTTTTTTTTTGGTCTAAACATGTATAGGAGGATTGTGCTTTTAGTGTGTCAAAGGATAATAAAAAATAAGCTTTCTAGTCCAGTGCAGAAAGAAAGAATGAAAGAAAGAAAAAGTAAGAGATTCAGCTCTTAATAATTTGGGCAGCCCTGGCCTACTCTGGAAAGGTGCTTGGATATTTCGGAGTAGCTGGCCCTCCCAGTAGCACGAAGCCCACAGAAAGGCCGCCAGGACGTGCCTGAAAAGGTTAAATCTACCGAGTCCAACTATAGTTGCTAGCAAGGCCTGGAAATGTTAGAAGGGAAGTGTTCGGAGCTGCCGTGAAGCCATTTCCTCCCTCCTCCTCCTCCTCCTCTCCCCCCCCCCCTTAAGAAAGCCCTGGTGGTGGGAAAGTGGCATTTTAAATATATATATATCTTTATTTTCGCAGGCTGGTGGAGCAGAAAGTGGGTCTGGATCAGAACTGCCCACCCCATTAGGCTGTGCATGGGGCAAAGCATTACTAAGAATGCAGGAAAAGGTGAGTGCAACACTGGGGAGCGGGGGTGGGCATTGAAAGGTGAGAGCTGGTTTCCAAAAGAAACAGGGGCACAAAGAAACAGCAGCAGATGCAGAGGTACCAGAAGGAATCAGAGGCTTCAGAAGGAGAGAGTGGCCAAACCAGATTTGCAAGATCTGGGGGAGGGCCAGTCTAGCTAGGAGAGGACCAGAGGCATGAGTAGCTGGGTTTTGAGGGGTACGGGAAGGAATTATACCAAAATCTTGCAGGTGTTCAAATTGATCGCCTCTTGATAATAAAGTTGAACCCTACCCCCGGCTGATCGCCTTTTGACAATAAAAGCCGAATATAGGGAAAGAGCCGGAGAGAGATTTTGTGTGTTAAAAATGCCTCTGGACGGGGGCGTAGTAGCAGCAGGAGTCAAACGGGGGCCGGGGCCGAGTGCTTTTCCGGGCACAGCTCTTAAGGGAGAGTGTTGCAAAGAGATCCAGCAAAAGGTGCCTGCAATGTCAACTTTCCCAACAAAGCAGAAAAAAGAAAAGCCAAAATAAAACCCTGCTGCCAGGGTGCTTGCGCTTTGAACAGATCATTTCCCAAACTTCTTATCAGCAGTGCGGGCAGAGCTAGACTGAGGGGCCAAAGTCCAGAGCACCACGACCCAGGAGGGTTCAAACCACCCCGCGGAGAGTGGCGGGTGAGGAGCGCATCGAGGCAGCGGAAGCAAACTCCGATTTTATGCCCATAGTCATGATGGTGCTAGGATGTGAGTGAACTGAAAATGCACAACTGCACGTGCTCTGGAGTATTATTATTCTATTTAATCAGGGTTGGCCAACATTCCAACCTGGTGCCCTCCAGGTGTTTCGGACTACAACTCCCAGAGTTCCTGACATTGGCCCTGCTGGCTGGGGCTAATGGGAGTTGCAAGCCCGAAGCATGAGGTGGGCACCAGGTTGGGGAAGCCTGATCTAACATGGCAGGAATGGAGGGGTAGTTGTGAAGCAGCGGTGGTTCTGGCAAGGTGGGGTGGGGGAAGAGAAATGTTCATTGTGTGCTTCGCAACTGAAGTAATACTTGTGGCTGTCTAAAGGCCGGTTACAAATTAAATAAATAAGTACCCCCACGCGAGTTTACTTTTAGATTGTGCACAAGAGGGCAATGTTCTTTGTCCTTAGGCAGGGGTGTGGAGCCTCCTTAAGCCCGAGGACCGAATTAGAAGCTTGTGGTGGCTGCATTCTGGGTGAGGCTGAAGGAAAACTTATGCTGGCTCAGCTTGTCTGAGTGTGGAAAGCTAAGCAGGGTCAGGCCTGGTTATTACTTGGGAGACCCCTCCTCTAGTTTCCTGCACTGGGCAGGGGGTTGGACTCGATGGCCTTGTAGGCTCCTTCCAACTCTATTATGAAATCTATGAAAAAGGGAGTGGGGCCAAAATAACAACTATACCAGCGTAGTTATATTTTCGCTTAACAGAGCGATCCTATGGCCCTCTAGACATCATCTAGAGGGCCACAGGATGCTTCGGATTCCCAGATTCAAGATCGGAAAAGTGCTCGGGAGCTCCGCTCAGATCGACCTCCCCCTGGTAGCTGGCGTGGAAAGAACCGCCAAAGTCATAAGCGACCTTGGAGAAGGGGTGAAGAGGGCATTCCGGGTGGGTGGGGAAGGGAGGAGACCGGGTCCACCAGGATCTTGGCGGCTCTCCATCCTACTTCCCTCCCCTTTTATTTTTATTTATTTATTTATTATATTTTTGAATCGCCCATCTGACCAGTCATCCAGCCACTCTGAGCGATGTACAGTCCGATAAAATACAAGGAAAAAACAACAACCACAGTGTAAAACACAATTAAAAACAGTACAAAACTTAAAAATCCTAACCCACCCCATATTCCTGCCTGAAAAGACACATTTTTAATGCACGGCGGAAGCTAATCAAGGAAGGGGCATGGTGGAGGTCACTGGGGAGAGAGTTCCATAAATTGGGGGCTGCCACAGAAAAGGCTGGTTTCTCTGGCTGATGGGACAGGGAGAAGGCCGTCTGTGGCAGATCTTGTTGAGCGGCCTACTTGATGTTGCTGGAGGCGCTCCTTGAGATAAGCTGGACCCTTCCAAAGCACCACAGCTAGAAATGGACCGTCTAGCTGATTTGCAGGGCGGGAGGTGCGGGGAGGCGAAGATTGCCTCCCTGCTCCTCCCGCCTTGCATCGGATGCCTGTAAGCCTCCGAGTTTGGAGGCTTATGGGCATCCCCATTGGATTGCACCCTAAAGCTCTGACTGTCAGTGACTCAGCCTTAGAAGAGGCATTTCAACCTTTTAGAATGGGGGGAAACTGAACAAAAGCCAGGAAATCGCCAAAGGATCCGTGGTTGGGGGAAAGGGGGTGGGGCCATCTGAGACTACACACATGGGCCTGAGACTACACACCCCTGGTCTAAGGCTTAGTTGGACACCTGTGTTTTTCTGCATGAAGCAAGCTCTGTTTGGGCATAGTGCTTGAACAGAGAATTGTAACACGTCTGTGTAGGCGGTATGGGGTACAGGGTTGTGCATGCTGGACTACAACTCCCAGCATTCCCCACCATTGGCTATGGTAGCTGGTGTTGATGCAAGTTGAAGTCCGAAGCATCTTGAGGGCACCCAGTTGAGGAAAGCTGCTGTAGCTTTTCCATTTCATTTATTTTTGTCTTTACTGTTTACATATTTTCCTCTCTATACCCGTGTGTGTGTGTGTGTATCTATCTCACTGCCAACTGAAGTTCACACTTCATGCATCTGATGAAGTGGACTAATACTATAGTCAAAAAAAGCTTATGTCGTAATAAATTTGTTAGTCTAAAAGGTGCCACAAGACCCTTTGTGGTTGTTCTTTGCTGCAGCAGACTAACACGACAACTGCTCCGTAAATCTGTTCTGGGTGATTTTAAGTTGGTTCATTCTTATCTTTCTTATCAAAATATCAGTGTGCACATGGTTCTCCACAGAGGACAAGGTCACAGCCCCGTGGGGCTTACAGTCTAGAATTATTGTCTCTCACCTATCTTTGTCTCTTTTCCTGTCCAGGAGAAACCTGTCTGCCTAACCGAGAAGGGCAGTGTCTACATCCTGCCACTGGACAAAAACCCTCAGTTACCCCTCCGAGATAAGCTTCTTGAGAAGCCTTTGGCTCTAACAGGGTGCTATCCCCAGAAGTTGGAGTTTGCCCTGCATTGGAAACAAGAGACAGGGAGGTTGGACCAGAGGGAAACACAGCCGCAGCAGTTGCTGGCCTCAGGTCTGGAAATGGAGGAGCAGGACAAGGCTGGCTCCAAATTGTGGGATGGGATGCCAGGGGAAGGGAAGAGAGGCCCACAGATGGTCCAAGTAGGAACCATCGGGAACTTCCTGGGTAAGTCTCCCCCACAGCAGATTAAGCGGGAACCAGACGAGGGGCTGCAGCAGCAGCAGCACTGGGAAGCCCAATGGCAGGAGTTCCTGAAGAGTGTGCAGGCCCCAGACTCTGAATCACAGCCTCAGCTTGTGTCAGTGGAGGAAGGCAAAGGATTTCCAGGCCTCCTTCCAGGAGGTCGCTGACACTGCCCAGTGGTCGAGAGGAGGGTGGGAGACCCAGACCCTGCCGGGCCTCAGCAGAGAAGCCCAAAAGATCTACCGAAGCCTGGACTCCTTTGTGAAAGTGAAGGAAGAGCTTCCAAGCAAGGGTGCTGGCATCCACGTGGAGACGCGACGGCAGCACTTCCGTCAGTTCTGCTACCAAGAGGCCAAAGGGCCCCGGGAGGTTTGCCACAAGCTCCGGGAGCTTTGCCATCGGTGGCTGAAGCCAGAGAGGCACACCAAGGAGCAGATCCTGGAGCTCTTGATCCTGGAGCAGTTCCTGATTATCCTGCCCCTGGAAATGCAGAGCTGGGTCCGGGAGAGTGGCCCAGAGAGCTGCAGCCAGGCGGTGGCCCTGGCAGAGGACTTCCTGATGGGGTGGCAAGACGGCAAGAGATGGGAGCAACAGGTGAGGCGGTTTCACCACTGGTTGCCCTAAAGCATGTGAGATCTATTTTCGGGGGTGGAGGATTGGGGAGGTTCAGGTTCTTTTCTTTTTAAAAAATAGACCAGGTAGGGAAACCTACGGACTTCCAAATGTTGCTGAATTACAAGTCCCATCATCCTTTAAAAAAAATAATCTTTATTTCTGCATTTTCAAAAATATTACAAAAGTACAAGGATATAAAACGTGTGACATAAATTCCCATCTCCCCCCAGAATATTCCATGCATAGTTCCATGCATATTACATGTTTAGTTCCAAAAATGGCGAAGTAACTGAAGTTCATGTGTTGGATTTTGGACAGCTGTGATTATTGATCGTTGTTGGGTTCCTTGCAAGAGGGAAAAAAGCAGGATATAAATGTAATAAATAAATAAATAAATATTCTTAACAAGTTGTTCCAGAGAGAGCCATGAGTTGCTGGTGGTTTGGTTGTTGTACGGTCTCTTCTAATGTACCGAATAAACATATACCATGTTTCCTCAAAATCATCTTTGGCTCTCATGTTTTTCAGAGCTCTAAGATGCTCTGATAACTTTTCCATCAGGGCCATGTTCCGTACCCTTTTCAATACAGGCCCGTGACTTATGTTGGCTCAGCTTGTCTGAGCGTGGAAAGCTAAGCAGGGTCAAGTCTGGTTATTACTTGGATGGGAGACCCCTCCTCTAGTTTCCTGCACTGAGCAGGGGGTTGGACTCGATGGCCTTGTAGGCCCCTTCCAACTCTATGAAATCACAGATTCACAGTGATTTCATTCACAGTGCTTTGGGGAGGGATGTACAAAGAACAAAGAACACATCAGAAGCTGTGTCAGTCATTTCTCAGCTTTTTGCTTGTTGATTGATGGTTTGATAGCAGCCGCTGCCACAGAAATACAAACAAGATTTTAAAAAAGACATGACAATTTAAAGCAAAAGAGCCTGCAGAAAAAAAACCCTATAAAGCCCACCTAAATGAAACCAGAACATGAAAAGTGAAGGGGACAGAAGAGAATTCCACAGAAAAGGCCCCCTTTACACATTCCAACAATCTAGCATCAGTCCGTATTGGGGTGCAGAGAAGATTCAGTAATGCTGCTAGAGATATGAAGGCATGGGGGGAAATGGGGGGACACACAAGGAGAACAGCAGGGGGGAAAGTCAGGAAAAAACAGACAACTCCCCCCAAAAATGGCTTTTCTTGTTTTGTTTTTTTCTGTCCCCCAACCCACCCCTGCCCTCTGGCTGGAGCAGAATCAGATACTTAGCTGTAGCATGATCTCTCCCTGGAATATACCCGCCCCACTCTATTCTTTCAGGTTCCCGTGCCTTTCATGGAGGTGCCTGTGAATTCCTCGAAAGCCGACCAGGTTCCATCAGACACTTGGAACAAGCAGCTCTGCAGAGTAGCCAAGCAGGAGCAGCGCAAGGAGGGCAGCACCCTAGGTAAGCATATATCCATCAATCATTTTATTATCACGCTAGAGCCCTTTAGAGCAGGTGAGGCATTGCTGTTCTGCAGTTAGATGGAAGAAGAATTAAAATGGAGGTTCCACACTGCCAGCACTGGCGCCAGTATCTGGCATCATTGGGCAGCTGCTAGGGCCCCAGTTCTCAGACAGCCCCCCTTACTTTTTTCTGGCCTGGCCTGGCCTGGCCTGGCCTGGCACTCTAAGCGACACTAGGTGTCCAGCCCTAGCTACCCTTTTAAATTCCCACAATGCCCCTGACTTAGTTCAGGGGCATTGTGGGAAATTGAAGGGGTACCTAGACCCTGCTGCCCAATGCTGCTTGAAGTGCTGCCAAGATTCCACATGGCCAAGATTCTCCTATAGTTTTGTCCACTCTTCATAATAACACTTGAAGGTATTGTATAGCACTTCCACATGCTCAAAAGTTCTTCATGCACATTGCTTATTTTATTTTAATTAATTAATTAATATGCTGCCCAATTGGCAGATGCCTTTTGGAGTGGTTTACAATTTTAAAAACAAAACAAACAATAGTAAAAGAACAATAGTAAAAGACTTCTTATCCACCATAGTAAAAGAACAACCAAAACAATAGAAGTAACAATGGAAATATCAAGATATTAAAATATTAAAACATTAAGGGCGCAATCTTATGCAAGTTTAGACAGAAAAAAAGGCCTACAACTCCCAGCATGCCCCAGCCAGCATAGCTGCCTGGGGCATGCTGGGAGTTGTAGGCCTTTTTTCTGTCTAAACTTGTATAGGAGTGTGCCTTAAAAATATTAAGGAGCCAGTTTAATAGTTAGAGCACCAGATTAGAAATTAGCCTGCTGGAAGAGGAAGTTCTTAACCTGGTGTCTATATACAGTGAAGACACCAGGTGGATCTCCCTGGGAAGGGCATTCCACAGACAGGGGTGCCAACACAGAGAAGGCTCTTTCCCTGGTAGCCACCCGTCACACCACTGTGGGCGGCGGCATGCAGAGAAGGGCCTCCAAAGATGATCTTAGCAATTGGGTGCAGTTGTCATCCCTGTTACAACCCCGTAAGGTAAGCCAGACTTCTTATCCACCATATTGCTGAGGGGCAGGACTGAGGCTGAGAGTGGGTGGTTTGCCTAAAGCCACTTTGTGAATTCATGGAAAAGGTGAGATTCAAACCAAGGACTTTCTGATTTGTAGCTCAGTTTCTTGCCAGCTAGACTACAGTAGCTCACAAATAAGTTCCATTCGGCAAAGGTCCTTTTGAAACCTAATTGAAAGCTGCCTGTTTTTGGGGTCAGCACCTTGATTCGGGTTGGGAGATTATTGATGAACAGCCTCTGGTTTTGCTCCTGGAATAACCCCTAATTGCCCCAATGCCACTTACGCTTTGCATAAGGGAGGGGTGTAGAGCACGGGTGCAGAACCCTTTTCTGGTGAAGGCCCCACCAGACCCTCCATGGGCTGAATGACCAGTGGGCGTGGCCTTGCTCACTGATGTCATCCGACCCTGTCCGTTTTAGCTTTTCTCCATACTGAGAGCAGGGACCGTGCTAGGTACCAAAAAGATCAAGGGCTCAGGCCCACAGCCCCCCCCCAAGCACAAATGTGCATATGCTAATTTACATATGCTATAAAGTCTCTCTGTGTGTGTCTTTAAAGGACCCTGTCTTCTAAGGTCACCCCTATTTGTAAAACGGGATGTATGGACAGGGGAGAGGAGGGCATTTGATTTCAGGGAAAAAAACCTCAGACAGAAAGATTTGGGGGGTCAGCAGGAGGTGAAGCATGTGTGGGCAAAAAGCCAGCTGATCCAGGGGGATCAGATGCAACAGAAATAATCAGGGCCCTGTTCCTTTATTTCAGCAAGTGCCCATGGACAGCAGGGTGCTGGGGCAGATGGCCTCCCAGAGATTTGGGGCTCCAAATGAAAGAATCAGGGCTCCAGCCCTGGTGGACCGCCCCATAACACTTCCTCCGGTGGAGAGAGGCAGAGTTCCATGCCCCTCTCAGCATGGAGAAAGGGACCCTGATGGCTCAGAGTCCTCTGCCGCCATAACAGCGAGGATTCCCTTCACAATGGGAGGGGAACGGCATGCAAGGGAAGCCCCCTGAATAAGTCCAGAGGCTCTATGGGCTGGATTGGGGAGCCTGGCAGGCCAGCCATTCTGCACCCCTTGTGTAGAGACTTAATTGCTGATTTCCTTGTTATTTTTATTTCTTTTTAAGCGGTACTCTCTCTCAGTGTGTGTGTGTGTGTGTGTGTGTGTATCTATATATACAGTAATACCTTGGATTGCAAGTAACTTGGTTTGAGAGCGTTTTGCAAGACAAGCAAATTTTTAAATATTTACCCGTTACCTAATTTTTTTTACTTGATATACAAGCGACGTCTTGCAATACAAGTACTGTAGTACGGCTTAAATTAAAAATCTCTGTACAAATTTTTTTGGGGGGATTTCGTTTTGATATAAGAGTGTTTTGGATTACAAGCACGTTTCCGGAACGAATTATGCTCTCAATCCAAGGCATGACTGTATGTTTTGTGTAGGCTTTGAAGTATTAAATGGGAGTCTTTTTTCCTTTCTTTTTTCTTTTCTTTTTTTTTAAAGTAAAAAGATGGCTTATGTGCCTCTTCTGTTTTGTTAGCTATCATTCATTCTTTTCCTTTTTTTAATTTTTAAAATAAAAAGTGAAGGAGTTTCTGTTGGATAGATAGAAAGAAATAATGAGCAACTGTAATAAGACAAATGTGGTACTAGAGAGTGGGGGGGGGATTTCTCCATTTAAAAAAGAAGGGTGAAAAAATGAGAGGAAATCATTGCTTTTCAGTTCAGAGAATAATCCATGGTCGGACCTATCTTGTTGTCTTGATCCTTTTCTTCTCGCTGCAGTGGACAACGGACCAGTGGGAGACAACCATAGCCATACGGAAGGTTCCGACCAGGTGGAACCACATGACGCCTCCATGAGAATAGGCTTAGTTTTCCAACATTATGAAGAGGGGACCATGCTTCTTGGTCAGCAGGGAACAGCAAGGAAGCAATCGGAAAATAGGATGGGTGAAGCCGTAGCCTGTTGGGAAGGTGACTTCCATGGGAAAGAAACCAAAGTCCAGGACTGTGAGGAGCTGAAAGCGCGTGCTGACGGCAGAGGGGGGCCCAGACCGAGCAGCGGCCTCTTTAAGCACGAACCGATCGCCCCAGACAAGAAGCCGTTCAAGTCCTTGGACTGTGGGGAAACGTTTCCTCAGAGCTCCAGCCTCGTCCCACACGAACGGAACCACATGGGGGACCGGCGGTTCAAGTGTTCCGAGTGCGGGAAGAGCTTCAATCAGAAACGGTACCTGACAGGGCACAAAAGGATCCACAAAGGAGAGACCCCGTACAAATGCTCAGACTGTGGGAGGAGCTTCAACCGGAAGTGGAACCTCATTGCGCATAAGAGGATCCACTCAGGAGAGAACCCCTACAGATGCTCGGACTGTGGGAAGACCTTCAGCCAAAAGGGGAACCTCATGACCCACGTGCGCATTCACACGGGGGAGAAGCCCTACAAGTGCGCAGAGTGTGGGAAACGTTTCAGCCAGAGGGCAGGCCTTACGTCGCACAGGAAAAGCCATATAAAAATCAACACCGTAGGGAAAGCCACTGTGGGTTATCTGATTTTCTTAAACCTCAGTGAATCCGCACAGGAGGGGAGCCCTGTAGAAGCTTAGGAGAGTGAAGGAAAGCTTCATGTGAAGCTCAGAACGTTCTTGTATATGAGCAAATAAATCGCATAGGAGAAAAACCTTAAAATTTCTGACTGTAATAGAAACAGGGTGTGGTCACATATTATTAAAGATCAGAAAATCCCCAAGAGGTGGGCGGAAATTATCTTCAAGCTTAGGTGACTGACTGTGGGGCAGAATCATCGACAGACAAGACCCAGTCTGCACAAACAGCAGATCACATGCCAAAGTCATTTCTGGACTCTGCCACTTTAGAATGAGGTGGGGGGGAGGTAGGTTGCATCACTCAAAACTTCTCTGTATTTTTTTTAAGCCCTTCCTATAAAAACCAGAATATTCTATCTTAGACTGGATTGCATCTTTCAAAATGTCCCCAAGTTAAAAACAAACAAACAAACAAACAATCTCTCCCTGCATGTAGAAACCTAGACACCAGGGAGAAAAGTTCTATTTTTGCCTTCTCCCTGATATGCTATTTTTCTATGTGCAGGGATTTGGAGGCATAAGGGAGCATTCAAATATATGAACACCTCCCTCCTCCACACAGTCTGGTGTGATGCAATCCAAGAGCAATTTTGCCATGTGATCTGCTATTTGTGTAGGCTGGCTTTTAGTCCTGTGAGACTTGCATTTGCTAAATACCTTTTTAAAAGCCATATAGTCCTTTTTGGTATACTGTGGCATTTTTCATCCTCTTCATGTAACCGCTTGAGTGCGTTATGGCTGTCATTCAGGACACACAGAGGTAAGTCATGCAAGTGCCCTGGCGTGCGCAGAAACAAAATTCAGCCCACGATGTGTAAACTGGTTGGGGGGAAATGTGAGTTTATTCACACACAAATGTGAATATACACGCTGTCTTGCTCAATTGGACTAATCTCCATCTAGCCCAGTATTCTGTCTCCAACAGTGGTCAGCCAGATGTACCAGGAAGTCATCAGTAGGGCATGAAGGCGAATGGCCATCCCATTGTTTTGTCTGCAGCAGCTGATATTCAGATGTGAGGAATACTGCCTCTGCATGTGGAGGTTCCATGTTTGGTTGTGATGGGGTGAGGAAGGGATAACTGGCTTGGAATCCAGATTCAGTTCCAGTGGAGCTTTCAAGGAGAGGAAGATAGGACCTAGAGGAGCCTGAGCTGCCCTTTTGCAATTGGTTGGGTTTGTAGCCTCTCTATGGGCTAAACTACACACTACATTAAATGAGCAGCATGTAGCTGATCCTAACATTTTTTATGTTCGTGTAAGCGCATGGGCCCCCAATCTGGATTGGGACCATCGCAGGTGCGGGAGGGTTAAATCTCCCCCACAGCTGCTCCCCCCCCCCCCATGCATAGAGGCTAAAGAAAAGGGGTAAAACTCCATTGGTGCTAACACAAGTTCTTTTTTTCTTCCTTTAGCCCCTGTGTGTATGTGGGGGGGCAAACTTAGAGAGGAAGTGGCTGGGTAGGAAGGTTTAAACACCCACCCCCCACAAGCCATGGTCGGTGATCCCAATTCAAATTATGGTCCTGTGTGCTTACACTAAAGATTTTTTTTTTTTAAGTTGGGATCAGCATTTAATATCGCATGTAGTTTAGCCCTATTTAAACCATTTTTTTCCTAGCATTCTGTCACACTAGGGCAGCTTTCTCCAACCTGAAGAAAAGTTTGTGCACATAGAAAACTAGCATGTCAGGATGGAGGCTATCCTAGAACTCTCCTTCCTAACATGCTAGTTTTCTACGTGCATGGATATATTTTTCTCCTGTGGAATGACATTCAGTCAAGTGAGCCCCTACCAGCATTCTTCTTGACCACTAGTTCTCCAGGCAGGGATTTTTTTTAAATGAGCAATTATTTCGTCATGTGAACCATCACCTGCAGTCTCTGAAATGGTACATCCCAGGTTTATCACTCCAGTGAGAACTTGGCATTGGATTCACCACAGAAACCCCAGATGGACTTGATTCATAGACTTACAGGGTCAGAGTGCCCCCTTTTGTCACACTGGCTCCCCGGGGCACTTCTAAGTATGATGCATTCTGGGCAAAGATGGGAGATTTCCTTGCCTGTGAACTTATAGTTCTGTGTTTAACCCACGATGAGCTGTGATGCATGTGGCCGCCATTATGAATATGCAACCCCCAATGGAGTTGCGGTGTGTTGTCCACACCCAGCCACCATGGGTTACTTGAGGGTTAAACAACCCTCACATAACCCTACTACAAACCTAGTAGTAGGGCACGCACCGTGGCTCATCGTGGGTTAAACAGCCCAGCAGGTCATGCAAAACTAGTCTCAAAGGCATTGGTCTCATCACTCCCGGAGAAAAACGTTAGATTAGATCAAGGCTGGGGAACCTGTGGCCCTCCAGATGTTGGACTACAACTCCCAACATCCCTGATCATTGGCTGTGCTGTCTGGGGCTGATGGGAGTTGTAGTGCAACAACATTTGGGGGGGCAGTTTTTCTGGAGCAGAGGGGCCTAGCAAGTCATGTTCTTGCTGTCCAAGTGCTTTAGCCCCACCATGACACTGGAGGTGGGTGCGATCAGGGCTTCATCTCAGCCTGGTGAGCTTTTGAAGAAATTGTTTATCAATACTTATATTAAGGATTTTGTTTTATGATAATAAAAAACCAGTACATCCCCCCCCCCCCCCCAGCTATCCTATGTATGGAGCATTATTTCAGACAAATCCAGCAATTTCTTCACTACCTACCCTGGCCTTTGCATTAGCTAGGACATGGAAACTGGGAAGGAAAGAAAAAGAGAAATAAAATCTTGCCCCTAATAGTCAGAAATGGGCAGCTTTGATGCCTAAGGAAACCATGCTCTCACACTCTGAGCATGTCCGGAGTGTTTTCCATTGTGAAGGGAAACCACATTAATTTATCTGACTTTAACTATAGCCCTAACCAGGCATTTGCCTGCAGCACCTTTAGGACAAAAGTGGGGACAGGACAGGACAGGTGGGAACATGCATGCCTCACCCCCAAACATCCCTGCATGCTCAGCTACTGCCTAGGTCTTCACACGTTGAGCACAAAGGTCTGCATAAAGTCTTATAAGCATCAGAACAGAAGAAGAGCCCTGCTGGATCAGACCAAGGGTCCATGTAGTCCAGCATTCTGTTCACACAGTAGCCAACCAGCTGCCCCCAATGGGAAACCCACAAGCAGGACAGGAGTGCAACAGCACCCTCCCACTCATGTTCCCCAGCAACTGGTGTACATAGGCATACCCGCTCTGATACTGGAGGCAGCATATAGTCATCAGGACTAGCAGCCACCGATAGCCTTCTCCTCCATGAATTTGTTGCCCTCTTCTGCACTCAAGCTGAACACACAGAGCTCCCATGACTGGAAATCCTGTTCAGGGAGAAAAACTTACTAAAGCCAGTACCATTTAAAAAACAAAACAAACCCCCATCAAAATTAGATACTATTACATGACCAGGTCTATACAAAAGCAAATCTATTATGCAGGTCAATCCCTGGCATACAATTGTAAGAGTTGGGAAGCCTTTGAGGCCATCTAGTCCAGCCTGCTGCTCAGAGCATGAAATCCAGCGCTAGAGCATCCCCAACAAATGGCTGACCAACCTCTGCCTGAAGACCTCCAGTAAGGGAGAGCTCACCCAGCCACCTGCCAATAGATATTTGGCCCTATTACCCTTTAAGACAAAGGTCCCCATTTGGAATTATGGCACATTTGGAATTTTGAGAGGGTGTCATGGATGCTCTCACAAAATGGCTGCCATGGTAGGGGGGGGCTTGCCCATTCATAAAATAACTGCCATGATGAGCATGACCAGCCACAACACAAATCATTTCCCAGAGAAGACAAACTGGTGAGACTGAAAGAAAAGTAACGACCAAGAACCTAAGTACAATGCAGAGCTGGGGTCTGAGCTCCAAAACACAAAACCAATCTTTTCAGCCCAAATAAAGATGGTGCTGGAGGGCAGCCTTTCGCTTTGCAGCATGCCAGCCTCCCAGTTTAAAAATAAACAAAACCTTAAGCGATAAAACAAAAATCAGGAGTGTAGAGAGCCTGGAAGGTGCCAAGAGAGGTGTCCACAAGCGCATTGGTACCCATGGGCACACTACACTGACGAGCCCAGCTTTAAGAAGTTTCTCCTAATGTTCAACCAAAATCTGCACTACCCTAGCCTAAGCCCATTAGGCAACGTAGCAGTTAGGGACGTAAGGCAAGGGAGAGGGCAGGGTTCACCTCTCCTCAGCTGCATGTACCCATTGAATGTAAATGTTAGACCAACACACCCTCGGCTTTATAAGTGAACGGGCAGACACATGAAGGAACCAACATGGCCACCCCCATCGTGTCTCTCTCCCCCCCACACACACACACGAGGATCTTTGGCTCAGAGATAACAGCTTGCCTAGTGCCGCCTGCCCGGAAAGATGATGTGGGATTTCTGCAGGGAGATTCCTGGCGCACAGCTCATCAAGAACCTAACAGGAGCTGAGCTCTGCCTCTGCTAGATCAGACCAAAGGCCTATCTAGTCCAGCATTCTGATTCTCACAGTGGCCCACTAGATGTCTTTGGGAAGTCTGCCAACAAGAATGAAGACAACAGCAGCCCCGTCCTGAGTTTGCTTTCATGAATTCCTAGATGACACATGGTCACTTTCTCTCGAGATGCCCTCTACTTTCACTTCATCAGTCAGCTCTTCCCTTGTTGGTCTGCATTATGTCCAGGAGAGAGCAGATCCCCTTGCTCCTTCCTCCACCTTCTGAGATACGAAGCGGTCAGCAAGGCAAGGCAAACATTTATTGGATGTTTCATTCTTAGCAGTTAACGTCCAGCAGATGTCTGGATAGTTCAAGTTCCTTGTTGCTACCATGGCTCGCCACCTCCAGTGGTAGGCACCTTGGTGCCCTCCAGATGTTTTGGACTACAACTCCCAAAATCCCTGACCATTGGCCATGCTGGCCGGGGCTTATGGGAGTTGTAGTCCAAAACATCCACAGGACCCCCCCCAATTCGCTACCCCAACTAATAGATGTCCAGGCTCCAGTGCACTTTGCACATGCCCAAAGGCAGTTTCTGTTCATATCCATCCTGTAGCCAAAAAGCTGGCTGGTTACTGCAAATCAATATGTGAAATTCAACCCCTCTCTTATTAGCTCCTTCACAACTCCTCTCCAGCACCAGCAACTCTTCCCTTGGGTTCCAGTTTTCCTACTCTTCACCATTCCTTCAACCACCTTGCCTCTGGACTCGCTGTCACATAGCTTCCCTAACCCCCCCCCCCCCAAGATCTCTTTCCATTCCTCAAACTGCCACCTGAAGTTATTGTCCCTAGTATCCACATGCCATTTCTAGGCCCCGCAAACTGACTTCAATTTTCCAGTGAGAAAGTGGATTGCAAACGTTCTGACAGCTGTGCTCCCTGACCACTAGAACATTCCATGCCATCACAGCAGCTCAACCAATCAGTATCAGAGGCTTCTCCACTGGATTACAAAAAAAGAAAGTTTTATTATATTTGCAATATCCATATACAACTACCTTGTACAGAATATACACATCATTTTAAGTCTCCCCAGATATGAGCTCCAAATCATTTCTAATGCTGCAATGATGGTAACACCTTTATTAGGCCAACCAAATGACGGACAGAAATGTACAAGCTTTCAAGATCTCAAGATCTCTTCATCAGGCAAGATGTTACAAAAAGCAGGTGTAGGGGAGAGGGAAAAGGAGAGAGAGAAAAACTAACCCGATGGTGAAATCATGGCGTCTACATGATCACAGTCTTCAAATGGAATTGGGGAGGAAGGGTCTGCAGACATTCAAATAAGGATTTTGGGAAGCTGATATCTGCTCCTTTGTCCAAGAACAGCCTTCAGGTCAAGCATGCTGACACTTTTGTTTTGAAGAAAAGGCAGTTGTGAAGCCCAGATCCAAGGCCACAATCCTGATCGGGTTAGGGGCTCTGTGCCTATTTCCCACCAGAAATCCCCCCATGTTTCTATTTCCACTCACCGAAGGTGCTGGGTGCAATTTGTAGTATACAGTATTATTGAGGCGGGGATATCAGCCATGAGAGTGGGAGGGGGGGGATTTTCAGCAGGAAGCTGGCATGCCCCCCCATCCAGATTGGAAACACGGTGCCGGATTAGGCCTCGGGGCTACTCTTCCTTCAAAAGTGGGGGTGTTAAGCAAGCTTTAAAAAAAAAAAAAAGCACCATTGATGTAACATCTAGCTTGGCTCTTAGCATTCCAGCATTTAATAGAGAAAATCCAGCCAGAAATACACGTGACCCGATTATCTGACCTCACAGATGCTTCAATTCTTCTGGCGTAAAAGAAGGCTTTTAGGCACATGTGCATATTTGTGAACTTTGGAGGAGTGACTCTTTGCTACTTTCTCTTTTTGCTAGCAATGGGCAGCTTGCAGAAGTTTTACTGCACCTGCCCAAGCATATGCCAGCCGATGATCCTGACAAATACGTTTTAAGTATTGCAAAGGTTCATCACAAACATGGTCTCTGGACGAAGATTTCTTGAGACAGGTTAAAAGTTAGTAACCCCGTTGGCCCCTGGCAGTAGATGGAACTTTTGTAGATGGTCAGCAACCTTCAGGATCTGAGCCCTTCTCTGTTTTTGAGCACGAGCCACGTTCACGGTGAATTATAGTTTCCAAACTACTAACTTGGAGCTTTTGCGATGCTACCACAGTGATTTTTTAAACAATAATAATTTTAAAAATCCATTTATGTACCTGAGATATTTTTCATGAGTGACAAATACAAAAGAGACAGTCCCCCAAATAGCAAGAAAACCATGGACAAAGTTGATGGAACCCGTAGCAAGTGCATAAAGTGGATATTATTACTATTAGAAAATAACAGTATATTACCATGATACATAAAAGAAACATGGCATGGGATCCAGGGTCTGCCTTCCGCAGGAGATCCCTCTGCCCAATTTTGGGGGATCCCCCCCCCCCCACATCACATAAGAACATAAGAGCTGTGCTGGATCAGACCAGGGGCCCATCTAGTTCATCATTCTAATTTCCATGGGCCAACCAGCTGCCCAAGCAGGACATGAGTGCAACAGCACCCTCCCACCCATGTTCCCCCAGCAACTGGGGTACAACTCACCCCATTCAGCAAGGTGTCCTGATTCACTGTGTAGCATTTTCAAGGGGGTGGAAGGGCTACAGTGGGAAGGAAGTGGTGGGGAAGTCATTTCCGCCAGCACAGTTGATCCAGCTTAAATCTGGATCCAACCCACGAGGGGGGGGAAACATGCTGTAGCCAAAAATCACTTATATAAACTGTACAAGTACAATGAATCCCAAATGTGGACTGGGTCATGTCAGACCCAGACCATAACTGAGTTTCAGCTACAGCATGTGGGATTTTTATTTTTTCTTTAAAATTATGTATCATTGTGACATATTGCGATAATAGTAGTAACACTCATTCGCTACATTGATTTTGTATTTTTCATGAGCGACATGCTGCTCCTAGTCAGGTTTGCTCTTTCTGCCTCTGGTGTTCCTCCTGCAACATGAGACCTGATCAAAGGTGGGCAGATCCAGATCCAGATCCATCAGAAGGAAGAGCGAAGGGCCTTGAAGTTGAAGCAGCCTCTGCACAGTAGTCTGAGCAAGCCACGCAGGTTGCAGCCTTCTACACTACCGTGAGAAGCCCTTGTACTTCTATTTAAATTGTAAATTTAAATTGTAATAATTTCTAAAGTTGCACCTATACATATAATTTAGCATATGCAAATTTGTGTCCTCTGTTTCCGTGATGCATGCCCCCCTTTTTCAGTTAATTGATTAATTAATCAAATTATATTTATATCCCGTCTTTTTCCCTGCAAGGAACCCAAGACGGCTTACATAGCCCTCCTCCTCCTCTCCATTTAATCCTTACAACAACCCTGTAAGGTAGGTTAGGTCAAGAGTCAGTGACTGGCCCAGAGTCACCCAGTGGCGATGCTTTTTGGTCACCCGATCTGTGATACCCTGACATGCATTGGCACCCGGTCCCAGCTGCTCAGAACCCAGGATGGAGTCAAGTTATGCTTGGTTGACCAGTAACTAGGATTTTGTCTTGGTACTTCTGTAAACCTTGGGATCCCCTGCCAATACCTCCCGTCTTGTGCATGGGTGGCGCTGTTTGGTCCACATATGCAACGGCACGTGCCCGCAAACACCAGAAATAAAGGGAACGATGCTTGCCCCTGGGCACAAGTGGAGTGTGCGGGCAGGGGTTACTACTAGCGTGTCCTCTGTATAGAAGGGGGGGTTACAACACACCCTTATCCTGCCTTCTCCCCCCAGGCTGCTCCTGTTGTTGAGCGTGATCTGAGAAGGTATTCAGGAGTCCCTCCTTGGCCTCCTCCTACCAGCCTTCATGTGCCCCCTGGCCAGCACGGCAGGACCTTCTCTCCCTCCCACCCTGTCCTGAGATTTATGGGCCTTGGCCGCCAGGGAGAGGCTTCCATTATCCTAGCCACAGTACCTTGCTTGGCCAACAGCCACTTCCCTTAGGCAGCCTGGCCCTCCCCTTCCTGTCTCCAGAAATGGCAGCCTCTCTTTTCTGACTGCCACAGTGGGCTGTTTCTCCTCCATGGCTGCTGTGGAAGGCTGCGTCTTAGTGGCTTCGGCTACTACCTGAGGGACTCTCTCTTCAGGGGTTCAATGGCCACTGTGGGCTGTGGCTTTGGAAGGTCAGGTGCGGATACCAGGTATTTTGGGGGGGGGGGCTTGGGCAAGATGACTTCAATGGGTTACTATTATTATTCACTAAATGGGTTACTATTATTACATTACATTTATATCTTGCCTTCCCCCCCCCCTTGCAAGGAACCCAAGGTGGCTTACAAAGTTCTCCTCTCCATTTTATCCTCACAACAACCCTGTGAGGTAGGTTAGTCTGTGAGTCAGTGACTGGCCCAAAGTCACCCAGGGAGCTTCAAGGCTGAGTGGGGACTAGAACCCAGATCTCCCGAGTCCCAGACCAGCACTCTAACCACTAGGCAACCCTGGGTTCACTTCCTCCTCACGTCTTGCCTCACAACATTCGCTTGGGTTGGGTTTTGCATAGGCAGAACGAGATTACCACCTGACATCGGGATTATCACCTGACCTGGTGGGTGTCTCTTGAGTTCAAGTATACAACGTCTCTGGTCATGAGACATAGTCTCGAGGTGATATGACTCAGCAACCTTGGACAGGTTTGAAGACGTCAACATGTTGATGAATAGGTTATACAACTGGGGTGAGTAATATCCTATTTATAGGTGCAGGGTCTGCGGTATATAAGCTAACACACTTGCTGATAGCTTCACACTTCTTGCTCTCTTCCACTTGCTGCTTGTTCGTCTCGACACGACATGTGTAGTGTTCTGGACTTCACTTCATCTAGCCTTACCACTGGGGTATAGGATTTGAGTCTGCAATGATGTAGTGAGTAGAGATGCATTGATTGCCTTAATCCCATGTAATTGGGTCTTACAAATAAACTCTTTAATCTTTATTAACTGCTGTTATCTCCTCCTTCCGCCTGCGTGACTGGGACTGAGGGTCATTGGCTAGGGGAGCTTTTGAACCCGGGTCAGTCCAGCTCTCACAGTCCTGTCCCTCTGGGGCCAGTTGGGAGCACCATGCCTGTGAAGAAAGCTGCTCTGTTTCCTCACTCTTGCCACCACTTCCATGCTCAGAAAGGGCAGGCAATGACAGCAAGAAGAGGTAGCAGGGCCAGGAACATTTGGGCATGAGCAGTGGGCCCCTTGCAGGTGCCCAATCATGCCTACTCCTGACACTGGCCCTGGCCAGGCCTCACAGACCGCAGGAGCTCCTGGACAAAAAAGCACTTGAAGCAATGCAGCTGAGGGACCCATGGCTGGGCTCAGCTCCCCTTAGCTGTACCCTTGAATGTAAACATTAGACCAAGGGTGCAGAACTTCTTCTTCCAGTCCAAGGGCCGAATTCATTTTCAGAGTAGCTCTCAAGGGCCACGTTCCAGTGGAGGGTGGGGCCAAAGGCAAAGGGGGTGGGGCCAAAAAACCAGCATATTTTCACTTAAAGTTCTTCCTGCTAGTAGCTAAGCCTTAGGAGATGGCGGGCCTTCTCGGTAGTGGCACCCACCGTGTGGAAAAAACTCCCACGTGCAGTTCGAGAGGCAGAAAATTCAGCATCTTTTAAACACCTCCTGAAAACACTCCTGTTCACCAAGGCTTTCCCTGGCCCATAATTAAATTAACCATGCTGCCCCATTTTTACTGCTCCTGTACTGCTGTGCATTCTTATGTAGTGGCATTATTGTAACTATATTGTTTTTAAAACTGTATTTTAAATGTGATTTTAAAATTGCCTTTTAAATTGGGATTTTAATATTTATAGGGATTTTTTAAAATATTAAGCGGTATAGAAATAGTACAAAATCAATCAATCAATCCAACCTTTTAGAATGGGAAAGAAATTGCACAAAACAAATTGCCAGGAAAACAACAGACCCTTGGCAGTTGGGGGAACGGGGGTGGGAATGTGGCCAGCCAGAGCCCCCCCAGAGAGCCGGACTGAGAACTCAAAACCCGGGCTCTGCTTTAAAAGTGAATGGGCAGATACATGAAGAAAGCAAGATGGCTGCCCCCATCATGTCTAGTTTGGCTCAACACATCGCGGGGGTCTGTGGCTCAGAGATAACAGCTTGCCTGTTGCCACCTGGAAAGAGAGCAGTGAGATTTCTGCAGGGAGGTTCCTGGGAGAGTGAGAACCCAAGAAGAGCCCTGCTAGATCAGGCCAAAGTCTCCATCAGGCTTCCCAGTTCCCTCTGAGCTTCTCTGCCGTCTTCACTGTAGCTGGGCGCGAAATGGATTTTCCCAACATGTCAAACCCGATTTGCAAGTAACGAGAAGCCACCATGGGCGAACTTCCCCGGGGAGGTTTCTTGTTATGGGGGCTGCCACCATTTTGAATATTTGGCACGCACCGGGGGCATGCTGCAGGTTATCATTACGTGCGAACCCGGCAAGGGTGGGTGGTTGGGGTGGGTGACAAGCCACCTGCAACCCTAAAACAGCCCATGAATTCTGGGTGGCTTGTCAACCACCCCAACCAGCCCCTCTTGCCGGGTTCGCACTTAACAACAAGACGCGGCGGGGGAGGCTTGGATTGTCAATTTGGCGCCTGTGGGTGCCACGAACCACCATGGCTAATAAGCCACAGTGGGCTGTGGTCAGGGGCGGTGCTGGGTATTGAAAAGACTGGGGGCTCAGGCCCACAGGACAACAACAACAAAAAAAAGCACAAATTTGCATATGCTAATTTACATATACTCTAAAGTCTGCAAAGGACCCTGTCTCTTAAGGACACCCCTATTTGTAAAAAGGGATCTATGGCCAGGAGAGAGGAGGGCATTTGATTTCAGGAAAAACAAACAAGGCTCAGGCAGAAAGATTCAAGGGTGGGGGGGGCAGGAAGTGAAGTACACGTGTCCAGGGGGATCAGATGCAACAGAGATCATCAGGGCCCCTGTGCCTTTATTTCAGCAAGTGCCCATGGACAGCAGGGCGGTGGGGCAGACAGCCTCCCAGAGATTGGGGGCTTCAAATGAAAGATTCAGGGCTCCAGCCCTAGTGGGCTGTCCCCTAACACTGCCTCTGGCTGCGGTGATCGTGTGAACCAGATCATTGTTTTGAGCAGTCCCTGTTGAAATCAGGGCCGGTGCAAGGCAGTTTGGTGCCCTATTTATTTATTTATTCTATTTATGAATCGCCCATCTGGCCAGACATCCAGCCACTCTTGCCCTAGGCAAGATCAGATATTTAGCGCACCCCCCTTCCCACTTGAGCCCTCCCTCCCTCCAGCCCTATGCCCATTATGAAATAAAAGTCAACTGGCAAAACCTTTAAAAAGTATATTATTATTATTATTATTATTATTATTATTATTATTATTATTATTATTATTATTTCAGAATTAGGAAAGAAAACATCGTAATAATTAGAGAGAAAAAACAATGAAGGTCTGTTTGTTTGTTTTTAAAAAGCATACAAAACCAAGAACGAGGTTATCTCACAAGCACCCAAAGACCAAAAAAAATATTTTTTTTTTAAAAAGGAGACTACTTTTTTCTGCCTCTTAAAAAAAAAGAAAGAAAGCAGGCACCGGCGCGAACTCCTTGACCGGTTCCTGGTTTTTGAGTTGTCCAAAATCAAACCAAAGGAAGAAGAAAAAGTCAAAGAAGAATGGGGAGATGGGGGGGGGGGAGACTCCCCTGGTGTGCCTGCCTGCCGCGCTGGGTTATTTGCCTCTCGCTCGCCTTTCTCCACTTCAGCTCTCCGCTCGCCTTTTCTGCGCTCTTGAAAAGGGAGTCCACTTTTAGCCTGGGCTGGCTCGCTCCCCCCACCCCCAAAAGAGAAGGTAGAAGAGGGGACAGGCGAGGGAGGAGGGAAGAAGAAGGGAGCCTCGAGTATTGTTGTGGGGGGGGCGGACAACGACACACAACGAGGACAGGAAGTTTTGAGCAGATCAAGTTAGAAGAAAATCTTGTTTGGAGACACC
The DNA here is from genome assembly GCA_021292165.1 of Shinisaurus crocodilurus. Classification (NCBI taxonomy): domain Eukaryota; kingdom Metazoa; phylum Chordata; class Lepidosauria; order Squamata; family Shinisauridae; genus Shinisaurus; species Shinisaurus crocodilurus. Next base: position 13,475,486 of record CM037882.1, read on the forward strand.
AATCTTCCCGCGGAAACGGCAAGCCGTCCTGAGTTTGAGGGGCTGTTTCTCCTTCCTCCAGTCCTGCCACCAACCAACCCACCAACCAACCCACCCCCGCCCCATCCTCCCGCCTTTGAGTTGCGCCAGGCTGGCATTCTTTTGTTCCTCGCGCCCCGCCAGGCGGCCAAAGGTCCAGTCTATAAGGCATCCTGCTTCCCAGAGCGGCCAGCCAGATGCCTCTGGAAAGCCCACAAACAGGGCATGAAGACAACAGCCTCTAGCAGTCATTCCCCCTTGACTGGTATTCAGAGGCATCCTGCCCTCTGAAACTGGAAGTAGCTTATAGCCCAGGGGTGCACAACTTCTTCCAGCCCAAAGGCCAAATTCCATTTCGGAGAAGTTCGGGGGGGGGGGGGCTGCATTCCAGTGGTGGGCAGGGCTGATGGCAAAAGGGGCGGGGCCAAAGACAAAAAGCATGGGACCAAAAACCAAACGTAGCAAAAAATATGAGTATATTTTAGCTTCAAGCTCTTACCAGCAGTAACTAAGCGTTATGAGAGGCATTTCAACTTTTTAGAATGGGGGAAAAAACTGCAGAAAAGCTGGGAAACCACCAAACCATTGGCAGTCGGGTAAAAAGGAGCAGGGCCATGGGAAGGGGTTGAGGCCTTAGGGAATCTTGGAGAGCTGAACTGGAACCCCTGAGGGTTGGATTTGGCCCTCGGTCCTGCACCCCTGAAATAGCCATCATGACTTGCACAATCGCCTTATCCTCCATGAATTTGTCTGATCTCAATCCTCTGAACTGCTACACAACATCAGGCAAATGGTCACATGCAGTGTGGATTCTCTCATGTACAAGCAGCTTGGCCCTCTGGGAAAAGCTTTTTGCACAATGGAGGCATTTGTAAGGCTTCTCTCCAGTATGGATTCGCATGTGTGTCCTGAGGTTTCCCTTCTGGCTGAAGCTTTTCCCACAGTCAGAGCACTTGTAGGGTGTCTCTCCTGTGTGAATTCTCTCGTGGATGACAAGCTTGGACTTCTGAGAGAAACTTTTTTCACAGTGCCCACATTTATACGGGATTTCCCCCGTGTGGATTCTTTCGTGTGCAACAAGACTGGCCCTCTGAGAGAAGCTTTTCCCGCAAAAGAGGCACAGAGGGGGGTTCTCACCTGTGTGGATTCGTTCATGTGTGATAAGGTAACGTTTCCGGTTGAAGCTTTTCCCACAGTGCGAACACTTATATGGCCTCTCTCCTGTGTGGGTTCTCACGTGTTCCCTAAAGACCGAACCGCGGCTGAAGCTTTTCCCACAGTAAGAGCATTTATATGGGGCCTCTCCGGTATGGATCCTTGTGTGCACCAGGAGGTCCCACGTCCGAGTGAAGCTATTCCCACAGAAAGAACATTTGTATGGTTTCTCCCCATTGGGAGTTCTCTGATGGTTAAGAACTTCTGGAGTTGGCCTGAAGTTTCTCCCAGGATCCACACAGGTTGTCTGCCTGTCACGAGGATGGAGTCTTTGCTGAATCCTAGTTACTTCCCCATCATTGTCATCCTCCCAACAGGGAACAGCTTTCTCTAGAGAGTCCTTTGGTCCTCCTTCCTCCTCCCTCTCCGGTTCCTGCACACTCCCAAATGTTAGAGACTTCCTGTAACTCTGGAGATCCTTCCCTCTTCCCAAAGACACAACATTTGGTTCCACTCGCTCAAAACATTCCTTATGAAAGCTCACCCCCTCACTCTTGCATACCAGCCGGTCACCTGCAGAAATATAAACAGAGTCATACAGTGCTCTGAGCAATTCCCATGTTTGTTTATTTATTTACAGTCATGCCTTGGATTGAGAGCATAATTCGTTCCAGAAACATGCTTGTAATCCAAAACACTCTTATATCAAAACGAAATTCCCCCAAAAAAATTTGCACAGAGATTTTTAATTTAAACCGTACTACAGTACTTGTATTGCAAGACGTCACTTGTATATCAAGTCAAAAAATTTTAAATAAATATTTAAAAATTTGCTTCTCTTGCAAAACGCTCTCAAACCAAGTTACTTGCAATCCAAGGTATTACTGTATTTAAAATATTTCTCTAGGCCAACCTTTAGGACAAAGACCTCACAAGGTGGCTTACACAAACCACCACCACAACAATTCACAACACTACCAGTGGGAGCCAGTGTGGCATAGTGGTGAGAGTGTTGGACTGCAACTCGGGAGATCTGGGTTCTAGTCCGGACTCAGCCATGAAGCTCACTGGGTGACTTTGGGCCAGTCACTGACTCTCGGCCTAACCTACCTCACAGGGTTGTTGTGATGATAAAAATGGAGAGGAGGAGGACCATGTAAGCCGCCTTGGGTTCCTCCTTGCAAGGAAAAGGCGGGATATAGATGTAATAAAAGAATACATAAATAACCCCCCCCCAAATAATAAATCAATCAATAAATCACATTCTAATGAAATACAATTAACTTAAAATAACAGTTTAAAATATTTCACAAGCACACTAATATATAAAATTAATCTAAAACAATTTAAAACCAGCTGATCATTGTGCTCCCACCTTCTTGCCTTTGACACCCCCCCCAAGTGTCTCCAAAATTGAATTCAGCCCTCAGGCAGAAACAAGTTTGACTCCCCTGTACTAGGTGTGTGTGTGTGTGTGTGTGTGTCAAAAGCATCAAGTATTTCAAGCACAAGGAATCCTTACCTGACAGGATTTCCTCTTCACCTTCCTCCAGCTTGGCCACTCTGTAGGGCCGCCCTGTCCAAAGTTTTGGTGGAACGTGGGCTACCTCAGAGGAATTCGCAGCCATTTCCCGAAAAGGTTTTGGCACCTGGAGGAACAGTCACACCAGTTTCCTGTTACAGATCAGCTCACGCTAGAGGGGACCAGTTTGATTCTGTTTGCACAGGCTTGTTGTGGGATATACATGGCCCTAGATATATTTGGACAGCCAGTATTCCAGGGGGGGGGGGGGAATCTGAAATCAGCAACATCAGCGAGAATCCAGCAGAGCTATGTTACGTACAGTAATACCTTGGACTGCAAGCATAATTCGTTCCAGAACCATGCTTGTAATCCAAAACACTGATTTCGGCCCGCTATGCCCGCTCGAGGCGAGCGGTTACATCCCTACGACTACTTGTCTTGCAAGACGTTGCTTGTTTATCAAGTCAAAATTTATTTTAAAAATTTGCTTGTCTTGCAAAATGCTCTCAGACCAAGTTACTTGCAATCCAAGGTATTACTGTATATGTTTTTCATAGATCGTGGAATTACAGAGTTGGAAGGGACTTTGCAGGTCCTCCAGCCCGCTGCCCTGCTCAGTTCAGGATACAGCTACAGCATCCCTGACAGGTGTCTGTACAGCTTCTGCTTAAATACCTCCAGTGAGGGAGAGCCTGCCGCCTCCTGAAACAGTTTGTTTCACGGTCAAACAGCTCTTACCCTTAGGAAGTTTCTCCTAATGTTTAGCTGAGATCCGCTTCCCTGCAGCTTTAAATGGATTTTGTTAAATCCGCCTCATCTGCGTCTTGCAGATTGTCAGGTGTCTTTCGTTCTGTCGTCAGCTCATTGACGGAACCAGATTTTTCTTTTTTAGGGACATGTGAGAATTTCGTTACTGTTTGCATTTGTGCACCAGCACAAGTGCGCTTTTGCACAAATCTGCTCCAAAAGTAAAAAAGCTGGTCCGCAAGTCTGCAGAATCCGCACGACTCAGAGAAAGCTGGCCCACTGTGGGATCCGCAGGTCAGACTGATAGAAATCTGAACTTATTGAAGCTTATGTATAATGGATACTGTGGAGAAAGCCAACCTAAAACCCCTTTCTGACACACACACACTCACCAAGGTGGGGGGAAGGAGACCCAGGGGGGGGAGACAGCCAGTCTCCACAGAGACCAAAGGGGACAAACAACATCTGCATAGAATCACCCCAGGGGGGAAGACAGGAAGCATCGCCAGGTTCGTCAGGTTCGTATATCAGCCCCATCTACATAATACTTGAATACCTCGCCAGAGCAGACACTTCGGCACCCATAAGAAAGGACCATTCAACACCACAGGATGGGACCATTAAGCAAGTGGCTTCAAAGGGACCCCACCCCACAGGGGGAAGGCGTCACCCCACCTGACCCAAAAGGCCGCCCCTCAGGGAGGGTGGCAACCCACCTGATTGGCAACCCACCTGATTACGGAGGGAGGGGCTACCTGAAACCCAAGGTATAAAACACCCTGCGCAAGGGAACTGAGTTGTTGGACCTGATCAGCAATCTTGCCCCATGCTTGGGGTAAGGGAACGAAGGATCGGCAACCCCGGGTAGCAGAACCCGGTGCGCTCCAGCTACCTGAAATCACTGGCCGCTTGGGTTGACCAGACCCCGGGAAACCAAGCTGAAATCACTGGCCGCTTGGGTTGACCGGATCCCCGGGAAACCAAGCTGAAATCACTCACAAGCCGCTTGGGTAGACCGGACCTCCGCCAGGAACCCAGCTAGCCGCTTGGGTAGACCGGACCTCCGCCGGGAACCCAGCTAGCAGCGTGCGGTTGACCGGGCCTCTGCTGGAGCCCGAGCTGAACTAACTAGCTGAGAGCCCTGAAATCACGGTGTCCTTGAGACTTCTTGCTTGCTACTTTGTACCGTACTGATAAGCTGTATTGCTGGCGTGTGTCTGGGTTTGTGAAGGTAATTTTGTAAATAAACTTGTTTTCTAAAAGATACTTTTGTGGCTATAAGTTATCCCTTTGTTCTGGGCTAAGGGTGAGGCGCTGGGGACCTCGGAGAAGGCCCGCCCCAGGGCTCGCTACCCCCTTAGCATTGAACCCGCGCAGAAGACCAGGTTGTCGGTCTTCCACTTATACACTTAAATTTATGCAGTTATATGGATATTTAATTCTTCTTATTATTGTTATTATTAGTATTATTATCTTTTTTAATTTAGATTTTGTCTTGTTTTGCTTAAATTCACAATACCAAATAAATGGGGGGGGGGGAGATAGAGGTACTCTGGGCAGGAAAATCAACTACCAGGGTGGAGGCGTGCCACCGGAAACCCTGGGAACTGGGAAACCCGTTGCGCTAGCAAGTGCTACTGATGTTACGCAAGCATTCATCTCCACTAGCACAACATAAATCATGCTTGTGATCGGACACCACTGGATCCTTCTTGTTTTTACCACCTGGTGACCCTATCTGGAGAGGACAGACCTTGCTTCAGTCATCCATGCTATGGTGATATCCAGGCTGGATTACTGAAATGCGCTTTGTGTGGGGCTGCCTTTAAAGATGGTTTCAGAAACTTCAACTGGTTCAAAATGAGGCCACTTCAGAACTGGTAGCTGTGAGGCGAATGAATCACGTGATACTTCTATTGTGACAGTTGCACTGGTTGCCAGCGCATTTCCAGGTCCAATTTAAGTGCTGGTCTTGCCCTTTAAAGCCCTAAATGGTTTGGGTCCAGATTATCTCAAGGACCACCTTTGCTTCCATACCAACCTTCTTATACTCTGAGATCAGCATTGGAGGTCCTAAATGTGTGCCCACCTGTAAGAGCAATTAGGCTGCCAGGCATGAGGTACAGGGCCTTCTAAGTAGTGGCCCCTAGCTTGTGGAACTCTCTTCCAATTGATGTCTGCCAGGCCCCATCATTACAGACTTTCAAGAGGGCCCTAAAGATGCCACACGTTTACCTTGGCCAATAATTGAACTAGGACTCTACTGGGGTCACTGTGCATATGATGCTACCTGGTTAATTTTTACTGTTCTTATTATTGTTTTATTATGCTTTCTGTTTTTAAGTATGTTATATGCCATGTTGGAATGGTTTACCATAAAAATTGTGTTTTGACTTGGTTTTCAGACCTCCCACCATCTTAGTCTCCCATCTCTGGACACCCTCCAACTTGTCAATATTCTTTAAAAATGTAGTGCCCAGAACTTGACACAGTGGGTTAAATACAACATCAAGTAAGAGGAAGTCCACGAGCATCTCGGGCCTTTCTCCCTTCCCCCCCCCCCCCCCCCGGCAGCCTTCCACGCCACCCAAAAATCTGCTCTGGAGGGTTTCCCAGCCCCCTAGAGCAGATTTTGAGGTTGCATGGGGGACTGAGGGGGAATCACCCCCTTCCAGGTCCCGCTAATGGAAGCAGTTCTATCAGTACAGTGACACCACTGGATCCAACCCAATATATTTCATCAGTCCCTTCTCTGCCTGCAGTTTTGGAACCTAATTCTGATAGCAAATGCCAGACAACGGAATTTCCACTGTTCAGGGACTCCAGTATTCGTTGCTCTTTCGGAAATTGTGGAGAGAAAGCCTGACCACACACTTTCTGAACCCTGACACACTTTTTTCCTTTCCACTGCCCACCCATTTCCCTCCATCTGTTTGCATAATCCCCACCTTAGGCAGAGGAGACACCGGTTCTGGGCAGACCAGTTTTACATGGCTACATCTGCATCAACTTCAATAGGGCACATTTACATTTACCCCCAAGGAAGTGCATAACATTCAGGTGGGGAGGGGGAGCAAAGCATCCCCAAGTACCAGAAAAGCACCACAGCCCCGCTGGGGGAACCAGCCCAACTTGTCATCAAAGAAGGGGAGGGGGCGAGGGAGGGGTAAATAAGGAACCTCCGAAGAACGGGTTGTTGGAAGGAACAGGCCTGTGGCTCACGCTGGCTCAGCTTGTCTGAGCGTGGAAAGCTAAGCAGGGTCAGGCCTGGTTATTACTTGGATGGGAGACCCCTCCTCTAGTTTCCTGCATTGAGCAGGGGGTTGGACTTGATAGCCTTGTAGGCTCCTTCCAACTCTATGATCTATGAAATCAGCTCGGTTCAGGAACACACGGATCAGAGACAAAGCTACTCCAGTCAGAGACAAAGCTACCCCAACCCCCAGCAGGGTGCCCAGAGACCTGCAAAGCTAGCCTAGTAAGTTACATTCTCTGTATGTCAATTTCATAGATTTCATAGATCATAGAGTTGGAAGGAGCCTACATGGCTATTGAGTCCAACCCCCTGCTCAATGCAGGAAACTAGAGGAGGGGTCTCCCATCCAAGTAATAACCAGGCCTGACCCTGCTTAGCTTTCCACGCTCAGACAAGCTGAGCCAGCATAAGCCACAGGCCTGTATTACTTCTCTGTATTTGGTAAGCCTGCTACCTTGTATGAACTCTGTACAGACCATATGTGTATTGACCATATGTGTATTGAGTTTATGGACTCTTCTGTTTACAGTGTGAAATTCCTGGTAGTCTATTAGTTCCGCTCCATTAAAGGTGTTGTAATCATAGCCGGTTCTCTGTCTCAATACGATCCACTGTCAATAACAGCCGCGGTTGAGTTTAACTCTTACGGGAGCTGCATGAAGGGCATTGCCTCAGTGCTGGTTAACCCTTTAACTCCCGAACTCACGCAAAGGACCGGCGGCGGTCCTTCACAGAAATAACCTAATGCACCTTCAGCCTCCAGTCAGAGACCTCTGTGGGAGAACTGCTGTCTCACTCATACCCTTACCTGCTGATCCCGTCTCTTGATGTCTCCATCTCGCTGCCTCATCAGGAAATCTTCCGACAAGGCCACTGCCTGGGCACAGGTCTCCGGACTGCGTTCCTGGACCCAGTTATGAATTTCCTGGGGCAGGATGGTCAGGAACTGCTCCAGGATCACCAGCTCCAGGATCTGCTCCTTGGTGTGCCGCTCCGGCTTCAGCCACCGCTGACAAAGCTCTTGGAGTTGGCTCAGGACCTCTCGGAGTCCCCCCGCATCCTGGTAGCAGAACTGCCTGAAGTGCTGGCGTCGCATCTCCGAGCTGATGGGGTTCTCATCTAGAAGCTCTACTTTTACCTGTCCGTTATTGTCAAAGCCCTCGTGAGTCTCTCCAATGAGGCCTGGTAGCGTATCTCCTCTGGGCCAATGGCTGGCATCAGTTACTCCCTCAAAAGAGGCCTGGAGTTCCTTGGTGTCTTCCCTCGACACAGGCTGAGGCAGCTGCGGGTTTATCCTGCCAGAGTGAGGGGCCGCCATGGTCTTCAGGTACAGCTGCCACTGGCCTTCCCAGCACTGTTGAAGGCCCTCGTTTGGTTCCTGTTTAACCCGCTGTGAAGCTGGCCCAGTCAACACCACCCTAGCACCGTCCACATTTTTAACCCGTGGGCCTTCGCTTGTGGCTTCTTCCATTCTATCCCATAATCTGGAGTCTAGCGGGGCTTGCTCCTCCATTTCCAAACCTGCTATCCTCTCTCCTTCAGCCATTTTCTCCCCTCAAATCCAAGTCTCTCAATTCAAAAGATGTGTGTGTGAGTATAAATGGATTATCCTGAGCAGCGGGACAAGAAAAGAATATAAGTCTACGGACCAGGATACCTAGAGGACCACCTTCTCCTATATACACACAGCTGACCTGCAAGATCTTCAGAGAAGGCCTTACTGGTAGTTCCGTGACCAACAGAATGTCGTCACGCAACATTTCGAAAGCGGGGCCTTCTCAGTTGTGGCACCCACCCTCTGGAACTCCCTCCCCCATACAGTTCGGGAGGCAGAAGATGTGGTGTGTTTTAAATGCCTCCTAAAGACGTACTTGTCCAAGCAAGCTTTCCCTGGTTTATAACTGATCATCATGATGCCGCTCCATTTTACTGTCTCGTTTTATTGATTCTTTTTATCATACCTTGGTTGTTGTAAGCTGAATTTTTTTGGTGCTATATTGTATTATATACCGGTATGTATTTTTAACTGTGCGTAATATTTTTGGATGTAAACCGCTTAAAGATGTTATTATATTAAGTGGTATTACTAATTATATTGTATTAAGCGGTATTACAAGTATTGTTAATAAATAAATAATTAATAAGTCGTTCCCGCTGCCCCCGCCGCTTTTTCTCTCACCAGACGGCAGAAGGTGGCAATATTCCCAGGTTAGTGACACAGCTTTTCCTGGAAGGGAAAAAAAACAATACACTTGAGCAATGGCATGCTAAAAGGCTATACAGTAATACCGTGGATTGCAAGTAACTTGGTTTGAGAGCATTTTGCAAGACAAGCAAATTTTTAAATATTTATTTTAAAAAATTGACTTGATATACAAGCGACGTCTTGCAATACAAGTATTGTAGTACAGCTTAAATTAAAAATCTTTGTACAAATTTTTTGGGGGGATTTTCGTTTTGATATACAAGTGTTTTGGATTACAAGCACGTTTCCGGAACGAATTATGCTCTCAATCCAAGGCATGACTGTATGTGGTATGCAGAGGGCCGCTCGGAAAAACTTCCCTGGAGACTGAGGGCCGAACTGGAATGCATTTCATGATGCTTGGGCCCCTCAACTGTACCCAACCCTTGGAGCGGACTCACAGGTGCGCCTTCATCACTCAATGCCTTGTACCAGGCAAGGGAGGACTTGCATGTACAACATGGGCCATCCCCAAACTTTCCTGTTCAGCATTGCAGGTGCCCCTGCTAAACGAGCTGAGGTGTGGAGCTACTAAGGAGAGGGCCTTTGCAGTGGTGGCACCCCGGTTGTGGAATGCCCTTCCCAGAGAGGTCCTACATTGTGGTCCTTTCAGCACCAGGGAGGAGGCTTTTTATTCTCCTGGAATTTTTAGTCCTTCCGTTTTTAGATATTTGCACTGTTGTTGGTTTTATTTGAGCTTTATTCTGTAGCTGTTTTATTTGAGCTTTATTCTGTAGCACCGAGATTGAGACTGCTGTTTCTGGGTCACTAGACTAGCACTGGGAAAACAGCGCTCTCCAAAGCAGGATCACTGGGGGTTTGGAGGGAAGTGGCAGTGGCAGCAGAAGCATTGGGTTGGGAGAGAAGCAGTGGCAGTGGTGGGAAAATTACTGGACAGGAAATCAGCAGTGGGGACTCAGCAGCAGCAGGGGTGTGTGTCACGGCTCCATAGAGGCCGCATCTAAGAACTTGTGGGGGCCTCTAGTGGCCCGCATGCCACAGGTTGTTCACTCCTGCACAACTTTTACGCTCTATTTGGTGAATTGCCCACAGAGATTTGGCTGCAGAGTGGTGTAGAACTGTAATAAGAGCCAGTGTGGCCCAGTGGTTACAGCAGGGCTCTCCAACCTTGGGTCCTCAGATGTTGCTGGCCTACAGCTCACAGCATACCCAGCCAGTATGGCTAATGGCAAGGGATTCTGGGAGCTGTAGTCCAGCAATATCTGGGGATCCAAGGTTGGGGAGCCCTGGGTTACAGTGTTGGACTGGGACTTGGGAGATCCGGGTTCTAGTCCTCACAGCCATGAAGCTCACTGGGTGACTTTGGGCCAGTTACTGACTTTCAGGCTAACCTACCACACAGGGTTGTTGTGAGGGTAAAATGGAGAGGAGGAGGAGGGTTATGTAATCCGCCTTGGGTTCCTTGCAGGAAAAAGGTGGGATATTAATATAATATAATAATATAATAAATGCAGTCATGCCTTGTATCGAGAGCATAATTCGTTCCAGAAACGTGCTTGTAATCCAAAACACTCTTATATCAAAACGAAATCCCCCCCAAAAAATTTGTATAAGAGATTTTTAATTTAAGCCGTACTACAGTACTTGTATTGCAAGAAGTCGCTTGTATATCAAGTAAAAATAATAATAATAAATATTTAAAAATTTGCTTGTCTTGCAAAACGCTCTCAAACCAAGTTACTTGCAATCCAAGGTATTACTGTACATCTCTTTGTCTTTAAGGTACCACAAGGCTAACTTGTTCTCTGTTCCCTGAAGGATGTCTTTGGCTTTAGTCATCTTCTCTGACCTGCCAAGAAGACTGTGAACTTAAAGAAAAAGAGAGAGAGAAGCTCTTTGCATTTAAAATCCTGCACAGGCAGGCAGAAATTCAACAGATGCTGCTATCCCAGCATAGAGAGGCAGCAATGAGGCAGGCTGTGCCTGTTGAATTTCTGCATCTGCCATGCAGCTGTTAAAAGGACACAAGAGCCTCTTTAGTTAAAAAGGCAAGTAGCAAAGCTACCTCGAAACCTACCGGTACTTGAGAAGTGTGTGGTGGGTGGACTCATTTCCACCCCCTCCCGTCTTATGTAGCTTTTCCAGTCCGACAATCCTGTTTCAGGGTTTCCAATTTCTTTGGCAACCGCTGATGACCTGCATCTCTTGCAATTTTATATTATTTGCTCCATCCCTTCTGCAAATCTCTCCTCACTCTCAAGTTCCCTTTTAACTCACCTCTCCCTGTGGGCTTCGTACGTCAAACCCCAATTTTCACCAGGAAAGGGCAAGGTGGGGGCAGGAAGTGGCTTCACCATCTTCTCAAAGGGCCGGGTCTGTCTAGGCATCACTGCTGGCGAACTCCATCGGGCTAACCCTTTACATGCCTCAGACGCCTTACCTGCCGTTTGGGCTCGGAACATCCCCCCTGCACAGAGGCGTAGCGTGGGGGGTGCAGGGGGGGCCGGGCGCAACATCTGGGGGGGCGCACTCGCAGCTCTCTGCCCCAGCTCTTCCTCCTCCTGCTCCCCCCCCCCCAGAGGCGGCTGCCCTTGGAGAAAGGGGCGGATCAGCCGCCGCCCCCCCCTCGCTGCTGCCGCCGCCGCCGCCGCGCCTGCCGGGTCGTGCGCCTCGGAGAGCGCGCGGGCGGGGCGGGAGGCGAGGAAGGAGGCGCCGGCCGGTGCGTCGCGGGCCGGGTAGGCGGAGGGCAGCCGCGCGCGGCGCGTGGGCCATGGAGCGCTGGAAGGGGCGCGTGGCGCTGGTGACCGGCGCCTCGGTGGGCATCGGGGCGGCCGTGGCCCGCGCCCTGGTGCAGCGCGGCATGAAGGTGGTGGGCTGCGCCCGGAGCGTGGACAAGATCGAGGTATGGAGGGAGAGAGAGGAAGGAAGGAAGAAAGAAAGGGAGGAGAAGAGAGAGAGAGAGAGAGAAGGGAGGGAGGGAGGAAAAGAGAGGAGAGAGAGAAAGAAGGGAAGGAAGGAAGGAGAAGGGGGAGGGAGGAAGAGAGAAAGAAAGGAAAAGAAAGAGGAAGGGAGGAAAAAGAGAGAGAATGAAGGGAAAGAGGAAAGATGGGGAATGAGAAAGGGGTAAAGAAAGTGGGGAGACGAGAAAAGGAAGGATGGAAGGCAGATAGAAAGAAAGAGAAAGGGAGGGAGGCAGGAAAGGAAGATGAGGAAGGAGAGGAAAAAGAGTGACCGGGGAAAGGAGAGAAAGAAGGAAGGAAGGAAGAAGAAAGAGAAAGAGAGAGAGAAAAGGAAGGACAAAGCGGAGAACAGCAAAGGAGAGAGAAAGGAACATGGGGGAAAGGAGAAAAGGAGGAAAGGGAAAAAGGATGGCGAGAGAAAAGGAGGAGAGAGAGAAATGGAGAGGGTGGGAGGGTGAAGGGAGGAGGGAGAAAAGGGGGGGAGAAAGGAAAGAGGAGGGCAAAGAAAGAAGAGGTACATTTTTAAAAAGCCAGGAAAGGAGGAGGGAGAAAGGAAATGGGCTAGAAAAAGAAGGGAAAGGGGGGTGTGGGGAAATGGGATCGGGGACGGGGGACGGGGGGCGGATGAATGAAGAAATGGAGGAGGCAGGAAGTTGAGTTGAAGGGACAGGTGGAAAGCGGGAGGAGGCCCGAGCAGAGCAGAGCAGCGCGGGGTGTGTCTTCTTCTTCTTCTTCTCCTCCTCCTCCTCCTCCTCTTGGGGAGTCTCCCTTATTGCTTCTCCCTCTTTCTAGACCTCTGTGTGACCTCCCCGAATTTAAATTAATCTGTATATTATATACAGATTGATATCTTGCACTTCTATTAAAGAATTACAATTAGAGGTACAGGATTGAGGAAGTTGGCTCCATCTAGCCCAGTCTTGGATCATCTCCAGGGTATGGTTCCATTTTGATGTTTAGTTTTTGTTCTTGATATTTTTTGTCATTTACGATGGTTGTGAGACGACATATAATAGCATGGCCCATGCTAGGTTACTACATTTGTAGATTTGTATTCATAGACCTGCTGAAAATGTGGAGAATGTGTAATGCATGTTCGCACTCAATAAAGTGTTTGAAAATAAACTTGTATTTAGATGCATTTTACTTTAATTACATCAGTATTTTCATAACAAACAATACATGTGCTTAGGGGGTAAGGGTTTCTTTAACTAATCTAGTGGAAGAGCCTCGAGTGCTAAAATCCACGGGTTAGGGGGCGCAAATTACTTGCCTTGCCCCGGGTGCTGACAACCCACGCTACGCCACTGTGTACAAGGGGGTGCTTATACATCACAAAAAAAGACGGTATGTACATATTTGCATAAAATTAGCATATGCTAATTTGTATGTAAAGATGCAAACATAGAACAAATTACTATAATTTAAATAGATAGGCAATACATAAGAACATAATAAGAGCCCTGCTGGATCAGACCAAGGTTCCATCTAGTCCAGCATTCTGTTCACATAGTGGCCAGCCAGCTGCCCTAATGGGAAGTCCACAAGCAGGACATGAGTGCAACAGCACCCTCCCACCCATGTTCCTCAGCAAATGGTGCCTTTGATACTGCCTCTGATACTGATACTGGAAGTAGCATATAGCCAATCAGGACTAATAGCCATTGGTAGCCTTCTCCTCCATGAATTTATCCAATCCCCTTTTAAAGCCATGCAAGTCGGTGGCCGTCACTACATCTCTTGGTAGCAAATTCCATAGTTTAACTTGGCCTTCCAAAACCTGGCACACTCTAGGTGTATTGGACTGCAACTCCCATGCTCATGCTAGCTGGGAATTACAGGAGTTGCAATCCAACACATCTGGAGGGCAACAGCTTAGGGAAGGCTGGGTTAAACCAATTCGTGGAGAATAGGGGCTACCAACAGCTGTTAGCCATGTGATAGCTAAATGGAGCCACCATGTTCAAAGGCAGTATAGCTCCAGGCGTCTGGCCAGTCGATGATGGGGGCAGAATGCAGGACTGGTAGAAACTCTGTTCTGACCCAAACAAGGCAGAGCTGCCTGTAGGTCAGTGGTAGAGCCTCTGCTTTGCATGCAGAAGGTTCCACATCTTCAGGTGGGGCTGGAAATATTCCTGCCTGAATTCTTGGAGAGCTGCTGCCAGTCAGTGTCAACAATACCAGCTGTCAGAACCTGGCTTCCCAGAGCCAGAGCAAGAGTCCCAATAAAACCTTTTATTGCAGTAATTCCAGTGATTGGTTATCAGCCTTTACAGTCGCAATAAAGATCCACAGAAACAGATTACAGCAAAGTCCCAGGCAAAAGTCCTTTCAGGGAATATCATGACAGAGAGGCAGTCACCCAGAGTGCCCGCCCACAAGCAGTGGCCTAGCGTGGGTTGTCAGCACCCGGGGCAAGGCAAGTAATTTGCGCCCCCTAACCCGTGCTAGAATGATTGTGCTGTCGTCAATGACTGCTCTTGTGAATGGTCATTGTGCATACATTTACAGTTACAGGAACCTAGATTCCACCTAAACATCAGGAAAAATTTCCTGACTGTCAGAGCAATAAGACAATGGAATCAACTACCTAGGGAGGTGGTGGGCTCTCCCACTCTGGAGGCATTCAAGGTGCAGCTGGACAGACATCTGTCAGAGATGCTTTGACCTAGATTCCTGCATTGAGCAGGGGGTTGGACTCGATGGCCTTGTAGGCCCCTTCCAACTCTACTTTTCTATGATTCTATGATTTAAGCTTGAATGAAATCATTAGATTGTATTTTCTGAAATTTCATTGTCATTTGATCCCACTGTTTATTTGATCTCTCTATGCTTCTGTGTGTGTGTGTGTGTGTGTGACATATATACCTGTCAGCTGAGAACACTTTCTGCATCTGATCAAGTGGATTACAGATCATGAAAGCTTATGCTATAAGAAATGTGTTAGTTTTTAAGGTGCCACTAGGCCAGTGTTCTCCAACCTTGGGTCCCAAGATGTTTTTGGCCTACAACTCTCAGCATGCCCCAGCCAGCTGGCTGGGGCATGCTGGGAGTTGTAGGCCAAAAACATCTGGGGACCCAAGGTTGGAGAACACTGCACTAGGCTCTGTTGATTTGGCTAAAGCAGGGATGGGGAACATGTGGCCCTTAAATGATGTTGGACTGCAACTCCCCTCATCCCTCACCATTGGCTATGCTGGCTGGGGCTGATGGGAGTTGCAGTCCAACAGCATCTGGAGGGCCACACCCCCGGGCTAAAGGAAGGTTCAGGAAATCCTCGTGAATAGTGTTGGAAGCTCAAGAATGACAGAGAAGGAATGAGCAATGACAATTCCTTTTTGTATTACAAGTCCCTTCTAAGAAGCTAGGGTAGGGAGAAAGCACTTCTACGAAACTAGAACTGGTAGGAAAGTGATAATTAGATTGTAGCTAATTTCATAGACGGAAAATATGCTAGATTCATAGATTCATAGATCATAGAGTTGGAACGAGCCTACAAGGCTATCGAGTCCAACCCCCTGCTCAATGCAGGAAACTAGAGGAGGGGTCTCCCATCCAAGTAATCACCAGGCTTGCCCCTGCTTAGCTTTCCACACTCAGACAAGTTGAGCCAGCGTAAGTCACAGGCCTGTATCGAATGCTGCTTCTTTATGACAGGTACAGTTTCTGTTTTTGCTTAACTTAATTTCATGTATTGAAATAATTGATATATTCAAATCTATATAGTTACATTTTTTCTTTTCTCCCTTATTGTTTTGTTTTGTTGAAATTTTATAATAAAATATTCCCAAACAAAATAATAAATTAATAAAATATTAATTTTAAAAAACCTTAATGTCTGGATTTCTCTGAGCATACAAAGAGTGCCCATTGACTATTGGATATTTTGTGCACTAACAGTCTAACAATGAAAACTTCACATTTTTTTGCCATGCGCTAGCACCAAAAAACACACCAAATATACAGCATGATACAGCATAGCATCTAAGAGAATGAGTGGTGACTTTGAAAGGCCCGAGTTCAGATCTCACCTCAGCCACAGCTCCAGCTCCCCGGTTGAAATCTTGCCTCTGCCTTGAACTCATTCAATTCTGAGAGCAACCTGCTCTCTCTCAGGCTTCTCACCAACCCATCTGGAGAGCCAGTGTGACATAGTGGTTAGAGCAGGGCTCTCCAACCTTGGGTCCCCAGCTCCCAGAATCCCTTGCCATTTGCCATGCTGGCTGGGTATGCTGGGAGCTGTAGGCCAGCAACATCTGGGGACCCAAGATCAGAGAGCCCTGGGTTAGAGTGTTGGACTGGGACTTAGGAGATCCGGGTTCTAGTCCCCACTTGGCCATGAAGCTCACTGGGTGACTTTGGGCCAGTCACTGACTCTCATCCTAACCTACCTCACAGGGTTGTTGTGAGGATAGAATGGCGAGGAGGAGGACTGACCGTATGAGTCTCCTCCTTGGGTTCCTTGCAATAGGAAACAGGGCGGGATATAAATGTAATCATAATCATCATCTGCAATACGGGGTTAATACCAGCCTACCTTACAGAATTGTTGTAAGGGCTATTACAGCAAGGCTACGCACTCTGAACACACTATGGAAATGCGATCGATGGCTGTACATTTTCGCGTGCCTGACAACAGCTTCGCAGGACTGGCGCCGGGAGACGCTCCACCTCTCCTCCCGCGGGGAAGATGCGCGGCTCCCCGGCTGATGTCACTGCGGGAGCCAAGGAGCGGGAAAGCCGCTTCCCCCGTCTCGCGGCTGCGCTCTGCGGCCCCTCCCCGCCCCCCGGCCCCTCCCCTCCCTCTTCGCTGTGTCACTCATTGGGTTTGTCAGTCCCCAGTTGCCAGCCGGAGGGAGGGAGAGCGAGCGAGCAGGTGAAGCGCCGCGGCCCCAGGTCCGCTCCCGTCGGCGCTGAACCGAGCCGCGAAGGCGAGAGCCGTTGCAACGTGCATGCAGGAAAAGAGCGCAAGGCAGAGGGGCTCTCGTGCGATGCGGCGCGGTGCGATGCGTAAGAGCAAAGGGGTCCAGAGACTCTTGGCCAGCAGCCAGCGTGAATTTAGGGTCCTTGGCAGGGGGAAAAAACGGGGAAAAGGGGCGCACGGCGCGGTGTTTTAAGCCCGGGCAAAAGAGGATCAGCCAGCACTGCAGAGAGAGTGAGTGAGCCAGGCAGGGGCAGAGAGCTGCGAGTGCGAGCGCGCCCCCCCAGATGTTGCGCCCGGTGCGGCCGGCCCCCCCTGCACCCCCCACGCTACGCCTCTGCCCACAAGGCGGGAAGCTTTCCAGGTTTTCAGTGCCTTGTCTCCTGGAAAGGCAGGGCCGGCGCTACCGCTAGGCAGACCCAGGCGGCTGCCTAGGGCGCGTGGCGGAAGAGGGCGCCCCTTCCTCGCCTCCGGCGCGCTCCTGCCCTGCCTGCCGCCTCCGCCGCTCCTCCCCGCCCGCTTGCCGGCCGCTGCCGCCGCCGCAGCAACCGCCCCCCGCGCGTGCGCGCGCCCGCCAGCCATCTACCTACCTTCGTCCCATCGCGTCGGAGGAGGAGGAGGAGGCGGCGGCAGCAGCAGCCAGCAGCGGTGGGTGGTGGGAAGGTAGGTGGTTGGCGGACGGGCGCGCGGTCGCGCACGCGCGCGGGGGGTGTTGCAAAGCAGGGCTGCTTTGCTCCGGAGGCCCCCCCACGGCACGAGGGGGGGCGCCTAATATAATTTGGCCTAGGGCGCCAAACAGCCCTGCACCGTTCCTGTGGAAAGGCTACTATGAGCTGCACGCACCAGTTTAAATACAGGGGAGCGGCTGCTAAGGATTGCTATCGGACATTTGATCTTGGCAGGGAAACCGTGATCGAAACACCTTCTCCTGCAGAGACCTCCTCCTGCTGCCCTGTTCCCAGGGAGGACGTCTCTGGCTGAGACACAGGGGCCTCCATCATGGTCAAGTCTTCCACCTGTGGAAGATGGGCAGTATCAGTCTCCAGCACTTCACCCCCTCTCTGTTCCCTAGGCAGTGGGAGGCCTGGCAGAACTGAATTCTCGGGCGCCTGGCTTCCCATGGCTGGGCCTGGCTCTGCAGCCTCTCCCTCCAAGTCAGAGTTGGTGTCTGAGGCTACAGGACCGGGACAAGGTCCCACACGGGGCTAGATGCTCCTACTCAATATAAGGCAGCTTCCTATATTCCTGTGCTGTGATTTGTCCATTTAAACAGGCCCCCTCACCTCTGTAGTCTTCTTTGCCTTCTTTTCTTCCCCTGCAAGTCTGCGGATTTAAGATCCGGGGCTTTTCACCTTGTCCCAAAAAAGAAGGTGTGGCAGGCTCCTTGGAATTGTCTGCTGGAAGAAGACAAACCACTGTGTTGATCGCTTCATGGTATTTATAGAGTTTCATAGATCATAGAGTTGGAAGGAGCCTACAAGGCCATCGAGTCCAACCCCCTGCTCAATGCAGGAAACTAGAGGAGGGGTCTCCCATCCAAGTAATAACCAGGCTTGACCCTGCTTAGCTTTCCACACTCAGACAAGCTGAGCCAGCCAAACACTGCCCACAGGGTGGCTGGCAGCAGCCATCCAGCGTCTCATGCAGGGAAGAGTCTTTCCCATCACCCGATCGTTTTCACTGGAGACGCCAGGGACTGAACCTGGGACCTCCTGCATGCAAGGCAGGTGCTCCGCCATAGCAGTTCTCAACCTTCCTGAGCCCCACCATGATAGAAACAAAAAGTCCCCTTTTCCCAAGAAGGACTTTTATATGTTTACAGGCATTCTGCTATTATATTATATTATATTATTTATTTATTATATTTATACCCCACCTTTTTTCCTGCAAGGAATCCAAGGCGGCTTACATTATCCTCCTCCTCCTCCTCCTCTCTATTTTATTTACGGTCAGTTTTAGGGCGCAGTCCCGTCAACTGCGGTCTCACTGCTCAGAAGCCCCCGAACTAGGGAGGAACAGCGGAGGCAATCTCCACCTCCCTGTCCTCTGTCTTGGGTGATTTTTGCTAGACGGGCTTTTCAGGATGTCAAGCGAGGGCACTTCGGAGGGGGAGGGAAAGAGGCTGGAGGAGTCCCGGGATATTGCCTATCCTGGCCTCTCTGGTCTCCTCCTCCCCGCCCACTGGAAGGCCCGCTTTCCTCCTCCTCCGAGGTTGCTTTTCTGACTTCGGAGAGGCATCCGGTACGGTTCTCTCCCCTCCAGCTGCGCAGGGTTGGGGGTTCAGATCTCTGCCTCCTTCTTCTGAGGTCAGAGCACTGTCTCCAACCTCGGTGGGTTTTCTGAGCCATCCTATGGTCCCTGGGATTGCTCTCTTCAGGACCTAAAAAACTGCAGGAGTATCGTTGGGAGTAAATTTTATTGCTATGGTTTTAAAACACAAACAAAAATAAGAGCTCCATTAGTATTTTAAAAGGTTCCTGCTAGCATGCCAAAAGGTCACAGATGGATCATCCGTGCAGGAGGGTCAGCAGGAGATGGCGTGTCACACTTGCAGGTGGACACGGGGTCGAGGGAGAGCACATTCTTAGGAATTGTTATGAAAATCCTGCGCCCCACCTAGACTACTTCTGCAGTTGAGAACCACTGCACCACTCAGTTATCTATGACAGGCTGCCTGGAGTCCCAGTCCAGCCCTCTGGGGGTCCCCACATGGCCATGCCCCTTTCCCCCAACCATCGATCATTTGGTGGTCTTCTGGCCAGCCTGGGGTCCCAATCCAGCCCTATAGGGGTTCCCAGATGGCCATACCCCCTTTCCCTGGCCCCTCACCATTTCCCTGAGCACTGAATGTTTGCTGGTTTTCTGACTTTTGTGTAGTCCCCCCCCCCCCCAATTCTTAAAGGTTGAAATGTCTCACTGAAGGCTTAGTTACTCGCCGTAGGAGTTTTACGCTAAAATATGCTGGTGTGTTGGCCTCGCCCCTTTTGCCATTCGCTCTGCCCACCACTGGAATGCGGCCCCCGAGAGCTTCTCCAAATGGAATTCGACCCTCGGGCTGAAAGGGGTTCTGCACCCCTGCCCTAGGAGCACGCTGTCCTTGCAGGCAAGACTGCAGCAAGGGCAAAACCTGGGCTTCATTGACAGGGATGCCACAGGGAGTGTTGGGTGCAACTGGAGAGGGCATGCCCAGGGTTCTTTGCAGTTGAAGACCTCTCTCCACACACATAATGATGGGGATGTTGCTATTATGTCATTTTCAAAAAGCAAAATGGGGTGGATGGGGGAAAGGGGGGTGTACCTCCATTGCTCTTCAACTCCAACTGCAGAGTCTCTGGGGAAGGAAAGAACAAAATGAAAATCTAGGCCCTGCACAAATTATTGTGGCTTTCTCCCTCTCTCCGTATTCTTAACTGCCTGCGATTTACGGCAAGACAAAAGAAGGCCTAGTTCACATGCAAACCACAGGTGAAGTGGTAAACTTGTTTCTGTACTGCATCATATGACAGGTGGGGGGAATCTCATATAGTTCGGGGCTGGCCCAAGAGATTTTGCTGCCTGAGGCAAAGGACAGGACAGCACTACCCCCACGCCACATACTGACTGGGTTCACATGATTATCATAGCCAGCAGCCCTACAACAGCCCACGGATTCTTGGAGGGTTGCTTCCCCTTCCAACAAGCCCCGCTGCCTGGGTTCAGATGGCACGGCAAACCGTGGCAACCCCCCGGCTAGGGTTGAATATTCAAAATGGCCTCCGGCACTCAACACAGCCCACTGTGGCTTAAGTAAGTCACAGTGGGCCACGGTGATTGTGCAAACAGGGCCACAGTAACTGACTGGACTGGCAGTTGAAGCTTAGTTCAAGACTGGCGATGCAAGAGCTTCCTCCACTGCATCCAAAAGCAGCAGGCTAGTTTAGGGGACTAAGGCAGCCTTTCACACATCGTCCAAAAGGGGGAAATGAATCACCAAAAAAAGAGGACAAGGATTTCCATGAAATTTGCAAATGCTAATTTATGTGTTGTGTATATACAAATTTGGGAGTAATAACTAGAATTTAAATAGAAACACTGATACATCCAGTGGAGGCTGGTGGTTCCGATGTCAGCGGCGCTGTATATCCACCCCGGATTTCAGTCTGAACTTTGAAGTACCTAGCTATCCATGGAAAAGGAGCCCCACCGAAATAGGAGTCACCAGGTTGTCACTACATAGACAATAAATGCCAGCTCCATCTTCACCTTTGAACCCAAGCAGCATCTCCTGCAAAATGGCCCTTCTGTGCGAGAAATCGCTCAGTTTCTGCTCCAGCTCCGCCAAACCCGGCTGCAGCTTCAGGAAGATCGTATAATCTCTGCAAGCAACAGCAACAAGGAGGTTAAGAACAAATGAACTGCCCCACTAGGTAACACCAAAAGGCCCATCTAATCCGACATCCTATTTCCAAAAGCAGCCAGCTAGATGCTTCCGGGAAGTCTGCCTGCCAGCATGGTGTGAATGAAGGCAGCATCCCTCCTCTATTGGTAGCCCAGCACCTGGTATTGAGAGGTAGACTGCCTTTGAACAGGGAGGCTCTGCTTAGCTATTATCACAACTAATAAGAGTTCTGATAGACTTAAGAAAAAGGCAAGTGGGGCCTGCAACAACATGCTGTTGTTGAGTCTCATGCTGTATTGAATGAATCTCAGTGCGCTTTGGAAATAATAACAAATGCCATCTTCAGCGGCAATATAAAACCTGAAGGAGGAAATTAAAGGTTGGATCCAGATTGAAGCTGGATCAACCACGCAGGTGGAAGTGGACTTCCCTGCCCTCTCCTTCTCCTTCCCCCTCCATCCCCCTGAAAATGCTACGCACTGGGCTGAGCTGTGGTGTGTGTGTGGGGGATCCCCCAAAATCGGGTAGAGGGTCCTTCCACGAGTAGGGCCCTTCCTCTCGCAGAAGGCAGACCCTGGATCCAACCCCTCATTTTTAGAATCCAAGCTAATATTTCTGAAACGTGTTGGGCTTCAGTAAATTCCGCTTCTTTTCCACTTCTCTGTCACCTATCGTGCTTTCTCTCTTCCTTTCTTCTCCTAGTGTGGAGAGCTCCAGTTCAGTGCTCCAGCCAGCCAGTCAAGAGTTCTTTCAGGATGCTCTATTCCAGTGCAGGCTCCAGGTTTTTGAGGGCCCTTGGGCAAGACAGCCTCAATTGCCCCAACTTACTTGCTAGGCAGGGAGCCAGTGAGCAAGCAGGTATAAGAGCCTAAGAGCCCTGCTGGACCCAACCAAGGGTCCATCTAGTCCAGCATTCGGTTCACGCAGTGACCAACCAGCGGCCCCAATGGGATCCCACAAGCAGGACATGAGTGCAACAGCACCCTCCCACCCATGTTTGCTAGCAACTGGTTTACATAGGCATACTGCTTCTGGTACTGGAAGTAGCATATAGCCATGAGGACTAGTAGCTTTTCCTTGTTCAAGAGCATAAGAAGAGCCCTATTGGATCAGACCGAGGGTCCATCTAGTCCAGTATTCTGTTCACACAGTGGCCAAACAGCTGCCCCAATGGGAAGCCCACAAGCGGGACATGAGTGCAACGGTACCCTCCCACCCATGTTCCCCAGCAACTGGTGTACACGGGCAGTGGGATCTACTGCTTCTACTTCTCACCACCACTGTTGTCTGGGCCAGAGTGAGGGGCAGATGAACGAGCAGGTTACCATGGTGAAGCAAATCTAGGGGGCTCTTGTCAGTGGGGCCCTGCTGGGGTGTGGACCATTGGCAAGGGCCCTACCATGCCCACCCTTGACGCTGGCCATGTACTTGTTTATTATTTTTGAGGGTAGTTTGGGTTCTGGACTGTTATTGTAGTAGAGTACAATAAAAACTCCCCTCCCCTGCTGTTTTCTGTTCCCCACGCCTACAACACTCAAGTCAGCAGTCTGCGGACAATGTGCATGCTTAGGCCTCCTCGGGGTATTTCTGACTCCCTCACCCCACCCCACCCCACCCTTAGGAATTTCCCCTAAAGATCTACTCTACTTCTGCAGACCTTGAGACTCCCCCAAGCCTGCTGATATCCCCCCCCCCCACTTCTTTGGTACAGACAGTGCCATTTTTGGCGACGTAAAGATCAGTACAAGAACATAAAACGTTATTCGTGGGCTATCTCTCGATCGCTTCCCCCAGACCTGCAGTTTATCGGTCAGAGAAGATCACAAGCCTGGACAGTGCAGTAGGAAGGGCAAGAGAAACTCAACCCACAACTCACCTGCACCCAGTGCTGTTGAAACTCTAGAGGAAAGAAAGACAAAAACAGAATGAGATTCTTGCTCTGCTGTGTGACTAGTTGGAGCCACTTGCATCTGGGATATCACAGGACACGTCTAGGCAAGAAGCTAGTTAAACTGGTTTTAAACTGGTTCAACTGACATGGCTTCCTGAATGAAATTCCCTCCCTTGGAAAGGATGAATTATGCTCTCAATCTCAATCCAAGGTATGTACTTTTAAAAACTGTAGCTGGGACACCTTCTTCAGAGAGGTCTTCCCATTTCAGTCTTCCACTGGAGTGGATGCCTCTTCTAAGGTGGCACCTGGTGCAACATAAAGACTGGGTTCACACAACATGACAACCCACACTCAAGGTTGACTATGAGTCGTTATACTGCATGAACTCAGTTGCGCTAACAATCCATGGTTTGTTAACCACAAACAACCTGCAGTTCACAACCCAACAACAAACCATGGGTTCTCTTCGTGGGTTGTTCATGGTTAGCAAACCACAGTTTGTTAGCGCAGCTGGGTTCACACACAACACAACAATCCACGGTTTAACAACAACCCACAGTTCAACAACAACCCACACTCAAACTATACACAACCTTGAGTGACTTGGTTCAGACAACACGGTAACCCACACTCAAGGGTTGAGTATGGGTTGAGTGTGGGTTGTCGTTGAACCTTAGGTTGTTGCTGAACCATGGGTTATCATGTTGTCTGAACCCAGCCAAGATAACAAACCATGGCTTGTTAACCACGAACAACTCATGAAGAGAACCCATGGTTTATTGTTGTGTTGTGAACTGTGGGTTGTTCACCATGGTTTGTTATCTTGGCTGGGTTCATACAACACGATAACCCACGTTTCAACAACAATTCACACTCAATCCATACTCAACCCTTGAGTGTGGATTATCGAGTTGTCTGAACCCAGTCAGTGTGGGTTATCTTGTTGCGCGCACCCAGCCATTGACATACCAGCTAAAAACAAAGGAACTGTATTTCCTCCTGCTTCAGAACAAGTGTTTTAATCATAGGCACCATTATTACATTGATTTTTAATCATGTCATTATTTAATACCATTAAATAAATAAATTAACTGATTAAACTCATTGTATTAATTGACTTGATGGAGGCTTGTTTTCCATTCTTACAGAGAGCAGGACTAGGAACCAATAGGTGTAAATCTCAGGGAAGCAGATTTCAGCAAAACATTAGGAGAAACTTGCTAACGGCAAGAGCTTGTCAGACAGCGGAGCAAGACTGCCTCAGATGCTATAGTTGTGTCCTGCCTTGAAAAAGGGGTTGGTCTAGGTGACCTCCAAGATACCTTCCAACTCTGTGATTCCGTGGCTCTTATTTCTTTAATCAGACGGCAGCCCTAATTTTAATAACATCCTGCTCTTCCTACCAGCAGTGGCTGTGTTGCCTTCTCCTTTCCCAGCTGCCTGAGGAGGGATGTCTCCCTGGGAAGGCTGAGGATCTCATTCTTTCTGCGGACAAGGTTGCCCTCCATGTCTTGTAACCAGCTCAGCAGGAGCTGCTGCTGTTCATCCAGGATCTCATGCATCTCCTTCCACTCCATGATAATCTTCTTCCTCTCTGTTTCTATTTCTCTCTGCCAGAAAAGAGGAAGAAAGGGATGAGCTTGGAAGGAGGAGAATCACAGATCAGATCATCCTTAATCCCACCCTAGGCTTCTGAGATTTGACTGGGAACTGTCCGTGTATTTTCAGTCCATGATATCGTCACAGCCTTAAGGACTAGTAGTGTGCTTTAAAAAAACCCACACACAATAAAAATGGATGGAAGTTGAGATTCTCAGGATGTTGAATTGTCATTTGAAATCATACTTGTTTAACTAATTTGTATCTCCCCCGCTCGCCTTCCAAAAAGCTCAGGGCCAGCCAACATAGGGTTTCCCTCACATTTTACACTCACATCAACCTCATGAGCTACTTTAGGCTGAGAGAATGACTGGATTTGCATGATCATTGCAGCCCACCATGGTTTATTTAAGCCATGGTCAGCTGCAGTGTGTGCCAGTCGTCACTGTTTTGAAAGTTCAAGCTGCAGCAGGCAGTTGCTGTAGCTTGTCATGTTATGTGAATCCAATGGGAGTGACCCATGAGAGGGTTAAACCACCTCTGCATAACCCATGGGCTGTTTTAGGGTTATGCAAGGGTTACTTAACTCTTGCATAAGCCAGCCCTGCCAGGTTCGCACGACACGACAAGCCTGCCACGGCTTGAATATTCAAAAGGACGACCAGCACACAGCGCAACCCACCATGCCTTAAATAACTTTGGCTGGCTGGGGAATGCTGGACGTTTTCCTGTCTAAACATGCATAGGATTGCATCCTTACAGACCATTCCTCCTCCATGAATGTCTCTAATCCCCTTTTAAAGCCATTTAAACTTGTGGCCATCACCACATCTTGTGGCAGTGAGTTCCATACGTTAGTTATACATCGTATAAAGAAATTATTTCTTTCTGGGGTAAGGCATGGATGCCTACCAGTAGGTTTTCACTTCTCTTTTGCTCCTCCGTTTTGATGTCTCCCTCTCTTGTCAGGGAAACCAGACGATCCTGGAGTTGCTGAAGAGTAGCAGCAAGTGGGGGGGGGGGGGTAGGGGGAAGAGAAGGGTTAATTATGAAGCATTAAAACCACTCCAATTTTAAATAGCTTAAACTAGCTTAGTCCAGTTTGAAAAGAGCCTTGTTCAATCTTCACAGCAGAGCTGTCTACTGATTAAAGCAGGAGTGGGGACAACCTGTGGCTCTTCAGATGTTTTAGCCCACAACTCCCATCAGCCCTAGCAAGCACAGTCAATGTTGAGGGCTGATGGGAGTTGTAGGCCAAAACATCTCAAGAGCCACAAATTAGCCACCACTGGATTAAAGACTTCTTGACTGTTCCTGACTCCCAGCTGAGCAGGAGCACAACAGGAGAGAGGCTCCAGCTGTTTTCGGGACTGTGATAAGGCAAGCAGGCTCCCAGAGAGCGAGTGAACAGAGCGAGCAAACAGGAGTTTGGCAGCGGAGTTCAGCGGGGAAGGTCAAGGGGGAGAACCCTAAGAAATTTTCTGGATTTGTTTGTTTGTTTTGTTCCAATACCTCACACTTATAGACCAGGGGGACTCTGTTATTAACATTCAGGGAAGGCAGGATAAGGCACCAGCCATTCCAGTACGAAAAGAAAGGCAGAAACATAAAAGGAACTGAGAACTATGGAAGGAAAGGAATCTGCAGTGGTGGTGACCTGCAATGTGTGTGCAATGTTTGTTTTCCTGCCTGAGGGCAACATGGCCTACACGTGCAACAAGTGCAAGCTGGTCACGCTGTTGGAAGAAAAGTCAGAGGACTGGAGCAGCAAGTGTCAACCCTCAGGAGTATAAGAGAAAGTGAGGAGTTCTTAGACAGAACGGTGGATCTACAGCACCAAAGCGTAGAACAGGAACCAGAAGGGCAACGGCAGGATGAGGCAGAGTTGGAGACTGCGGAGGCAAGGGAAAATAACGTAGAGGGAACTCCCTGGAAAAGGGTGACTGTTAGGAGCAGAAGAACTAGAAGACATTCTGCGCCTGTGGAAGCAGTGGAGCTATGGAACCACTTCCAGGTACTTGAGGATGAGAGCAGAGGACAGCCTGCAGAGGACGGATTACCGGGCACCCAACGTGACAGCGAGCAAGAGGCTGAAGATCAGTCCAGTGGAGGCAATCAAATCAAGGCCTACAGCAAAAGAAAGATAAGAGTACTAGTAGTGGGTGACTCCCTCCTGCGGGGGATCGAAGCCAAAGTACCGTATGTCGCGAAGACCCATGGACTCGCCAGGTGTGCTGTCTTCCCGGGGGGGGGCATGGATTAAGGATGTGACAGAGCAGCTGCTGAGGCTCATACAGCCCACCGACACATACCCCTTTCTTCTCTTCCACGTGGGTACAAATGATACTGCCAAGCGGAATTACAAAGAAATCACGGCAGACTTTGAAGAGCTGGGAAGGGAACTCAAGAACTTTGGGGCCCAGATAGTCTTCTCATCCATCCTTCCAGTACTTGGAAGAGGAATAGAAAGGGAAAGAAAAATACTCCGAGTGAATGACTGACTACGAAGGTGGTGCCAACGTGAGAGATTTGGATTCTGGGACCACGGGCTACACTTCCTAGAAGATGGACTTCTGGCAAAGGATGGGTTGCACCTCACAAGGACTGGGAAGAATGTGTTTGGCCACAGCATGAGGAACTTAATCAAGAGGGCTTTAAACTGAATCCAACAGGGGAGGCATAAACTCGGGGGTTCCAATGGAAGAAGGCCTCTGTGCCACAACGGAGAGAACAGCTCCAGCGGTGCCTAATGATCGTCTACCACAAAATGTAGGGGAAAAGTCAGAGTATAAAGCACATAGTCTTCGATGCCTCTATACTAATGCCCAGAGTATGGGCAACAAGCAAGACGAACTTGAACTCTTGATACATGAGGGCAAGTACGACTTGATAGGGATAACTGAAACCTGGTGGGATGACTCCCATGGCTGGAATACAGCAACTGAAGGGTATAACTTGTTCAAAAGGAACAGAAGCCACAGAAAGGGAGGTGGAGTTGCGCTGTATGTTAAAGATACGTATCTCTGCACAGAGATACAGGAAGAGGAGCTTGGCAGCCCCATTGAGAGCATCTGGGTTAAAATAAAGGGGGCAAAGAATAAAATGAACATGGCAGTTGGAGTCTACTACCGACCACCCAATCAAGGAAAAGACGAGGATGAAACTTTTGAAAAGCAAATTGCCATTGTTTCAAGGAGGCATGATGTGGTAGTAATGGGGGACTTCAATTTCCCTGATATCTGTTGGGAGACTTATTCAGCCAAGCATGGCCCCTCCAAGAAATTCCTGAGTTGTGCTGCTGATAACTTCCTCCTACAGAAAGTGGAGGAAGGAACTAGAGGAGCGGCTATCCTTGACCTGATTCTAACCAACAGAGACGAGTTAGTGGATAAAGTGGCAGTTTCGGGAACTCTGGGGGAAAGTGACCATGTTATACTTGAGTTCTTGATTCTAAGGGGAGCAAAAGCTGAGTGTAGCCAAACACGTACCCTGGATTTTAGGAAAGCCAATTTTAACAAACTCAGAACAATGATAAGTGAGGTCCCATGGCAAGCGACTCTAATGAGTAAAGGAGCCCAGGATGGGTGGGAGTTTTTAAAAAAGGACATTTTAAAGGCACAATTGCAAACAATTCCCACAAGGAGAAAAGGCAGAGGGCAACAGAAGAAGCCAATGTGGCTTCACAATAAACTCAAAGATGACCTGAAAACAAAAAAGGACACGTGTAGGAAGTGGAAGGAAGGACAGGCTACAAGGGAAGAGTACAGGCAGGTAGCACAGAACTGCAGGAATAGTGTCACGAAGGCTAAAGCTGAGAATGAGCTAAGGTTAGCGAGGGATGCTAAAAACAACAAGAAAGCTTTCTTCAGATACGTGCATAGTAAAAGACAGAAGAAAGAAATGGTGGTTCAACTACGCGATGAGGATGGCAAATTGATAACAGAAGACAAGGAAAAGGCAGAAGTGTTCAATTCCTACTTCGGCTCAGTCTTCTCCCAAAAGAGGGTCTATGACCCCCCTGGCAAACCTGAAGAGCAGATTGAAGGGGCAGGATTGCAGCTTGAGATTGATAGGCAAATGGTCAAGGAGCACCTGATTACTCTGAACGAGTTTACATCTCCAGGGCCTGACGAGCTGCATCCTAGAGTACTAAAGGAACTGGCAGAAGAACTCTCAGAACCACTGTCTATTATCTTTGAGAAATCATGGAGGACAGGTGAAGTGCCAGATGACTGGAGGAGGGCAAATGTTGTTCCCATCTTCAAAAAGGGCAAGAAGGAGGAACCTGGGAACTATAGGCCAGTCAGTCTGACATCAATCCCTGGGAAAATTTTGGAGCAGATTATAAAGAAGTCAGTCTGCAAGCACCTTGAAAGCAATGCAGTGATTACTACAAGCCAGCATGGATTTGTCAAGAAAATATCCTGCCAGACTAATCTGATCTCATTTTTTGACCGGGTAACCTCCCTTGTGGACTGTGGGAATGCTGTGGACATAATATACCTGGACTTCAGCAAAGCTTTCGACAAAGTGCCTCATGATATCCTGATTAGCAAGCTAGCTAAAAGTGGGCTAGATGGAACAACTATCAGGTGGATCCACAATTGGCTACAGAATCGGACTCAAAGGGTGCTTATCAATGGTTCCTTCTCACACTGGGGAGAGGTAACGAGCAGGGTACCACAGGGCTCGGTCCTGGGCCCAGTGCTCTTCAACATTTTTATTAATGACTTGGATGAGGAGGTGCAGGGAATGCTTATCAAATTTGCAGATGACACAAAGTTGGGTGGAACAGCTAATACTCTGGAAGAAAGAAACAAAATTCAAGGAGATCTCGATAGGCTGGAGCACTGGGCCGAAAACAACAGAATGAAATTTAACAGGGATAAATGCCAAGTGCTGCACCTAGGGAGAGGAAACCAAATGCACAGTTACAGGATGGGGGATACTTGGCTCAACAATACCACAAGTGAGAAGGATCTTGGAATTGTTGTAGATCACAAACTGAATATGAGCCAGCAATGCGATGTGGCTGCAAAGAAGGCAAATGCTATTTTGGGCTGCATTAATAGAAGTATTGCTTCCAAATAACGTGAAGTGATCATTCCCCTTTACTCGGCACTGGTTAGGCCTCATCTTGAGTATTGCGTCCAGTTCTGGGCACCACACTTTCAGAAGGACGTAGACAAACTGGAGAGGGTTCAGAGGAGGGCAACAAGGATGATAAAGGGACTGGAAACAAGGCCCTATGAGGAGAGACTGAAAGAACTGGGCATGTTTAGCCTTCAGAAGAGGAGACTGAGGGGAGATATGATAGCACTCTTCCAGTACTTGAAGGGTTGTCACACAGAGGAGGGCCAGGATCTCTTCTCGATCATCCCAGTTTGCAGGACACGGAATAATGGGCTCAAATTACAGGAACCCAGATTCCACCTAAATATCAGGAAAAATTTCCTGACGGTCAGAGCAATAAGACAATAGAACCAACTACCTAGAGAGGTGGTGGGCTCTCCCACTCTGGAGGCATTCAAGGTGCGGCTGGACAGTCATCTGTCAGGGATGCTTTGACCTGGATTCCTGCATTGAGCAGGGGGTTGGACTCGATGGCCTTGTAGGCCCCTTCCAACTCTACTTTTCTATGATTCTATGACTGATCACTTGCCTGCCTTTTCACAGGCAATCACATTTAAATATGTGTACATGTAAATACATTTGCATATTACCAAACAGACATGTTGCTGCCTGAGCGGAGCAGCAAATGCACCCCCCACACCCACAGGGTCAAGGCTGGCCAAGGTATTTTGACACCTGAGGGAGAAAATCACACATGCGCCTCACTCAGTCCCTGACAGTATAATTATTCTTAATAATAATAATAATAATAATAATAATAACAACAACAACAACTTGCTGCCCTTTTCATGACACCCCAAATCAACTGCCTGTGGAGGCCGCCTCACTACATCTAGATATTTTGCTGCCTGAGGCAGAGCAACAAATATGCTGGCTCAGCTTGTCTGAGCGTGGAAAGCTAAGCAGGGTCAGGCCTGGTTATTACTTGGATGGGAGACCCCTCCTCTAGTTTCCTGCATTGAGCAGGGGGTTGGACTCGATAGCCTTGTAGGCTCCTTCCAATTCTATGAGCTATGGAATCTATGAAATAGTAGCCACCACCACTCCCACCCAAGTCAAGGTACATATTACCCAAGGCTGGTCAAATTATTTTGGACCCTGAGACAAAAAACCGTTGAGTGTGGGCTATCGTGTTGTCCCTGGAGTGTGGACTATCGTGTTGGCTGAACCCAGAACAAGCCATGGTGAACAACCCACAGTTCACAACCCAACGACAAACCATGGGTTCTCTTCATGGGTTGTTCATGGTTAACAAGCCATGGTTTGTTAATGCATCTGGGATCAGACAACATGATAACCCATAGTTCAACGACAACCCATACTCAACCCTTGAGTGTGGGTTATCGTGTTGTCTGAACCCACCAATAGCTGCTGGAACATGCCATACAACCCACTGTGGCTCAAATAAACCACGGCGGGCTGCAGCGATTGTGCAAACCGGCTCATCAAGTGAGAAGGAACTGGAGAATCCCTACCTGCACTTCCTCCATTTCAGTCACGTTCCTTGGAGAAATAGATCCACCAGGGGGAAATAATGAGGACGATGCAACTTTGCAGCAAAGAAGGGACAGCTGGCGAAGTGTGAATTCAGAAGGGACAGAAATGCCAGCGCGATTTCTGAGCAGAGTGGAAGCAGAAGCATAAGGAGCAGGGTGATGAGGAATGATCACTGGTGCTGTTAGGGCCAGACTTTGGGGCAGAGGCCCAGGGTCCCACTCAGCAGAAGGAGCAGGAGGCCCCCAAAACACAGCAGGGTTGGCTTACTGCGTTTTGAAGGAAGGGAAGTAAAACACATTCCCATCTCAAGAGTGTGGGGCAGGGAGTTAAGACTATTAAATCCTGAGTCTAAAAGCTACATAACTTTAAGACTGTATGTAATGTCTTTAATTTGATTTAGGATTAGATCCTCGGCATGGGTTTTCAGGTCCCTGGGCTCTGCCTGGGAACATTTGAACTATTCAACTATGATGGGAGGGCCTCTGAGCCCGTGCAAAGTACATCTCTCCTCAAATCACCAGAATCATGGCACAAGCCTTCCAAGGCAGATAAAAGCTCACACACCACCGCCGTGTATGGCCTTTAAGGTGCCACACAGCTCTCAACTCTCCAAGAGAGGGGGTTCCAGATAGGTGCTGGAGCCCAAACCCTCGTTTTGTAAATTGCAACCCTTTGATCTTAATTCATAGATCAGAATGGAAGCGGCTGCAGCAACTGCGACCGCATCCGCTCTTTAAAACTCCCGGCCTCCGGATGCTCCGCTTCCCAGACACGGGCACGGACGCGCCGAAGGCTCGCCCTCGGCATGGCCTTTGCATTGCCAATGCCAACAACTGCGAATGGAATACAAGCTCTCGCTGCCTTCCAGGGATGTTGAAGAGTCCTTGGTCTCGAGTCACGAGTCGAGTCACGAGTCTTTGGAACCGAGTCTCAAGTCCGAGTCCGAGTCCTTGGTCCAAAATGGTGACTCACGAGTCACAAGTCCTGAGTCACTCCCAAAACTGACTCCACGAGTCCCTATTAAAATCAATGGGGTTTCCCCCCAACAAAATAAGGCTACTTCAGATGTGTGGCTTAAATAAATTCTAGGCACAAGTGTGCCTTTTTATTTCAAAACTCTGCAACTGATTTTGGCAAGAACAGACCAGGCAGACAAACCCAAAATAACCAGGCAGGCAGAGGAGGCAGGGAACCCCAAAGCAGGCAGGCAGAGGCCTTTGTCTTGGACAATTCAACTGCTGAACAGGTCAAGAAGAGACGAGGCAGGCAGAGGAGGCTGGGAACCCCAAACAGGCAGGCAGAGGCAGCCAAACCCAAAATGTCTGACCCTAACCCAAACCCCCCACAACAATACATCAATCAAAATAAATCTCAACACATCATTGGGGCTGCGCTCCTGGTAGCTGTCCATAGTGGCCGAGCAGTGGCGCGCCTCGCTTCCATGTGCTCTTCACCAGTGATCGCGCTCCTTCTGGTACAGCCAGAAGACTCGTCAACAGCCCAGGGATGTTGACGAGTCCTTGGTCTCGAGTCCCGAGTCGAGTCTCGAGTCCCATTAAAAATATTGGGACTCGAGTCCGAGTCGAGTCAGAGGGGGGACTCAGTCCGACTCACGAGTCGAGTCCTCGAGTCCGAGTCCCCATCCCTGCTGCCTTCCCAGCCAGCAGCCCGCACCAGTCCACCCTCCCGCCCCCTGCTACTGGTAGCACCGGATGCAGCCCCTTGGATCTGTGGGAAGCCCAACCCTCTCGCGGCGAGGCTGCGCAGAGACGCAACGACAGGAGGAGCGCGCAAAACTCTTTTCTCTGCTGGACTGAGGGGAAAAGAGAAACCAGCCAGAGCCCTCTAGTGGCTTTCTCCCCCTGTTTATATCACCTATAGCAGGGGCGGTGGCGGCAGATCAGAAGGTAGAGCTCGATGTACCGGTAGACCTTGGGGAGATTTGCAGTACATCGGCAAGGATTTCTGACTCGGCAATTGTTTAACAACAGTAGCAACAACATGTCTTTCTTCCCCGCTCTCTGTCCCAATTCAGCGTTATGCTGCTGAAATGAAGAAGGCTTGGGTAACCGGAGGTGGAGATGTGCGTGGAGGGGCTGTGAGTTGCATTCAGCTCTTAGGGATCCCAAGACAAATTCCTGGGCGCCGAATTCTTTAGTTCTAAGTGTGCGTCTTTTGCATCTGGCTCCTGCTCGTGGATCCCGGGGTTCTCCGGCAACCCCCCATCCAAAGATTTATTTATTTATACCCGGCCTTTTTTCCTGCAAGGAACCCAAGGCGGCTTACATAGTCGTCCTTCTCTCCATTTTATCCTCACAACAACCCTGTGAGGTAGGTTAGGCTGAGAGTCAGTGGCTGGCCCAAAGTCACCCAGCGAGTTTCATGGCTGAGCGGGGACTAGAACCCGGATCTCCCGAGTCCCAGTCCAACACTCTCACCACTACGCCACACTGGCTCTCATAAAGATGTATGATTTCTTGAAAATATCGTCGTACCGCCTTTCGAGGCAGTCTCCTCAAGGCGATTAGGAAAGTAAATGTTTAAACTTATAAAATCCAAAATGCAATTAAAGCATTACAGATTTAAAAGAACCGCAGTAAAAAATCCAAACTGAGAATGTACGTATGATAAAATAATTAATTGCCCTAATAGGTTATGTACAGGTCAAAATATGGATTGTAAAGTCCTAATCCTATCCATGTTTAGACAACCCTAAGTGTAGGTGTGGGGGTGGTTCCAAAACAGCCCCATGAAGACTGAAGGGGCTCAGTGGCCAAGGAATGCTGATTGACTGGGGGGGGGAGGGGGGAGACAGACAGACAGCAACCAAAATGGGAGGGAAAATGGAATGGAGTATCCGGAGCAGGGAGCGCTCCACTCAGATGTTTTTTGCAAGTACCAACCCCTTATTTTATATATAAAACAAGGGGCTAGGACCTGCAAGAAAACACACACACACACATATATATATACAGTATATATAACAAGAGGTTGGTTCCTGCAACAAAACACACACACAAGGGATTGGTTCCTGCAACAAAATACACACACACAAGACACACACATAAAACAAGGTTCCTGCAACAAAATGTGTGTGTGTGTGTGTGTGTGTGGTGTGTATATATATAGCCCTGGTCAGGAAAGGAGACAACTCTAATTCCTCCAGCCCCCCTCCCCTTGCTCCCGGGCCTCCAACAGATTTCTCTCTGGCAAACCTTCCCCTGAGGCACCTT
Source organism: Shinisaurus crocodilurus (assembly GCA_021292165.1). Lineage (NCBI taxonomy): Eukaryota > Metazoa > Chordata > Lepidosauria > Squamata > Shinisauridae > Shinisaurus > Shinisaurus crocodilurus. The sequence goes on from CM037882.1 coordinate 13,510,008, forward strand.
GACAACATGACATGCAGGTTTTTCGCATTACAAACAGTTTCATCAAAGTGTGGGCATGGTACAGTTTGGGCTGACTTTTCCTGTTGGGGAGAGATACCAGATAGTTCACTTTGCTCACGCACTGGATCACAGTCCCCAGCCCCTCCCACTCCAACAATAATCTCTCAGTCTGTTTTGGCTTCAATATCAGCACCCGATCTCTTGCCGTGATCTGCGTTGACTCTGGCAGTCTTTTGTGAAAGAAAGTACCCCTTCCCCCATCTCGAGCAGTTTTGCAGCGCCACCTTGAGGGGAGACTTTCTGTTCCGTGCATCTGGTCTTCGCTCTCCATCTCTGAAGTCTAGACTTGAGCCGTCTAACCTGGGCGGCACAGCAGGGGACAAAACCTCCCTTTGGGGGCGGGGGGGGGAGAACTGTTTCTGACGTGGGGGCAGGGTAGCAGGACCGGTGCAAGGCAGTTTGGTGCCCTAGGCAAGATCAGATATTTAACGCCCCCCTTCCCACTTGAGAGCGCTGTATTTTTTTTTCAAGGTGTTTCTGGCGCCCCCTTTAGCCCTGCGCCCTAGGCAGCTGCCTAGTTGGCCTAATGGTAGCACCGGCCCTGAGGGTAGCAGTCTCTTTCAATGTCTGAAGCCACGCTTGGCCCCCCTGCTTGCCCAAATTCTGCCTGTTGCTTAGCTTGGCCACGCGTTATGGCCCCCAGCTTAGCAACTTGATAGCCCAAGTTCAAAATTTGAGTCTCTCTCCCGGGAGCGATGCAGGACAGGTGCCCTCCCACCTGAGTCTTGATAACTTCTTTGGGGCACATTGTTAACACAATTGGACTCACTGAGCTGGGGTTGCATCGAAGAAATCAGCTTTTTGGGCACAAGTCTCTTAAGGAAGGCTTTCCTCGATCTGCTCCTGCCTCTGGAAGGGTGCGCATGCAGCCCATCTCTTACTTCTGGTTCTTCTCCCCCTGCCAAGGGCTACTCCAGCTCTATTTTTTTCTGAATTACACACTTGCCGCCATCTGCTCACTTGCTGGGGCACACAGGGATGCGGGTTGCCTTCACACAGCCACAGCCCTCGATCCTCTGTGTTGCTCTCTGCTCTTGTGCGTGATGGGGATGGGAGGATCTGCCTCAGCTTACTCACCTGCAGCTGCTGCTCGTGGTCCCTACCCAGGAGTTTGGAACAATTCCGCTTGAGGTGCCCTGGCTCCTTACAATTGGCAACACCCGCTGTTAGCCAAAGTAGAGCCCCACCGGGGCTTCCATGCCCCCCTTTCCGGGTGCTCGCCTTCTTTGCTCCTTGCCAGCGGTCTTTTGCTTGCCCCCTTGGCCTCCCCACGACTGGGAAAGGGGGCTCGCCCTGCCTTTTTCCGCAGGTACAACCCCATCCGGTTGTCCAGCATGGCAGCTTCTCTCTGCAGTCCACAGACACTAGGTCTTCGCTTCTCTGCCTCGACCTGACTGCTCTGGCACTTTCTGCAGGTGACTCCTTGTCTGCCCACTCAATAGTTGAGATCTCTTGAGCTACCAACGCTCCCACTGGCAATTTGGCTTCCATTACCTGGGCAGCCCCTTCCAAGCGGTCTGAGCGTTTTCCCTGAGGCTCCATCTCACCCTATCTCTAAAAAAACAAAAACAAATCTCTACTCAATGTACCAAAGTCTCCCCAAATCTTCCCTATTCTTCTCCTATGTGCTCCCACTCTGATTGATTGATTATGTTTATACCCCGCCTTTTTTCCTACAAGGAACACTCTGTGGTTCAGTGTCGGATCCCACTGCTCTGCCACCATGTGAAGGATTGCCAACCAGTCCTATCTTCAAGACGAGAAGATCAAAGGTGCCAAACTGCCAGCCTTGGCTCTGCCGCCTTGACACTGATTCTCTCAGGGCCTTGCCCTTGGTCTATACACTGGATTTAGCACTGAACCACAGAGGAACCACACACACCATGTGGGGTAAAACCAGGAAAGTTTAATTAAGGTAAACTGATTACAATAAAAGGTGGGGAATGAGGGAAGGGGGAAAAGGTGGAGAGACACTTTGGTATACACAAGTAGAGCTACAAAACAACAAAACTAGTTCCTTTACTATATAAACACCCAGGCACTTACTCTTTGCCTGGGGGGTTGGTCTTCTTAGGGCTTGCCTCAGCAAAAAGCCCTACTCCGCGCTCCTTCACTTCCAGACAACAACAACCAAACCCAGAAGCCAGGGCTGGCACTATCAAATTCTCCCCCCACCCCTCCTTTCAGGAGCTTGGCTGTCCTTGGCCAATCAGGATGAACTTCATCAGGGCTAGGCAGGGGAGGGGTGGCTCCTGATCATGACTATGCTTGGGGAAACATTTGCATGTGAATGCACCTGGGAGACTCTGAGGTGACAGGGGCCATCAGAGGAAGCTATGTACAAACAATTGCATGAGGTTCCCAGCCTCCAGCTGGGGTTACACTTGTTTACACGTGTGTGTGCTTTTCTTCACAATATATAAACAAGGGGTTGATTCCTGCAACAATATATATACAGGCAGCCCCTGGTTACGAACGAGATCCTTTCGTAAGTCTGTCTTTAAGTCGAATGTGCACGTAAGTCGGAACAGAAGCTGCGCAATGTTTTCAAAGTGTTGCAAAGTATAGTGTGTGTATTCGTAAGTACGAACCATTGTATTTAACTCAGATTTTTACATATATGGCAGTCCATTCTTAAGTATGAGTTGTCCGTAAGTCGGGATGTTTGTAACCCAGGGAATGCCTGTGTGTGTGTGTGTATCAATTGACTGATTGATTGATTACGTATATATATATACACACACACACACACACACACACATATATATATATACCGTACATACACACACACACACACGACTGGGTTCCCCCCCCCCAAAGGCTTTTTGTACTTCTGTAAAACTTGGGGTCCTCTGAGCCTGCTCATAATAATAATAATAATAATAATAATAATAATAATAATAATAAATTTATTTCTTACCCGCCTCTCCCTCTTGTGCATGAGTGATGCTGTTTTGGCCTCACAAGCAATGACACTCAAAGAATTGAGACTGGTATTCGTCTATATGATAAAATAAATAATTGCCCCAACGACAAGTTTTCAACAGGTCAAAATAGACCTGTTATGCATGCACACTTCCTGAGGAATCATCATCATCATCAGGCGATCACTCGTGACTGAGTAAGATTGTCTTCCAGGATAAAAGGAGGAAATTCTAAAGAAGATTGTGTAGACTCTAGCGATGGGTCCGTAAGTGACTGTGGAGGCCAATTCTAGATCCACACAGCTTCCCACAGTGAGGACACAGGTTACCAGATAGAAGATGGTCCTGTAAAGGATTCATTTGACGTGCTTTTCGCTTAGCACGTTTCTCCCTTTCACCTTGCACTCGGGCTTCTTCAAAGTCCATGGAACCTTTGTGAAAGGCCAACCTCCAGTTAGATCGTTCATGGGCCAGAGCTTCCCAGTTTTCGATGTTTATATTGCATTTTTTTAGATTAGCCTTATGAACATCTTTAAACCTCTTATATTGACCACCGATATTCCGCTTTCCATCCTTGAGTTGGGAGTAAAGTAACTGCTTTGGGAGACGGCAGTCAGGCATTCGAACAACATGACCGGTCCACTGAAGTTGGCGTTAAAGGATCATTTTTTCAATGCTAGTAGTCTTTGCTTCTTCCAGTACACTGACATTTGTTTGCCTATCTTCCCAAGTAATTTGCAGGATTTTCCGGAGGCAACGTTGATGAAACCTTTCAAGGAGGTGGAAGTGACGTTTATAGATAGTCCATGTTTCGCAGGCATACAATAAAGTTGGTAATACAATGGCTTCATAAACCAGTGTTTTGGTCTTCTTACAAATATCCCGATCCTCGAACACTCTATGTTTCATTCGAGAAAATGCGGCACTTGCGGAGCTCAGACGATGCTGGATTTCACTGTCGATGTTAGCTGTAACAGAAAGATAGCTGCCAAGATAGAGAAAATGATCGACATTTTCCAGTATTGTCCCGCCAAGCTGGATAGATGGCATCACCAAAGGATTGGCTTGCACTTGCTGATGAAGCACTTTGGTATGAAGCACTTTGGTTTTTTTGGTTTAATAAGCCCCATTAAATGCAGTGAGACTTACTACTTCCAAGTAAACATGCATAGGTATTGCATTGTAAAGGTGCAATCGTATGCATGTTTAGACAGGGGGGGGGGGGAAGGCGTAGGCCTTTTCCCCCTGTCTAAACTTGCATACGGATTGCACCTTTACTCACCCTGAACTTTTAGAATGGGGTGGGCGAGCTTAAAAGGAAGAAAATGCATACGTCTTGACCTGGGTTGAACCTTCCGTCTGGCCACCAGGGGGCTGTATAAATTCCGTAGAGGCGGAAGAAGCGGCCGCTTGCTCTTCTCTCTCACTCTGTGTTTTTTTGTTTTGATTTGTTTTAACTTGGAAGTGTGATTTCCCCAGAACTTTCTTTTTAAACTGCATCCGGCATCCGGGGCCCTCACCTCCGCCCTCACCGAGAAGCGAGCGGAGGCAACAGCAGCTGCTGCTGCGTGCCTTCAACGGGGCAAGCCTGATGCCCGGTTCTTCGGCAAGTTCGGCATTGTGAGAAACTGGGAAAGGGGGTACGTGTAAATTGCAGCATCTAAGAGAGCAGAGCAGGATCTAAGAGAGCGAGAGCGAGAGAGCGAGCAGTATCTAGCCAGACCAAGCGTTCTTCAACGTCTATTGTTCTTTATTGAACGACAGCCGCTCTCCACGGTTTTAAAAATGGCACTTCCCTGGCGCATTTTTTAAAAGCAGAGATTCTGGGGGCTGCAACTGGACATTTCTGTGTGTAAGGCTTACACGCGACCCCTGGGTCAATCTTCCCCAACCTGGTGCCCTTCAGATGCGTTGGACTACAGTTCCCATCATCCCAGCTGGCATGGCCAGTCTCAAAGCTTCACAGTACTGCAGTCTGCCAAACCTGTTCTCTGCCTGCCAGCCAGCCATAAACTCCAGACTTCTGACTCCTTCACTGGCCATATTTCAAGTCTATCAAAGCCCCCCCCCCCTCCAGTTGCTAGCAGGTGCGGGTGTGCATTGGCCACCAGCCATTAAAGTCCTCAATGCTCATTAGGAAACATCTCTATGAAAGCACGTGATGTGAAGATGGTCCTGTTTTCACTTGGCACAACCCAAGAGCATACATGTGATTTGGGGTTCCCTAGGTTAGTTTAGTTTGCAAACCTTTTTCTTTTTAGCCCTGCCCATTTCTTCCACTCAGTTTGCTTCTCTCTTCCAGCCTCTGGGCCATATTTCTCATCAGAATCCTCTCGACTTTTCCAGAAGACCAGACAGCAAAATGGAAGCTGATACAACTTGGGTAAGAGTGTATTTAAAGAGTCTCTTGGTAATGGACGTACTTGGAGCTTTTCTACACGAGGTATTTATTATGCATTTGTGATTCTTCATGGTAGTTTGTGTGTGCTTTACATGACGTCATCCTCCAGGGCCTCTCCTGTACTTTGCAACCATTCCATGGCTTTTTTTAGATGGAGGAAAGTGTGCTATTATTTAGAAATGGTGCTATGAAAAGCTCTGTATTTGCACAGTTTCACTATACCAGAGCTCCACATTGTGGTTGTGTAATGGAACATATTGAAAGGCAGAGAGAAAACTGCCAGAAAAAAACTGTGTAAAGGAGCCAATCTTAATCCCACAAAGAATCCAGCAGCAGAAGCCTCAGTAAAGTGGCGGGTTAAAAGCCTCATGTAGAGAAGGACTTGGACTTCAGCAGGACTGTTTGTGTGTGTTTCTGTGCCATAGTTCTACACAAGCATGACAAAAGCAGAGATTGTGGTATTGGGTGCTGTTTGGTGAAAATCTAAACTCTTTCTTCTTTAAAAAATAAGTTTCTAGTCCTTAAGGTTGCTCCTGCTGGTTTCAAGGTGTGTGGGCAATAGCTGGTGATGGATATTGGGACAAAGATACCTAAAGGACCACCTCCTCCCATATCAACCTGCATGCTGCCTATTTTCAGAAGAAGGTATAGAGGGTTCTTCTTCGTATCCCACCTAGAGGTGCTGGCAAAGTTCTTCTGAGCCAGGCTCAGAGGAGAACTTTGCGGGCTTGCAAAAGCCAACCTCAAATGAGAGGCAAGCTTTATGAGCCCCCAATTTTTTCTCTGGCCCTTGCCAGCCTGGCCTCTCAAGACATCCTCCCCCCTGAACCTTTACTTATGGCAGCAGTGGGAACAGCACTGGTGGCATAGAGGGAGAAGAGAGGTCTGTCTCTCCCCCCCCCCCATAATTCCTTCCGAGATGGGAAGTGGAATATAAATATGATAGGCAGATTGATCTCCCATTGATTTTAACAAGATGGGGGTGCCCCCCCCGACCTTGGATTGAGAACTTTATTTATTTAGCTGTAAGACTTAAGAGTTACCTCTGCCCAGTGGCCACCTGAGGTGATGCGCAGCATTAGCACATGAATGTTTACATGAAAATCTCTAAAATCCACATAAAACCCTAAACATTATCAGTGAACAGGAGAGCAGTAAAAGAACTTGAGAAGTCATCCACTCCCTTGACATTAAGAAACAGAAAGAATACAAGCAGGAGCGGCAACAAATTGTTGCTGTGTAGAGTGCTCCTGTTCAGTGTGCCAGCCAGCCATGCCCGCTTTCACAATACTCCATTCCATTCCCCTTCTCCAGTTTTACACACATACTCACACACACACACACACACACACACACACACTCCAAGACATGTAGCATTTTGTAGCCACTGAGCATCGGGCTCTTTGGGAGGAAGTGGTTACCTTCTTATGTTATTTCCCCCACCACCACCAAGATTTGTTTCTACTTCTGCAAACCTTGGGGTTTTCCCCATGCATGCTGACGACACCTTCCCCTCATTTCTCAGTAGTCCTATCTTGGCTGCATAGCAGTCAGCACCCGATTTCACTGTTGGTATATATGATAAAGAAAATTATTGCATTCAAACAGCTGGCATGCTGATCAAATCGGCAGCAATTTATTTTATTTATTATATTTATACCCTGCCTTTTTTTCCTGAAAGGAATCCAAGGCGGCTTACATAATCCTCCTCCTCTCCATTTTATCCTCACAACAACCCTGTGAGGTAGGTTAGGCTGAGAGTCATTGACTGGCCCAAAGTCACCCAGTGAGCTTCATGGCTGAGCGGGGACTAGAACCCGGGTCTCCCGAGTCCCAGTCCAACACTCTCACCATTACGCCACACTGGCTCTCAATGCCACCAAATTACCAAAGCTGTGGCAATAATAAAAGATGATTGCCTGTCCAGTTTAATTTTTAAAAGGTCCTGTCCAGTTTAAATTCCATGAAAGGAAAAAAAGGACAGATGATGTACTCAAATGAGAATCGCGGTGCTGGCTGTAGGTCCTGGGAGGGTAAAACCTCAGTCTGTTGCTGATGCAATGCTTGCATGGCTCAGGGATGAAGCTTTAAATGACTGACTTCTCTTGTTTGCATCCATTCAAAGAAGAAGGGACCCTGGGAATACAGCAGCAGTATGATCCTCGTGCCTCTCAAGAAAAAGACGTATCTTTTACGCGTTCTGTCTTCAAAACAGAAGGTCAGGTATTGCTGCAGTCTGAATGCACCCCGTCCCCCTCAGTTGTTGGTAGTCATCTGGCACGCTGCCTCCGGAAAAATAAGAGCTCCAAAAGAGGCAAAAGAAAAGGCAAAATCTCTCTTTTGCTAGAGCAGCTCCTCCAGAATTTCTGGCAAACTTGTAAGAGAAATTTCCGTGTGCAATCTGAGAATTGCTGGTGCCTGTGCCGAACGAGCAAATACAGATTGTGCACCTCCTGCTGTTTATACGGGTCCCTGAAAGCGACTCGTTATATAGTTTGTGGCTCTTAGGATAATATTGATACTTGAGAAGCCAAGGGACCGTGTCCTTGCGTGTGTGTCTTAGTTTTTACGGTAGTTTATCAGTGTTCTATTTTGCATAAAATAGATTTAAAAAAAAATAAAAAATCAAATTCTATCAAAACATTCATTGCCTGCTTCTGAATCTTCAGGTGCTGCAAGACGGTGCCAACAACACGAGGGAAGAAATGAAAGCAGAGCATCTAAGGAAAAGTGTGGATTTGTTGGTAAGCATCCTAATGCTGAATGAAAATGGCCCTCTGAAATTCTCCACCCCATTATCAAGAGGCAAATTTGGGGGGGGGGGGGGGTTTACGGAGGGGTGTGTGTGAACATTTTGGAACATTTAGAGTGGCTGCTTACAGTTTTTTAGTGGCTTCTTAACTGTCTTGTCCTTTTTTTCTGCTAGTGCAGGCTAGGGGGTGCAATTCAAGTGAATTCAATTTTTTCACTTGAATTCCCCCCAGAAGCAGGGCATTCAGAGTGTGTTCGTGTGCGGGTCTGCGGGGGGGGGGGGATGGTGGCCACCTTGATGCGGCTTGGCTAAAAACAAACAAGACTAAAAGGGAATTGGGAAGCTGCTACCACCAGTTGGTAAGTGCTTTTTATTCCACTTTTTATGCCACCACTGAAAGAGGTTCAGGGAGCGATCCTGTGGCCCCTAGACATTTTCTGAGGGGCTGTAGGATAGTTTGGATTCCCAGCTCCAAGGTTGGAGACCGCACTTGGACCCCTTGGAGCTGGCAATCGGAGCTCCGATCCCCTGCCCCCTTGCAGCAGGAAAGAACCACACCAGCTGCTCTCCAAGGTTGGGAAAGAGACCTTGGAGAGGGGTAAATGAGGGCAGGGGGTGGGGTGGTGAGGGGAGGAAATGAGGTATCCTGAAGTCACTCCATCCTCCTTCCCTTCTCTGGAGAGCTCCAGCGAGACAGGCGAAAAAGCTCATCTAGGGAAAATGCAGAGTGGGAGGATGGGGAGGCGAAGATCGCCCCCGCTGCTCCTCCTGCTCTGATTGGATGCCCGTAAGCCTCCGAGTTCAAGGGCTTATGGGCATCTCAATAGGATTGTGCCCTCAACTGGTGGGAACACAAAACAAGGCCTTTTCTGTGGTAGCACCCCGGTTATGGAATTCTCTCCTGAAAGAATTTAGACTAGCCCCATTCATGGTGGTTTTTAGGTGAGAAGTAATTTGTTGTTGTTTTTAAAACTGGATTTCAGTGACATTGAATTATGATGCTCAAGTTTTATCATCACCATACTCTGGTTTTTAAATCTTTGTTCTCCTTCTGTTTAAAATGTTTAAACTTATTTTAGTGATTGTTTTGTTTTGAATTTATTGTAAGCTGCTTTTTTGGGGTGGGGAGAGTCCTTGTTATGGTCAAAAGGCAGTCTAGAAATTCTTTTATAAATAAAGGCGCAATCCTATGCATGTTTAGACAGAAAAAAAGGCCTATAACTCCGAGCATGCCCCAGCCAGCATGGGAGTTGTAGGCCTTTTTTCTTTCTAAACATGCATAGGATTGCACCCTACATAAATAAAATAAGTGCCTCCCAAAATGTTGGAAACATTTGTTCCCCCTGAAATCTCCCCCTGAAATTTGGGGGTGGGTCCTTTTGTTCATACTCCCCAATTATGGAGATCTTTCAGCTCAGCCTTAAATCAGACCCTTCTTTGAACAGGAATTGGGGGTTGTATCCAATGTTAGTCTGACTTAAGTGCCATTTGTTTCAATGGATCTACTCTAAGTAGGACTAACATGGAGTGTATTCTGAGATTCCCCAATTGGGGAACGATTGGATTTGGTAATGGTTGCAGAATTCAGCATCTGACAAGTTAGAAAATTACTTTTAAAAGAGAGAGCGAGAGCTGAGAGGGTCAGAATTATGCTGAATTATGGGGCAAGTTTAGGTTTTCTGGGACTCAAAAGGGAGAGTGGGTCTTCTTAAGCAGCATGGGTGCAGGAGAGCAGGATGAGCAAAGTGAAGAGTGTCCCAGAGAGCATTCTGCCAGATGACTTGTGCAAGCAAGACAGGTCATGTGCCAAATTATTTTTTGAAACACTTCACCTTCTAACTCAAGGTTGGTGTAACAGGGGTGCAGAATCTCTTTCATCCCAAGGGCCAAATTTAATTTTGGAGAAGCTCTCCGGGGCTGCATTCCAGTGGTGGGCAGGGCCAAAGGTAAAATGGGGTGGATACCAGCATATTTACACTTAAAGCTCTCCCTGCCAGTAGCTAAGCCTTAGGAGAGGCATTTCAACCTTTTAGGATGAGGAAAAATTGCCCCGAAGCAGGAAAGCACCAAACCAATCGGTGGTCAAGGGGGAGGGTGGGGCCAAGGCAAGGGGGCATGACTATCTGGGAAACCCGGGGGGGCTGGATTTGATTCCTGGGCCTGAGGTTCTGCACCCCTGGTCAGGGGAGGCTGCTGATGCCTATTTTGGTGGGGCTCCTCATCCATTGCAGGTTTTATTTGGAGCTTTATTGGAGCTATCCATGGTGGTGAACCTATTTCATAGATCATAGAGTTGGAAGGAGCCTACAAGGCTATCAAGTCCAACCCCCTGCTCAATGCAGGAAACTAGAGGAGGGGTCTCCCATCCAAGTAATAACCAGGCCTGACCCTGCTTAGCTTCCATGCTCAGACAAGCTGAGCCAGTGTGAGCCACAGGCCTGTATGGAGTTCACAGGGATGGAGTTCAGCACCATGGATAGCACCTATAAAGCGCCAAATGAAAGCTGCAAAACCTGCAATGGATAAGGAGCTGCATCCAAAATCGGAGTCACCGGTCTCCCTTGCCCCTGGTGTAACTAAGGACAGCTTTGGCACACTCCATACCCTTGAATTACATATTACTAGTTATTCTTGGGACCCAAACCACATATTTTATCTCTGGAGTGAGCCCCTCTTAACTGTTAAGGGCAGGGAGGTTGGGGCACTGAATTCAACATTTTGAGTGAATTTTGGTTGGGAGACTCTCAGCAGAAATGGCTCTCTCTCTCTCTCTCTCTCTCTCTCTCTCTCTCTCCGGTCACCACCTGCCTTTCTCCACAGGGCAGAGCTGGACTTCTGAGGCTGATCTTAATAGCCAGGCAATAAATATATGCATATTTAAGGCTGAGCAAAAGTGACCTTCCTACTTTCACAGCCCCGTTCACAGGCCGCGAAAGAAGGGCATGTCAGCTACCTGCGGTGGCAGATTTCCAGGGTATGATGGGAAATTTATTGGAACTCTCAGAACTCCCCCAGGCTGGCAGCTGCCATTTTACATTTCTAAATCTAAGATGGCCGCTGCCATCCCAACAGAGCTTTAAGAGCTCCAGCAAGTTTCAGCACCCTCCCTGAAATTTGCAGAGAATCCCACCGGAAATGCAAAAGAGAGGTTCACCCCACTGCCCCTCTTTTGCTTCAACCCTGGGACAAAAAGCCAGTTTGCGCTGAACACCTGAAGGTTCAAATGTTTGGCCCAGTACTAATTCTATGCAGAGTATAGCATGGCCCTTATCGTGCCTCTGCCATTGCAGAGAGAGACGGAAGCTGAGAGGACGAATATCATCCAGGAGTGGAAAGAGCTACGGATGTTTCTCGAAGAGCAAGAACAACTTGTGTTGAGGAGGCTGGAAGAGCTGGACAAAGACATTGTTAAGTGGAGAGACGAGAGCGTTTCGGGGGGCTCTGAGAAGACGCCAACAATAAGCGAGAATGGAGAAGGCCGTGGGAATCCACTTGTGAAGGCGAGATATAAAAAAACACAAAGGGGCATGAAAAGGTGTACAGTTTTTTTAGAAATACAAGCCGGTGTCGGCAGGCATGGGGCAGTGGAGGAACAGGAAAACTTTCTGATGGTAGCTGGCAAAGGCAAAACACTCCCCAAACACGCAGCACGCCAACAGTAAAAAGGCTGCTGACATTGCGAGCAAGCCAGGGATCATGGGATGTGGATTTCGCCGCAAAGAGACCTGGGATACATGCCAGAGCCGGCTGGAGGACTGAGGGGAAGGAGGGGTAGAACAAGCCATGGCAAGCCTGATCATCTGTTGGGCACACCGTGGGTTGTCCTGCGAACAACCCACACTACGTAGCTTATTCGCAGGGTGGCTTAGCGTGGCGCGCAAATGCACCCACCAACTTTGTCATGAAACAAAATTGCAATAATAAAGCAGCAGATAAAGTCTTTAAAAGCAAACTAGGAATTTGCAGCAGATTAAAATGCCTGGGTAAATAAAACAAATAGAAAGTATTTTTGCCAGGCATCAAAACATTGTAGGTGCCAGGCCTTTAATTTGTGCTGGACAACCTATTTTTCCTTCTCTTTTTCTCCTACAGAGCACCAGAAGGACTGAGAGGAGGTATGTTCTACCCAATATTTCACTGCCCACATGTCAACTAATTAGTTGACTTTGGAACTGCCCTGGTCTTGAAGCTGTTGGAGATAGGACTGGGACTAAGTTGAAAAAGGGGCTCTGTTTTGCAAAAAAAAATCTTTATCAGCATCAAAAGGCCCCACCCTTGGGTGGGTTTGGGGATGGGGGGTGCTACAAAAGTCTTAAATTGTTTTTATGATTCCTGTGACCTGTATAGGAAGGATTATTTGTGATGTATAGGAAGCATTGCTCACAGTCTAAACCAGCTTTCCTTAACTGGGTGCCTTCCAGATGTTTTGGACTACAACTCCCAGCATTCCTGATCATTGGCCATGCTGGCTGGAACCAATGGGAGTTGATGTCCAAAACATCTGGAGGGCATGAGGTTGATGAAGGCTGGTTTAAATGCCCTGAGCTTGCTCTAAGACTCTAGGTGATGTCAGTACATAGCCAAATATGATTGGTTATGTAATGCTGTGACATCATTGCATCCAGTATGCCATTCCTGATTGGTTGGGATCACTCAAAAAGGAACGAAAGAGACAAGAAATGGCATCGAAGCAGCAACAAGGCGGCAAAACAGTGTCTGCAAACAGTATGAAAAAGTAGGATTAAGGGCGTAATCCTTTGCATGTCTAAACAGAAAAAGTCCTACAGCTCCAGGCATGAAATGTTCTGTTCCATGACATCACTTCTTACAAGATGAAAAGCAAACCAGCAGAACTTTTGTCTCAGCCCTAAATGAGACCTATTTTTAAACTTCTCTCTTCATCAGGAAGAATGGGGCATTTCCTAAGTTTGAAAGGGGTTTTGTGGAGCTGGAACAAAGGTTAAACCACTTTTCTGAAAAGAGGATTGTGTTACAGGAGGTCCTGCTGACATTTAAAGGTGAGTTCAGCCTCCTTGAGGTTGAATCTAACGGCTTAATGGCCGCACAGAGTATTAATTTGAGGCAGAGATTATGAAATCTCCAGGTGGAATTCTGTCTTGAAATCCATGTTTGAGGCCCAGAGCAATAGTGCCTGCCCTTTTGGATTTTGCCAGGTTTTGCGTTTGAGGCCATACTTTTGACATTTGCAACAGTAGGCCCCAAATATTTCTGTGTTTTGCTTACAATTGTGCTGCATCATGGGGTTTTGTAGTCTTTAGATTGCATGAACAGGGAACAAAATGTTCACACTTTTTAAATGGGTCTTGCTGAAAAGCTTTCAGAGGATTCAGGATTATGAAAGTATAAAAACATGGTATTTCAGGCGGGAATATGGGGTGGGTTAGGATTTTAAAAGAATTTTTAATACTGTTTTAATTGTCATGTTTTTATTGTATTGTTTTAATTGCACATCGCCCAGGGTGGCCGGGTGACCGGCCAGATGGGCGATTAACAAATGTAATAAATAAATAAATAAATAAATAAATAAATAAATAATATTTTGAGAATAATTGCAAGACATTCCAGGGACATTTAATACTTGTTACACTGGCACCAATCACAGTGGATTAATGTGCAAAAGAGTGGATTAAGCAATGTGGATTTCAGGGAGAGGGCCCATAGAAAATATACACTCCAACACTGCATGTACAAAAATAGTCTTACATACTCTTATCTGTGCATCATATATACCAATGGTGAACTCAATTATCTGAGTAGCTACAAGTAGCAAAAATGGTACTATCCAGGAACTGTGGAATTAGAAGTAAGCAGTGAAGTGGCCAGGTTTGCTGATGACACCAAATTATTTAGGGTGGTTAAAACAAAAAGGGATTGTGAGGAGCTCCAAAAGGATCTTTCTAAACTGGAAGAATGGGCATTAAAATAGCAAATGCAGTTCAACATAAGTAAAGTAAACATGTGTAAAGTGATGCATGTTGGGGCAAAAAATCCCAACTTCAAGTATAAACTGATGAGATCTGAACTAGCAGTGACTGATCAAGCAAGAGGTCTTGGGGTTGTGGTGGGCAGCTCGATGAAAGTGTTGACCCAGTGCATGGCTACTGTGAAAAAGGCAAACTCCATGTTGGGCATAATTAGGAAAGGAACTTAAAATAAAACTGCCAATATCACACTGCCCTTTTACAAATCTATGGTGCGACCGCACTTAGAATACTGTGTACAGTTCTGGTCACCACACCTAAAAGAGGACATTGTAGAGCTGGAAAAAGTGCAGAAAAGGGCAACTAAAATGATCAAGGAGCTGGAGCAACTCCCCTATGAGGAAAGGTTACAACAGCTGGGTCTGTTTAGCTTAGAGAAAAGGTGAGTGAGGAGAGACATGATAGAGGTACAAAATTATGCATGGTGTGGAGAAAGTGGAGACATTTTTCTCCCTCTCTCATAATACTGGAACCCAAAGGGGTCGTTCCATGAAGCTGACTGGTGGGAGATTCAGGACAGATAAAAAGAAGGACTTCTTCACACAGCACAGAGTTAAATTATGGAATTCACTTTCACAAGATGCAGTGATGACCGCCATTTTGGGTGGGTTTTAAAGAGGATTGGACAAATTCATGAAGGAGAAGGCTCTCAATGGCTACTAGTCTTGATGGCTATATGCTTCCTCCAGTATCGGAGGCAGTATGCCTGTGTATGCCAGTTGCTTGGGATCATGGGCGGTGCGGTGCTGTTGCACTAATGTCCCGCTTATGGGATCCCGTGGGCAGCTGGTTGGCCACTATGTGAACAGAATGCTGGAGTAGATGGACCCTTGGTCTGATCCAGCAGGGCTCTTCTTACGTTTTTATGTTCTAAGAGGGAGGTATAAGCAAGCTTGGGAGAAACCGAAAGGTTTATAGAAGTACCCCCCAAAAAAAACTTTAGAGAGAAAACCCTCCAATTTATTGAAGTTCATTTTTATCTTGCCTTTCTTCCAAGGCAGTGTACATAGGATTCTCAGGTAAGTCCTATTCAGGCGTTCTGGCTGATGTGGAGAGATATAGGAGGCTTCCCTCTTCAGATGTCGCCCTCCACAAGTAGAGAGCGACAAATGCGAGGAGGGAGAGGGGCGTGGCTATAGAGGCCTCTCGCTCCTCGCATGTTTGATCTATCCTGGTTAAGAGAACGCTCCGCAGAATAGGGCTGTGGTCTCCCATCCAAGCACCGGCCAGACCCAAACTTGCTTAGCTTCAGCAGGTGGCTTCATCCTGTGCCCTCAGACCATACCCTGGAACTTAACGGGGGAAAGACTCCACCCCACAAAAGCCTAATGTGGACTGAGAATGTTCAGTGGCCACAGGATGGTGGCTGACTGTTGGTGGTGGGGAAACTGAAAACCATGGGGGTGAGGGGGGAAGGAACAGAGTATCCAGAAAGAGTGTATGGCTGGTGGACTAGAACCCTCAACAGGAAAATCTGTACTGCAACATTTTGTTGCAGTTGCCACTTGGAACGCCCCTATTCTCAAACCATGGATTGTAATAGGGGCAATGATTCTGACCTTTCCCACTCTTTCCCTCCTCAGAAATTTTGCAGCTGGAGCTGTGGAACGATGCAGGCCCATCTTTCTTACCTGGTAAGACAATGCGAATATTTCCTCCTGGCCTAAGCTGTGCTGATTTATGTGGGCCGTGGATGTAGACCAGCCTTCTCCAACCTGGCGCTCTCTGGATGCTTCGGATTTCAACTCCTATCCGCTGCAGCCAGCATGGCCAATGGTCAGGAATGCTGGGAGTTGTAGTCCAAACCATCTGGAGGGCATCTGGTTGGGGAAGGCTGATGTAAAGATTGATGATACCAGGTTTGATAGATAAAGAGTCTGACGTGGCATAAGGATGCTTCCTATGTTCCTGAGTTGATAGTAATCCCCACTGTGGCGAAATCACCCCATAGATTTTTTTTTTGTGTATAATAAGCCAGGTTATCTGAAAGACCATATTCTCCCCTTATGAGCCTGCCCATACCTTGAGATCTTCAGGGGAGGCCCTTCTCTCAGTTCTGCCACCATCTCAGGCACGCCTGGCAGGAACTCAGCAGAGGGCCTTCTTGGTGGCTGCCCCAACGCTCTGGAATTCCCTTCCCAGGGAGGCTAGAATGGAGCCCTCAGTATGTTTCCAGAGACAGGCAAAAACATTTTTGTTCCGGCATACCTTTGGGATTAGTCCGGACTTGTGAGAATGCGATGGATTGCACTGTTTTTATCGTTATTGTTGTTTTAACTTTGATATTTTGTAATAATTTTAATATAGCTGATTTAATTATATTGTTAACTTTTGTATATTTCTATTTATATGTTTTAATTGTACAATATTTAATGTTGTAAAGCTGCCTTGAGTCCCAGTGCTGGGAAAAAGGTGGGATGTAAATAAATATCATCATCATCATCTAATCTGAATATCCATACATAGAAGGTTGTCTGGAGGGAGTGTGAGAATGTATGGAACTTTGTGAGTGGCTGAGTGCCTGGTGCTGTGTGATTGGTTGAGGAGAATGCTGTTGGGGCGGGGTTCTGGGCGGGGAGAGGGGTTTTGTGAGGAGAGAGTTGGGTCTTTGGGGCTGTTGGAGAGGAATACAAAAAGCATCTCTTGGGGACAGGGAGGAAGGGTTTTATGCCTTGGGTTGGATTAAAAAAGGAAGCTAAAGTAACACGTAATGTTCTTGTTCTTAGCTACATTTAAAAAGAATCTTATAAAGTTTACTTACTGTAAACTGAATACATTATTTTTAGTTCTGCTACGCTGATTCTGTACCTGATTCATCGTGCTACTTTTGATTAAATATAAGGAGGAACTGATCAAGGGCACATCACACACACACACACCATTTATACTCCCGACACAAAGGAGTACAATATTAATTGTGTAAGGCTGAAGCCTGAGATAGGTGAAAACAACCTGACTAGGCCGAAGCCAAGGCAGACCCCCTCTTTAGGGAACGTAGGCTGGGAGGAGGGAGAGGGGTTACGCCACATCCACAGTTCTAAATTCAGTTTCTTGTGTGATGACAGGCACCTCAGAGCCAAGCTACACCGGTTTATTTATTTTATTTATTTTATCTATTATCGTTTATTTATTTATTTATTTATTTACTCGGGTTTATTTATTCCCCCCCTGCCCGGTGCCACCATGGCTGCCAGCTGTTTCGACTGGAGGCGGCAGCATGGAGGCTGAGCAGAGTGTGGCTCCCCCCCCCCCCGTGCTGCTGTCACCAGTGGTGGTACTGGATGGGGGGGGGGTCCACACTCTGCTTGACTTCCTCTGGAAGAGGCCGAGCAGAATGCAGCTCAGCTCCTCCCATCTGGTGCTGCCGCCAAGCGGCTGCAGAACCACATGGAAGGAGCCGCGCTCTGCATGGCGGGATAGCACTGCTGTCGATCTTGGCTGCTGGCAGCAGCACCGGCAGTCCTCATGACGTCTCCTCGCGATTTGAGGTGAGGGTTGTCAGCGATCCCTGTTCCCCCCCCCTGCTGACTAGTGGCGTTGTGGAGGGGGGAACCTCAGTGCTCACGTCCCGTGCGATGCCTGTGGGAGGACCGAGGGGGGAGGTGGGGGAGACACGGTGCACCCTACCCACGATGCGCCCGATCATCTGTCTGGTGCATCAGGAGTAGGGTGGCTTCTAAGCCAGATTGCAGCAGTCTGGCTTTCTGTGTCGTGCGAACCCATCCACTGTATCCAGTATCAGTGGTGGTATGCCTTTGTACACCAGTTGCTGGGGGACATGGGCGGGAGGGTGCTGTTGCACTCATGTCCTGCTTGTGGGCTTCCCATTGGGGCAGCTGGTTGACCACTGTGTGAACAGAATGCTGGACTAGATGGACCCTTGGTCTGATCCAGCATGGCTTTTCTTATGTTCTTATTGGGGGGTGGGGGTTGGAATTGCAGGTTTGAATGTTTGCCAACGTCAAAAACTCCCCGCACACAGAAAATTAGTATGTCAAGGAAAGGGGTTAGGCAGGCAGTCATTGAAGATTAGGCCTCCTTAGAGAACTGGGCCTGGTCACTGGCACATTTTTGAGAAGCTGGCAAAGCCTTGTTAAAAATGTAGACCGGGGTGGTTAACTCGTGGCCCTCCGGAAGATCTAGTCTATATCATGCTTCACCATTGGCTATGTTGGCCTGGGCTGATGGGAATTTTAGGTCCAAATATGTGAAGGGCCGCACGTTGGCCACCCCTGAGGTAGATGGACCTTTTTGAATGTGTTCTTTTCTGCTGTTTCATGAAGTGGCTTTTCCTGCTGCCGGTGTTGTTTTTATTATGTTTTATTATGGGCTTTATTTTCCCCTCTAATGTTTTATGTTCAATGTTTTCCTCTAATGTTTTACTATGGGTTTTATTTTCTTCTCTTTGTGCAAGCTGTCTGGGGAGCCCACTGAAATGGGCGTGGGGACGGTGAGTTAACAAGTGTGTGCGATGAACACATACAGTAGATGCGTTTAGTGAATGTCTGGGAAATATTCTCTCCTCCCCAGGATTCCAAGGACAGGTCATCATTCTACTCTAGGTTTCTTCATTCCTGCAGAAGGCATGGGGAGGAAATGGTCTTGTTAGAACTGGCTCAGGTAAGGGAAACTGCAGGAATTGTCTGGGGAGGAAGAAGGGATTGTGGGTAATGGAATCTTGAACTGGTAGTCCTTCTGGATCAATTAATCCAGACTGAAAAGGCTGTCCGCCAAAAGCAGGCCGAGTCGGGGGTGTTTTCTGGCTTCCGTGAAATTTCTCGAAATATTTGTACAAATTTAGAGCCAAGAGCCGCATATTTCTAATGCAATTTGTGCACATCGGGGCCGACTTGTTAGATTCAAGTCATAGAACCATAGAATAGTAGAGTTGGGAGGGACCTATAAGGCCATCGAGTCCTACCCCCTGCTCAATGCAGGAGAACAGATGTGGGCAGCCCAGGCAGTCACCCATCCAGGCACTGACCCGGCTCATACCTGCTTAGCTTCAGCATGTGGTCTGCATTATGTGCTCTCGACGCCACCTGCAAGTCATTGTTGTTGTTCTTGTTGTAGCACTTAACATGAGAAGTATGGAAGCATCATCCTCTCACTGCACATGCACACACTCTACCTTGGCCATCTTGAATTTTCTGAGAGTTAATTTCAGATTTGTGCAAAATTTGGGCCTCCGCTCAGTAATTTGCGCAAATTTAAATCATTTGCAGAGTGGATATCCAAATTTTGTGCAAATTTCCCTGGCTTAAAAAAATAATAATATGCAAATTGCAGCCCACTTTAAAAACAGAAGTCTGCATTCTGGCTCAACGTGTCAGAGTGAGTCAGCGCCATTGCAGGGTTGATGGAACGGAATCTGTGGGGCTGAGTTGAGAAAATCCGTTGGAATTTTATCCCCCTTATTTGATTCCTCACACATCCCTACTCCTGCCAGAGAGGATTCTGATAGACCACCGCCACCTTGTGACCGCTTTTGGAAGGACTTCTAGTGCTAAGTGGATTCCAAAGAGAGTTGAAATCCCTTCCTGCATAGCCCATGGATAGAAAAGCTTTGGTTGCACAATTTATGCCGTTGAGTAGGAAATAGCTGAGCCTGTTCAAAGTAGAAAGAACAGGCTAGTATTGTGGTACTAGAGTACAAACAATACCACAAGAGTGGTATTGTTTGTACACATTATTTTCTTGTTACTCTTATCTAAAATGAAAATAAATAAAATACATTAAAAGAAGAAAAGGGTCGCCCTCTCCCCTGACTCTCCATGGCTCAAAATTACACCTCACCAAAGCTGCTTTTCATTTTTAAAAAATAAGCATGGGGTAGGCTTTCATGAGTTTACACATGTGATGTCTAGTATGTCCAAATCAAAAGCGACAAACCAAAAGTACTCTGCATCTGCTTAGAGGTACTGTCTTCCTCCTCCTCATTGCTTCACATGTCTCTCAAGTTTGAGCCCTGACTCAAATTAAGACCCGATTTCTTCCTTCCCTATTGAACGGGGCTCTTCTTGTTGATCCAGGAGCCAGTGTCCTTTGAGGAGGTAGCTGTGCACTTCACCCAGGGGGAGTGGGCGCTCCTGGACTCACAGCAGAGAGCCTTGTACAGAGATGTCATGCAGGAGAATTATGAAAATGTGACCTCGTTAGGTAAGAATTTAAATTTTTTTGCAATTTTAGGGCAGTGTATCACTGCACTCAGTGATCCCCATCTGGCATCACACAGCCTTCCCCAACTTGGTACGCACCAGTGGTATTGGGCTAGAAGCACCATAGTCAGGGCCAGCATTGAGGGTAGGCATGGTCAGGCACCTGCTAAGGGTCCACACCCAAGCAGGGGCCCACTGACAAGAGCCCCTTAGAGTTGCTTCTCCTTTTCACCATTTCAATCTACTGCTTCACTTGCCTCTCACTCTGGCCCAGACAACGGTGGGGGTGAGGAGGAGCAGGGTGCACTGGCTTTTTATTTGCTGAGCAGGCAAGTGGTAGCCATCATGAAAAAGAGGAGGGGGAACAATATTTATTTATTTATTGTTATTACATTTTTATACTGCCCAATAGTCGAACCTCTCTGGGCAGTTTCACAACAATTAAAACCATTTAAAAAAAAACCAAGACAATAAAATACAATTTACAGTAATACCTTGGATTGCAAGCGTAATTCATTCCGGAACTGTGCTTGTAATCCAAAACACTCTTCTATCAAAGCGAGTCTCTGGTGGGCGTGAGCAGGGCCAATTTCGGCCCGCTACACCCGCTCGAGGCGAGTGGTTACATCCCTAATTGCAAGAAGTCGTTTGTTTATCAAGTCAAAATTTATTTTTTAAATTTGCTTGTCTTGCAAAACGCTCTCAGACCAAGTTACTTGCAATCCAAGGTATTACTGTAAAAGTTTAAAACTACAGTATAAAAAATAAGAATAATAATCAAAATAGAACCTAGCAACAGTGCAAACATTTAAAATGCAGTACAGTTTAAAATTCAGTTTTAAAACAGAAACTGAAAAACTAAAATGCCTGTGAAAATAACAAGGTCTTCACCTGGTGCCAAAAAGAGCACAATGTAGGTGCCGGGCAATGCTTTCTGGGGAACTCATTCCACAACTGGGGTGCCACAACAGAAAAGGCCCTCTTTTTAGTAGCCACTACCTCACTTCTTTTAGTGGGGTCTCCTGGAGAAGGACCGCTAAGGATAAACTTAGGGTCTGGGCAGTTGTATATGGGAGGAGACTGGTGGTGACAATGGTGGTGAAAAGGTAGGGGGCCCATTGAGGTTGCCTTGCCGAAGGGCCCTCAAAAACCTGGAACCGGCACTGACCATCATTCCCACGTTGTTATCTGCACAATAGAGAGCCCTGCATGGTCAGGATTCCTGATCATGGAGAGGAATATAACCACGTCCAGCCAACCATGGTTCTTCTTCGTGGTCTCTGTGCATCACACACATGGGCTCTGCGCCTGCGCGGAGGCCGCTTCGGGAAGATTCCATAGCTGAGGCAAATTTTGGGCGGGAACCCCTCCCCCCTGCGTCTCTACTGCGCGGGTTCCCGCCCTCTCCCTCAGTTCCTCTTCGACCGCCATCGCGTGTGGCTGTTCTTCGAGAGGTTCTTCGATTCTTCACAGAATCCAACTAGAAAAAGCTGAGATTTCTTCTATCTTCCCCCCGTTCTTCGTGGGATCATCTAAAAGTAATTATGGCTCCGAAAGCCCCCTTCCGCAAATGCGTGAGGTGCGGGACCAAGCTTCCCCCGGCGGACGGGCACTCGCTTTGCCTTGCATGCCTTGGAGAAGGCCACAACGTGGACGCTTGCCATCATTGCCAAGCGTTCACCAAGCAAGCGAGGAGGCATAGGGCGGATAAATTGACGGCGATCCTTTACAAAAAAGCCCTCCAACCGCCCGCGGAAAAGCCTTCCTCTTTACCAAGGCCTAGTACGCCGCCTTCCCACACGGTCTCCTCAGCGGACGCTCAGGAGGCCTATATGGTCACTATGATATCTAAGAGTAAGGCCAAGAAGGCACGCAGAGAGAAGGAGGAGGTGAAAAAGAGAAGCAAGGAACGGAAAGAAAAAGCGAGGAGATTGGCGAAAAAACTGGCTTCGTCCCTCTCGGGATCGAGATCGACGCTAGCTATGGACCCGACGGACGTCGCGGCCTCAGATCGCCCGGTTGGGCACAAATCTCCTACCGCTTCGGTTCCCTCTGGCTCGAGGGACCCGCCTCCTTGCTCCGCTCCAAAAGCTCCTTCGGGCTCGAAGGAAGCTGCACAGGCCGTCTCGTGTTCGGATGGAGAGATCGTGGACTCGCCGTCGGACCCGAGACCCTTGGCACAGACCTCTGCCGCTCCGTCATTCGCCTCACCAGCTCGTGGGGTGCGGGCTCGTACCCCACGAACTCGATCCAGATCTCTCGAGATCGAGGAGGTTCTGATCACCCGGGACCGGGCTCCATCCAGATCCTCAGTTTCGAGGTCACGGGATCCCCAACGCTACAGGGATAGATCCCGCGACTCCAGGGACTCGAGATACTCTTCGAGATCGCAAGACACCTACCACCGAGGACGTTCTCCGGTGTCCCATTATAGATACCAGAGAACTTACCGATCCCGAGATAGATCCCCACTTAGGAGACGTTCCCCACCAAGGCGGGAGAGATCACCCGAGAGCTCTAGGAGGTCTCCAGCGATTCGTCTCCTAGCTCTGCCGGCACGCAGTGAGGTGAGAGAGGATCGGCTTACCGCCTACTCGCCAGAGGCAGCCACACGATCCCGTAGATCGTCGACCCCGGGCTCACCTATCTCGAACTCGGATTCGATCATCTCTCTCTCTCCATCCTCCACGTCACCAGACCAACAGGTGACCACCCAGTCGGGGGTGTCCCCCTCCGAAGATATGGGCACCTTCCAGGAACAAATCCTCCGGATGGCCCAAGCCCTCGGCCTGGAGACGGTGGTTGAAGAGAAAAAAGCGGTGGATCCTCTATTTGATGCCGTCTCGAAATCCTCTTCGGGCCCCACACTGCTTCCAATTACTCCTACCATGTTGGAAACGGTGCAAGGTTCTTGGGGCTCCCCGTCCACAGCTCCTCCCGCGGCTAAATGCCTGGACGCGCTCTACAAGGTTAGACTGGACACAGCCAAGTTTCTCTTCTCTCATCCTACTCCAAATTCGATGATAGTCGAGTCGGCGCAGTCCAAGTCGGGCAAGCAGCACTCCACTCCATCGGACCCTGAAGGAAAAAAGTTAGACAACTTCGGACGAAGAGTCTACACTTCGAGCGCCCTGGGGATCAGGGTCACCGGGTACCAAGCTACAATGGCGAGGTACCAACTCTTCCTTTGGGAGAAGATGAGTGGATTGATAGACTATCTCCCGGACGAGAAGAGAGACTTGGCTTGGGTGTTCCAGGCCGAAGCGTCGAACACTTCCAGGCAACAGATCCACACTGCCAGACATCAGGGGGACTGCCACGGGAGATCCCTGGTGAGTGCAGTCGCTCTCCGCCGACATGCTTGGCTACGGTCCTCAACCTTAACAACGGAGGCTAAAGCCAAGATCGAGAACTTACCCTTCGATGGAGTTGGTCTCTTTAATGACAAAACAGACGACTCCCTCGATGCGGTCCAGAAAGCCCGAGTGAACGCTAGGAAGATGGGACTCCTTCCGATGCAGCCAACTCGATCATTCAGACGCCGAAGGTGGACCCCATACTTACCACCTATAGCCCCAGCCCAACAAGGACAACAGCACCAGCAGTGGCAGGATAGCCGCACTCGTCCACAGCAGCCCCGGGCACTGAGCCGTCATTTCCAGCAACAACGGTACCGGGGCTCCCGTAAAGGAGGTGACTCTCAAAGGCGACGGGTTTGACGGGACCCAAGGCACGACCGACAACTCCAATTCGATCCTCTTGACTCCGATTCCGGCTCGACCTCAGTTTGGAACCCGACTATCCCTCTTCCTACCATCATGGAAGAAAATTACCACCGATCGTTGGGTTCTGAACATTGTCCAGCACGGCTACAAGATCGAGTTCGCTTCCCTCCCACCCTTCCTTGGCACCCGCACGACACATCCATCTCGAGCGCTGCAGGAAGAGGTCCACTCCCTATTGCCCAAGGGGGCCATCGAGATGGTTCCCCCACGCCTCGCTCAGGACGGCCTCTACTCCAGGTATTTTACAGTGTCGAAGAAGGATGGTGGGCTCCGGCCGATCCTGGATCTTCGCTCGGTGAACTTCTACATTCCACCCAAGAAGTTCAGGATGGTCACGCTCCAGTCGATCCTGCCTCTCCTTCGCAGGAACGACTGGTTTGCATCCATCAACCTCCAGGACGCTTACTTCCATATAGCGATCCATCCGGACAGCCAAAAATACCTGAGATTCAAGGTCGAACCCGATACCTTCCAGTTCAAGGTACTTCCATTCGGACTCTCGACGGCACCGAGGGTGTTTACCAAGTGTATGACGGTAGTGTGTGCCTATCTTCGGACTCAAGGGGTGACGCTCTACCCCTATCTGGACGATTGGCTCATTGTAGCACCCTCTGCACAGGAGCTTCAGAATGCACTACACGTAACGACCAACACTTTGAACATCCTCGGACTCTGTCTCAATACAAAGAAATCCACGCTTGTCCCCACTCAAAGGATCCAGTTCATCGGAGCATTATTGGATGCTACTGTCGGTCGCGCCTTTCTACCAGAGGACAGGACTCTAAAAACAATTACCCTCGCCTTGGAAATACACAGGGCGACCTCGTGCACAGCCTTCTCGGTCCAACGACTTCTCGGCCTCATGGCCTCGACCATATCAGTCGTCCCTCTCGCTCGACTCCACATGCGCCAGCTCCAAAACTGGTTCATAAGGTCGTTCGATTCCGAGACGAATGCCCATCGAACCCGCCTGTCGATCCCGTCTACAGTACGGCAGTCGCTTCTTTGGTGGACGACTCGTCACAACTTGGCAAAAGGCCTGCCGTTTCAACCCGTCGTGCCCTCGATCACGTTGACGACGGACGCCTCTCTCCTGGGCTGGGGAGCTCATTGTGGGGACCGCACGGCTCAGGGCCAGTGGGACCCACACG
The DNA here is from genome assembly GCA_021292165.1 of Shinisaurus crocodilurus. Taxonomy (NCBI): domain Eukaryota; kingdom Metazoa; phylum Chordata; class Lepidosauria; order Squamata; family Shinisauridae; genus Shinisaurus; species Shinisaurus crocodilurus. The sequence goes on from CM037882.1 coordinate 13,535,241, forward strand.
ACCGAGGAAAACACATCAATGTCCTTGAACTCAAAGCGGTATGGAACTCCATGAAGTCCCTCGAGCCCATACTCAAGGGCAAGCACCTACAGGTGGTCACCGACAACACCACGGTCGTCGCCTACTTGAACAAGGAGGGAGGTACCCGCTCGATACGGTTGACGAACCTAACCCTCCGTATATTCAACTGGATGATTCCCCGCCATATCTCTGTGAGAGCCATCCACATCGCGGGGAAAGACAATTATCTTGCAGATGCCCTCAGCAGAATATCCTTCGATTCTCACGAGTGGCAACTGGAGGACCGAATTCGTCAGTCCCTCTTTCGACGGTGGGGGACCCCGGAGGTGGACCTCTTCGCAACGGCAGCCAACGCGGCGTGTCAGGTCTTCTGCAGCAGAGCGGGTCACGACAGCTTATCAATCGGAGATGCGTTCCTGTTAACCTGGTCAGGGACTCTATTTTACATGTTTCCTCCGATCCCGTTGTTGACCAAGGTCATTGCGAAGATCCAGTCCGACCGAACGAACTGCATACTCGTGACCCCGTGGTGGCCGAGACAAGCCTGGTTCGCTCCTCTTCTCAGATTGTCCGAGGGGGAGTACCTACGCCTTCCGAGCTCGACGACGCTCCTCTCTCAAGACCGAGGCTTGGTTCTCCACCCGAACCCGTCCATCCTGCAGCTTACTGCCTGGATGATCTGATTCCGGACTCGCTTCCACCAGAGATTAAGCTTGTGTTACGGGAAGCCTGGAAACCATCCACCAGGGCATCCTATACAAGAAAGTGGAAAACCTTCTGCGAGTACCTTGGGGAGATCGAGGTACCCTATCCGAAGGCTCCTATTCATCGTGTACTGCAGTTTTTACTTCACCTGCAGCTCAAAGGGCTCAAGACGAGCTCGTTGAAAGTTTACTTGGCGGCGTTGTCAGCATTCCATGAGGGCCGGGATGGATATACATTGTTCTCGCATCCCTTAGTCAAGCGCTTCATGAGAGGTCTGAACAACATTAACCCCACGTTCAAACCAGTAACCCCGGCTTGGGATCTGCAGCTCGTACTCCAGGTACTTATGTCTAAACCCTTCGAACCTATGGCGACGTCAGACCTTCGTTTGTTAACTCTTAAAACAGTGTTCCTGGTTGCGATCACTTCTGCCCGCAGGGCATCGGAACTAACGGCTCTAAGGGTAGACCCTCCATACCTTGTTCTTCACAGAGACAAAGCAGTACTACGCCCAGACTTGGCTTTCCTTCCGAAGGTGGTCTCTTCTTTCCATCTTAACCAGGACATTGTATTACCTGCGTTCTTCCAAAGTCCGTCGACTCCCCTGGAGCGACAACTCCACATGCTGGACGTGCGAAGGGCTCTACTGTTCTATAAGTCCCGCACTGAGCCCATCAGGAAGTCTCCCCGTCTCTTCGTCTGTTACGGAGGACACTCCAAAGGCTTGCCCGTATCGAACCAGCGCCTAGCTTCATGGATCGTAACCTGCATCAAGCTAGCATACGATCTTAGGAGACAACCCCTACTGAACTCGATTCGAGCCCACTCTACTAGGGCCGTTTCAACCTCGACTGCCTTTGAGAGGGGTGTCTCCCTGACAGATGTCTGCAAGGCGGCAGTGTGGTCGACGCCTTCGACGTTCGTGACGCACTACCGTATTGATGTCCGATCCCAAAAGGACAACGCGTTCGGCAGAGCTGTCCTTTCCTCGGTCCTGCAATGATACCGACACCGACCCTCCACCGGTAAGTCAGCTTGCTACTCTGCCCATGTGTGTGATGCACAGAGACCATGAAGAAGAAGGACAGGTTGCTTACCTGTAACTGTAGTTCTTCGAGTGGTCATCTGTGCAGTCACACAACCCGCCCATCCATCCCCGCTACGGTGTCACTGTCGAGTTCGATGGTGTACTGGACCGGGACCCTTGGGCGCACCATCGATACCGTACGGCACCATCGGATTCGACTCTCGGTATTGATGTTCAAAGTAGGGAAATTATCCTATGTTCTTCCTTAGCACTGGGATCGCGATGGCGGTCTCAGGGAACTGAGGGAGAGGGCGGGAACCCGCGCAGTAGAGACGCAGGGGGGAGGGGTTCCCGCCCAAAATTTGCCTCAGCTATGGAATCTTCCCGAAGCGGCCTCCGCGCAGGCGCAGAGCCCATGTGTGTGACTGCACAGATGACCACTCGAAGAACTACAGTTACAGGTAAGCAACCTGTCCTTACAGTCTCTCTTCAGACCTTCCCAGTGGACAAGGGGAGGTCAGGGGCAGAGGGTTGAGGGCTGGCACAGACATCCCCATGTCCCTTCCATGTTTTCAATTTTGTAATGCCTGCAAATGTAGCATTCTTTGGAGCATTTGGGTAACTTCCCGAAGGTTGATCTTACCGCATCAAAACATTCACGCCCATTATTTTTCTTTGCTGGGGAATTTAGAAGGATGGTTCACCAAAGATTCAACTTGAATTAACAACATACATTTTTATTCTCTTTGATTTCTCTTTTGCATCAGTTCTTTCCCTCGCCAAGTCGGATCAGAACTCCTACATGGAGGAAGAGGATGAGGCGATATTGATCCCTCACCCTCAGGGAACTATGGAAGGAAACAACTGTGAAGCCACCAGGACAGGTGGGAGAAATGAACATGCAAGTTAGAACGGGTTATTTTGGAATGGGGAAAATAGCGTTCTATCTCCTGGTGTATTGCACTGTTCCGCTATAGCACAGCTCACCTAGAGGTTGTGTAGCAGAAAAGCAGGAAAGGAAGAGCTCTTTGTGTGGAGCTCGGATCTCAACGCTGCGACAAAACCGAAAATAGATACAACAATTAACAGCACAATAAATGCCTCATGTAGAAAAGCCCCTAATATTACAATAAAGGATTATTAAAAATCTCTATCTGTTCTCCCTATGCTATTCATAATTTTCTAAATCTCTGTCATTTCCCCCAATGCTTAAACATCAGTCTCTTTAATAGCAAACACAGGTGGTGAGTGCCAACAGGACTGTAGCCAAAACAGGGCCACTAAAAGCAAGGAGGTATCAGACTGCCCAGGGGAACCCCAAGGTTTACAAACGTACCGCCCCACAAAAAAAATCATTTAAAAAACAAACCGAAGGGGTCAAAAAATAACAACAGCCCAATGAGGTTTGAACATGTTCAGTAGTCATGGAATGTCAGTTGGAAAAGACAAATGGAAAAAGGGTGGATAGAATACATTGCAACATTTTGTTGCAGTTCTTACTTTTTCATTTGAAAGCCCCAGGCACTTGCAGAGAAAGTGTTCTAGCCCATTGGCCAATTTGATGGCCCTTTGTAGTGCTGTAGTGCTCTTTGAGGCGATTACTATGAACTATATTTACATCTCACTTTTTTTCCAAGGAGCTCAAGGGCGTGTACAGGGTTCTCCCCCACCTTATCCTGTCAAGAACGCTGTGAGGTCGTCGGTTAGGCTAAGAGATAGTCGTGACTTGGCTGAGTGGGGTTTTGAACCTTGGTCTCCCCAGTTCTTGCACTCTAATCACTATACCACACTAATGATCATAATACTTCTTCCAGTTCTGTGATGTCCTTTCTAAGGGCTTCTCTACATGAGGCAATTAACCCACCACTTTACCGAGGCTTCATCTTCCATTTTCTTTGCGGGAGGAAGAGCGGGTCCTTTACAGGTGATTTTTTTCCAGGGGTTTTCCTTCTCTGCCTTTCTATATGTTCCATTACACAACCAGAAGGTGGCGCTGTGGTAGAGAGCGGAATTGTGAACATACACAAGCCTTCTCATAGTGAATCATGGCCACTTCCCAGATAATAACTGCACTTTCCTCGCTCTAAAAAAAGCCATGAAAATGGCTGGAAACCATGGGAGAGGTCCTGGAGGATGACGACGTCATGTAAAGGACCTGCAAACTTCCGTAAGTGTGGGATCATGAGCACCCAAGAAATGCCTTGTGCAGAGAAGCCCTAAGAGAGAGTAATCAGAAATATACCCGGTATTCCAAAAGAGAACATACCATGGGTTGGAGCCAGGATCTGCTTTCTGCGAGAAGGGATCTGCTTGCGGAAGGTCCCTTCACCTGATTTTTGGGGATCCCACCTCCTTCCCTCACACCACAGCTCACCCCATTTAGCAGGGTCTCCTGACTCTCTGTCACTGAGTTCAGACAACACAATAACCCACACTCAAGTGTTGCGTGTGGGTTGTCATTGAACTATGGGTTGTCATTGAACTATGGGTTGTCATTGAAACGTGGGTTTCAATGAACCCACTGAACCCAGCCGAGATAACAACCCATGAAGAGAACCCATGGTTTGTTGTTGGGTTGTGAACTGTGGGTTGTTCACCATGGCTTGATAGCACAGCTGGGTTCAGACAACATGTTAATCCATGGTTCATCAACAACCCACACTCAGACCTTGGGCCGGTACACACGACACAGGAACCGCGGGGGAGCGCTGCTCCCCCGCGGTTCCCGTGTCGTGTGCACGCCGACCGGAGGTGCCCCCGCGGAACAGCCGCGGGCGGGACCCACGGAAAGTGACCACGGTCGGTAGCGGGGTAAGCCCCTACCGCGCGTGGTCACCGTGCCGTCGGAACAGCGGGCGGCCGTCCCGCGGGGTCCCCACAGAGACGGCAGCCCAGAGCGACCAGAGCCACCGCCGCTCCAGCCTGTAGGGGCAAACGGCCCCTCTGGGCATCCCGGGCTTCACCCCCTACCGCCGGGAGGCCCGCACTGCGGTGCGGGGACTACGGGGTCTGCCCACGTGCGCGGGGTGCCGGTCGTGTGCGGCGCCCCGCCGGACCCCGCGGTTCCTCCCCCGCCGGCAGCCTGTGTCGTGTGAACCGGCCCCTTGAGTGTGGGTTATCATGTTGTTTGAACCCAGTCTTTGTAGCATTTTCAGGGGGCTGGAGGGGCTGCCATGGGAAGGAGGGGGGTGAGGATATCCATTTCTGCTTGTGCAGTTGATCCAGCTGAAATCTGGATCCAACCCGAAGTGCTTTTATACTTCAATCTTTAAGTTTACTGTTTTTATATTGTAAGCCTCCTTGAGATGACCACAGTTTTGAAAGGTGGATGAGAAATCTCATAAGTAATTACATATAATAAACAAACACAGGGCAATCCCATGCATGTTTTCTCAGATGTACTGTATTCAATGGCATTTACTGTATTCAAAGTGTGTTTAGGATTGCGACCTTGTTCACTTAATCATCTTTCCCTCTCTTATTGTAGTGCATGATGCGCAGGAGAATATAAATGTGAAGGAGAAAAATATATTGCCAGAAAATTCTGGGGAAGATGTACCTCAAGACACCTATTTGAGAAGGGACAAAGAAAAAGAGCTCCAGGATCATGCCGGGAGAGACACATCTCAGCATCGGCGCAGGTCAGAAAGGCAGCGAAAAGCTGAACGAGAGGTCGGACAGGAGAAACCCATATCTTCTCAGAACGACTGTCAGGACATTGGTAGAAACACTGTCCAAAAGGGGATTTACAAAGGCAGGAAGCCAAAGGCATGCCCCAAATGTGGAAAAGTATTTAGTCAGAGCGTACTTCTTCTGAAGCATAAGAGGACCCACACGGGAGCAAAGCCCCATCAATGTTCAGACTGCGGGAAAATCTTCAGTCAGAGCTCCCACCTTAACAAACACCAGAGTACCCACAGGAAAAAGAAACGGTTTGAATGCTCAGACTGCGGGAAAACCTTCCACCGGAGCTCCCACCTCGCTTCGCACCGAGGAATCCACACAGGGGTCAAACCGTACAAATGTTCAGGTTGTGAGAAAAGCTTCCGGCGGAGGCCAGACCTTAGGAGGCACCAGAAAATCCACACGGGAGAAAAGTTGCATAAATGCTTGGACTGTGGGAAAAGCTTTGGCCTGAGCTCAAGCCTGATTAAACACGAAAGAATCCATACAGGAGAGAAGCCATACAAATGCTCAGATTGCAGGAAAGGTTTCAGTCAGAGATCTCATCTTATCGTACACAGGAGAACCCACACGAGGGACAGGCCATTCAAATGTTCTTTATGTGGCAACAGCTTTAGTCAGAACGCGCATCTTACTGCACATTGGAGAACCCACACGGGAGAGAAACCCTACCAATGTTCCCACTGTGGCAAAAGCTTTAAACTGAACTCGGCGCGTATGAAACACGAGAGGAGTCATGGAAACTCTTTGGATGCTCAGACTGTGGGGAAACTTTCTGTCGGAGCACCCATCTTGCGTCGCTCAGAAAGAGCTCTGCAGAAGTCAAACTGTAGAAATGTTCAGAGAGTATGAAAAGCAACAGTTTAACTGTTCATAAGGAAAAACCTCATGAAAGAAAGATACTTACGGCCAAAACAGATGTGACACGGGAGATCTGTGATGGGATCTCCCAATTCTTTTTAACTTGGAATGTGGCAGTAGAAAGCTCCAGTTTTGATAGGAGCAGCAGTGCTGAGGGAGAAGGGGTTAGCCCATCCCCCCCATGCCATTTCCCAAATTTAAATAGCTACCCACTCCCCCAAAAGCTGCTGTGAGACCCACAGTAGAAAAAAGACATGCACTTCTCCTGTGCCTTTTTTCCACTGTGGGTCCAATATCACTTTTAGGAGATGATTTAGATCAGGGGTGGGGAACCTCAGGCCCAAGGGACAAATCTGGCCCTCATGGGGTCCCAATCCACCCCTCCTGGGATCCACAGATGGCCCCACACCCTTTCCCTCAACCACCAATCCTTTGGTGGTTTCCCGGCTTTTGTGCAGTTTTCCCCCATTCTAAAACGTGAAATGTTTCTCCTAAGGCTTAGTTATTGGTAGTAAGACCCTTTGAACTTTTCTACATGTGGCTGTTAATTGCTGTATCTACTTTTCATTTTGTCATAGGATTGAGATCTGAGCTCTACACAAAAAGCTCTTCCTTTCCTGCTTTTCTGCTACACAACCTCTAGGTGGAGCTGTGCTATAGTGGAATAGTGCAAATACACCAAGAGATAAGAGCACCATTTTCCCCGTTGTAATTTAAAAGCTCATTTTCCCCATTCTAAAAAAAGCCGGGAAAGCACTCTGAAAAAATAGAAGCGAAACTGGAGGATCACGTCATCGTCTAAAGAGCCCGTAAACAACCATGAGTAAGGAATCACGAGTGCACAATAAATTCCTCATGGAGAAATGCCATTTAAGTGATAATATGCTGGTATTTTTTGTATTTTGGCCTCACGCCTTTTTGGCCTTCGGCCCCACCCACCACTGGAATGCAGCCCCCGAGAGCTTCTCTGAAATTGAATTTGGCCCTTGGGCTGAAAGAGGTTCCCCATACCTGATTTAGGGCTTCTCTACACGAGGCATTTATTCTGCACTCGTGATTCCTCACTCAAGGTAGTTTGCTGGTGCTTTACATGACGTCATCATCCTCCAGGGCCTCTCCCGTGCTTTCCAAGCATTTCCGTGGCTTTTGTAAGAGAGAGAGAGGAAAGTATAGTATTATCTGGACATGGCGGAATGAACCAGAATGAGAAGCTTGTGTATTTTTGCAGTTCCGCTATACCGCAGTGTCGCCTTGTGATTGTGTGATGGAACATACAGAAAGGCAGAGAAAGAAAAAACCAGGGGGTAAAAACACGTGGAGAGGAGCCGAGCTTAATCCTGCAAAGAATCCGGAAGCAGAAGCCTTGGTAAAGTGGCGGGTTAAAAGCCTCATGTAGAGACGTCCTTAGATCGAGGAAATAGTACAGGAGGGGAAAGGAGTTGGTTGCCCCTGTCCCAGTCCAATTCAAAGCCTCCTGTGGGTGCTTTGTTAAGCCAAACCTAAAACATGGAGAGATTTGATCATGGAACTCCTGCGCCCTCAGGGCCAAAGTACATGTGGGATGGCCCTTTTGTCCAAACCCACACCTAACCCAATCACATTGAACATAGGAAGCTGCTTTATACTGAGTCAGGCCCTTGGTCCATCTAGCCCAGTATTGTCAACACGGACTGGCAGTCGCTCTCCAGGGTTTCAGGCGGGACTTTTTCCCAGCCCTACCTGGAGATGCCAAGGATTGAACCTGGGACCTTCTGCATGGAAAGCAAGTGCTCTCGCACTGAGCCACGGCCCTTCCCAAAGGGAGTAGGAACATAGGAAGCTGCCTTGTACCCAGACTGTCAGACCACTGGTCCATCTTGCTCAGTATTACCTACTCTGAGTGGCAACGGCTCTCCAAAGTCTCAGACAATGGCTACCAGTTATGCTTGCTCGATGTATTACCTCCAGTACCAGAGGCAGTATGTCTGTGTACACCAGCTGCTGGGGCACATGGGCAGGAGGGTGCTATTGCACTCCTGTCCTACTTGTGGGCTTCCTGTGGGCAGCTGTGTTGGCCGCTGTGTGGACCCTTGGTCTGATCCAGCAGGGCTCTTCTTACGTTTCCCAGCCCTACCTGGAGATGCCAGGGATTGAACCTGGGACAGTTTGCATGCAAAGAATGTGCTCTACCATTGGGTTTTGGTATATCAAGTGGGGGTGAGGGGTTTTGATGTTCAGAGCTAGCCCCACCCTCAGTGCTTAAATGAATAATAAGTAAACCCTTTTGGTGTTCTTTTCTAGGAAGCATCTGCATGAGAAAGCCCTCAGCCGTGCCAGTTGCAATATAGAGATAACAAGTGAGATGTGCAGCAAAACGTTGTAGTATATCCTCACCTATTAAGGGTTCCTGCAAGCCGGTGATGCCCTCCTCCAGAATGTAATAAGCTGTCAAGAGCTGAAGCATGATGTTCCGTCACCACCAACCCAATTTTCTGTTTTCCTTTCTATTGGCTACTATGTGTACTCAATCCTCATTGTGCTGGTGGGGTTTTTCCCCCCTTACTTTATATATAATGATCCTGCTGATACCTCCTCTCAGTGGCTTCATTTTGTGGCACTTACCACCTGTGTTTACTTATGGAGTGAGTGATGATGCTGACCTACCTTTCAGGTTTGTTGTAATTGTGCCAAAGATAATGTGTGTAAAATGCTTAGGAAAAACGCTATAGGAAGCTGCACTCATCACCTGAGTTTACTATTAGTGTGATGATGCTGACACCTACCTTTCAGGTTGTTGTAATTGTGACTGAGATAATGGCTGGGTTCACACAACATGGTAACCCATACCAAGGGTTGAGTGTGGGTTATCGTTGAACCGTGGGTTGTTGTTGAAATGTGGATTATCATGTTGTCTTGAACCCAGCTGTGCTAACAAACCATGGTTTTTTAAGCCATGAACAACCCATGAAGAGAACACACGGTTGGTTGTTGGGTTGTGAACTGTGGGTTGTTCATGGTTAACAGACCATGGTTTGTTAGTGTAGCTGAGTTCAGACACTATAACCCACAGTTCAACAACAACCCACACTCAACCCATACTCAACCCTTGAGTGTGGGTTATCATGTTGTCTGAACCCAGTCAATGTGTATACAATGCTTAGGAAAGGGGCTCTAGGAAACTACCTTATACAAGGTCACACTACTTGTTGGCCCAGTATTGTCTGCTCTTAATGGCAAACACCAGCGATTGAACCTGGGACCTTCTGCATGCAACACATGTGCTCTACCACTGAGCTACAGCCTCACCCATAGTGCATTAATACTAAGTATTATAGTTATCTTTTCTATGCAGCTGTGATCTTTCTTCAGGAGAGTTTCTACGCTGGCTGCTTTTCCATAGGGAAGCTCATTCTGTGGGTTCTGGGATCACAGCTTTTTCAGTTGTGCTGCTGCAGCTCTGGTTCTTCCCTCAGAAGGCCTACTGAGCCATTTCATATGATGCTTTAGACCAGTGTTTTCCAACCTTGGATCCCCAGATGCTATGCTGGCTGAGGCATGCTGGGAGTTGTAGGCCAAAAACATCTGGGGACCCAAGATTGGCGAACACTGCTTTAGACGCTCAGTAAAAAAAAAAAAGCATCGGTTCTGCAGGCTATTGACCGTCACTTACAGCGGTGTGTTTTTTCTTCTTTAAACAATTAAATTTATTCTCTTGATAGAGCTGCCTATTCTATCAATTTTAAGGCTTAGTTAAAGTCGATTGCTTTAGAAATTATGATAAATACTTCTTGTTCTATTTGTATATCCCTTAAAGGCACAATCTTATGCAAGTTTAGACAGAAAAAAGGCCTGCAACTCCCAGCATGCCCCAGCCAAACATTCTGGCTGGGGCATGCTGGGAGTTACAGGCCTTTTTTTCTGTCCAAACTTGCATAGGATTGCGCCCTTAGGTGTTAATTTTAATGGAAAGGTGATCCCCAAATGTGTAATCAAGTACCGTAATGAACTTACACGGATGTGTTTCCCACAGGCTAGAAACTCACCCGTGCTCAGGGCCAGGTGGGGTATGGTGATAACTGTCTTCTGATAATAAACATGTTCTGAATGTTCATAAATTCATGTTTTACAAAGAATTCTCACCACTAGGCCAGAATGTGGTTCCGTGGCTCTCTGTAAAGCAGTCTTCCCCAGCCTGGTGCCCTCCAGGTGTGTTGGACTACAACACCCATCATTCCCAACCAATATGGCCATAAGTTGGGGAAGGCTGCTGCAAAGAATCTTCCACTGGCTAAGTTTTTTTTTATTAACCTGGCATGGATTTGGTTGATATATAACGTTTTTTTAATTAAACTTTTAATTGAGAGAAGAGTATAAAGTAATTTAGGTTACTGCTTTGTCATTTTTTAATTCAAAGTCTCGTATTTCATATTTTAGTTGTTTGGTTATTGTGTTTTTTTATCATTGCTTTTCTTTATTGCTGTAAACTATTTTCGTTAGCTACCTTTGATATTTCTGGTTAAAAGGGGTGGTTTATCAATATTTATAATAATAAAATAGGAAGTCTGTCTGTCTGTGTCCATCTGTCAGTGCCATACCGCCAAGACCAAGAAACCTGAACCTTGGCATGCCTACTAAGAAGACTCTAGGTGTGTGCATGTTCATTTTTTAAAATGCATTAATTAATTAATTTTAATAAATTGAAATGTGACCATGTAATTGAAGCCTGCAGCAACATCTTCAGTCACTAGGGGCAGAATTCCTCAACCAGCTCATACCTTTTCAGTCCATGCAGCTTAAAGCCAGGTGAGATTAGTAGGCTGAGGGACAGTTATACTCTTGACCCCACATGGGAATAGAGTGGTCAGACCCCTCCCTCGGTGAGCTAGAGGGGTACACCATGGGTGGGGCTGTGTCTAGGGGTACCAACAGCCATGGCTTCACTCAGACAGAGTGGGCACAACTTGTCCAACTCTGAGCACTGTGTAAGTTTGCTTGACAGCTTTGCTGTATCAAACCTACAGCGCAATCCAATGTGGCTGCCCATAACTCTCCGAACTTGGAGGATTACAGGCAGAGGCAACGGCTGCCTCCGTGCTTCTCCCGCCCTGTTTTGTCCAGGAGCGTGAGGAGAGGAGGCCGAGGTGCCACCAGGGTACTATGTATGCTGGCAGAGCCTGTGTCCTTCCCTCCCCGCCCCCAGGAACGCCCACAAAACACCATCTCCGAGGTCTGCCTTGAGACCTCAGAGCTGCAGCCGGTGTGATTCGGTGTGATTCTTTCCGCACCAGCTGCGAGGGCAGAGGGCGGGTGCTCCGAGGGCGGAGTCCCAGCTCCAACCTTGGAGCGAATTTCCGAGGTCAGAGCTGGGACTCCGAATTCTCCTATGGCTCTCTAGACTGTCTAGCAGCCATAGGATTACACCTTTAAGGGCTATTCCAGACCGTGCAAAGCTTGGTCCTTTCACTAGTTTTAAATAAATGCTTCGGTAATTTAAAAAACAAAACAAAACACATTTTAAGGTATTGTTACCTGCCCTCTGTAAAAACATATACAGTCATGTGAAAAAGAAAGTACACCCTTCTCGAGTTCCATGGTTCCACGAATCAGGACAGAAGAAAAATAATCAGGCCCGTAGCAGGTCTCAAAATTAGGTAAAGACGACCTCAGATGAAGAACAACACATGACACAGTACACCGTGGCATCATTTATTGTACACAGCCAAAATGGAGAAGACATGTGGGAAAAACTAAATACACCTTATGACTCAATAGCTGGTAGAACCACCTTTAGCAGTAATAACTTGAAGTAACAATATATTGACCAGGTGTGCACAATAGCTGCAGCCCACCATGGCTTATTTATTTAAGTCACAGTGGGTTGCGGGCACACGCTGACCACCATTTTGAATATGCAAGCTGCAGTGGGTGGGCGTTGTGGTGTGGCATGCAAACCCAGGTGGTGTGGGTTATGCAAGGGTTAAATAACCCTGGATAAATCCACCTGTTTCTTGTAATGTAAAGTATTTTGGGAGGGCTTGATCTTGAATGGGCAATTAAAACCCATGAGCTTTACAAAAGACCTGCTCCTACCAGATGAAAACTCCTTCCAAATTTACTGCTGGAGAGAGATGTACATAAACGTGGGAGACATGTGGTGGTGGTGGGGTTGCAAAAGGAACTCTGCAATACACACTTCCTGGAAACAGGCTAGGTTGGCTTCCTCCCTGTTGTCCTTCCTCCAGGCAAATACATTTTTAGTCAGACAAGCCTTTGGCATATATAAACTGGCCTTTTCCTGGAGGTTTTTGTTGTTTTTAATTCGTTAGGTGCTGCTTATTTCTTTTATATTTTGTGTTTTTAATTTATTCGTTTTTATGGATTTTGTTTTTAATCTGGATTTGATTGCCAGCCACCGTGAACCCCATTTTTGGGTGGAAAGGCAGGATGTAAATAAAATAAGTGTAGATTTCTTGTGCAGGGGCCCACAAAATTCTACAGCAGCTCTTAGATAATTACGTACCCCTACAAACAGGGTGTCAGAAGTAAGAAGAGCCCTGCTGGATCAGGCCAAAGGTCCATCTAGTTCAGTTTTCCTGTTTCTCACTGTGGCCAACCAGAAGTCTATGGGACTCACAAGCAACCCATGAGTGCAATAGCACCCTCCTCTACTATTGGTCCCAAGCAAGTCACTAGAGGCAACCTGGTGACCTTCAGATGTTTTGGACTGCAACTCCCACAATCCCTGACCATTGGTTTTGCTGGCTGGGGTTGATGGGAGTTGTAGTCAAAAACATCTGGAGGGCACCAGCTTGTCTACTCCCTTGATAGCCTTATCCTCCATGAAGTTGCTTTTAAAAGGCATCTAAGCTAGATGCACTTGGGTCAGGGAGGTACTACTGAAATTGTTTGTGGGTGTGGGTTCAAATTAGGTATGGGGCCAAATCTATTGAAAAATGAAGTCACTGGCATGGTGTATGGTGTATGCTTGGAATGTAAGCTGCAGAATGTTAAGCCTGCAAGGGAGAGACGTCCACTTTTGCATCTGCTGTTTGTTACATTTATATCCTGCCTTTTTTCCTCCACGGAGCCCAAGGCGGCGTACACGAATCCTCCTCCTCCTCTCCCTTTTATTCCCACAACAACCCTGTGAGGTAGGCTAGGTTGAGAGTCAGTGACTGGCCCAAAGTCCCTCAGTGAGCTTCATGGCTGAGTGAAGACTTGAACCCAGCTCTCCCCCAGTCCCTGTCTCCTAATTCGCAGCTAATTGCACTTACATTTAGGATGCGGAGCTGTTTTCCTTGAGAGTCCAACTGGCTTCTTTGTCTCACCTCATCTGGCAAGCCTCCAGCTTCAGCACCTCTGTGCCACAAGCAAAGATTTCTTGCTGCTGCTGCTGCTGCTGCTGCTGCTGCCTCACCGTTCCCAGAACGATTCCGCTTTTAAACATCCCTTGACGACACTCCCCTTTCCCTCAAGCAGCCCGCCCTAGACTTGGAAGGTCTCCCTGCTGCTCCTGTTGCACCCTCACGAGGGCAAGGAGGGTGGAGGCAGGAAGCGGCGGCTTCACAGTTTTTGCCCCCAGCCTCCTGAAAATTCCTGGCCAATCTAGGAATCGGAGCTGGCGCTCTGTCCGTTTAACTCTTGGAGGCATCTGATATAGGCGGAGCTGCGCCTGGATTGTCACACTGGGATTGTCCTTCTCACCCTTTCGCTTAACACAGCCTTCCACAACCGGGTGCTCTCCAGATGGGCGCGAGAGAGAGACTACAACGCCCATCGTCCCCAGCCGGCAACGATGGGAGTTGCAGTTTCACACACGCACGCACTTCTGGAGGGCGCCAATTCTGCCAGCCATGCAGCTATTAAATTCTGCCAGCCGTGCAGCTGTTAAAAGTCACAGGCTAACGCAGCCTTCCCCGAACCCGGCGCCCTCCTGAGGCGCACGCGCGCGACTATAACTCTCATCACTACTCGGGGGTGATGGGAGTTGTAGTCACACTCATGCACGCATCTGGAGGGCGCCCGGTTGGGGGAGGGGAGGCTGCATGGCTGGCAGAATGTCAACAAATGCTCATTCCCCCCACACACACCACCCTCCAATGTCCCATCATTGCGTGTCCATGCAAAGAAAAACCGCACCGGTTGAATTTCTGTCACTGCAGCTGTCCACCGCACAGGCGCACAGAACCGTATTGGAGCTGCACACCTTGATCGGCATTCATAGACATATGAATGTCTATGTCCTTTCTTTCTAGTGCCAATGAAGTCCTCCCTCCGGTTTTTTTTGGTTTTTTGGGGGGGGGGCAGGCCGGGGCGTGTATGTGACAAATTTAATGAATGGCCGAGCGGGCGAGGTTTAAACTTCCCCTACCCATGCGTGGTGGTCCCGCTCCAGATCATGGCCCCGTACACTTACACTGGGGCCAAAAAACAAAACAAACCGAGGCTCAGCTGCATCACACGCACCTAACCTAGCGTGTAGTCTAAGGATGCCTTCAAATACGTGGTACAGTCCTCCCCTCTACCCGCTGAGCCGTCCGAAGGCAGGGCAGCTAACCCCTGGCTGGCCTGCTCTACGACAACTATTTAGCCCCTTCCGTCGCTGCAGCGCCAACAAGCGGGCGTGGAAATGGGCAGGCTGACGCAGAGGCAGCTACCGAGCCGGTGTTTCTGTAGTGTAGTGGTTATCACGTTCGCCTCACACGCGAAAGGTCCCCGGTTCGAAACCGGGCAGAAACAGTCTTTCCTTTTCTTTCTTCCTCTCCTCTGCTGCCTGCAGCAACGGGAGCCCAAACAGAGCTCGGTGTCACTCAAAAGTGGCTAAAAAAACCTGCCGGGCGGAAGAGAATTTTTTTTAAAAAAAGAAAGCTTTCCCCACCAACCAGACTGATTCTACTCTGCCGATAAGAAAAAAACCGCAAAAGAATTAAGGTACGGCTTCCTCCTCCGGCAGCAGTTCCAGAGCACTTGGGGTGCTGTTTGCAGCACGGAGGTCTGTCGGGATGGCTGGATTATATTTTATTTTATCTTACCTTATTATATTTTATTATTTATTTACTTAAAACAGCCTTCCCCAACCGGATGCCCTCTAGATGTTTTGAACTTCAACTCCCATCAGCCCGGCCAGCATGGCTAATTGTCAGGAATGCTGGGAACTGTGCTCCAAAACATCTGGGGAGTACAAGATTGACTTAAAACACCAATATACCATATATATATATATAATGTATTTTGGCATAATAAATGCCAGAATAAATTTAAGGTGCCACAAGACTCCTTCTTTTTGCTGCAACAGACTATCACAGCAACCCCTCTAGGATATAAATTTGCTTTATTTATTTATTTTACAACATTTATATACTGCTCCACATCTAAACAGATTCCGGAGTGGTGAACAATAAAAAGATAAAAAGAATAAAACACTATATTAAAACAGAATATCAGTAAAAAACAAAAACAAAACAAAACAGCAACTATACAGTGGCTGGTCAACCAAAGAATGCTTCCTGAAATAAGGACGTTTTCAGGAGGTGCCGGAAACAACACAATGTTGGTGCCTGCCTGACCTCCAGAGGCAGGGAGTTCCACTGAAAGGGAGCCACCACACTGAAGGCTCTTCTCTGGGTGGACTCCAATCGGGCCAGAGGTCCATGTGGAATTACCAGGGACATGCTGTCCGATGACCTCAGTGACTGGGCAGGCTGATAAGGGAGGTGTTCTCCCAGGTATCCTGGTCCCACATTGTTTAGGGCTTTATACTCTAGTACCAAAACCTTAAACCTGGCCCAGTAGCAAACAGGCAACTAGTGCAGTTCCCTCAGCAACTCAGCATTCTTAATGACACCTCCCAAGCAATGTGGGAGGTGTCATGTCTCTTCTGAGATTCCTCTATGTATACCTGGCAAATACTTTAAAAAAAACCTCAATGCTTTTTTTTCATAATTTTTTTTTGGGGGGGGGGTGTTCCCACCATGAATATCCTTGAAAAGGATGCAACTTCCAATAAAAGAAGGTGGGTTTGGCTTTCCAGATCTTGCTATATATCATTGGGCCTATTTGTTGATCTATATTAAATTATGGTCTCTTCGACTAAAATTAGATCTTTCACCTTGGTCAGTTTTGGAATCTACATGTCTGGATCCTCTCTCCAAATGGATGGCATAAGGTTCTTGGCACATCAAAATAGATAGGGCTCCTCCCACAGTTACGGCTGTTAGAGACATGTGGCATATAATGTCATGTCAATTACATTTTGATCCATTACTGTATCTCATGCTAAATTGACTCTATGGGGAACTTCAGGATTTAAAAATTGGTAAGAACATGCTTTTGTTGCATACTTGGATGGAAAAGTTGATTTTTACCTTGCATCAATTAGTGGGTGCTGACGATGAGTTTTTGTCATTTTTGGCTTTGCGTGACAAATATGATTTGCCTGCTACGGGCTGAATGGCAATACTTGCCATTGCAGCAGTTGTTCGAATCTAGGTCTGGCCCTGCTGCTTTTACAGCTTCCTTCGCTATTGGAAGTACTTATAGAGACTGATCAGTTTATATTGACCAACTATCCATGTTTATGAATACTTCTTATCGGTGAATAAATATGATACAGGAATGGAATAGGGAACTGGACTGTTCCATTTTGCCTAATCAATGGATTGACACTTTAGCATCTGTATCTGAAGCATCTATGGAACTCCGGTTACATCTTATTCAGCAAAAACTCTTCTTCCATGTCTATTGGACATCACAACCTCTCTTTAAAAAGGGTTTGTCTAAGTTGGCTAATTGCTGGAGGTGTAACACAGCTAATGCTTCTCTTAATCATATGTTTTGGCAGTTGCCTCTTTTTGGGAGGAGGTTATTATATGGATAAATTGTGTATTGGAACACTCTTTAGTATTTAATGATGCACATGTCCTTTTAAATTATCTACCTGCATCCTGGAAGTTAATGCTTGTTCAAGGTATTCTCCACGTCCTATTGACAGTTAAAAGACTGATATTACAGCCTTGGAAGGATAAATGCTCACCTCCCATAATGCGATGGATTGAGGACCTAACATTGCTTTCAACATTTGAATGGGTGGTATATATACGCCACTTGTGAATGAACACATATATGGATATTTGGTCTGCCTTTGTTCAAGTTTATGCATAATTCTTAGAAAGCTGTATTTTCATATATATATATATACACACACACATTTCATATGTATGTATTGAAATTGATATATTCAAATATATGTAGATGATGATGATGATGATTACTACTACATTTTCCCTTTTCCTTTTCCTTTTTATGATTTGGTTTTGTTTTGTTGAAATTCTATAATAAAAAATTAATTTTTAAAAAATAGGGCCTGTTTGCATGTCATGACAGCCCACATGGGTTAATTTATAACTGCAACTGCCCCCATGGGTAAATTAACCCATGGTGGGTTGTCATGTCATGCAAAGCAGGTCATTCTGTTTCATGGAGGAAAGGTCTATCACTAGCTCATAGCCATGATAGATACATGGAAACCTCCACATACAGAGGAAGTATACATCTGGTCACTACATGGGGCAAGGGAAAGCCATCGCCTTTATGTCTTCTTTGCAAATTTTCCTGCAACTTCTGGTTGGCCATTTTTAAAAACAGAAATGATGGATCAGTTGTCTGATCTGGCAAAGAAATCTATATTCCATTCTACAGTTTTATTCACATGGATTTTGTGATATCTCAAGTGAGCCTTCCCTCCACCGAACCTCCATCCTGAATTGTTTTTGTTTTTAACATCTTCCCTATGATGTGATCTGGAGATCTCAAAAGTGTTCCCACAATTTTGTGCATATTTGGTTGGGCCTAATAAAGGTGTTGCTTAACTGTGGATTTTGGATTTTTTCTTATGGACAAGCAACATTTCCTTTGTTTTATGTGTAACTTAGAAAATACCTAATTTAGTTTACCGTACCTAAGTTTGAAAGCAATGATAAAGAAAATGCTCCCCACTTTCTTGGGGAGTGAAATACATTTTAGCACTGTGACTATAGTTCAGGGATAAGCAACATGGTGCCTTCCAGTCGTTTTGGACTACAACTCCCAGGGTTCCTAACCATCAGACATGCTGAGTGGTGCTTATGGGGGATGTAGTCCAAAAAACATCTGGACGGCACCAGGTTGCTTACCCTTGGCAGTAGCTTTTCCCCTTTGTGGAATCTCTGATCCAAACATCTAATTCAGTGTTCTCCAACCTTGGGTCCCCAGATGTTTTTGGCCTACAACTCCCAGCATGCCCCAGCCAGCGTAGAATACTGATCTAATTGGATATTGGCTCAGAAGCATTTTCCAGACCTTTAAAAAAACACATAACACTAGTTTCATAAGAGGTCTAGTACTAATGCTTAGGCATGATAGCCAAAAGTACCTTCTGCTACTGAGGAAGTTTACCTCTGGACAGCAGACGTTGGGGAAGCATAGCAGGGGAAGGCAATGGCATTTATATGCCCTTTGTGCATTTTCCAGCCACAGCTGGCTGTCCACTGTTGGGCATTAGGGCAGTTTGCACCTTCTTCTACAGGAGGGGTGCAGAAACTCAGGCCCTCTGGTGGGCTAAATCCAGCTCTCCTAGGTTCCCTACCCCCTTTCTTCTAACCACTCATCATGGTGGTTTCCCGGCTTTTGTGCCATTTCCCACCCCCCACCCCCCATTCTATAGAGTTGAAATGCCTCTCCTACGGTGTAGCATAGCTACTAGCCAGTAAGACCTACAACCTAAAATATGCTAGTAATTGGGGGGGGGGGGTATTCTGGCCCTGTCCCATTTCCCTTTGGCCCCACCCACCACTGGAATGCAGCCCCAACAGCTTCTCCAAAATGGAAGAGTTCCAGCACCCCTGTTCTACAGATTGACTCATTTGGGGACTCTTAATATTGAAAAACATCTCCCACTGAAGTGCACTACAAATGCTAATGCACAGGGGAGGGACCATAGCTCAGTGGGAGAGCCCTTGCTTTCTAAGCAGAAGGTCCCAGGTTTGATCACCGGCATCTCCAGGTAGGGCAGGAAAAACTCCTGCCTGAAACCCTGCTGAGCCATGGCTGCCAGTCAGTGTCAACAATACTGGGCTAGATGGACCAAGGGCCTGACTCAGTTAAGGCAGCTTCCGATGTTCTTAGTAACACTGTTCAGAGTTGAAGCTTTTCTTATTGCTTGGGGATCTTTTAAATCGTAAATCTAAGGTGGATAATGAGATTTTTTCGCAAATCCCGCAAAAACAAATTAAAGAGGAACTTGCAATACTCCCCACTTTGGATGAAGTAAAAAAAGCCATTAATCAAATGAAGAACAACAAAGCTAGTGGACCCGATGGGATTCCTGCTGAAATCTTTAAAGAAGGGGCCCCCGAACTTGTACAACATCTTCATAAACTCATCAAAAAAATCGGGATAAGAGAAGAGATCCCAGAAGACTTCAGGGATGCCATAATTATCACCCTCTTTAAGAAGGGTGATAGAACAGACTGTGGAAACTATCGGGGCATTTCTCTCTTAACAACCGCAGGTAAAATATTTGCTAGGATTCTCGCAAACCGTCTTCTATCTATTTCAGAAGAGATCCTCCCTGAAACTCAATATGGTTTCCGCCCCTCTAGAGCAGTGTTTCTCAACCTTGGGTCCCCAGATGTTTTTGGCCTACAACTCCCAGCATGCCCCAGCCAGCATAGCTGGCTGGGGCATGCTGGGAGTTGTAGGCCAAAAACATCTGGGGACCCAAGGTTGAGAAACACTGCTCTAGAGGGACAGTAGACATGATTTTTACTGCACGTCAGCTCCAAGAAAAATGCCAGGAGCAAAATCAACCCCTTTATATGGCATTTATCGATTTGGCTAAGGCCTTTGATACTGTAGACCGTACAGCTCTCTGGACTATCCTTGTGAAAATTGGATGCCCCAATAAATTTGTGAATATCTTGCGACTTCTCCATGACAACATGACGGCAACGGTTT
Organism: Shinisaurus crocodilurus; assembly: GCA_021292165.1. Lineage (NCBI taxonomy): Eukaryota > Metazoa > Chordata > Lepidosauria > Squamata > Shinisauridae > Shinisaurus > Shinisaurus crocodilurus. The sequence goes on from CM037882.1 coordinate 13,555,510, forward strand.
TGGACAACAACGGCTCTCATGGTGCTCCATTTAAAGTGGGATCAGGTGTTAAACAGGGATGTGTTATCGCCCCAACATTATTTGCCATTTTCATCGCCATGGTTTTACATCTTGTCAAGGGGAAACTTCCCACCGGTGTGGGAATTATATATCGAACAGATGGAAAGCTTTTTAATCTCAGCAGGCTGAAAGCAAAAAGTAAGGTAATTACTTTTGTGGAACTTCAGTATGCTGATGATAATGTGGTCTCCGCACATTCAGAGGATGATCTCCAAACTATCCTAAATGCTTTTGCAGAAGCATACGAAAAACTTGGTCTCTCACTTAACATCAAAAAACCCAAAGTGCTTCATCAGCAAGTGCAAGCCAATCCTTTGGTGATGCCATCTATCCAGCTTGGCGGGACAATACTGGAAAATGTCGATCATTTTCTCTATCTTGGCAGCTATCTTTCTGTTACAGCTAACATCGACAGTGAAATCCAGCATCGTCTGAGCTCCGCAAGTGCCGCATTTTCTCGAATGAAACATAGAGTGTTCGAGGATCGGGATATTTGTAAGAAGACCAAAACACTGGTTTATGAAGCCATTGTACTACCAACTTTATTGTATGCCTGCGAAACATGGACTATCTATAAACGTCACTTCCACCTCCTTGAAAGGTTTTATCAACGTTGCCTCCGGAAAATCCTGCAAATTACTTGGGAAGATAGGCGAACAAATGTCAGTGTACTGGAAGAAGCAAAGACTACTAGCATTGAAAAAATGATCCTTCAACGCCAACTTCAGTGGACCGGTCATGTTGTTCGAATGCCTGACTGCCGTCTCCCAAAGCAGTTACTTTACTCCCAACTCAAGGATGGAAAGCGGAATATCGGTGGTCAATATAAGAGGTTTAAAGATGTTCATAAGGCTAATCTTAAAAAATGCAATATAAACATCAAAAACTGGGAAGCTCTGGCCCATGAACGATCTAAATGGAGGTTGGCCTTTCACAAAGGTTCCATGGACTTTGAAAAAGCCCGAATGCAAGGTGAAAGGGAGAAATGGGCTAAGCGAAAAGCACGTCAAATGAATCCTTTACAGGACCATCTTCTATCTGGTAACCTGTGTCCTCACTGTGGGAAGCTGTGTGGATCTAGAATTGGCCTCCACAGTCACTTACGGACCCATCGCTAGAGTCTACACAATCTTCTTTAGAATTTCCTCCTTTTATCCCGGAAGACAATCTTACTCGGTCACGAGTGATCGCCTGATGATGATTTTGAAGCTGACAACTTTCAGGGCTAACATGGCACAGCTCTGGTTTCCCTGGGAGGAGAGCGCATTGGATCTTGGTTACATCTGACTTACAAATATACAGAGTATAAGAGGCCTGCATGCAAGGCAACAGGTCTGCTACCCCACATCAGAAATCCTGCAATACCAAGAGGCCTTCAGCCTACTGATACCAGAGTCTAGCTTTGCCTCACTATATTCCAAGCTGTAACCCCCGCTCCCAAACTCACAAACACACACACCTGACCCCTCCTTTAGCTGTGAGATGCCACTGGAGAGCCAGTGTAGCTTAGTGGTTACAGTGTTGGAATCAGGAGACCCAGGTTCTAGTCCCCACTCAGCCATGAAGCTCACTAGGTGACTTTGGGCTGGTCACTGACTCTCAGCCTAACCTACCTCACAGGGTTGTTGTGATTATAAAATGGAGAGGAAGAGGATGTAAGCCACCTTGGGTTCCTTGCATGAAAAAAGGTGAGATATAAATAGAATAAATAAATACACTCCCCCAAAGTCTGATGAGTGTGTCTCAGATTCCCAACTATCTCTGACTCATGAGCCCCCAATGAGGAAGCACGAACCAATCATTTTGTACTGTTAACCTGAAATCTGAAAGAAAAGGAACATTCAGCCAGCCCAGCAGTATAAGAATAACTTTTCGGTCCTATCTACTTTCTCTAATACCGAAAATGGGTTGTGTTGATAGAAACGTTAGCTGCACACAAGGCTTCGATATATATTTAACCACAGTGTGGTTTCCCTTTGCCCTGATTCTGAAGAATCTTCCTTGTTCCCAAACAAAAAGCCTCAATACTTTTTTTAAAAGGGGACAAAAGTTAATTATCAGTAACCAGAGTCACGCGATTAAAGAAAAAACACTTTTATTTCAACAAATGCAATATCACAAAATTAAAACTCTAAAGATTATAGCATAAATCTAGCAGTTATAGAAATCTCAGTACTGTCTGTTTTGTAATGTAAATCTTAATATTCTACTTCCCTATCACAGGTCTTGGGTGGGGGGTAGACCTCTCTTTGCATACAGACAGCCCCCTAATCTGAAACAGCTAGGTACTCACATGCAACAGACATACAAAGAAAAGGACAAAACCCTGCAACAAGCTCAGAAACCAACTCTGCCCTCATGTCTATTCTGTTAAAAAGATCACAGGGCTGAGTAATGCCAGCCACAACATCAAGGGTTCCTTCACCTGCTCATAGGCCAGTGTGGTAAATGCTATTATCTGCCAGCAGTGCTCTTCTGCATTCTACATTAGATCAAATAGGTCAGTCTGTACGCAAAAATAAAATAAAATAATGCATAGATGTCAATACAGTAATACCTTGGATTGCAAGTAACTTGGTTTGAGAGCATTTTGCAAGACAAGCAAAATTTTAAATATTTATTTAACTTTTTTTTACTTGATATACAAGCGACGTCTTGCAATACAAGTACTGTAGTACAGCTTAAATTAAAAATCTCTGTACAAATTTTTTTGGGGGGATTTCGTTTTGATATAAGAGTGTTTTGGATTACAAGCATGTTTCCGGAACAAATTATGCTCTCAATCCAAGGCATGACTGTAGTGTACTTCTCAGAAACATTTCAACATCTGAAAAGTAGCCAATATTCAACAATGTAATTTAAATGGAAACTCCGGAGTTAAACTGAATTAAAACTTATGCAGATCAGCGCTAAGCCATCATTGGCAGCAACCTTTCACTCACATCCACTTCAATGGGAAACATTTGCACATCTGCATACCCCCACAGCAACTCCCCCCCCCCCATAGCCACAGTGAGCTGTGGAACACATGTGTGTGGTGGAGGACAGGTCTGCTTTTCTTCACACAAGCACCTCCTCTTCAGGCAGGCCTGTGGCTCATGCTGGCTCAGCTTGTCTGAGTGTGGAAAGCTAAGCAGGGTCAAGCTTGGTTATTACTAGGATGGGAGACCCCTCCTCTAGTTTCCTGCATTGAGCAGGGGGTTGGACTCGATAGCCTTGTAGGCTCCTTCCAACTCTATGATCTATGAATCTAAGATGCCTGGTAGTCTCAAAGAGCTGTCAAGTACCCAGGGAAACCCAAGAGAAAACCGGTTTTTCTAGAGATCCGGAGGGGAGGGGGGAGCAAGGGAGGGGGTAAAAATGGGGGACCCCGGCGAGAAAGATTGTTGGTCGGTGGGCACAAGGCTGCGCTCAGAAATCCAACCCCGGGAAGCTCCCGATGAATAAAGCTGAAACCTCCTATAGCTGGCGAGCAGCGGCTTTTGAGGAACTGAGGTCACCCAAGGTAACGCTTGCGCTACAGTGACTCTGTTCGACCATACAAAGTTGAATGAAGGCGCGTGTACCTTGTTAACACATCTTGTTTGTTTTTGTGAAAGGACTGCCAATCGGTCCTTTACTCAAGACCAGATATCAAAGGTGCAAAACTGCCAGCCTTAGCTCTGCCGTCTTGACCTGCTTCTCTCAGGGCCTTGCCCTGGGTCTATACACTGGATTTAGCACTGAGCCAGAGGAACCACACACACGCATGTGGGGTAAAACCAGGAAAGTTTATTTCAGGTAAACAGATTACAACAAAAGGTGGGAAATGAGGGAAGGAGAAAAGGTGGGGAGACACTTTGGTATACACAGTAGAGCTACAAAATAACAAAGCTAGTTCCTTTACTATATAACTACCCAGGCACTCTCTTTACCTGGGGGTTGATCTTCTTCAGGGCTTGCCTCAGCCAAAGCCCTACCCCGTGCTGCTTCACGTCCAGATCACAACAAAACCCAAAAGCCCCAGCAGCAGTATAGATTCTTTTCCCCCACCCCTCCTTTCAGTAGCCCAGCTGTCTTTGAGTCAATCAGGATGAACTTCATCTGGCCAGGCAGGGGAGGGTGGCTCATGACTAGAGGGCTTGGGCCACATTTGCATGCAAATGGCTGTGGCACCGAGACATCAAGATATGGGAGCCTCTGAGGCGACATCAGAGTACATTTTGCATTTCCCAGCCCCCAGCTGGGATTATGTGCTTCTCAATTATTTTCTGTCATGCCCCCCCTAGGAAGAAGAAAACATTTCGCGCGCCCCCCGCGCGACTGTAAATAGTATCATTTGTCTATAAAATTGTTATAAGTACACCTCTGCATAACACTGTATCCTTATTAACGTATAAGAGAATAAAAAAAGAAAGAAATGTGGATCAATTTACAACAAAGAATAGCTTTATTAACTGTAGCAGAAAAGATTTAAAGGGTCTAAAAGTCACACGGGCGGGTTTGGCCAATCAGGCGAGCCCCCCTTTACGGAGCCTCGCGCCCCCCCAGGGGGGCCCGCCCCACTATTTGAGAAGCACTGAACTTGTTTATACGTGTGGAGGTGTGTGTGTGGTGCAGGAAACTCTGACACTTTTTCTCCATAGTTTTTATACGCTCCATTAAACCTGTTTACTATAAACAGCATAGTAGACTCATTCATTCACTGTTTCACGTCAATTCCTGGTCACGGTTCCCCTTTAAGTGCTGGGAAGCCGTGTAAGAAGGTTTTTCTTTGCTCTGGTTAACCCTTTCTGTCCCGAACCCACGCAAAGGACCGGTCCCAGTCCTTTACAATCTTCCATACATTTAAGCTTTAATTTATTATTCCACATATGGTATTTTCTGCATTTCATTTCCATCAGACCTCAACCTTTACATCTTTTTCTATACCCACATAAATATATGCAGGGATGGTTCTTTAATATAAAGTGAAATGTTCAATCCAACTGAAGCTCTTTCCACGTGCCATCCATCTATATGTTTTCCACCCTAATATGAGTTCTTTGATGTTTAGTAAGACTTCCACTGACACCGAAGCTCTTTCCACATGTTACACATGCATATGGTTTCTCTCCTGTATGTATTCTTTCATGTCTATTAAGGTTTCCGGTGCTGCTGAAGCTTTTCCCACACTCTTTGCATTCATAGGGCTTCTCCCCTGTATGAGTTCTTTGATGTAAAGCAAGGCTTCCACCAAAACTGAAGCGCTTTCCACATTCCATACATTTATATGGTTTCTCCCCAGTGTGAGTTCTTTCATGTATAGTAAGACTGCCATTATCAATGAAGCCCTTTCCACACTCTAAGCAATTATATGGTTTCTCCCCTGTGTGACTTTTTTGATGTTTAGTAAGACTTCCACTGTCCCTGAAACTCTTTCCACACTCTAAGCATTGATATGGTTTCTCCCCTGTGTGGCTTCTTTGATGTTTAGTAAGACTTCCGCTGTCCCTGAAACTCTTTCCACATTCCATACATTCATGTGGTTTGTCCCCTGTGTGGATTCTTTCATGTGTATAAAGGTTTCCACTATTGTTGAAGCTTTTTCCGCACTTCATGCATTCATATGGTTTCTCCCTTGTGTGAATTCTTTGGTGTTTAGTAAGGCTCCCACTCAGACTGAAACTCTTTCCACATTCCATACATTTATATGGTTTTTCCCCTGTGTGGCTTCGTTGATGGGAAGCAAGGTTACAATTCACACTAAAGCTCTTTCTACATGTCACACATTTATAAGGTTTCTCCCCTGTGTGGGTTCTTTGATGTCTACTAAGTTGACCACTCTGACTGAAACTCTTTCCACACTCCATGCATTTATAGGGTTTCTCCCCTGTGTGAATTCTTTGATGTCTATTAAGGTCTCCACTCTCACTGAAACTCTTTCCACACTCCATGCATTTATAGGGTTTCTCGCCTGTGTGAATTCTTTGATGTCTATTAAGGTTTCCACTCTCACTGAAACTCTTTCCACATTCTATACATTTAAATGGCTTCTCCCCTGTGTGGGTTTTTTGATGTGAAATAAGTTGGTGACTCCTAATGAAGGTCTTTCCACAGTCCATACATTTAAATGGCTTCTCCTCTGTGTGCGTTCTTTGATGTGCAGTAAGACTTCCACTATCAGTGAAGCTTTTTTCACATTCCATACATTTAAATGCTTTCTCTGCTGTGTGGTTCTTCGATGTGAAGCTAGGTGGTGACTCCTACTGAAGGTCTTTCCGCAGTCCATACATTTAAATGGTTTCTTCCCCTGTGTGGGTTCTTTCATGTGCAGTAAGACCTCCTCTATTACTGAAGCTCTTTCCACACTCAATGCATGTATATGGTTTCTCCCTTGTGTGAGTTTTTCGATGTAGGGTAAGGCTTTGACTCCTATTACATGTAAATGGTTTCTCCCCTGTATGGGTTCTTTGATATGTCCTACGTTGACTGCTCTGACTGAAGCGCTTTCCAGTTTCCACACTCCGTGCATTCATATAGTTTCTTTACTGTGCGGGTTCTGCAATTGTCCTTCCCATCACCTGCTTGGGAGAAATGAAAAAAAATAAAAAATCTCTTATAGACATGTATAGAATTGCTCTGCAAACCATTAATTCTTCACGTATCTCAGTGAAGATACCATAAATTGTGATAAAATAGAAAGTATCTATCTATTTACATACAGTAATGTGAAAAAGAAAGTACACCCTTCTTCGAGAAGGGTGTACTTTCTTTTTCACATGACTGTACAGTCATGCCTTGGATTGAGAGCATAATTCGTTCCTGAAACGTGCTTGTAATCCAAAACACTTGTATATTGTGGAGAAAGCCCAAACACCAGTTGCACACACGCACACACACAATTCCCTCAAGGGAGGGGGCGAGGGAGGAGGGATGAGATCACTGGGGAAACGACCAGACAAGCCATCAGCTCCAACAAAGGAGGGCCTCGGCGGAGATCCACAAAAGCCCAGGAAGGACCATCAAAACCCATCAACGAGCAGGGCAGTCTCAAAGAGCTGCAAAGTACCCCTACGTCACCTTCTTGCCTGGGCAGGGATAAGCCCACCGAACCTGGGGGGCAGGCATAAGCCCCCACCTGACCTAGAGGGCGGGGAGAGCGGGAAGACCGGGGTAGAAAACCCCTCTCCCTTCCGGTAGTTGGTTGTTGGGAACCACGGGGCCAGATCCACCTAAGAATAAGCCGTCCGGGTGCACCGTTCTCTTCTACGAAGCGCCAATCGGGAGCTGGGCTGACATTGACTAGAGTACTGTCTTTGATGTGAGGATATTGACCTGATTCAATCTACTAGCCAGGGAGCCCGCTCATTGGGTAAGACGCGGGTCAGCTAAGGTTGTGTTGACTGTAAACGTGTTCTTAGAAGACTGCTAGTTCCGACCTGATTATTGTATAAACAAATAAAAAGCCTTATTTGGGCATACAAAGAGTTGTGGCTTTTCCTCTTGTACTAGAGAGCCGATACGAGCCGTATTGCTTTGCCGGTTAACCCTAGAGTTGCCGAACTCACGCAAAGGATCCGGTTGCTGATCCTTCACATGGTGGCAGGCGACGGGACAATTGGAAACCACATTTGACAGTCGGAACTAACAGGGCTTCGGGCAGGCTAGTAGATTGCTGGGGAGCACTCAGAGCAAGGAAAATGAATAGCCTGAGCCAAGAGCAGTTGGAGCTAGTGAGCAGCCCAGAAACCCCAACCCAGACCTCCACAATGGAGTGGGTGGTGCGGCCGAAGACTGCAAGGCAGGAAGGGGGGGAAGCCCCCTCATCTGTGTTAGTGGGGCAGGAACCCAAGCAGTGGGGTAGCCCCAGCCTTACCAGTAGCGGCAGGAGAAGTGAGATGAGGGACCCTGAGGTGGAGGAAGACCTCGACAGAAGGGTTGCTGGCGGAGCCATGGGGGGAGGAGGGTTGGATGCCCTCTTTCCCCAACTAAATTGGCAGCAAGCCAGGGAGTTGATGCGGCATCAACAAGAAATGCTCCAGCAGCAACAAGCAGCGCTGCAGATGCAGCTGGAGAAGGCCAGGCTGACCATGGGCACCGGACAAGGGGGATCCCCTGCACCCCAGGGTGGGGGCACCACGACCCCTAAATGGGACAGGAAGCAATTCCCCACCTACCAGTCTGGACAGGATGTGCTGATCTTTTTCACCCTGTTCGAGGCTGCCTGCCTGGAGCAGAGGGTGCCGGACAACTTAAGGATGTCTGCCCTGAGGACTCAGGTCAGCGGGGAACTGGCTGACCTCCTGGGTCTTCACACCCAAACTGCCCCCTTGGACTATGGGGCATTCAAGGAAGCGGTGAGAGAGAGGTTTGCCCTCACCGCCGAACATTGCCGCCGTAAATTTCGTTACGGACAACCTACCCCAGGGGACACTTATGCCTCCTGGATGGCGCACCTGGAATATAGGAAGCTGCCTTATACCGAGTGAGACCCTTAGTCCTTTTAGCCCAGTGCTGTCGACACTGATTGGCAGCTGCTCTCCAGGGTTTCAGGCAGGATTCCTTCCCAGCCCTACGTGGAGAGGCCGGGGATTGAACCTGGGACCTTCTGCATGCAAAGCAGGGGCTCTCAGGAGAACAAAATTTTAGAAAGTTAAAGAATGAGGTAAAAAAAAAGATAGAGGAATATAAAAAAATTGGTCTTTCATGGTTTGGTAGAATAGCTTTGATAAAAATGAAGATATTACCAAAGATATTTTTTTTATTTAGAATGATACCAAGTTGTTTATCAGAGAAAGAAATTAAGGAATGGCAAGCAATAATTAATAATTTTTGTAACGGGGGGAAAAAGGCGAGGATTACTAAGAGTAAATGGTATAAATCCCAAAAAGAAGGTGGGCTTGGCCTTCCTAATATCAAGTGGTATTATATAGCTAATCAGTTGAGGTTTATAATGGACATTTTAGTTAAGAAGAATATTTTGTGGTTAGAAATAGAAATGGAGGAAATAGAAATTGGGATGGAAAAAATTTTATTTAAAAAAAAAAACTAATAGTAGGGTAAAAAGAATAGAAAATCCCTTCTTGAAAAATATGGTAGGGATTTGGAATAGTAATAGACAGATTTTTATACCAGGGATATCCCCATTAATTCCAGTGGTAGCAATGGAGGACTTTCCAGAAAATGCACAGCATTGGGAAGCTATATTTAGGGAAATAAGGTTATCAAATTAATGGATTGGATGGGAAAAATTGAGACTAGACAACAAATATCTGAAATGATTGGGCCAGGTAGAATTTCGTGGTTAAATTTAATGCAATTAGATCAGTGGACCAAGAAATGGAAGAAGAGAAATGAGCATGAGAGGGAGCTTACTGGATTTGAAAAGCAAGTGTTGTCTAGAGAACTTATAGAAGGGAATGTTTCTTCCAGAGGGTTAACTAAGGAGATATATAAAATGTTTCAGAGGATTGAAGCGAAAAAAGATAACCTTAAGATGATATGGGAAATGGAATTTGAGGAGGAGATATCGAATGTGGGGTGGAGAAATATTTGGGGCAGACGTATATTAAGAAATATGTCAGTAAGGATAAAAGAGAATTTTTTAAAAACTGTTTGGAGATGGTATCTGACTCCAGTAAGATTAAACAAAATAGATAGTTGTGGAGGAAGGGGGGGCTGGCTGGCCTGCCACACCCTCACCCTTTCCTACTCTAAAGGAACCAAGACCCCCAGAGATCTCAAGGTACCAGATTGCCAGCCTCAGCTGTCTGCAATCCTACTTGGATCTCTGTTGAGGGACTCGCCTTTAATTGTGTAACCTGGATTTAGTTACTGAAGCTACAGAGCAATCCACAAGCACTATGTGGGGTAAAACCACGACAAGGTTTATTCTGGTAGCATTTAAACAACAAGATTAGGGGAAATGAGAGAAGTACAAAAGAGAGACAGAGAGACGTTAGTACACAGTAAAGCTGCAAAACAATAAAACTTGATTCTTTGATATCTCTCAGGCACACACCTGTTACCTGAGGGTGTTCTCTTCAAGGGTTAAATCTAGCACAGCCTCGCTGCCCGAGGGAGATTACCACTCCTACCCGAAGGTCTGAGATGGGTAAAACTCTCACAAGGCTTGCCTTTACTAGAGCTCTCAATCCAGCTAATTTCACCAGGAGCTGCCTGGGGTCTTTGGCTTACCGCCATTACCACAGCTGGGTAGAACAAAGAACAAAGACCAAAACCCACGCTTTGGGAAATATACCTTTTCCCCCCTCCCCTCCTCCTTGTAACTCTGCTGCCTCTCAGCCAATTAGATTGAACTTCACCTGGCCAGTCAGGATGAGGGAGGCTCATGAGTCATGCCTCATGGCTTGAACTATTTACATATGAAAGCCCTATCCGAGGCTTTCGTTTCCTCCCAGCCCCCTCAACTGGCCCCACTTGGCTTACACATGAGGCGTGTGTGTGTGTGTGTGTGTGTGTGTGTGTGTGTGTGTGTGTGTGTGAACCCCCCCAAAGGCTCTTTTCTTCACAATAGTAATTGTGCTCCATTGTGTTGGAGAGGATGTCAGGAACTTGGTACTTATGGTCATATGTGGTGGAGTTGCAAAAGCATATTGGATTTTTGGAATAAAATTTTTGTAGAAATTTCAGAAATTATTGGCATTAATTTGGAGGTCTGTCCAAAATTAGCATTGTTATCAATAATGGAGAAACTTCTGTGTTCACAAGAGAAAAAGGAATTACCGGTAATTGTAAGTTTATTAGCGGCAGGGAGATTATTGATAGCAAGGAATTGGAAAGTTCAACACCAGTACTTAGTAATAGATTGGTATAAAGAGGTTTGGGATATTGCTTTAAATGATAAACTAACATGTAGTATTAAATGTAAAAGGGGACAATTAAAGGAAAATAATTTTAAGGATATATGGGGACCATTTTTAGATTATGTTTTAGTAAAGGGAAAAGGGAGTAAGCCATGTCATGATACGATGTATTTTTGGAATATAGATTAATGATGGATTATGTGGATAGAATTGGTTTTGGCCCCGAGGTGACGGGTGCACTTGGAGTTTATGATTTGTAGGTTTATGTTCTTTTGTATGTGTGTTCATTTAAAATATATAAATAAAAATTAAAACAAACAAACAAACAAAACAAAGCAGGGGCTCTCCCATGGAGCCATGGCCCCTCCCCAATGTGCACCTCTCCACCTCATATGCATCTGATGCCCTTGGGCAACTCAGCTCTCCCTCTAGTCCAGCAACAGGTAACCTGATGCCCTTCAGGTGTCCCAGACTACAACTCCCAGAATCCCTGACCATTGGCCCTGGGGCTGCTGCTTGAGAGAACAAGGGGGCAGCAGGAGGCGAGCAGGGAGGCATGACTCCCACATCAGTGAGAAGTCACTCACTTTGCAAGCATCCCCTCTCCAAAAATGGAATTTGACCTTTCTTCAAAATGGCATCTTGCAAGTGCTCCGGTCCACCACAGTGTATCATAGAAGGCATGTCCAGGGAACATGGCCCAGCCAGCCATTTCCACACTGGCAGTGGCAAATACCAAGAATAAGAATGTATCCCTTCGGCACCTAGTAACCAAGGAAATAGTGCCCTTACCCAGAGAAGCCACATTCCCACAATTCTCCAGTATGACTTGGTTGTACAGAGTTTGCCGGCCTGGATCCGGGAGATCTCACTCCCCCCAGTGAAATGCACAGCCACCTCCTCAAAAGCCACCAGCTGCTGAAAGAAAGAAAAAAGAATTATCTACTCAGAAATAATTTCCCCTACACACATTCCCATTCACACAGAACTAACCTTCCTACAGACACAATTTCTCCCAGTTTGAAAAGGGAAGAGATAACTGGGTAGCGGTTTTGTGCATGTTTTCTTATCTCTCCCCCCCCCCCCGATTTAAAACTTTGTGTAAAAGAAAAACAGTAGAGTTCTCAGACCTTTTACTTGGCCAAAAGGAAAGAGGCATATTCTTTCAGACCCCCACCCCACCCTCAGCACAAAGCAAGGCACCCAGGCTGTCTGCTGCATCTCTCTGTGACGACAGCGCTCTCACCTACCTTACAGGGTTATTGTTTAGATTAGTGAGGTAATCCATTAATTTACTTATTTCTAAACACACTTTCCTCTGAGGAGCTCAGGGTGGAAAACACGGTCGCCGCCCACTTTCATCTTCACAACAACGCTGTGAGTTCGGCTAGGCCAGGAGATGGGGGCAGGGTCAAGGTCGCCCACTGAGCAGGGATTTGAGCCCGGGTCTCTCCTGTCATTTCTCAGTGGTTTAATGTTCGGTGTTTATAATAATTATGTTCACTCTTACACACACACACACACACACACACACACACACACGCAAATGTTTATGCGTGCAAACATGTATAGTGAATGTCTAAAATTCAGGAAACAAATATTAGGGAGAGAACAGAAAGGGAGAAATTACATTGGGGTGTGTGTAAGCACGTGGAAGTTGTTTTTCCTTTAAGTAACCACAGGGGGCCAAGCAATGGGGGTGCAAAGACAAGCTACTTGTCTGGGGAGCACTTTTCAACCCTCCCTGGTGCCACCTATGCCCATATTTGATTAATAAAAGCCTCCCCCATGCAGGCGCATCCAGGAAGTGATGTTTAAAAATAGAACACATTAATGAGAGGTAATGTACCCAAAGTGTTTTCCAGTATACAGTCTTAATCAGAGGTATTTATATCTACCAGAGAAATTAAAAGAACAACGCAGGACTGATACACACGTGAAACATTGGCCAGCCACTTATATGCGACCTGCAGGATTCGTTGTGAATGCCTGACAAGTGGGGGGAACAGATGTGTTATCTGGAGTATTCACAAATGTATCAGCGCTTGAGAAAGGTAAATAGTTTTGTTTTTTAAATTTTGGTTACCTTGAATAGGCCCAACCAAAATTCCACAAAATTGTACTTCATCAGGCTTGGTGGTACCAAAAGAAGGGGATGAGGGAAGAAACAAAGCCGAGAAATTTGGCCAGATGGTCACGAGAGCTGCAGTTTAGACAGATCCAGGCTCAAAATGGAGATTTGCAAAATGGAGATCTGAACGAATTAGCCAGTGGTCTGTGTCGCATGTATCCGATTACACCTAGCAATACATTTGGGGAAGGAGAAGCAATGTCTGATCTCCACTTCTTAAAGCACAAAGGCACCCAGTACCTCTGATCTGCCTCTTGCCTTGGGCGAAACGCACTGCTTCCTAAGGTGCTGCAGAAAGTGGGGGAACCAGATATGCAATTTGGGGTACTTACAAAATTTACCTGGGGTTGTCAGCACTTTTGAATGTCAACATCTCACAATCTTTTAATTATTCACCGTTGGGCATAGAGCAGAAGTGCAGAGAAACATGGCAGTCCTTATACAGTATTAACAAAGGTGGTGATTAATTTTAGGTGGTGTGCTAGCTAGGTAAAAAAAGTCCACTGAGGCCAAACTGTATTACCTAGTGGTTAGAGGGGGATGGTCCCAGTGTAAAGTCCCTCTCTCACAGAAACACACTGTTGGAAAAATGAAAAACAATTCTTACCTCTAATATGGGCAAAAGATTACGATTAATCACATTTTTAAAATCCCATTTCTCCTTCAAGGCATTCAAGGTAGCACACGTGGTTCTCTACCCCTCTCCCCATCTTCACAACAACCCAGATTGCGCTGAGGGAGTAACCAGCCAAAGATCACCCAATGAGCTCTATAACCGTGTGGGCATTTTAGCCTGTCTCTCTCTCTCTCCAGCAGTCTAACCACTCCATCACACAGGATTCCATATTGGCCCACCTTACAGGGTTGCTGTAAGGGGTCTTTGAACCCCCTATACCACAATGAGGACATCCTGCTGTGGATGTCTTAAGGCAAGTTGTGAGGCTGGACAGGAGCAAGGCCGGCACCAGGGGAGACCGACCCACAGCCTCAGCCACCCTGGGCTACCAGTCCTGCAAAAGAACCGAGATCGCGCCAGGGCCGTCCTCTTCACCTCCGCAGCAGAGTCCAGCCGAACTCCCAAGAGGACGTCTGGAGGAGTCTCTTGCCCTCGCCTCCGAGCAGCAGCAAGTCCAGCTGGGGGAGGGGGGCGCATTTTATTTTCTCCAGTCTCTGCCTTGAGAGGCTTCAGCTTGAGAAGGCCAGTAAGAGCTTGATCCGTTTCCACCCACCACTCCTTGCCAAGCAGGAGGAAAACGGACCAGGCTCCCTCCAGGCCAATGAGATTTTTAAAAAAGGCCTCTTCTCCAGCTCTGACCCACAAAAGCAGCGAAGCTCCCCCCCCCCCCAAGCTGTGTCCTCTGGATCCGGGCAACTGGAGAGCTCTGAAAGAGGAAGGCAGAAAGTCCCTGCAATCGAAACAAGGCAATGGGGGGGGGGGACCTTTGCAGCTCGAGAGATTATTTGCCCCCCCCACTCTTTTTTCTTTTCTTTTGGGAAAGTTTTTTCGCCTCCTTCTCACCGTTCCCCCCTGCGGATCAAGGCTCTATCCTCTGCACCCCGCCTCCTCTCTGCTCCATTTCCCATGGGGTCAGGCTTGCTCTTGCGGGTGGGGGCGGGGCTTCAAGGCCATGCAACGCACATATGCAGATGTTCGGGTCTGATTTTGCAGCTGGATTGCACGGAGGAGCCCCCAGACCTTTGCTTCCCAGGGGGGAGCGGGGATTCCTCCCCCTTTTTTCGCCAAACTGCCCTCAAACGCACATTCTTGGGTCCCCCCTTTCTCCTCCCTCGCCCTTTTACCTCCTCATCCTACCCTCTCAAGTCAATGTATCCACCTCCCGCTCTAGGCCAAGGAATCTCAGGAGCCTCTTTCCCGGCCTGCCCGAGAGGCGTGTTCGCCCTCTTTGGGGGCGTCCCCGCGCCTTTTAAAAAACAGTTCCCGTCTCTCTAGGGCTAGGCACCCGAGGCTCAGTTCAATTAACCCTTGGAGGACTGAGTGGAAGAGGCGATCTCCCCCTCTCCCTGCCCACAACACTTTTCCAGCTGCGCTTACGGCACCTTAGCCGTGTTTCTCTCGGGTCCTGGCTGGTGTCCGATTTCTCTCTCCAGAATAAACTTTGAGGCAGGGCAGGCTGGGCAGGGCTCTTTATCCAGTGCAGCTTTTATTTTGAGTTTTATAGGAGCTATCCATGGCGCTCCATGGTAGTGAATCTGTTTTTGGGATGGAGTTCAGCATCATGGATAGCTCCCATGAACCTCAAAATGAAAGCTGCATTGGATAAGGAGCCCCACTGACATAGAATCATAGTAGAGTTGGAAGGGGCCCACAAGGCCATCGAGTCCAACCCCCTGCTCAATGCAAGAATCCAAGTTAAAGCATCCTTGACAGATGGCCGTCCAGCTGCACCTTGAATGCCTCCAGAGTGGGAGAGCCCACCACCTCCCTAGGTAGTTGGTTCCATTGTCTTACTGCTCTGACAGTCAGGAAATTTTTCCTGATGTTTAGGTGGAATCTGGATTCCTGTAGCTTGAGCCCATTATTCCGTGTCCTGCAAACTGGGATGATCAAGAAGAGATCCTGGCCCTCCTTTGTGTGACAACCCTTCAAGTACTGGAAGAGTGCTATCATATCTCCCCTCAGTCTCCTCTTCTGAAGGCTAAACATGCCCAGTTCTTTCAGCCTCTCCTCATAGGGCTTTGTTTCCAGTCCCTATATAATCCTTGTTGCCCTCCTCTGAACCCTCTCCAGTTTGTCTACATCCTTCTTAAAGTGTGGTGCCCAGAACTGGACGCAGTACTCAGGATGAGGCCTAACCAGTGCTGAGTAAAGGGGAATTATCACTTCACGCGATTTGGAAGCTATACATCTCTTAATGCAGCCCAAAATAGCATTTGCCTTCTTTGCAGCCACATCGCATTGCTGGCTCATATTCAGTTTGTGATCTACAACCATTCCAAGATCCTTCTCACTTGTAGTATTGTTGAGCCTAGTGTCCCCCATTCTGTAACTCTGCATTTGGTTTCCTCTCCCTAGGTGCAGCACTTGGCATTTATCCCTATTAAATTTCATTCTGCTGTTTTCGGCCCAGCGCTCTAGCCTATTGAGATCGCTTTGAATTTTGTTTCTGTCTTCCAGAGTATTAGCTGTTCCACCCAACTTTGTGCCATCTGCAAATTTGATAAGCATTCCCTGCACCTCCTCATCCAAGTCATTAATAAAAATGTTGAAGAGCACTGGGCCCAGGACTGAGCCCTGTGGTGGTACCCCGCTTGTTACCTCTCCCCAGTTTGAGAAGGTACCATTGATAAGCACTCTTTGAGTTTGATTCTGTAGCCAATTGTGGATCCACGTGATAGTTGTTCCATCTAGCCGACTTTTAGCTAGCTTGCTAATCAGGATATCATGAGGCACTTTGTCGAAAGCTTTGCTGAAGTCCAGATATATTATGTCCACAGCATTCCCACAGTCCACAAGGGAGGTTACCTGATCAAAAAATGAGATCAGATTAGTCTGGCAGGATTTGTTCTTGACAAATCCATGCTGCCTTTTAGTAATCGCTGCATTGTTTTCAAGGTGCCTTCTTTGATAGGCCTTCTTCCATTGTTACCCCCATGTTTATGTCTCCCTCCCGTTGGATTCAGTTTAAAACCGTCCTGATGAAGTTCCTCATGCTGCAGGCCAAACACATACCGGTACTTCCCAGTCCCTGTGAGGTGCACCCCATCCTTTGCCAGCAGTCCATCTTCCAGGAAGTGTAGCCCGTGGTCCCAGAATCCAAGTCTCTCGCATCGGCACCACCTTCATAGCCAGTCATTCACTCTGAGCATTTTTCTTTCCCTTTCTATTCCTCTTCCAAGTACTGGAAGGATGGATGAGAAAACTATCTGGGCCCCAAGGTTTTTGACTTCCCTTTCCAACTCTTCAAATTCTGACATGATTTCTTCGTAACTCCACGTGGCAGTATCATTTGTACCCACGTGGATGAGAAGAAAGGCGTATGTGTTGGTGGGCATTATGAGCCCCAGCAGCTGTTCTGTCAGATCTTTAATCTGTTCCCCTGGGGAGACAGCACACCTGGCAAGCCCATGGGTCTTCACGACATACTTCAGCTTCAGTCCCCCACAGAAGGGAGTCTCCCACAACTAGTACTCTTCTCTTTCTCTTGCTGTAGGCCTTGGTTTGATTGCCTCCACTTCACTGACCTTCAGCTTCTTGCTCGCTGTCATGTTGGGTGCCCGGTAATTCTTCCTCTGCAGGCTGTCCTCCAGTCTCGTTCTCAAGTACCTGAAAGCGGTTCCGTAGTTCCACTGCTTCCACAGGCGCAGAATGTCTTCTAGTTCTTCTGCTCCTAACACTCACCCTTTTCCAGGGAATTCCCCCTACCTGATTTTCCCTTGCTGCAGCATTCTCCAATTCTGCCTCATCTTGCTGTTGTTATTATTCTGGGCTAATAAGTTATCCCAGCTCTGCCACCAAGTGGAAGACCGACAACCTGGTCTTCTGCGCGGGTTCAATGCTAAGGGGGTAGCGAGTCCTGGGGGCGGGCCTTCTCCGAGGTCCCCCAGCGACTATCACCCTTAGCCCAGAACAAAGGGATAACTTATAGCCACAAAAGTATCTTTTATAAAACAAGTTTATTTACAAAATTACCTTCACAAACCCAGACACACGCCAGCAATACAGCTTATCAGTACGGTACAAAGTAGCAAGCAAGAGGTCTCAAGGACACCGTGATTTCAGGGCTCTCAGCTAGTTAGTTCAGCTCGGGCTCCAGCAGAGGCCTGGTCAACCGCACGCTGCTAGCTGGGTTCCCGGCGGAGGTCCGGTCTACCCAAGCAGCTTGTGAGTGATTTCAGCTTGGTTTCCCGGGGATCCGGTCAACCCAAGCGGCCAGTGATTTCAGCTTGGTTTCCCGGGGTCCGGTCAACCCAAGCGGCCAGTGATTTCAGCTAGCTGGAGCGCGCCGGGTTCTGCTACCCGGGGTTGCCGATCCTTCGTTCCCTTACCCCAAGCATGGGGCAAGATTGCTGATCAGGTCCAACAACTCAGTTCCCTTGCGCAGGGTGTTTTATACCTTGGGTTTCAGGTAGCCCCTCCCTCTGCAATCAGGTGGGTGGCCAATCAGGTGGGTTGCCACCCTCCCCAGGTGGGTGGCCAATCAGGTGGGTTGCCACCCTCCTCAGGTGGGTGGCCAATCAGGTGGGTTGCCACCTTCCCCCTGTGGGGTGGGGTCCCTTTGAAGCCACTTGCTTAATGGTCCCATCCTGTGGTGTTGAATGGTCCTTTCTTATGGGTGCCGAAGTGTCTGCTCTGGCAAGGCATTCAAGTCTTATGTAGATGGGGCTGATATACGAGAGCATTGACGAACCTGGGGATGCTTCCTGCCTTCCCCCCTGGGGTGATTCTATGCAGATGTTGTTTGTCCCCTTTGGTCTCTGTGGAGACTGGCTGTCTCCCCCCCCCCTGGGTCTCCTTCCCCCCTCCTTGGTGAGTGTGTGTGTGTCAGAAAGGGGTTTTAGGTTGGCTTTCTCCACAATTACATTTCTATGCCACCCAATAGCCAAAGCTCTCTGGGCGGTTTACAAAGAATTTAAATTAGATAATAAATTAGCATATGCACATTTTTATGCATATTTGTGTCCTATGGGTCTGGGTCCCAAATCTTTTAAGTGCCTAGCAGTGCCACGCTACCACCCCCAGACCACTTCATCCATAGTTGATCTGGGAGGCATGAACAGAAACAAAAACAGAACAAAACAATGTCAGAATATTTTCATATTCAAGGATTGCCTTTGAGGCAGAAAGCTAGCCTTGGAGACAGGTGCAAGTTAAGTGTCCAAGGACGTAGCTGATCTTTCACTTCACTGTGTGCCAGTTAACGTTTTTTCTATTGTGTTCTCAAGGACATATAGATTAGTGGAGACAGGTGGTGTGTTCAATTACTTGCAGGTGTGATTAACCGCTTGTAATATGAAGGTCTTGTTCATTTTGTATATAAGCATGTTATGATTGTACAATGGTCTCTCTCTCTCTCTCTCTCTCTGGCTATGTATGCTCTGCTCTGTTTTTTTTGCTCTCTGTGTATGCTCTGTTTTATGCTCAAGCCAAAAGCCTTAGTAAAGCTTTTACTAAAGAGTGCTTTGTTTGTGTATTTCTTTTACATCTTTTACAGGGAATGCTTATCAAATTTGCAGATGACACAAAGTTGGGTGGAACAGCTAATACTCTGGAAGACAGAAACAAAATTCAAAGTGACCTCGATAGGACTGGAGCGCTGGGCCGAAAACAACAGAATGAAATTTAACAGGGATAAATGCCAAGTGCTGCACCTAGGGAGAGGAAACCAAATGCAGAGTTACAGAATGGGGGACACTTGGCTCAACAATACTACAAGTGAGAAGGATCTTGGAATTGTGGTAGATCACAAACTGAATATGAGCCAGCAATGCGACGTGGCTGCAAAGAAGGCAAATGCAATTTTGGGCTGTATTAATAGAAGTATAGCTTCCAAATCGCGGGAAGTGATAATTCCCCTTTACTCGGCACTGGTTAGGCCTCATCTTGAGTACTGTGTCCAGTTCTGGGCACCTCATTTTAACAAGGACATAGACAAACTGGAGAGGGTTCAGAGGAGGGCAACAAGGATGATAAAGGGACTGGAAACAAGGCCCTATGAGGAGAGACTGAAAGAACTGGGCATGTTTAGCCTTCAGAAGAGGAGACTGAGGGGAGATATGATCGCACTCTTCCAGTATTTGAAGGGATGTCACACAGAGGAGGGCAAAGATCTCTTCTCGTTCATCCCAGTTTGCAGGACATGGAATAATGGGCTCAAGTTACAGGAACCTAGATTCCACCTAAACATCAGGAAAAATTTCCTGACTGTCAGAGCAATAAGACAATGGAATCAACTACCTAGGGAGGTGGTGGGCTCTCCCAGTCTGGAGGCATTCAAGGTGCGGCTGGACAGACATCTGTCAGAGATGCTTTGACCTGGATTCCTGCATTGAGCAGGGGGTTGGACTCGATGGCCTTGTAGGCCCCTTCCAACTCTACTTTTCTATGATTCTATGATTCTACATGCACTAGCCTAATCCACTGGTCCAATATCCCTGCAACTCTGCTTCCTAGAGGGACTATTATTTTTTCCATACTTGAACAAACAAAACATAAGGAACAGTGATGCGGTACTGGGGAGGGTGGTGACTCCTATGTCAGTGGGGTGCATTATCCATTGCAGCTTTTATTTTGAGTTTTATAGGAGCTATCCATGGTGCTCTGTGGTGGTGAGCCTATTTGGGGGGTGGTGTTCAACACCATGGACGGCTCCTATACATCTCAAAATAACAGCTGCAATGGATAAGGAGCCCCGCTGACATAGGCGTCACCAGCCTCCATCCTGTTCTGTGATCGTGTGTTCAAATCCCGCTTGTGTGAACCTTCCCCCCCCACCCCACCCCAGGACAGAGGCTCTGGTGGGGTGGCATACTCTTTCGGATGGCTGCGTTGCCTCTTTGCCTTTCCCGAGGGCACGTGCCAGCCGAGACTCGAACCCAGGTCACAAGATTGGGAACCTCGCATGACGCGACCGGGGCAACCGAGGAATCCCTTCGCTGGAAGAAAGCTTGCAAGGGAAGCGGAGGCGGAGTTGGGCGCTCTCCCCTAGGCTTATCTAGGAGTTAACATGACAGAGCTGCGGTCCTAGAGAGGCTGAGGATCGGTAAAGAGAGCCGACCATCTTCCTCTTCCGCCTACCCCCCCCCCCCGCGCCCCGTGGGAAATTTGCCTGTTTGGATTTCTCAGGACTGGAGCTATTGGCTGCAGATTTAACATTCCCAGGGTGGGGTGTGTGGGTGCAATGCAACACCCGTGTGGCACAGGTGAGCTAAATGGAAGAAAGGCCTGGACTCAGGGGCGAGGAAGAAACAGCAAGCAAGGGGCGAACCCTACAAGAGGGACCGTGCTAGTCTGCGGCAGCGAAAGGCAAGACAAAGAGCCTTGTGGAGCCTTAAAGGCGAACACCTTGATGGGGGCGTGAGAGGATGCTGGGGAGATGCTGGCAATATTTAGCGGTCAGACTGTGCTTTTTTTTTTTAGTGTCCAAGGCACTTTTTCACACCTTTCCTTGCAGTAATCCTTACAACAGTCCTGTGAGGTAGGCTGCTATTGTCATTATTTCCCTATTGCAGATGGGAGAGAACTGAAGAGGTCAGGCATGAGTGAGGAACCTTTACCCCCTCCAGATGTTGATGGACCTCAGCTCCCATCATCCCCAACCATGGCCCATGCCAGCTGGGGCTGATAGGAGTTGTAGACTATCCACTTTTGGCGGGCCACAGGTTCTCCACCCCTGAGGTAGAGTGAGAAAAGTGGCTTGGATAAGGCCGTCCTGGGAGTTTGTAGCTGAAACGAAGTTTGAGCCAAGCGCTTAGATGGCAGCTTTTTGTTTTCTTCCCCCCACTCACCCTACACCTGTGTGAGGGGAATACACAATATCTAGTAGGGATACACAAATGGGAGAGGCACAGAAAACCATTGTGAAGGTGGTGGTGGGGGGAGACACCTCAGCAGCCAGTTCTATTACAGTATCCAGCAAATGGCTGTTCCTCAGTTTTATGCTGCTTTTATGCCATTTTATTATGTTTTTGTGAACTGATGTGAACCACACAGAGAACTTCAGTATTGGGTGGTTTAGAGATAAAATAAATAAATACATTCTGCAATTATGAAGACACCTCTGCATTTGCTAAGTCAAGGAGCCTCTGCATAGCAAAAGGTCCCCCACTCTGTGGGAGGAGATATACCGGTAACTCAGCCATGACATTGCAGCTGTTCTCAATTTCAGAAACATCAATTCTAATCCTATGCATATTGATTTTTTAAATATATATGGTTTCATTGCGTTATTGTTTATCATGTATGTGGTTTCTTTTCAGTTGCGGATATTATTATTGTTAGACACCTTGAGCAGGTTTTATGGAAAGGGGAGGTATAAATCTAGTTTCCTGCATTGAGCAGGGGGTTGGACTCGATAGCCTTGTAGGCTCCTTCCAACTCTATGATCTATGAAATCTATGAAATGTAATCAAACAAATTGTTGACTCAGCAGTAAATCCCACTGAACACAAAGGGACTTATTTCAAGGTAAAGGTGTATAAGATTACAGCAGTGCACTCCTATGCATGTTTACTCAGAAGTAAGCCCCACTGACTGGGTTCAGACAATACGATAACCCACACTCAGGGGTTGTGTATGGGTTGAGTGTGGGGTGTCATAGAAACGTGGGTTATCGCATTGTCTGAACCCAGCCAAGATAACAAAGAATGGTAAAAGTCTAAGCCAGTTTTTTACGACGCATATTGGGTGTCCCCAATTGCGTTGGACACACAGCTATGTACCTAGAAACTGGAGTAGGCCTTTTGGAAATGAGAGCTTGGGTACAGACCATCAAATTTTGGTTGTGCCTTTATTTTTCATCTGGGTACCCTAGTTATGTACAATCTATGTTGATGGTTTCTTATACTAGCAAATGGTCTCTTTTGGTCCAACATAAGATTTGCTCAATTGGCATTCCCCTCGATTCCATTTTTATGCTCAGCCATCAGCAAGCCTTAAGATTGGTGTCCCAGGGGTTGTATGACATTGAAAGCCAGGAGTTATTTTCCTTAGCAAATAGGACTTGCTCACCTATCGCAAACAGTGTGCTGCCGATTTATGGATCTCCCACCTCTTACATGTCATCTCTTAGAGCCTTTCAGGCTCGCAGTGCATTTATATTAGCCGGATTCAACATCTTACCCTCAGCAATACTCCAGGGAAGATTCCGGAGTATCCTTTACCAGCAGAGACATTGTCCGTGCATGGTCTGGGCCCCTGAATCTCTGTCCCACATCTTACTTTACTGTAAATGTTATGTAGAGCCGAGGGACGATATAATTCTTCCCCTTTTGAGGAAGTATCAAGGCTTTCCTGACATGTGGCTGGTTACCGTACTTACTGTTTATGTGACCACAATCCAACCGTTACCACCCAAGTCGCTAAATTCCTTTTAGCTGTAATGCAAAGGAGGGTCCTTTTACTGGGAAATAACTGAGAGCTGTCCTATCTCTACTCTTATGTACACTCTGTGAGTTTGTGTAAACGTGGCTGATTTGTTTTATTTGGGTCGTAAGACCGTAATAAACCTTTAGTAGTAACAAGCCATGGTGAACAACCCACAGTTCACAACCCAATGACAAACCATGGGTTCCTTTCATGGGCTCTTCGTGGTTAACAAATCATGGCTTGTTAGCGCAGCTGGGTTCAGACAACAGGATAACCCACATTTCAACAGCAACCCACACTCAACCTATACTCAAACCCTTGAGTGTGGGTTATCGTGTTGTCTGAACCCAGTGTTTAATAGGGCTTATACTCTGGCAGATGTATTTAAGATTACAGCCCAACTGTAATGCCCTTGATAACTGATATTTGGACATAGATATTGGACATATATTGTTCTTTCCCTTATAGCAGTCTACATATATATCGACCCTAAAGAGTCCTGTGAAATTCGCACTTGCATTTCAAACATCATTTCTTTCAGCCTGATCCTATGCACATTTAATGGGATTTACTCCCATATAAGTGTGGATTGTCTTAGGCTTTGATCAAAATTTCCCTTTGTTCTTGTTTCTGATCTGGCTACAGATATTGTTCTTTCATTTTAAAAAAGAAATCACATATATATCCACTCTGAGGAAGAGTCCTGTGTGACTCAAAGGTTTGTCCCAGTATTTCAGAGACTAATTGGTCCAAGCTAAAGGCAATCATTCAACACTCAGAGATTCTTGTTTTCAGTAGCTTTTATGTTAGAAATTGTATTTTGTTTCAGTGTCATGGATTTGTGGGAAGAAAAGGGAGTACGGGATAGTATCAACTAACTAGCAAAGGTTGGGCCCTCCAGATGTTACTGGCCTACAGATCAGTTTTACAATCAGGCGTTGTTGTGTGTTTTTAATTTTCAGATTGCTGTTTCTTGTATTTTTGTTGCTTTTGATTTTATGGTTTTATGTTCTATTTTGTACCTAAATTGTTTTTGTTTTTTTATTGCGAACCACCCCTAGAACTTTATGTTCTGTGGCTTACGCTTTTATGGTCTGTGGCTTACGCTGGCTCAGCTTGTCTGAGTGTGGAAAGCTAAGCAGGGTCAGGCCAGGTAATTACTTGGATGGGAGACCCCTCCTCTAGTTTCCTGCATTGAGCAGGGGGTTGGACTCGATAGCCTTGTAGGCTCCTTCCAATCCAACTCTATGATCTATGAAATCTATGTTATGGGGAGGCATATGAATATCGTAAATAAATAAAACAAACAAACTCCCATGAGCCCCAGCCAGCACTGGCAATAGTCAGAGATGATGGCAGTTGTAGTCTGGCAAAGGAATAAGAAGATCCTTTGAAATGGAGCAAAGATCGTGAACAGGTTCATGCAGGAAGAATTTCCAGAGGGCAGACATGTTAGTTTATGGCAGCAAAACCCAAAAAGAGTCTTGGGGCCTTTAAAGACTAACAATTTTAAATGGAAGGGTGGGATTCCCAAGATATGCTGGTCTGAGACCATTTAGGCCAGGGATGGGCAACTTGCCAAGGGTCCAGGGGCCAATTTTGACCTCCCCCAGAATCTACCAGGGGTTGCCTCCTTGCCCCCGTTCTAATTGCTGCGCCACCAAAATTTGGCAATGGCAGCAAGGGAAAATGGGTGGTTTGCTTCCAAAATTTAGTGGTGCAGTGGCAAAAAAGGCACATCTAGCTTTGTCTTAAAGCTAAATTGGCCTTTTTTGCATCCATGCTACTGAATTTTGGAATTCAGGGCTGCTTTTTTTTTTTTTTTGCCTGCTGCCACAGCAAATTTGGTAATGGGGGGACTGGGGGCTGCACAAAAGAACATGGTGGTTTCCTGCTATCCACCCCTGATCTCAGGCTTTAAAGGCCAAAGCCAAAACCTTGAATTGAACCCAGAAATAAATAGGTAGCCAATGCAACTGTTGCCAAACCAACTTAATAGGATCCATCCACTGACCCAAGATAAAAGTTTGGCTTCAGCATTCAGAACCAACTGAAATTTCTGGGAAGCGCATTACAGTACCCCGACCTAGAAGAGACTAGAACATGAACTGAATCTGGATCTGATTTCTCCCGTTCTGTTTTGGCCAGAAACCAACTCTATTTAACAACTTCTCTGGTCACCATAGGTGACCAGGAATACCCTGCAGGCAAATGTATAGAATTCCATGAAGGCAAGTGAGCGGGCTGGTAGAGGACAGACAGATCTCTCCAACCTTCCTCCACCAGTCTGCTTGGATTTTCTGTGATGGAAAGCATTAACATTAGTTATTGGGCAGAAGAGAAATTTAATAAATAAAATAAAATAATAATACTATATTGTCAGATCTGCCCCTTCTCTGCCAGCCTGTTTGGTAGGTGGCAATTTTTTGCTAGCCTCCAAAGAGGCTAGTAGCAGGGATGTTGAAGAGTCCTTGGTTTCGAGTCACGAGTCGAGTCACGAGTCTTTGGACCCAAGTCTCGAGTCCGAGTCCTTGGTCCAAAATGGTGATTCACGAGTCATGAGCAGTGGCGTAGCGTGGGTTGTCAGCACCCGGGGCAAGGCAAGTAATTTGCGCCCCCTAACCCGTGGATTTTAGCACTCGAGTCTCTTCCACTAGATTAGTTAAAGAAACCCTTACCCCCTAAGCACATGTATTGTTTGTTATGAAAATACTGATGTAATTAAAGTAAAATGCATCTAAATACAAGTTTATTTTCACTCTCACCACTACGCCACACTGGCTCTTCCCTCCTCGTCCCTTTTTCCTTTTGTGTCGTGTCTTTTAAATTGTAAGCCCGTGGGCAGGCAGGGACTGTATTTTTCTTGTTGTTGCTGAAGGGTGGGGTAAAAATGCTTAGAATAAATAAATATGCAGGTTTATTCCAACTTAATCAATGAACTGGTCACTTAAACCAACTAAAATCTGTGATTAATAGATTCCAATTTCTTTAGTTGGGTAACTGCCCTACTTATTTGTAAAGTTATTTTTCTTCATCTTTGAGGCATGTTTCTTTTCTCTCTCTCTCTCACTTGCAATTGCTTTCCTCATATGCAAATGTATTCCGACTTAATCAATTGACTAAAACCATACTATTAATCAACTCAGATTTTTAGTAATTGGAGGGTAACAGCCCTACCAATTTGTAGTTTTTTCATCATTTTTAATAATTTGCAATAATAATATACATTCAACACTTCCTCCAGTGGCTTTCACATTTATTGCAATTTCTTCAATTACTTATTAGTAATAAAAAAAATGGAGAAAATAAATTGGATAACGGAAATAAACCATTAGTAATATGCTTAATAATGATAATAATGATAATAATGATAATAATACAACGCATTTCTTCTTAAACTTTCCCCCTTGTGGGCTCCCCGGCGCTCCAGCCCTCCCGCTCCGGCGCGTTCATTCTCACCCCGCGCCCGCCCGCCCGGTTCCTCCTCGGCTCGCGGCGGCCGCCCGGCAGGACCACCTTCCGAGGGGCTGGGTGGGTGGGTGGGCGGGCATGCAGGACATCCCCGGCAGCCAATGAGAGAGGCGGGGCCGAGGGGAGGCGAGCCAATGGGCGAGGCGGGGGTAGGTGGCCACGGGGGCGGGCGCTGCCGCAGTCCTGTCGTGGGCAAGGTAGGAAGGAGCGCGCGAGGGAGCTCCGGCGGGGCTGGTTGGTCGCTCGCTCGCTCGCCGGCCGCGCTCTGACCACCGGGGCGGGGCAGGAGCGCGCGCGCTGGGGCGGTGGCGGCGGCGGGGACAGGTCTGGGCAGACAACCCACGCTACGCCACTGCGAGCGCCCCCCCCCCAGATGTTGCGCCCGGTGCGGCCGGCCCCCCCTGCACCCCCCACGCTACGCCTCTGGTCATGAGTCACGAGTCACTCCCAAAGCTGACTCCACAAGTCCCTATTAAAATCAATGGGGGGTTTTCCCAACAAAATAAGGCTACTTCAGATGTGTGGCTTAAATAAATTCTAGGCACAAGTGTGCCTTTTTATTTCAAAACTCT
This sequence comes from Shinisaurus crocodilurus, assembly GCA_021292165.1. Taxonomy (NCBI): domain Eukaryota; kingdom Metazoa; phylum Chordata; class Lepidosauria; order Squamata; family Shinisauridae; genus Shinisaurus; species Shinisaurus crocodilurus. The sequence goes on from CM037882.1 coordinate 13,582,576, forward strand.
GCAACTGATTTTGGCAAGAACAGACCAGGCAGTCAAACCCAAAATAACCAGGCAGGCAGAGGAGGCAGGGAACCCCAAAACAGGCAGGCAGAGACCTTTGTCTTGGACAATTCAAACTGTGGAACTGGTTAAGAAGAGACCAGGCAGGCAGAGGAGGCAGGGAACCCCAAACCGGCAGGCAGAGGCAGCCAAACCCAAAATGTCTGAAAAGTTGCATTTTAGGAAAATGATTTTAAAAAATAAACTTGCTGTACTTCCTAAATCCTATCCATGTTGCATTTGAGGAACACGATTTTGGAACACGAGTCCTTGGTCTCGAGTCCTGAGTCAAGTCTCGAGTCCCATTAAAAATATTGGGACTTGAGTCACAGGGGGGACTCAGTCCGACCCACGAGTCGAGTCCTGGAGTCCGAGCCCCCATCCCTGGCTGTTTCCAGGGCTGTTTCTCTGTTTCCATGCTGACTTCCTCTCACCTGTGGCCAGCAGGGAAACACAGGCTATTAGACTCTTAGGGCACAATCCTATCATGTTCAGACAGAGGAAAGGCCTACAACTCCCAGCATGCCCCAGCCAGCCAGCTGGGGCATGTTGGGAATTATAGGCCTTTTCTCTGTCTAAACATGCATAGGATTGCACCTATAGCCTTCCTATGGCAGCCTTGTAAATAAGCCCATGAAAGTTACTCGCCTACTAAGATGCTAGTAGCCTGTGTCTCCATGCTGGCCACAGGTGAGAGGAAGCCAAGATGGAAATGCAGATGACTAGCCTCTTTGAAGGCTAGTAAAAATAAATAAAATTGCAGGCTAGTAACTTTTGTGGGCTTATTTACAAGGCTGTCATAAGGCATACAGTGGAAACCATTGAGTCACTGTTTTATTTACTGGAATATATTAAGAAAAGGCTCTAAAGCAACTTCTCTGAGATTATGAACACTAGCCTGATCAGCACAAATTAGGGTGCAATCCTATGGATATTTAGACAGGAAAAAAGGCCTACAACTCCCAGCATGTCCCAGAAACTGAAAAACTAAAATACCTGGGAAAATAAGAAGGCCTTTACCTGGTGCCAAAAAGAGCACAAGGTAGACCCCAGGCAGGCCTCTCTGGGGAGTGGCACCCCACAACTGGGGTGCCACATCAGAAAAGGCCCTCTTCTTAGTAGCCACCCGCCTCACTTCCTCTGGCAGGGGCTCCTGCAGGAGGACCGCTGAGGACAATCTTAGGGTCTGGGCGGGTGTATATGGGAGATGTTGTTCGGGTAACCTGGCCACAAGCCACTTATGGCTTTGAATGTTAATACCAGCACTTTGAATTGGGCCCGGAAATAGACTGACAGCCAGCGCAGATGGAAAAGATGATATGAGAGGGCAGGGTAGCTTTAACCGTTAAATCTACCCAGTTCTCTTGTTACAGCATTTAACACCCACCCACCCACCCATCTGTGGTCCCAATGCAGAAACCCCACACATACACTTCTGTTACTTGCATGGTGTGGGGGGAAGCTCCCATTGGAATGAATGGGAGCTTTTCTCCCGTACAAATTTCATATGCAGGGAGGCTGATCTGGATTGGGACTGCAGCAGGAAGGCAAAGCCTTAAATCCCCTTTACTACCCTATACCAGGATCCTGATCCAGGTTAGGGGCCCCATGCTTGCAATTCAATTTCAAAGAGGCTTTTGCACAACTGCCAACTGTGTGAACAATGTCTTGTCTACTGTGGCCCCTGCTTAGCTCCCTGTGTTTAATTACACACTTGATCTCAGCCAAAAGGCTGAGGATTTTATGTCAATTATATTTCTGTTAACATGTTTACTTATATCATCATCCTCATCATCAGCATCACCTTTTATTTGTATGCCGCTTTTCCACAAAAATTGTGCCCAAAGCAGCTCACAACATAACAAATAAATAACAGTAGATATAATTTACAAAACATCAAAGAACACGAAATATAATATTCAAAAAATAATTTACAAAATATCAGAACAGTAAATAAAATTTACAAAATATCAAAAAACATTAAATATAATATTCAACAATTACAATAGAAATAATTACAGATAACCATAAGCAATTCAATAACAATTATACTAAGGTCAAAAAAATAAAAAAGAGTAAAAGCAGTAGCAGTAGCAGCTTTTGTAGCTGGAGTCAGTCAGGCCCCACCCTCCCTGGCCAGGTATAATGAGCCAGGGAAGCAGGGACCAGGTCTTGCAGGACTCACAGCTAGATGGTCTCTAGGCACTTTCATACAGGTATGTGGTTTCCTCTGCAGTTTCCTTTGTTAAACTCTCCCTTTATGATGGGTCTGGTGCAGGGGTGGCCCTCCAGATGTTTTGGTCTAGAACTCCCATGATCTCTGACCATTGGCTATGCTGGCTAGGGCTGATGGGAGTTGTGGCCCTCCAGATGTTTTGGCCTACAAGTTGCCCACCCCCTGGTCTGACGACTAGATCCAAATTAACCAATCGGAATCTGGCTTATGTTCAATTCTCTTTTCCACCCCCAGAAGGTGATGACTGAATGTAGAACGAGGAAGAAAATACTCACCTCGGAAGGCTTGAGCTGGTAAGACACCTCATTTTTTGGAGACAAAAAGGGACTGTTTTCCTTGTGTCCTGAGGTGGAAGAGATGCCTGGAAGTCAGCAGGGACAAGGAGGACATCCCGAGAGAACAACAGAAGAAACTTTTATTTATGAAGAAGGAGAGAGTGGTTTAAATGAAAGTACGCTCCAAGAAGGAATCGTCAGAAGTGTGAGAGAGAATATGGGCAGAGACTGTAGGAAAGGCCTCCATCAGAGCTTTGAACTCCTTGATAATCAGAGTGTACAAACTGGGGGGAATTTGTATAAATGTTCATATTGTTGTGAAACTTTTCATGAGAGAACCCACATGGTTGCACATGAGAGAATCCACACTGGAGAGAAACCATATATATGCACAGATTGCAGAGAAAGCTTTAGCACAAGCTACGAGTTTATTGATCATGTAAGAGTACACACAGGGGAGAAATCATATACTTGTTCAGACTGCGATCAAAGCTTCCATTTGAAAGCAAACCTTACTGCACACAAGAGAACCCACACAGCAGAAAATCCCTATGAGTGCTCCGAATGCGGGCAAAGCTTTGGTAAGAAATCGCATCTCATCACACATGAGAGGACCCACACTGGAGAGAAACCGTATCAGTGCCCAGATTGTGGGAAGAGCTTTAGTCAGAAAGGAAACCTTGTTTCCCACATGAGGATTCACACAGGAGAAAAACCATATAAATGCTCGCAGTGTGGCAAATGCTTCTCTCATTGCACTTCCCTGATGATGCATGTGAGAACCCACACAGGGGAAAAACCGTACAAATGCTCCATCTGTGAAAAAAGCTTTGTTAATAAGGGAAACCTTGTATCACATGTGAGGATCCACACAGGAGAAAAACCATACGAATGCACAGATTGTGGGAAAAGTTTTAGCACTAGCTTTCAATTTATAGAACATAAAAGGCTACACACAGGGGAGAAACCGTATACATGCTCAGACTGTGGGCAAAGCTTCAATTCGAAATCAAACCTTATTACACACAAAAGAACCCACACAGGGGAAAAACCCTATCAATGCACCGTGTGTGGGAAGGGCTTTCGGGTTAAATCATCCCTTACTAAACACATAAGAATCCATACAGGGGAGAAGCCTTACGAATGTTCAGAGTGTGGGAAAAGCTTCAATACAAGCTCACTGCTTGTAAATCATAAAAGGGTTCACACAGGAGAGAAACCATATAAATGCTCAGGTTGTGGGAAAAGTTTCCGACAGAAAGGAAACCTTGTTTCACATATGAGAATCCACACAGGGGAGAAACCATATCAATGCTGTGACTGCGACAAAAGTTTCATTGATAAAAAGTCCCTTATTAAACACAAGAGAACCCATACCGGAGAGAAAGCTTATGAACATTCTGATGGTGGACAAAGCTTCAGGTACAACTCATTGCTTACTTAGCACAGTAGAATTCACATAGAAGAGTATCTTTGGGGTGTGAGGAAAGATTCTGTAGCCTCACTGTTCTTTGTAAATGTCAGAGAATCTACACGAATCAAAAGGTTAGCCAGTTTCTAGAGAAGGCTGAAACCTCTGGCCTGTACAAGTTTAGGCTGTTGAAAGTCTGAAGAGGTTCTGTTGGAGCATAGACAGTTGAGGACTGCATAGAGTTCATTTCTGGCTAAAATTCACACCCTAGGTAGGTTCTCAAAATAGCTTGAAGGGAACCCAATGTTCCATGGTAGCTCCAGGTCATGCTGTCGTTTGGAGACTTTGGTGCAGCTGTGGTAAAAATGGGACTTTACACAAGGTGTGCAGTTGCTGCCAAAGATGGAAACTATGCCTCCAGTTACCCTGCCCTGATAATTTCTAGTAGAATTTACCCATATCATGTTCTGCATTCCTTCAGTCCCATTCTCCACATTGATAGCTTCCAATAACGAAGGGTAGGGAAGTCTGGAACATTGGGCCAGATCAGACAATGCCTCTCCTCAATCTAGCCCATGTTATGGGGTGGGTTGGAAGAGAGACAGCACACACTGCGCCTTTCTGGTGAAATCAACATGTGTTCCATAACTCTGATGCTGCTGGATGCATCATGTTCAGGTCGGCAGCAAAGCAGCACCAGGAGAGCTCCTAGTGAGCAACTTGCTCTGCTCTCAGACGCCATCCTTTCCTACAAAGTGGAAAGCCTTTAAAGGAGTAGGGCTCCAGCTTGGAACATGGCAATCCTTTGCCTCTCTAAAAACTTATCTGGGTTTACTGCCTGCATTGGCACATTGACTCCCATGCATTGTGGTGCTCTTGAAGATGGATATGCTAGCCCGGTGATGGAGCTAGGCTCAGGAGGAGCAGTGAGTCCAGGCTTAAGGGTCTCTGGCATCTCGGGCCTGAGATATTTCAGCAACTCAGGCTTGGGGTCTCTGGTTCCTCAGTGGTGCTCTGGCCCGGCTGCTACTCGGAGGCTGCTTCCTCAACCTCCAAGTCGATGTTCAGATCACTGCTGAACTCTGGGGGTCATGACAGAATGTCCATGCAGGAGTGTAATGTTCAAATGTGTGTGTACACACATGATCCAATGCACATCGGCCAAATTTGTGCGGTCATGTTCGCACAACCCATTCCTGACCTGCACGGGGCGGGGGGGGGGGAGGCCACTTCTGGAGTGCTGTGTCCAGTTTTAAGGAGGACATTGATAAAACGGAGCGTGTCCAAAGGAGGAAGGTCAGGATGTTGAAGGGGACAGCAAATCAAGTCCTATGAGGAGCGGGCAAAAGAGCTGGGTATTTTTAGCCTGGAGAGAAGATTAAGGGGAGACATGATAGCGGCCTTCAAATATCTGAAAGGCTGCCATGCAGAAGTTAGAGCAGACTTGTTCTCTGTTGCTCCAGAGGGCAGGGCTAGAACCAAGGGCTGGAAGTTGCAGGGAAGCAGATTTCAGCTCAAAATTAGGAGAGCCTTCCCCAACCTGGTGCCTGCCAGATGAGTTGGACTGCAACTTGCATAATTTCCAGCCAGTATGGGAGTTGTAGTCCAACACATCTGAAAGGCACCAGGTTGGGGAAAGCTGCACTAGGAGAAGCTTCTGAACAGGGAGAGCGCTGTCCAGCAGAGGAACAGACAGTCTGGGATGGCGTGGCGGCTTATTCACCAGAGGCTGGATGGTCCTCTTTCAGGGATGCTGTAGCTGCATCCTGGACAGTGCTTGGACCAGATGACCTTAAAGGTTCCTACCAGGTCCTGGTTTCTATGGATTTCATCTCGAATCAGCTATGCAATCTGAGCTTGTACACCTTGGATTTTATGCATGTAGCCTGCATTTGAATGTTACACCCCCACATGTCCAGAAGTGGTAGGTGAGAAGAGAAAACATGCTGCCAACCATGCATGTGGGCAAGATCCAGGAGAGGTATTGACTGGGTTCAGACAACACGATAACCCACACTCAAGGGTTGAGTGTGTGTTGCCGTGGGTGGCTGTTGAAACATGGGTTGCTGTTGAAACATGGGTTATCATGTCTGAACCCAGCTGCTCTAACAAGCCATGGCTTGTTGACCATGAACAACCCATGAAGTTTGTTGTTGGGTTGCGAACTGTGGGTTGTTCACCATGATTTGTTATTTCGGCTGGGTTCAGACAACACAGTAACCCATGTTTCAACAACAACCCACAGTCCAATGATAACTCATACTCAACACTTGAGTGTGGGTCATCGTGTTCTCTGAACCCAGTCACTGTCTGATCTGGCCAATAGGGATGTCGTGACACAGGATTAGTCCCATTACAGGTTATCGAGGGGAAGAGGAGAATGAGATGCGCAGCTGCTGTCCTTGGCATTTTTTAAAGAGTCACGTCTAGTTTGCCCCTGGAAATGGTTTCAGTTCACTCATCTTCACTTTTTATGGCAGCTTTTCCTCAACCAGTGCCCTCCAGATGTCTCTGACTACAACACCCATCATTAGCCATGATGTCTTGGGATGATGGGAGTTGTAGTTCACCATCTCTGGAGGGCGCCAGGTCGGGGGAGACTATTTTAAATCCATGTTGGAAACATCTGATGATCCATCTAGCACAGCAATGCAGAACCTCTTTCAACTCCAGGGCCAAATTCCATTTCAGAGAAGCTCTTGGGGATGGGGGCACATTCCAGGGGTCGGGCTGAAATACCAGCATTTTTTTTTTTTTAGTTTAAAGCTTCTACTTCCAGTAACAGCCTTAGGAGAAGCATTTCAGCCTTTTAGAATGGGGAAAAAACTGCACAAAGGCTGGGAGACCACCAAATGGTGAGTGGTGGGGGAAGAGGAGGTGCGGCCAAAGGAAGGGGGCATGACCTCCTGGGGACCCCTAGAGAGGTCAGATTTTGCACCTGGGCCTGAGGTTCTGCACCCTTGATCTAGCATGAGAACACTGCAACATGATGGTGGGAGGAATTTGAAATGTTTATTCCACTTTTACGAGTAGCATTTTAATGTTGTCTTTAGGAAAACAACATTGCTAGCACTTAGGAACACACAATATTTTTTTAACCCTTTTGATCAGTAAGTGCAGCTACTAGGGCAGGAGTGGAGAATATGTTGCATTGCAACGGAGTGGCATTTAGACTTTAGCATGTTTGTAATACAAACCAGTTTTTTATATACACCCTCCCCCTCCAGCCCACCACTGTTATAGCCCAGAGAAGGTGAGATTGGCTAGAAAATTAAATGCACTGGTGCATAGAACTTAAATTTCACCTATTCTGTATGGATTAAAATTGTAGATTTGATGTTAAAACTGTGGTTTCCTTCATTAAATTGTACATTGCACAATGTCATGTTCTTTGCATTGTCTGTCTTCAGAAGAGGTGGGTGGACAAAATAGGGGGATTCTTGTCCGACACTTCACAGTTTTGCGGCCAGGCACCTCTCTCGGCACCCACCAGGCTCCCTGACCCATTTATTTATTTTTAATTAAACTGGGAGCTTGACATGCTGCAAAGTGAAGCAGCAGTCTGCAGATCCATCTTTATTTCCCAGAGTGCCTCTGGGCCCCACATGGCATTCCTGGGCAAAGTTACTTGTCTCCGAACCTCATCAGTTTGCTTTCTGTGAAACTGGTGTTGCAACAGAAAACTGGGCTCAAAAGAGTGGTTTTCTGTTTTAGGAGCTCAGACCCCACACCCACCTCTGCCTTGTACTTAGGTTCTTGGGCAAGTTATTTTTATTTTAGCCTTCTGGGGAAATGGTGTTTTGTGACTGGCCATGCTTACCATGGCAGCCATTTTGTGAATGGGCAAGACACCTCTCATGCCCCTGCCCATGGGCAAAGCGTTATAGTTGTAAGTATATGAGGGGAGGGAGGAGAGTGAGAGGAGTGTGGAATGTTGAGATGTCTGCTGATTGGCTGAGAGAGGGAGAGGGGGGTGAAGCCTATCTACTATATAAATGTCAATGTCCGCGTGTTGTTTGTGTGTGTCGCATAGGCTCCTACACGGTTAGACGGATCCGCCCCAAACTTGGCACACATACTCTTCATCACCCAAGGACAAATACTGGTGGGGTTAAATCTCCGAAAAAACCATCACTGCGCCTGTATGGCCCAAAATAAATGATAGCCAATGGTGTCACTTGGACTGTTTGCAGGGGCCTATCAGGAGTGTAGTCCCGGGGAATCTGGGATTTCATTGCGTAGTCCCGGGGGGGGGGGGGAGCAGGGATTTCATTGTTGTGCAGTCCCGGGGGGGGGGAGCTGGGATTTCATTGTGCAGTCCCGGGGGAACAGGGATTTCATTGTGTAGTCCGGGGGGGGGGGGGCGGCGGGAAGCAGGGATTTCACTGTGTAGTCCCATTCCTTTCCTATGCAGCCATTCAAAAAAGCGCTCAACTACCTTAAGGGATTTTGAACAAATAGTGCCTATAAGAAAATGACGACCCATTGCCCGGGAAAAATAGTGATATATAAGCAGTGGATGGTGCTGTTCAGGAGGGTGGTCTGAAGAGTGGGGAGAAAGAGAAGTCTGAGGGGTAGTCTTGAGTGGAGTCTGAGGGGAATCGAGTGGAGGAGTCTAGGGAGAGAGGGAGGAGTTTGAAGTAAGAGATGTTTTTTTTTCAATGTTTAGAATCTATTAACATGATCTATTTCCCTACCCTTACTTGTAAATAAATAAACTTGTTTCCTTTTAAAACTTAAGAGGAGTGATCTGAGTTAGTTACCCTGAAGGGGTTGGTGGTAGCGGAGGAGTGATAAGGGGGTTGATTTTTGAAGCGCTTGTGGAGCTGCTGGGATTTGACCGTAGTAAAGCTTCGGGTTCAAATCACAGTGAGAGGTGGGTGTCACAACACCCAATGCAGCATTTTGTGAGAGCAACCATGCAATCAAAATCCCAAATGTGCTCACTGACCCAAAAAGGTTGGAGACCCTGGTCTAGACTGTTCATAAAATTCTGTGTTTGAGGCAGGACAATTGCACGATCAAAGCCTCGTTTGGAAGCACTGAGAGGGACATTGCCTTGTTGATGGGCCTGGATGATTTTGCTTACGGCATGATCACTGTTGTCCTTCCACATTTCTAGGGGGCTTCAGTTACAGGAGGGTAGATGCTGCTACAATGGTGGGCCCATCTTGAAAGTATCAGGCCGAGAAATCGGGTAAGGTCTTAAGAGGAAATATGGTTAGAGTGTTAGATTAGGATAGGGGAGATCCGGGTCCAAATCCCCACTTGACTATAAAGCTCACTGGGTAACTCTGAGCCAACCACTGACTCTCAGCCTAACCTACCTCACAGGGCTGTTGTGGGGATAAAACAGCATCGGGGAGGACCATATGCACTTCTTCGATCTCCTTGGAAGAAAAGTGAGATATAAATATAAATACGGTACCGGTATGTGATTTTTAAAAATCCAGTGGGCATATTCACTCAGGTCCAGTGAAGTCACTTGCTCAACCAAAGACAAATAAAATTTAAAATTTTATTATGCACTTAGATTTTCAGCCCATTGTGTCAGCTCTGGGCAAGCAACAGTGTCTGAAATCAATATATAAAAATAGATAATTTTAGAAAATAAACCTCACCTCACTCCAATACAATCAGATTGAATCTTTTCCCTATGGCTGGCTGTATACATTTCAGAGCAGAGCTGGGGGGGGGGGGGGGATATCAAATTTCTTGGTGCCCAGGTAACCCAGTGGCAGGGATTTATCTAGTCCAGCCTTCCCCAACCTGGTGCCCTCCAATGTGTTGGACTACCATAATTCCCAGCCACCACGGCCAATGGCTATCTGGAGGGCCCTAGGTTGAGGACTGCCGGGCTAGCTCCATTCATCCGTATTTTTTTGGTGCAATGCTAAAGGGTGGAAAGGCCAAGCGAACCTACACTGCTTTCAGCCGGCTCTCCAGCTTCTCCGATGGCGAGTCTGCCGGGAGAGATCAGGCCATGCTCTGCCCCACTCAAGCTCTCACAAGAGTCTCCTTGAAGGGTAGCTAGAGGTTGGCCCTCAGGGGGACACTTCCTTTTTTGCAACTTCCGCTGGGCGTCCTTTTGCCTGCGGATTGCTGCTTGCTCGGGAGTTTCGGTAGCCCTGCGCAGCGCGTTCCGCTCGGCTTCCATGCGCCTCCGCTGCAGCCGTTGCTCCGGAGTCTGGCGCGCTCGGTGGCGTCTCTGCCGTTGTCTGGCCAGAAGCCTCTTCCGCAGTTCTCGAGTCTCCACATTGAAGCAGACGTTCATCTGGATATATTTATCTGCAAAGGGGCAACATTATAGCGAATACACACACACACACACACACACACACACACAGTCGAAAGGACCCAGCTTCACACAGGTTGGAATGCCCCTTCGTTTAATACAGTGAATCCTCCAAGCAAAGTTACACAGCTGTCAGAGGTGGACACATGTTGCCTGCCCCGTCTGAGTGAAGCCAGAACTGCTGGCATCCCAAGGCATGGCCCCTGCCACGGTGTACCCCCAAAGCCCCCTAACATAAGAAGAACCCTGGTGGATCAGGCCAAGGGTCCATCTAGTCCAGCATTCTGTCCCCACAGTGGCCAACCAGCTGCCCACAGAAAACCCACAAGCAGGACATAAGCGCAACAGCACCCTCCCACCCATGTTCCCCAGCAACTGGTGTACATAGGCATACTGCCTCTCATACTGGGGGTAGCATATGACCATCAAGACTAGTAACCATTGATAACCTTCTCCTCCATGAATTTGTCCAATCCCCTTTTAAACCCCTCCAAAATGGCAGCCAACACTACATCTTGTGGAAGTGAATTCCATAATTTAACTGAGTACTGTGTGAAGAAGTCCTTCCTTTTA